>JALIZF010001847.1:0-600000 GCA_029948255.1 Telmatactis stephensoni
TCCCATCATTATCTAATGGTCATCCATCCCTAGCTCACGCATTTATTGGGTTTTGTCACCCAGTAAGCCAAATTGTTTTGAGCAGGCGGAAGCTACAGCCTTGTTTCCAGGCCCTCTAAGCAGCACTGTGTTGCAATCTTTGTTTGGTTGATTTGAGTTGGCTAGGGGAGGGTCACCAATTTTTTTCTGTTAATCAACGAAGGGCCATGGATCTTTTTGAAAAAGCAAGGGGGAGGGTCAGCACAATTTTGTTTTGGTTGAGATGAAAAACTCCAGCCCACCCACCCCCCACCCCCCCTCATTAAAAACGTACAGTCCCTTAGGCAGTATCTGAATGGGGGATCGATCGCCATATCAGTTAAAACACAAACTTTTCCGTTGTTTATCAGTTATCAGTTAGCTCAAAGTTTGAGATAATGATTAAATTTATGAAATCATACCTTTCTCAGTTAAGAGTTAGTGTAATTTTCTTAAATCTTCCAACTACCGGCAAGTGTCAACATGTGGTGTCACGCAACGAGTTAGCAATCGTACTCTAATCGTAAGGGCAAACATGTTGTAGTCAGTAAAAGCGCTTGGTGTCTCAAGAGTTATTTGAATACCTTGGCCGGCTTCCATACAGCCACAATGGTAAAACACAGCAAATCCGCGTAGCAAAAGCTTTTCATTCAAATAACATGTGGTAACCATTTTAGATATTTCTTTTATTGACGATGATTGACGATATTGACAAAATCATGATATTCAGTGCTAAAAATAGGAGTCCGCAAACAGTCCGCAGCCCGCAGCTCGCAGTCCGCAGCCCGCATTTTACCGACAGCCCAAAGCGACTGGAGCTCTTCTTTAAACCGTCTTTAAACCGTTATTTTTCTTGACCGCGATGATCGAAGAAACTAACTATTTGACAAGAAATGAGCGTTATTTCGCGATGTTCGGAGAAACTATTTGACAAGAAATGAGCTTGTGTTTGCTTAACCGCCGGTGTTGACAAGACTTTGGAGGTGTCTGTAAAACACGGAACACCCCGGAACACTAAAAAATAAATAAAAATAAATAAATAAATAAAAGCAAAATAAATAAAAGTAAAATTACGTTTTTCAAGTAAATAGAATCAAGTTAAGACCTAATGCTTATTCTGTAAATTTCAACGGAAAGCCGTGCATGGCGAATTTTTGGACCCAGGTCGACAAATAATAAACTGAGCATACGATGATATACCCTGGGCTCCAGGGGTTTATTATTCGCTTTCTTTAGAGAGTTCTTCTGTTGTAGGCGAGCGCCGAAGGCGCGAGAAGCGAAAATAAACTCTCCTATCAAGTATAAATAAACGTCGGAACGAGACGATAAACCCCTGGCACCCAGGGTAACGATGATATACAGTGATTAGGCCTTTTTTCAAAACTATGCGATGTTTTTTCCTTGGTGTGAATGATGAAATTTCTCATATAATCAATTGATTACTTAAACTTACATAACCAGAAGATGTGTAGGGCTAATATTGTCAGTATAAAGCAACGTCTAGTAGGTATGTACCTTTTTTTCCTAGTACGGAAGCCATCGTATCCAATGACCGTCGTTAATTTGCGTATTAGTTGATTGACAGCAGTTGTGAAGTTTTATCGCGTATTAACTCCATGTGCTCAGTCACTTCCCGGGGAGATGCCTCAACGGCGAAGAAGTCGACCCCGACGTGGAGATCATAAATAAGTAAGTGCGTGAATTTCTATCTATTTTGGTTTCAATTTATTTCATTTATATTTTTCATTTTTTAGTTTATTGCTGGGAGCGAAGCGAGCAGCAATACTATTCTTGATGTGGGATTCCTGTGCGATTTATGACGTCACTTTAATATTGATCCGCGAACTCGATTTTTATGTACGGTGGTATGTTCATGGCGAGCCTTGACGTCACAGGGATAAATTGGGATTCCTGTGCGATTCCATTCGAGAGGTTTTATGTTTCTCGAAGTATAAATGAGGGTCACAAAATGCTAAATGATATTTTTTCGAGAGGGCAATGTTCTGTTACGGGTCATTTGCGTATTACTGTTCGAATCGAAGCTCGTCTACGGGCCGAATCAATTCAAAGCAAGATAATAAGTATGAAGTGAGGTCGCGCTGAGAATCTCTGCAATATATATGGTTACCCCACGAAAGAAAATTTTATACTTTGTATGTGATGGAATATATTGTATTTATCATTCGTTTGATCTAAAGCGTCAAATAGTACAGTAGACAATGCGGTATCTTTGACCGCGATGCAACGTACAACTAGCTTTTTAAAATCAGTTAGTTTTATAATCATTGCCAACGCTAGCCGTTTGTGATTGTTTGAAAAATTGCTTTTACTCAGTGCTAAATATTTTGAACTGTGTGTGTCCGACACTGATCCTGGAGAATTATGTTTTGTAGTTCACCATTGAAGGTCAACTAGCAGTGTTCGTCACACAACGCACAAGAGATAGACAAGAAACATTTCATATATCAGAGAAAGCGGTGTACTTTCGTGAGTTTTAGGGGAACAGTTCTGCTAACGTGGATACACCAGCTGTTTTCTGCTCGCAGCACTTCACTTTCTATTAGAAATGGCTAGTTTATTTTATTTTTTCTGGCTTATTTTATTTTTATTTATTTTGCTTTTATTTATTTATTATATTTTTTTAGTGTTCCGGGGTGTTCTGGGGGTGTTCCGGCGGTGTTCCGGAGGTGTTCCGGGGGTGTTCCGGCAGTGTTCCGTGTTTTACAGACACCCAGACTTTGGCCAGTCACGTAAACTCCAGAGAGCACTGGGGTTGTTTGGATAAGGAGTATAAGGGCCAAAATCTGTCCCCCACAAATGTCACTGTCGAACTACGAAAGAACAATAGTATCTAGGCTTGTTGCCTACCTGGGCTTTTCTCTTCTGTGGATCGTTTTAACTGTCAATGATTAAACCGCGTTTACTGGCGAGGGGATATCATGTTCGCGTCCTCAGACCGTTGGCTACAGTTGAACCGTACGGGTTTCTAACGCATCGGTTGGAGTTTTAAAGAAAGTTACGGGCCTCGTAAAAGACTATTTGGCTTTTTAAAACGTTGGGAGGAATACAAAAAGGCAGAATAACAGAAATTCAAGGTAGTTTACAAATGTTTTAATATTTAAATAGATTTTCAAAAGGCCTCAGATGATTATTATCCTATCGCCTGTGGTTTCACTATTTCATTATAATTAATTCGAATTGTTATATACCCGTTATATACCAACTGTCAATTTTTTCCGTGCTCTGATTGGGCGAGAGCACATCAAGTGAACGTCAACAAATTTTGCTGTTTCCCCAGCAACAACTCTCAGCGGGCAACAGTGAGTTTTATTGACCGGTAATAACAAAACAAGTTGATTGAGCTTTGAAGGCACGTTTTTGGCAGCGCGCGTTTACAAATTCATTCATTCGGACGGCATGCATGAGGCAAAACTCGTGTTTATTGTCAAAAAATGAAGGAAACTTGGGATAACAAGAATTGCTTGTAGAGCAGCAAGTGATAACATCTGTGCATGTCCCCAACTTCTATTGTCGTGGACAAATGGATAATTTTGAAAGGATAATTTCTAGCTGTTCATACTTCTGCACTCAAATGTAATGCTCCGAAAAACTTTGAGGAGACTATATACGACTCTATTTATGAGAGAGGTATCCCTAAGCCAGGTTAAAACCGTAATTGAGGTCACTTCCGTCCAGCGGCTCGCGCATACTCGTCATGTTATCACTTGCTGTTGTCGTGGAGTAGGACATACGAGGTGTATAGTTGTCTTTACACAAAACAAGTATTCTTTCTTCTTTCTTCTATTCTTTCTTCTAGGTTACAATTACACTGATGACGCAATTTTGGTCTTGTTAAAATCATTATAAAAACAGCTGACTGACATGAATACAAGAAATTAAGTATTTTCAATTTACATGGAAGAACTTTCACCAACTTCATACTTAACTTATAATTTAAATGAAACTGTAAAACAAGTCTAGTTTGCATGTAAAATTCGTTTTAGTCGAATTAACGTTGATAAATTGACTTATATAAAACAGCATAATGTAAATATAAATTTTCAGTTTTCTAAGTGTCGGCACGCCTCTAACCACCGTCAAGTTGGCGCCAAAAAGCAATCAGCCAGTCAGCATCGCGATGGACGCGGACAGACAGAGGGACGGACGTACAAGTGTGCTCCCTGTGGTATCCCATGAAAAATCAACTCGATGGTTTACCATTTTTTCTTAAGGACGTCCGCAGTCAAAAACATTTACCATGTTTACGTTTTTTCCTTCACATTTCGCATGGTGAGATGTCATCATGGAAGTTCAAAGAGCAAATAAAAAATGGGGGTCACCGTTCTCGTTGAGGAATGAGATGACATCAAAATACACCCACTTTCTCATCGAAGATCGCCTGCGCGCCAATCTATACGAGTCGAGTAAAGAAATCATTTTTTGTAGAAAAACCAAATGGATTGCTCAATGTTTAGTTACACAACCGCTTAATAATCCATGGAATAATAGTATGTGTAAATATTTGTAAACACTTAATAAATAGTTGTTTTTAATTCGAATTGGCAGCCATCAGCAACGCTTTTGCAGAGACGTAGCTGGAAGTTTTTATTATGATTTTACCATAATCTTTTTCTCAAATTTACAATGTTGCCAGCTTATGTTATTCTTTATCAAATATTGAAATAAAAAGTGTGGGTCACCGTATTCGTTTCCGAGATATTGAGCTGTAAGAGCCGTAAAGTTTGACACTTGGCCGCCATTTTGAATACCGAAAGGAGACTGGGTCCAGTAGCTACCTGAGAGATCTTTTCCATCCTTTTTATGTAGTTTTTCAACCTGAACGAATTTTTTCCCCTCGGTAAAATTCCTTTTGTTATTATTATTTTCTTTTTTTAAATAATTCCCATTTAAAAAAATTGAAAAACTCCTTACCGGAAAAAATTGAGGTAGCGCGCGCTGGCGTCCTTAAAGGCGGTGTTACACGAAACGATTTTTATCGACGATTATATTTTCAGCGCAACGGCGTTGCGAAAAAAATCTTTTTCGTGTAACATGACACTTGGAACGATTTTACTTGCAATTTTCGCTTCGGCAACGCGTTGCGAGTTTTTGAATCCAAGTCAGAAACTCGCAACGGAAAATATTGCAAGTTGTTGCAACGTTGCGCAGAAAATCGTCGTTAAAAATCGTCTCGTGTAACATCGCCTTAAGCATGGTGCTCCGCTCGCGCGAACCGAAGGCTTGTGCGGGATCTCCGCTATAATTTCAGGAAATTCTCATTTATAAATAGAAAACATTAGCAATAAACGACATGGCTAAGATGTTTTAGTTTTCTTCGAGGTCTCACAACAAAGGTTGATCACTCGTTTCACCACGACTACAATGACAACTAACACCAGTACAACAACCAGTCCTAACACAAGCAGAACATCCAACATGTACAACTGATAAAAAGGTAGTTCCAGGCCTTTTGGTTTCAGATGGGCCAGGTTACCAACGGCATGAAGGTATTCTATCAACTCCGCTGCCTCTTGCACTGGGGGTCGAGGGCGCATCTTGACCACACGAGAGATGTGAAGGGCTTTTTCTCGATACCTAAAAAGGTGTTAAACTAACAATGATGACTAACTGTATCACATTATACTTTACACATATACCCCGGCCCGATGAAACAAGACTACAATCTTGGACAAAAAAGGTTAAGAATGTTTCTTTTTTGGAAGAAATGAATATGGGCTTCGGCAAGAGAATCGTAGGGACTTACCGAATTGTTTGAGTGTAATTAATTTATTAAGATAGACACTAGTGAAAAGCGTCTGCGCATGCGTGCATATTACGATGTTTTCTTAAGAAATGTGTGAGTTTTAGCTTGAAATGAAATGCTCGTGTTCTCGGTGTATACATAAAATTTCTCTTGCATACTTTTGTAAGACAAAGATATTGCATTAATGAAGACATTATGTGAATACTTAAGTTTCACGAAATGACCTCAAGTTTTGACATTTTGTAAAATCTATTTTTGAAGGCAAGGATATAACCGAAATTTGCATAAGTTTACAAAAGTACGAAGACGTGACTACGAGCATGCGCAGACGTTTTTCACTGGTGTCATTATGATATATATGCATTTTCAAGTTGGTACTGTTTCAAATGACCAGGTTGGGTTCGATGTTAAATAATTGATTGAGCATTTGCGCTTGACGTCACTTTACTACAACAATTCGGAATACTCTACGAATTTTCTTCTTTAATAATATAGTAGAACAATTGGCACTTATATAACTATTTCATAAAAGAAAGCAGAGAGTACATTCTGGTTATTGTATATTATATGACGCAATAATGCAAATGGCCCATTCCCCCAAACTGCTTTCTCGTATTTTTTATAGTAAACAGTGTTCAATGCCTTTCGTTCTTTACAGTTTTCTTTCTTCCCTCCAACCTCCTCTCTTTCCCCCTTCCTTTTCCGTCCTTCATCTTTCTCATCCTTCGTCATTTTTATCCTTCCTCCTTTCCCAGTTCTTTTCTTACTTATTCAATACTTCCGCTGTTGCAATTTCTGTATGCTTTAACACTCATTTGGTTCTTCGTACTGCTACTAACATAATCCACTAATTTGATAACGACTCACCTTTGCTTTCGTATTACTTGGTTCACAATCCCAACAAGTTGCTCTACAGTTGCTGTTGTTACATCTAGAACTTCACCAAGACCAATATACTCTACGTAACGTGCATTATCAAACTGATCGGCAAAAAGTGGTGAACAAACCAATGGTACTCCATGATAAACAGATTCTGCAAGACCACCTGCCCCACCATGGGAGATAAACAACTTGGTTTTCTTGTGACCCAGGATGTCATTCTGTGGAAGCCATCTCATTGTTTTGATATTCGAAGCAATCTTGCCATCAAATGTTTCTGTTGATTTTGATTAAAACGTCTATTATTGAGTGACCAGACGAAGGCACAAAAATGGTTGATAATTGGAGGTGGTTTACAGTTGCTAAGGACGCATGCGTTCATCGAGATGGGCGCCGGGTTTCGTCGCGGGACGAATTTTAGCTGGGACGAAAAAATTGGTAGGGATATCTAACAGTATTTAGGGCTTGTACAAACCTGTATTTATTTTCCAAATAATTTTGTGAGGAACTTTGGAGAATGCTTCGTTCATGACCTTAGCGACCTTATTGTCAAAGGTATCCACCAAGCCACCAAAGGATACAAGAACAACGCCTTCTTCGCCAGAACTCTTCATAAAAGATTCCAAATCTGCTGGAAGTGATTTGGCTGGAGCAGGAAGGAAGCTACCAACTTCTCTTACATCTAAGACACAAAAAGTCAATTGCATTTTGATGGGACATAAAAAACGATATGGAAGAAATACAAAGATATCATATGAAATGTGGATAAGTCATGCAATGATTATGCAATGAGAAACAAGAGACCATAATACTAAGACACAGGTAGCCCAAGCTGTGCATCTGTATATGAAATATATGGGATTCCACGATCGATTTGCTGAAAAATAAATTTTGAATAAATAAACAATTTGGACTCATGATACTGTTGTGCTTGTCTTTCTGTGTATTTCTGTGAAGTTTCAAGCCGTTTCGTGCTCATTTGAGGGAGTTATAGCGATTTGAATTTTTCTCCCTTCATGTACATATATTACTGGAAGGTTGGAAGGCTCAACTGTCAAAAATTCAAACGACCGACAAAAAAGGCCTCGAAAATCACTCCAAAACCAAAACCAGGCCAAAATATTCCCAAAAAACCATTGCCACATAAATTTCCAATATGTCGATTGCCTTTATTTCTCCACATTTTACGTGCAACACCCTCAAAAAGACAGTTTTTGAAGCTTTTTTTCGCTGGACCTATGCTCTGCAAAACAGCCCCTGCACCACGGTTACCAAGCTCAAATACCCCACTGGGGACGGGGAAATTTTGGCGCACATGTGTGGGGAGGTAGTGAGGTCGATTTTGTACCGCACATGAGGACGAAGGAAAAGCTTCGCCCAGTACTTACAGTTCTTTTTCAGCAGTTTTTGCGAATTCTTCTGGATATCTTTGAGTAGAATGCCTAAAGAAAGACCATGTTAGTAAGGTACTATAGTAAGGTAAGTGATTTCTCCCTTTTCGATGTAACAACAGTCATGAACAACACCGTGCAAAACTAAGAACAGGCAAATCAAGTAAAAACAAGAATCTTCCGAATAAATAAAGTAGCTTATTCAATTTCGAAAACTAGTCATTAATTCCTAGTAAATAACGGATGTCAGTATATGCTGATTATCCAATTTGCAAAGCTAGCGACGAGATGAAGCGGTTGTTTTTCAACTCAGAAATTCAGTCAACACACTGTGAAGATTTTCGGTAAATTTGTCAAAGTTATCTTTACAAAGTTCAAGACGGTGAATTAAACTGAAAGAAACAATTCCTTTAAAAAGTTTTCGTTTATCATTCATCTGGGCAATAAGAATAATAAGCCATGAAAAGGTCCATCAAATAGCAGAAGTTGTTTCCCGCCACATTTTGATGCCAAAGTCACTAAAAAATCCAACTTAACACTATTCTTACTGCAGCATTACTATAGTACCTTGCTAACATGGTCTTTCTTTAGGCATTCTACTCAAAGATATCCAGAAGAATTCGCAAAAACTGCTGAAAAAGAACTGTAAGTACTGGGCGAAGCTTTTCCTTCGTCCTCATGTGCGGTACAAAATCGACCTCACTACCTCCCCACACATGTGCGCCAAAATTTCCCCGTCCCCAGTGGGGTATTTGAGCTTGGTAACCGTGGTGCAGGGGCTGTTTTGCAGAGCATAGGTCCAGCGAAAAAAAGCTTCAAAAACTGTCTTTTTGAGGGTGTTGCACGTAAAATGTGGAGAAATAAAGGCAATCGACATATTGGAAATTTATGTGGCAATGGTTTTTTGGGAATATTTTGGCCTGGTTTTGGTTTTGGAGTGATTTTCGAGGCCTTTTTTGTCGGTCGTTTGAATTTTTGACAGTTGAGCCTTCCAACCTTCCAGTAATATATGTACATGAAGGGAGAAAAATTCAAATCGCTATAACTCCCTCAAATGAGCACGAAACGGCTTGAAACTTCACAGAAATACACAGAAAGACAAGCACAACAGTATCATGAGTCCAAATTGTTTATTTATTCAAAATTTATTTTTCAGCAAATCGATCGTGGAATCCCATATATTCATATACAGATGCACAGCTTGGGCTACCTGTGACTAAGAGAGCGAAACTCTGTATTGATGTCTGTGCGATGTTCGTGGCGGCTAAGGCTATTTTTAGTCATTTCGCCATCGCGCGCGCAAGGCTCTCAAACAAAAGAAATTTAAAAGCCGAATGCAAACGGTCCCGCCCGCGCGCACGGCAAAGATCAAATTCTATTGTTTGAACCCTTGCGCGCGCGATGGCGAAGTTACTAAAAATTGTCTTAGCCGCCACGAACATCGCACAGACATCAATACAGAGTTTCGCTCTCTTAGTATTATGGTCTCTTGGCAATGATTAATAAAATCATTAAAGAAATAATCATATAGAAATATTTGTTATATGTGCAAACATGTAGTCTCCTTCGCAGTCGTTTTTAGTCTCGTCACGCCGCCTGGCGTGACAAGACTAAAAACGGCTGCGAAGGAGACTATAGCAAACATGCTGTTCCCTTCGATTTGATGCCGCCGACTCGAGGCCAAGAAGTATATGATGATTATCTTAAATTTACTTATTCGTTTTATTTTGTCGTGTTTTAGTTGTTTTGTTTTTGTTACTTGTTTTGTTTGCCTTGAGTCGCGTTTGCACTAAAACTCTCCGTACTTACATGGCGGTATAGGCATGGCATAGTCCAGCACCAAATCTCTTTCCAACAAAATTAAATCTACGGTCATCATAGTCTCTCGAATGCTTTCCTTGGGTCTGATTTTGTGTTTTTCCTTTAGCTCGCCATAAATTGGACAGAGAGTTCTTTCGACAAAAAGACACTCTAACAAATAACACCCAAAGTTTTTGATCCGCTCTACAAGACCCATATTTGGAGACAGCCCTGAAGACACAGTTGGAACATAGGATGGATAAATGGAGACTCCATACAGCTTTAGTGTTTCAAAGAAAATTGAACTTTGCGCCACTACTACATGTGGAAGGTCAAACTTGGCTGCAACAAGTGCGGAACACGGGTACAAAGAATCTCCAACAATTAGCTCCGCAGTTTTAAGCTCATTTAAAACGTCTGGGTTACTTAGGAAGGCATTGCAGTACGTTTTCTGATAATCGAAAAGGAGTGCACACAAGGCTGCGTGGCTTATTTTGGATGATGAAGCGTGAAAGGGTTTTCGCAGTTCTTCACTATTTGGTGTGTTGAAGACTTTGACGTATGGTTTTCCTATGGCCTTTTCAGCATCATTGCCAACAAAAATTATCACCTGTAATAACATCAATTTAAGAATTACTTCCTAAACGTACATTAATTTTCCATCACAAAATATCAAGAAAACCACTAATAGTGTCTTATTGCTCTTAGTCTGAATTAGTGCAGATTTCGTATGAGTGTGAAAGACTACGGCACGGTTATCCGCGCGGCACGGACACGGCACGGAACCTCGCCTGCTGATTTCTTTACAAATTTACAAAGACATCAGCAGGCGAGGTTCCGTGTCGCGCCGTAACCGTACCGTAGTTTTTCACACTCATAAGAAATCTGTTCTATATATAAATATCACATCTATAAAAAGGGGCCTTTCTTTTGGCCTTTACTAAAAAAAGTTCTATATCTATGCAGTGAGCGAAGGACTCATATAGCAACTATTACGTCACAAACTCGCTTCAGTGTTTATCAGTTGTCTTGTCAGAGAGTTCTCGGAAATGTTTTTGAATTTTGCCGACAAGTCATTAAGTGGACTTTAACGGCTTATTTCTTTCAGAATATTTCAGATATGGAACTCAAACTTCATATACCAAAATATTGCTTTGCAAAACAAAGTTTTGCTATAATTTATGCCAACTTTAATTTAGGTAAATTTGCCGGTATGTATGCAATTATATAACAACAAGTAATATGTTTCAATAAGTCAAAGAACCCGTAGCATAATCAAGGCATGAAAATACGGAAGTCCAGGAGGGCCAAATCCATGGCAGATTACCTCACTTCCAAAATCCTTTTTATGTTTTCTAACCTTGTACCATTTTACCGTTTTACCTCATTTTACTGTTTTACCGTTTTACCTGTTTATCTTTTTTACCGTTTACCATTTTACCCTTTTTGCCCTTTCACCTTTTTTACCGTTACACCTTTTTACCGTTACACCTTTTGCCTAGATTGTGTTAGGGACACTCAGTAGAGACTTTTTCTTGGCTTCTTTAATCGATATATTTCCTGGACTCTAAGTCAATTCTACAACAACTTTCTGCATCTCAATCTTCTAGTTACAATGCACCCCTTTTATAGGGACTTGTTGGAAAATCTAATTAACTGACAACCTGTCAAAATTATTCGATATTAACTAGGAAATTTCTAGGGGCGGTGCCTCTTAATAAGAACACGAAAATTACAATATTTATGCTTGAGACTAAATGTATCAAAAATCAGTTGTTGTACGATTAAAATACAATTTACAAGAAAGCGTTTGGTCATGAAAGGTCAACTGGTACATCGGTTTAAAAGGTTTTAGGGCGCTGTTAAAGTACCGATTAACTTTAATAAACTACAGGGGGGAAGGCGTCGTAAAAGCAAGGGGACACGAGTCGTAGGAGCCAGGAACACGTGCAGGCCAAACCAACAAGGTTATGTAAGAGAAAGGTTGGTCAAGGTCAGTACGTGCTGGTATGTGGATCGTACGACAATCATATGACTTGCCTGTCCAGATTTCCCTTCGAGACCAACGCGGGCTTGCAATTCGTACTTTGCACATGCGCGCACAAGCGTTAATAATTATCAAAACGATTCCGTAATAAAAATAGATTCAAAATAACCTCAAAATAATTGTGCTGATTTGTGTCCCGTAACAATTGGTAACAGTCATATTCGCATTCAGCATGAAAAATCAGTTTAGAGTAGTTATGTTACCAGCCTCTACCCCAAAATGCCTCCAGGTGTCTGATTTTTCGAAAATGCGCCTAGTCTATTCTCTGCTCTTTAGGTACAAGGCTTCCAAATCCATTGAGGCGTGATGTAACAAATCCTCCACAATAATTAACTATGCAATTTTAAACCCTTTTTGAATCACCATCTATAAATGTAGTACATCTCCTTGATGCTTACAGAGAAACAGAAACTCATAATAATGAAAATTTAAGCTATACACAAATGTATACAGTCCCTCTTGTTTCTTGGGTTGCACTGACGTCATCATAAAATTGTTCGGGCTTAATATAGAATATTTTTGAATAAAATGTTTTGCATCAAAAATGCAGTTGAAGGTCTGTACGAAATTCTTAGTCATAAGAATATTTTTATAACGAGATACGATTAAACCGCATTAGCCTCCTCCGCAGGCATCTCTAATATTCTCTAAATCTCTTTGCGATTCCGGTGGGATTCCTGTGGAATTTCCTGTTCGAGAAGAGGGGGACTGAGGAGAGGGGGAGGGGAAGAAAGAAAAGAGCGATTGGCGTACCATGTGAGCCATGTCCACAAATTATACATCATCGTAGTAAGTCTTTCCTTTATTCGTACACACTTTACCTCCTCCTTCCCCTCACGTGGCGCCTCTCGTACTTCAGTCGTCCGATCACGTGTAGGGCAAGACTTGAAGCGGTTTTAAGTTACGAAACGCGTGGGTTTACATCCGCTGCTTTGTATCTTGCTCCTGATGAATACATATCAAGCTTTTTCTATTGTTCTGGTTGCCTTAAAGAACAAAAGAAATTGCCATATTAGGGCATTTTTCTATTGTTTTCAGTGCAACCAAAAGCTTGATATGAGTACACAAGCAGTTTCGGCGACCTTCCGTCGGTTCCCCTTTTGTACGAGACGCGACCACAGTTCTATCTATTTGAGCTCACTTAGATTCTACTTAGATTTACCTGTATGTTATTCATGTTGTTTTTCGCTACCCACATCGATTGTTTACCTTATACCATTTATATATATACACTCTATTATTTTATGTCTATGTTTACGTTTTGTTTCGTGTGTCTCGCTACATCATTCCCTCTACGCACATTTTACCTACATTCCTTACATTCCTTTCCTCACCACACTACATTCCTTATCCACACACCCCTCCCCTCCCCTCCAACTATTTTTTCTTTACACGGTTTTGCCTTCTTTTATTTTTAATTTTTATTCATTTTTAATTTTTTTTTCTTTTTTTTTTTCATTATTTTTTATGTTTTATATATTTTCTCCTATTTCACTATTTTAGCTATCCACTTATCTATTTTTTCTTCTCTCTTCAAAACATTTTTCCTCTTTTTCTTTTTGTTTTTGTTTATACCCCTTTTTTACCTATTTATTTAGTTTATTTATATTTTTACTTATTTATTTTTCTTTCTATTTTTCATTCCACCTTTTAATTTACCTATTTTTTTAGTTCCTTAATTGCATACCCTATATACACTATATATACACACTATTTTTTGCACACAACCAAATGCCCTATTGAATTGCATATCCTATATATACACACTATTTTTTTGCACACAACCAAATGCCCTATTGAATTGCATATCCTATATATATACACACTCACCGTTCTAAAACCTAACTAGCGCCTAGTACCTCTCTACCAGCAACACAGGAAACCCAAGATACGTAAAAATTCAAATTCTTAGATTAAGAAGACGCCTGCGGAGGAGGCTAAAACCGCGTTTACTGGCGAGGGGATATCATGTTCGCGTCCTCAGACCGTTGGCTACAGTTGAACCGTACGGGTTTCTAATGCAACGGTTGGAGTTTTAAAGAAGTTACGGGCCTTGTTAAAGACTATTTGCCTTTCTAAAACGTTGGGAGGAATACAAAAAGACAAAATAACAGTAATTCAAGGTAATTTATAAATACTCTCAGTTTATTTAAGTAAATTTTCTGATGATTATTATCCTATCGCCCGTGCTCTACCAACGTAAACAGCTGAGAGAAAATTCAAATCTAAATTCCGACCAATCTGGTAACCGCTCTTAACGCTAATCCAATTAGGCGCCGAAATTCGAGAAACTAAGTAGCGTAACATAGCACAAGCGACCAAACGCTACCAGTAGCTGTGGGCTTCCTGTGACATTTGCCTATATTTCTGTGTCTTTACGATATACGTGACATGCAGTGTTGCGTGACATAAATTGACTCGCAATAAATCGAAAACCGTTCATCGAAAGAACTCAGTTTTTTGTGTGTGCACTTTTCTTAATAATATAAGTAAAATATCTAGGAAACAGTTTCGTGTGATGAATAGTTTAGATTTTAGCTTTTTGATGACGTCACGTGCAACACAAGAAACAAGAGGGACTGTATACATTTGCGTATAGCTTAAATTTTCATAAATCTGTTGGCCTTTCGATTCCTTTTACCACCGTGTGCATAATTACGCGTCCAGCCAGACCAAAATCTCGATTGGGATTACCGGGAAGCAGGAAAGTGTACAGACATTGTATAGATAACTCCGCCTCTGTCTGGATTTTTGGTAGCCTATTGACCAACTTTAGTCTGGCGGGACGCGTAGTTTTGCACACGGTGGTAATCATCGAAATATCTAAACAACCTGAATAGAAAGCTTACCTCTAAACATTTGAAATAGCATTTGAAGTATTAAGGAACACTCCTGAAATCTACTGCACAGTTTAAGGAGACACACTATTTACAACTGTGTCACGGATCTGCATTATTTACATACATACCTCATGGCCTCTACGTCCAAGTTCATCGGCGAGTTTTGCTAAAACCAAGTAATGGCTTGTACCAAACATTGGCACCAAAATTATCTTTGCTGTCAAACAACCACCGACACACAAAAGAAAGGAAACAGCGACTAGTAGGTTCTTCATCCTTGAATTGAAAAGCCTTCGCGCACCGTGTGCAACACTACGCGTCTCGCTAGACTAATGTCTGGATTGGGAATTTGGTCAAAAGCCTATACAATGTCCCGGGGGGGGGGGACTCCGATCGTAAATGGATGGGGATGCTCGTCGTACGTTTTAGGGGTCAAAATCTGCAATCTGGTACCTTTTAGGGTGTCTCAGACTTAAGTGGACTACCAGAGATATAGCTGGTACCTTTTAGGGACTGTTTTGGGGTAAATAAACTACCTAAAATAAGCATGAAAGGGACGATTTCGATGATCTGAATTGGATCTTCAAAGCACATCGATAACAAAGTGTTTCATTACGTTAATTCGTTATTATTGTTTTTGAATTGGTACCTTTTAGGGGTAGAAATTAATTGTTGCCACTCCAACTCAGGTACCTTTTAGGGGTCAGTTTCAAAATTTCCGACGAGCATCCCCGTCCTCTTATATATAGGAGTTCTCCCCCCCCCCCCCCCCCCCCCCTGGGACAATGTCTGACACTTTGCTGGCTTCCCGGTGGTAATGTAATAGTGGATTTGTTAAATTTGCGTATGATGAGTGACA
This sequence comes from Telmatactis stephensoni, assembly GCA_029948255.1. NCBI lineage: Eukaryota > Metazoa > Cnidaria > Anthozoa > Actiniaria > Isophelliidae > Telmatactis > Telmatactis stephensoni. The sequence goes on from JALIZF010001847.1 coordinate 15,599, forward strand.
TACTTTAGCTTGCGTTACCTTCGTGAAAAGATATGTCATGTTCGATTGATAAACCATTGTAACGTCGACATACAGTCTACATATACTCATATAGGACTCAATTAAGAATAATGCAGATCCGTGACAGAGTTATTACTCGTGCCATAGGCCGGGAACGAGTTATAAACTGCAAATGTTTTTTTCCCCCTGATTTCGTCTCGAGAAAAGGCCATTCTTGTGCAATCGGTGGAGTGATGCACCCCTGATTGGTTAAGAGCGTAAGAAACAATGCCCTTCATTCATCACCTTTGAGCGACTGCGAACGCAAGCCAGGAACTTTAGGAATGCAAGATGGCCGACTACAAATAAAAACAGCTTTCAGAGACAGGCTCTTCCAGCACTAAAACAATGTAAAATGGAGCTTTTAACTCGAGATATACCTAGACACTTATAAGAGCTTGAAAATGGGCTGTTATTTTGAGCTTGACCTCCAATAGAGCTGTAAAAAAACGGCGACTTAAGGACCCGGGATAGGACTACTCGTCAGCAGCTCGTGAAATTTTGTACACAAATTTTGAAAGATCACCCGCGATATTTATCACAAATACCACAACAAAACATTCTATAAACTATACTAATTGTACTCTGTAGAGTACCTATTAAGTCGCTATGGCAACGACAACAGCGCGCGATAAACATCGTTCTCCATTTGGATTTTTCTTGACAAGCCATGGCTACTCGTTTTCGATGAAAACCTACAGTTTTGCTAGTTCAGTTTTTGATGATTATCATAGAAGATAAAAATGTAATTTATTTGTCAAAACAATGACAATTTTAAACGGAAAACAAGAGCACCGGAGAGAAAAACGCCGTGCTGCAAAACTAAGCGAAGGACATCGCTTCACGGCTATGCCGGAGAGAAATGGTCATTTGGTCAAACATTTTTACTCTTTTCCAAAATCAAGCTCAAGATAATGAAGTTTTGAGACATTTGAAAGGCCAGGTATGTTTACGTTTAAACAATTAACGTAAATTTGACTATATTTCTCTGTGAATGAACTCAAATTCTTTGCCGTGTCTCGGGCTCTTCACTCGTCTTCATTCAATAAACAAACCTGTCAGTGAAAATACTACATGCTTTATAGAAATGTAAAAGAATTGTAACTCGCTCAGAATACAAATTAACACTATTTCATTTTGTTTTCGAAGTTTCTTCCCTCTTTGAAATATTGTCTACTCGTTTAAGTCTGCACTTTTTTATGAAAACATGCTATATGTCAGACATTTGTCTTTCCTCGAAGAAATTTTGTATAGTGTATTATAAATTAAAAAATCGCACGATCTTCTCGTACAATTCAGAATCAATAGTTACTCGTAAATAAATGTTTTGAAAACTCTCAAATAGGACTCGCCTAAAGGCTCGTCCTATTTTGAGAACTTTCAAAACATTACTCGTACCTATTAATTCCGAATTGTACTCAAGATCGTGCGATTTCCTATACTAAGTCCTACATATTTCCAAATTGCTGCAGATTCCTAGATATTTCGTACATATTTCCTATCAAAGGAAATAGCAATTTCCTTTAATATTTCCTAATAACATATTGAAAGTGAGATTTTCAGTTAAAACGGTTTAGTTCCCGGGGGGACTCCATTGTAAAAGGATCGGGTCTGCTCGTTGGATATTTTAAAAGATACCCCTAGCTAAAAGATACCGGAAGTCTTTTAAGAAGGGCGTGGCTGGACGATTTAACCCTTAACGGATACCAACGATAACAATCTAATGAACATTATGATGATGAACATAAAATTGAACGGGTCGACACGCTTTTGTTGGGCAAATTTCTTCCATTTGAGAAGAAGACAATAAGCGATGGGCTCTTTTTGATACCCTACAAGATACCAGGAAATGCTAAAACTGTAAACTTCAATTTTAACACCCTAAAAGATACCGAATCGCTGATTTTTACCCCCAAGAGATACGACGAGCATACCCGATCCTTTTACAATGGAGTCCCCCCGGGGTATAGTTGCGGTATTCCACTATGTACAGAACTACACAACTTCGCCTTCTTGTTAATATGGAGTAATGTTCACAGTTTAGATTAGAATCTTAAACCTGCTCCACGCTGATGAACTGTAGATTTTCAGTGCTAAGACGTTTTAGTCTTTTCCGAAGTCCCAAAACAATGGTTAATCACTCGTTTTACCACGACTACAATGACAACCAACACCAGTACAACAACCAGTCCTAACACAAGTAGAACATCCAACATGTACAACTGATAAAAAGGTAGTTCCAGGCCTTTTGGTTTAAGATGGGCCAGGTTACCAACGGCATGAAGGTATTCTATCAACTCCGCTGCCTCTTGTACTGGGGATCGAGGGCGCATCTTGATCACACGAGAGACGTAAAGGGCTTTTTCTCGATACCTGAATAATTACGTGTCAAAGTATGAATGATGACTAAAATGTCATGTTATGCTATACAAATACCCTGACAGTAATTGACAACTCGAGAACACGAAGAAATGAGCTTCGGCTATAATGTATTATGTATTTTTGGGGGTTTTCATGATCAGAGTTTTTTTATCTTTGGGATTCGATGATCAATAGATCTTGAATGGGACATTAACTACACGACGGCGTCACTTTACTGAAACTACAGTACCAGAAAACTTTGCAAATTTTCTTTCATATTCGGATTTATTCCCCTCTTAACAGTAGTCAAATAATTGACACTATAACCATTTCATAAAAGAAGTTGGCAGTGCTTTATGGTTACTATAGTATGTGACGCCATAATCCAAGTGGCCTTTTATCCCATACGCTTTCTCGTATTTGCAGTGAAGGGGCCCATTTTCAAATGTGTTCAATGTCTTCCTTTTGTTCTTACTTACTACCTAACCTCCCTTCTTCCCTCCCTCCCTCCCTCCCTCCCTCCCTCCCTCCCTCCCTCCCTCCCTCCCTCCTTCCCTCTTTCCCTCCGTCCGTCCGTCCCTCCCTCCCTCCTTCCTTCCTTCCCTCCTTTCTCCCTCCTTCCCTCATCCCTCCCTCCCTCTCCTTCTCACCTTCTCTCTTCCTTTCCTCTTTCCTTTTTTTTTACGTCCTTGCTTCCTCTTATTCCTCCTCCCTTCTATCCTTACTCCTTTCTTTCTTCCTTTCTTACAAATCCTAACTACTGCTTCGCAAGACTTCTGTTGTCCTACTCTACTTACATTATCTATACTTTCAAAATGTAAAAGCAAACAACTCACCTGTCATCTTCAAGTATTTGTTTCATCATCCCAACAAGTTGCTCTACAGTTGTCGTTTTCACACTCAAAATCTCACCAAGACCAATATACTCTACGTTACGTGCATTATCAAACTGATCGGCAGAAAAAGGCGAGCAAATCATTGCTACTCCATGAAAAGCAGATTCTGCAATACCACCTGCCCCAGCATGAGTGATAAACAATTTAGTTTTCTTGTGACCCAGGATGTCATTCTGTGGAAGCCATCTCATTGTTTTGATATTCGAAGCAATCTTGCCATCGAATGTTTCTGTTGAATTTGGTTAAAACATCTATTACTGACTGGTCGACCAGTAGTCTACTAGTTAGAAAGTGGTTATTAAATGAATAGTCCCCTTCACAGTTCTCTGCGCCATCTTGAAAGGTAGCCATGCCTTTGCATCGAAGCGAGACGAACGGTGAGCTTGCAATGATAAAGACCTGTGAATAATTGTCCTAGGTGTTAAAATAGGTATCTATCATTGCACGCTCACCGTTCGTCTCGCTTCGATGCAAAGCCACGGCTACCTTTCAAGATGGCGCAGGGAGCCGCGAAGGGGATTATTGAAGGTGGAGGACGAAATCTGGTAGGAAATCGCCCACGTAAACTGTAGTTGCTTTTTTCCACTTAATTATTTACATGTACATATTTATCAGCTGTATTTCATCATTTAGTATATGTTATGTGGTATTTAGCATATATATGACGCTAAGATCTAATTTATGATGCTAATTACTCGGCCATGGGCTATCAACCCCGGTTAGCCCGCAAAGGTTATAGTAGATAGCTTGCATCTTTATTTAAGTATTGATGAAAAAACGATGCTAAATAAAACATTGTCATTGTCATTGTCATCTTAAGGTAAATGAATTGGCCGGTAATAAAAAAGAGCAAGGGACTGAACCAACTTAATTAAGATTCCAGAAAAAAAGTACCCATCACATGAAAGAGTAGCATACAACATGCCTGCTGACCAAGTTTGAGCATGTTTGACTTAATATATAGAAACAATGCATGTTATGAGCATTCAAACCCTTTCACAAAATTGCAAAGTAATGTGCTGTGTAAAGCCAAAACGTCCAGCCAAATCATACATTCTCTGTATTTTAAGAACATCTTGAAACATCATAATTCTATTTTTATTAGCTCAAACCTGATCAAATTTTTAATTCTTACTCATTTTTATGTGTTCTTTCTTATCATGGAGTCTGATTTGCAAATTGACTCATATCTCAGAAACATGGTCCCATTCCCCTGCTTAATTTGTTAGTGGCTAATCGTCTGTTTCGGTCTTCACGATTTTATGGTTACTGATTCCTCAATCATCGAATTATACGTTTTGTTGTTGTTGTTGTGTTTTGTTGTTCTTGTTGGGTTTTGTTGTTGTTGTTGTTGTTGTTTTTTTTTTTTTTTTTTTTTTTTTTTTTTTTGAGTGGTATTTATAGAGATATCGCCGATCTTGAAGAGACTTCATAATTCAGACAAATCAAGGTGATTTTCTTCATAGTACAATGAACAAGTGTACGAGTGTCGAGAATCTCAGTTCAGTCTTTAAATGCCGCTTCACACATGTGTGTTAAATTAAGGTTGAAAAAAATAGGAAATTAAAAATAAATATGGTGCTGGACGTCACCCAGCCATGTGGGATGTTGGTTTACTATTTACTTTTCTAGTGGGAACTTTGACCAGTATCCAGTTCACCGTGCTGACGAGGCCCAACAAGGCCGAAACAGCTGTCCACGGTTTCTGGTTACTGGTCACACATTTAAATTAAAAATAGTCATCGCAAAAGCCATTTATAACATAACACACTTCCTAAGTAAATTGTCTTAAACTCTAGGCTTAGAATGGTTGTCCATCACTCACCGTTAAAGAGATATTTTGTGAAAGAGGTCACGTGACCAAACGAAACTGCTGCAAATTTGTCTTTTTGTCCTTAGTATGCTCAGGAACTCATCCATTCCAGTTCAGTAGGCCATTTGCACGATGGCGTCATTTTACTATAACTACCAGAATGCTCTACGAATTTTCTTTCATATTCAGATTTTTATTCCCTTTTGAGAATAGTCCGCGAACAATTGGCACTAATTATTTTACAAAAGAAAGTGGGCCAAGCATTCTAGTAGTGGTAGTATATGACGCCATCATGCAAATGGCCTATTGATTTAGATTTCCTTAATAGTTCGACATCAAAAAATGTTTTGATAAAATGCGTTTTCATCACCCCACTTTCTAAATCCCATGGGTCACGTGACCACCAAAATCGAACCATACATGGACAGAAATGTTAAGGATCCTAATTCTTACTATAATTCGACAAGCTCACTGCCGTACAACAAATATCAGCAAAGATATCATGTTTTTAATTTTTTTCGAGACAGTCTAATGTACTGACCTGTATTAATTCTCCAAATAACTTTTTGTGGAACTTTGGAAAATGCTTCGTTCATAACCTCGATGACCGTATTGTCTAAGGTATCTACCACGGAACCAAAGGACACGAGAATAACGCCTTCTTCACCAGAACTCTCCATGAAAGATTCCAGATCAGCTGGAAGTGGTTTGGCTGGAGCAGGAAGGAAGCTACCAACTTCTTTCACATCTGATACAAAAAAATTCGATTGCATTCCATGAAATGTGTATGAGTCAGACATTGTAAAAATGCCTTTACTCGCTCTAATTTTACACTGGTTAATAAAATCATAAAAAGAGAATAGAGATACACGGAACTATTTGTTTTGTATGCAAACATACCCTTCTCTTAACTTCGTCGCCGTCGTAGTATATATGTGTATAACCTAATTTTACACTTATTTTAGCATTGCAATGAAAGAAAGATTACTGCTATTTAATTCAAATTTTGATATCAAGGGTTTATATATTGTATGCTCAATTGGAAGGCCAAGAAGGTCAAAAACTAGGTTATTGATAAACTACCGTTGTCGCGTAAAATGCATGCCATGCATGCAGCAAAATTGAGCCTGCATGCGCGCGTTACGAGCTGAAAACCGGTTAAAACTACTTTGATTCATCCAAAAATTTGGATCATCGACACATCAAAGACAATCGGGGTAGTTGGCCGAGGTTCCCCTCCTTTTGTCTCCAGGGTAAAAATAAACCGAGGCCTCTGCTCGCAAGGTATTAAAATACGCATGGGATATTCTTAAAAACGACTTCAGACCGCTTTATTTTTTACTTGAAATTATTATTAAATTACTTTGTTTTGTTTTGCATTGCTTTGCTTGGTTTCGTTTCGTTTCGTTTCGTTTCGTTTTGTTTTGTTTTGTTTTGTTTTGTTTTGTTTTGTTTTGTTTTGTTTTGTTTTGTTTTGTTTTGTTTTGTTTTGTTTTGTTTTGTTTTGTTTTGTTTTGTTTTGTTTTGTTTTGTTTTGTTTTGTTTTGTTTTGTTTTGTTTTGTTTTGTTTTGTTTTGTTTTGTTTTGTTTTGTTTTGTTTTGTTTTGTTTTGTTTTGTTTTGTTTTGTTTTGTTTTGTTTTGTTTTGTTTTGTTTTGTTTTGTTTTGTTTTGTTTTGAGTCGCGTTTACGCTACTTGGTACTTACATGGTGGTAAAGGCATGGCATAATCCAGCACAAAATCTCTTTCCAACAATACTAAGTCTACGGTCGTCATAGTCTCTTTTATGCTTTCCTGGGGTCTGATTCTGTGTTTTTCCTTTAGCTCAGCATAAATTGGATAGATTGTACCTTCTATGATATGAAGCCTTAACAAATAGAACCCAAAGTTTTTGATCCGGTCTAGAAAACCCATATTTGGAGAAAGCCTTGAAAAAATTAATGGAACATACGAGGGATAAATCGAGACTCCATAGAGCTCTAGCGTTGGAGTAGAAAGTGGACTTTCCAAAACTACGACATGTGGGAGATCAAACTTGGCTGCTACAAGTAGCGAACATGCGTAGGCAGAATCTCCGACTACAAGTTCCGCAGTTTTAAGTTCATTTAAAACGTCTTGGTTACTTAAGAAGGCATCACAGTAGTTCTTCTGAAGGTTGCCAAGTTGTGCAACCTGCGTTGCGGGGCTAATTTCTTTTCTGAATGATGAGCCCTGAAGGTGTTTTCGTACTTCGTCACTGTTTGGCGTGTTGAAGACTTTGACGTACGGTTTTCCTTTGGCTTTTTCAGCTTCGTTACCGACAAAGATTACCAGCTGTAATCAGAAAAGTATAAAAAAGTAAAAAAAAAAATGGATAAAAAGAATAAAAAAGATAAAAAGCATAGTATAAGCATGTGTAGCTTACATGGTGATATGGACTCCGAAACAACTATTGGACAGAGTTTTCTTCCACTGGTTAGGTTACTAGTACTTTTCCATAAGAAACTACAGTCACATTGTTAAATTTCTCTCTAAATGAATCTTTGGTAAATGCTGGTGAATTATGGTTTTATCAAAACCCCGACCTTTAGCGCTTTATTTTAACGATTTCTTAGCTTTAACAACTGAAGTATTTTTCACTATTTTTCTATTCGTTCATGATATTCTTCTTTTCCTCCTTTCTCTCTCTCTCTCTCTCTCTCTCTCTCTCTCTCTCTCTCTCTCTTAATTAACAACTAATTTTGATTTTGAGACAGGAAAAAAAAAAAAGGATGGGCCCTTAGCCGGTTTCGAACCCGGCTCCGTACATCTGTTCATTTGCCTCACAGTTCAAGGGTTTTCCAACTGCGCCACGGGATCGCGTAATTTGCACAACAATAGACAATCAATTCACAGGATACACTACTAGGTTATTTTGTCCTCAAAATCCATCAGTAGACCAGTTAGTCTAGTGGTAGGGTGCAGTCATTTACGGCCTAGGATCCGACTATTTCCTCCCTCTTTGACCTCGAAGCTTGCTGCGTTCTACCGATAGCGCGGAAGGGGCCGAAATATTCTTCCTATACGTAACATGCGATGATTCAGCAATTTGCAATTGTCTGGATGCATGGTCGATTTTTTGGGGTTTTGCATAAGATTAGCATACTAATTTCTATGGGTAACGGGTTCGAGTCCTTCCTGCGTCAACAACTTTTCTTTTTTTCTTCGATTCTTTTTCTGTTTTTAATGGATTTCTATTTCTCTTCTCTAATTTTTTCTTGGCTTAAAATACAGCTTTCAACATGCTTTCAAAATTTGCGTCAAAAACATGCACATTCCTAGCCTTGAAATAAGAGTTACCTAAAAAAATATTCATTCCACTTTCCAAAAGCTAGCGGGACCTCTGATACTTATACATCTGACGCATTCCCTAATCCCAGCCGAAAATGCTGGAAATCGAACCTCCCCTATCAATATGCTTGCGACGAGCCAGCAGTTCTGGACAATATGAAGTTCAGTATGACTTTTATAAAGTTTGAATGGTATTGAAACAGTGAAATTGTTATAACATCTTGAAAAATACACGCATTTGGAAAAAATAACTTAGAACAATTGTTCCAGAGTGTATTTGACGGTTAATTTTTTTGACGGTTGACGGTTAAAATTTCCCTCATTTGACGGTTGACGGTTATAATTTAGGCCGTTTGACGGTTGACGGTTAACCCCATTGAGACCCTCTATTAAGCGGACGTGGACACAAAACACAAGCCTATTTTGAGATTTTCTATTGCTAAGAACCTTCTGATCATCTTCATCAGCCTTCATTGTCTGAAGACAATAATCTGCTTCATGAGATGGTTTTTCACGACCAAAAACAGCCTGAAATTGCCTGTAATGTTTGATTCAGAATGAATGTTGATGGTTGATGAATATTTCCTGAATTACCCATTTTATGTTGCTCGAAACGTCAATACGTTATCTCGTCTTTTAGGTTGTTATGTTTCGATTCGTGTCTTTATGTATTTTATACACCGGCACAACCCAAACTCACTCGCTAGTCTCCATTTTATTTGTTGGGAACAACAGCAAGTGATAACATGACGAGTATGCGCGAACCGCTGGACGGAAGTGGCCTTAATTACGGTTTTAACCTGGCTTAGGGCTACCTCTCTCATAAAAAGAGTCATATATATAGTCTCCCCAAAGTTTTTCGTAGCATTACAGTCCAGTGCAGAAGTACGAACAACTAGAGTGATCGCACTTAACCCGTGAAAAAGTACAAAATCTACTTTGTACTAAAAAGTATAAAATCCTTTGTTTTCCATTGTTTAATAATGCTATTTTGCATTATTTAGCTAGTACAATTTCACGGATTAAGTGCGATCACTCTAGCAATAATCCTTTCAAAATTATCCATTTGTCCAAGACAATAGAAGTTGGAGACATGCGCAGATGTTATCACTTGCTGCTGTTGGGAACAATTAAAAGTTAATTATTAACCAATATTCAATGAAATAAACAGACTTCTATTACGCGGACGCCGAGCAAGCGGTACCATTGTACTGGCGGTTACCTTTACGAAAAGACGAAAATGGAGAAATTTTGTGTCGTATTCTCTCGAGTGAAAGTTGCACAAAATGATGAAAAATGCTTAGACTAGTTTCACAAAAGCTCAATGCTTCCAAATCCAGTGAGGCGTGATGCCGGCACGACGAAGCAAACCGCCACGATAATCAACTCTGCCATCATAAACTCTTTTTGAATCAACATCTATTAATGTAGAAACAAACCTCAAAGGCATTTAACTGAAATAAGAAAGATTGTATATTTGTGCATAAAGAGTTTAAATTTAGGTCTATATTGTTCTATTCCTTCTTAATCCTTTACCGAAATAGCTCAACAATCTGAATAGAAAGTCTATGCCTGCACATTTGTAAAAGCATTTGAAGTATTAAGGAACACTCCTGAAACCTACTGCACAGTTTAAGGAGACATACTATATACAACTGTGTCACGGATCTGCATTATTTACATGCATACCTCATGGCCTCTGCGTCCAAGTTCATCGGCGAGTTTAGCTAAAACCAAGTAATGGCTTGTACCAAACATTGGCATGAGAATTATCTTTGCTGTCAAACAACCACCGACACACAAAAGAAAGGAAACAGCGACTAGGTTCTTCATCTTTGGAACTGAAAAAGCTTTCGTGCTATTTGTTGAATTTGCATACGAGGAATGACTCGGCATACGTTTTCTTGCGTTACCTCCGCGAAAAGTAATGTCACGATTGATAAACGACTGTATATATCGGACTTAGAATAATGCAGATCCGTGACACAATTATAAATTGTCTCCTCGAACTGTGCAGTGGATTCCAGGAGTGTTTCTAACTACCGGTATCGTTGAATTAAGTGCGACCTGTAAAGTTCATAGTCTCGTTTGAAAACAAGCATATTGAGACGATACGCCAGTGAGACAATTGACAGTTTTACTCTCAAATAAGAAAAAACTGACTCGTATTTATTGAGAAATCTTCATGAAATCAAATTTCTTATGTTGAGAAAGACAACTATTCAAAAACGTTGTCTGGCCAAAGACCCCAAGCATACGCGACTCACCCGAAAGGGAGTATGGTTAAAAAATATTTTAAAAACAACAAAACCACACGAATATATGACATCCACAACTAGTCTGCTTTACCTTACACAACACAGAGCTTCATTTCTTGATGTCTAAAATCGAGACCCAAGCCGAAAAGTAACTGTTGTTTTGCATCATTCTACCCACGCTCCCGTTCGGCCTAGTCGCGTGACTAGTCGACTAGTCGCGTGTGTTGTAGGTCACTCGTCCAACAACCTTTTGTGAAATAGCTATAAAGGTGGACGGGACGAATTGCGAATGGCAATAGGCCATTTGCACAATGGCGTCATTTTACTACAGCTACCAGAATGCTCTACAAATTTTCTTTCTTATTCAGATTTTTATTCCCTTTTGAGAATAGTCGAACAATTGGCACTAATTATTTTACAAAAGAAAGTGAGCAAAGCATTCTGGTAGTTGTAGTATATGACGCCATAATGTAATGTAGTATATGACGCCATAATGGTGATATTGCACGACCGAAAGAAAACTTGGGATATATACAAGAATTGCTTCACTACCCAAGCAATGCCGGTACCATGCAGTATACTACTAGTGACCTTATTAGACACAATGGTCGATAGGCGATTCATATCTCAGCGCCGGATAGCGGTCTAATAGCGTGACCACAGTTCCTTTCGGTCGTGCAAATCACAATCGTCATTCGCCGTTCACACCGTCAACCTTTTTGAAATAGCTATATATTTCTCAACACGTACTGCGCGGCCATATAATATCCTCTATCTCTTGACGAGGCACTTTATAAGATATATGAGCAAAATTGTAATTTCAAAGGAGGCAGCACGGTCGAGTGGTCAGAGCGTCGGTCGAAGAATCCGGTGTTTCGAACGGTCCCCGCTCTGCCCATGCGAGGCTGTATTTGTTCCGGGTTCGCCATGTCCAAATTCATGTAGCTTCTCGACCATGCTTGTAAATAGCCAACTGGTTTGCCTCCTTGCCAGTTGGGTTTCTTAAAACACTTTAATTATGTTCTAACATTTATTTCCGTTATTTCTGTTATTATTTAGCTCCTTATAGCACATTTGATCATTTCGCCATGGAAAATGAGCTCTAGAAGCTAACAAGATTATATTTTAATTCACCTTCACGTTTTTGCGGTTTTTAATCAGAGTCTAATCAGAGTTTCAGAGCAGACATATTGTGCGTAGAGTATTTTCACTAATATACAAACTAGATACTACCCAATTGCCTAATAGCGGAACTCTCATTTAAATAAAAAGAACGATTTTCAATATTTTGTTTTTGACGTTTTTGATTCATGCAAATGAATTGGGCTTCCTGTGTTAATTGGTCAACATAGATTGTATTTTGCCTGAAAAAGGTGAAATAAAGATTATAGATGAAGCTTTTTAACATTTTCTCTAGGGTTAATTTGTATATACTCTTAACCTTCAGTCTCCTGAGAACTTTATTACAGTGATATTCAGTTATTCAGATTCAGTCAGATTTTATAATTGACTTTGTAGCACGAATTTTTAAAGTGCTACTCTGATAAAAAATTAACGGTGAAATTCTATTTAGCAGAAACTTCGTGAAATAAATCTTCAAGGGTCCATTGATCACCAGGTAAAATATCTTTTTTGGTATTCAAAAGGGAAGTACTAGATTTTTAGCGTTCTTTTTAGGTGTCAGTGACGTCATCTACTCAACTCATGGATTTACTCCATACATTTCTTTGTATTTTGCAATCAAAATATCTCAGTGTAATTTTTTTCAATTGAAGATCACTGGCAATGCAATTAATCCTTGACACAATAACTGCAAGAAAACTCTTAAGCAAAATTATTAGAGCAGAAATGAATAGAATAGCTAGTTCAAGTCATAAAATACAAAGAAATATATGGAGTAAATCCATGAGTTAAGTCCATGACCGCAACTTGAAAAAGTTGTAATAAATATGATCGAAGTCCTAATATTGAAGTGCGTGACATTTGAGGTCATGCACGATCGAGTTGATAAAATTCTAGTGTCGCGACATGAGACGTTTACCTACTATGCACAGACTCGTAGAATTACTCTGAATCAGTTCAACATAGCTTACAACAATTGCTTAATCCATCTAAACGATGATATCAGCTGACTCGTTTTCATGCCTGCCTCATTTTCATGCCACATTGATAGATTGATAGATAAAAAACCTAGACCAATACGAAAGCTATTGCAGTTACAAAGATGAAGAACCTACCAGTTGCTTTTTTCTTGCTTTTGTCTGTCGGTGGTTGTTTGACAGCAAAGATAATTCTCATGCCAATGTTTCATACAAGCCATTACTTGGTTTTAGCAAAACTCGCCGATGAACTTGGACGTAGAGGCCATGAGGTATGTGTGTAAATAATGCAGATCCGTGTCACAGTTGTAAATAGTCTGTCTCCTCGAACTGGCAGTGAACTCCAGGAGTGTTTCTTAATACTTAAAACGTTCATTCAAATGCAGACTTTCTATTATCGTTGTTATTTCGATAAATGTTATGGAAAGTACCAGACTTATTAAAGTGTCCCAAGTTTACAGTCAATCTAAGATTTCAAGCTTACGCCTGGCGCTCTTGGACAGGTTCGGCTATTTTGCAGGCTGCGGGTTGCGAGCCAAAATTTGCGGGTTGCGGGCTAAAAATTTGCGGGCTTGAGAAAAATGTAGTCGTTTTGAATAAAACTACCCTGGGCTCCAGGGGTTTATTATTCGCTTTCTTTAGAGAGTTTTTCCTCTTGTAGGCGAGCGCCGAAGGCGCGAGAAGCGAAAATAAACTTCCCCAGTAGTTTTAAAGTCGTAGCTGATTAGCTTGTCAAAAAGATAAGTTATATATTAAAAACAACATTTATATATACCAAAGAACATTAAGGACTTGAATATCATTTAATTTGGCAAGGGTCTTCGTTTTAGAGAAAACCCTACCTACCAGTGTTTTGCAGTTGATTTTTGGGGGGTCTTCGTTTTTGGGTCTTCGGTCTTCGTTTTATAGACACCTGGCCACATTCTTTGGACTGGTAATTCGACTGAACGCCCAATTGAGCGTCTTGTTACTAGTCGTTCTAGTTTAGGTAGGGTTTTCTCTAAAACGAAGATCCTTGCCAAATCAATCGATAAGTTCAAATCCTATCGCTTGTTGTCGTTGTTCGGTCAAGCAAACTATTTTGAGCTATTTTTAGGCGATTTGGAACTGATTTTGAGGGGGTCTTCGTTTTATTCTTGGTTTGCATGTGACGTCATCGAAAAGCTAAAATCTAAACTATTCATCACACGAAACTGTTTCCTAGATATTTTATTTATATCATTAAGAAAAGTCCTCATACAAAAAACTGAGTTCTTTCGATGAATGGTTTTCGATTTATTGCAAGTCAATTTCTGTCACGCAACACTGTCACGTATATCGTAAAGACGCAGAAATATAGGCAAATGTGATTCAAATCATACGACTTTAACTTTTTAAGTGATAAATAAGTTTGTTTTGGTGAATATCTGAATAGAAAACACGAATTATAGTGATATTAACGTGATCAGTTGGTCCTTCGTGTTACTGTCCGCCATGTTGGTGTACAAAGGTTGTGCACCAAGATGGCGGACCCATACATTTCACACCAAACAATGAAGATATTTGATCGCTCGTATCTCGTTATCAAAATATTCTTGTGACTAAAAATTTCGTATAGATTCAAACCTTCAACTGCTTTTTTAGATGCAAGACATTTTATTCAAAAATATTCTATATTAAGCCCGAAAAATTTTATGATGACGTCAGTGCAAACCAAGAATAGTTTAGGTAGGGTTTTCTCTAAAACGAAGACCCTTGCCAAATTAAATGATATTCAAGTCCTTAATATTCTTTGGTATATATAACTGTTTGGGGCAATTTTCAAGTGTTTTGCAGTTGATTTTTAGGGGGTCTTCGTTTTTGGGTCTTCGGTCTTCGGTCTTCGTTTTATAGACACCCCATGGAGCATGACACCGAGGCAGCCCAAGCCTCTGGCTTAATGCCAGTTTCGTGATTGTTCGAATTCTTGCCACATACAAAAGTTTTAAGACGAGGCTACGTGCAAAAAGCTTAGGTCATTTGTAACAAGACAAAAGTTTTAGCACGTAGCCTCGTTCTGAGTCCTTTGTATGTGGCAGGTGAAGGATATATTGGAGGGCATATCATGTGACTACCATTACTTTTGAGAATACAGTAGTGACAAACTGAGTTTCCGTTGCCTTACGTGACGAGAGGACTGTCATCTTGTTTTTCACGTCCTTGAATGCCCTTTGCCTTCACCTATATGTTATTGAAACTAAATCTTGGTAACATTGTAAAATGCCAATAAGATTAAAATTAAATCATAACTGCATATACTTTTATTTCCGGCCGGGCGCTTAAGCCGGCCGCTCTTTGATTTCGACTTCAGAGTTTAAAAACTAAAATCATTGTCATTGAAATCGAGTCTTTATTATCACTATAACAATTACAAATAATATTTGTGCAAATACATCACAATCATTTTGTAAAGCTAAGACTAGTTTATTGGGTCTCTGTTGACTAGGAACAAGCACAGGACATCGATAAACAAGAGTAGAATACTGACTTTGATACTTAGATAGAGACTAATTTCAGCAATAGAAATTGCATTATTTGGGACTTTTTAGTACTGTTTATGTTGCACTTGAATCTGTTTACTTATTTGTGGCTTAAAACAATCTCTGTGTGGCTTATTTGTATTTGTGGCTGAAAACACAAGTCACCATTACAGTAGTCTGTAGTTTACTTAGAAACAAAAAAGTAACACTAACCCTACTATGTCAGACGAAAGAAAGCGAGCAACGAAGAGCAATAAAGAGCAGATAACAAGACGTGATCGATCCCCTCTTCCCTCTTAGCGTCCGCCATCTTTGTTACTGTTGGGCCGCAGTGCTTCATGGGGCACTCAAAGAAAAGTTTTTCAAAAACAGAAATTCTTTTTCAAAAAAGAAGATTTTTCTCTAAAACGCAAAAAAAGATTTTTTTAAAAAAAGAAGAATTTTTCTTCAGAAACAATCCGTGGCAGATTGCGTCATCTCCAAAATCCTTTTCTGTTTTCTACCCTTTGACCTTTTTACCGTCATCAGTCCTTTTTACCCTTTTAGCTTTTTACCGTTTTACCTTTTTGCCCTCTTAGCGCTTTAACTTACCATAACACCCTTCCCACCGTTGACCTTTTTTATCGTCATACCTTTTTACCGTTATTTCAAAAAGATAACCATATTTTTGTTCAAACCGCTGTCCTATAATAATTGTGCCATCGTTAATATTTGGCGCCAATTTTCAGAAATATTTGAAGTAAACTTTACGTTCTGAGATTAATTATTCGTTGTACCGTTGTCATGGAAGTTTTGATGCAAAACGAAGACTTCATTCGAGATCTTACAGAGGTGAAAAAGATACAGAGAGGTTTCGAGGACTCTTCAGAAAATAAACCCAAGCGTTTCAAGAGGTTAATTGTCAAGAAATCAGTGGGAGATTGTTTTGCAGCCATTCTAGAAAAAGGGCAAAAACAGGTAAAAAAGATAATAGGGTAAAATGGTAAACGGTAAAAAGGTATCAAACACGACAGTGTAATAGATTTTACAATAAAGATTACGGGAAGGAGCAGTTTACGAAGACTTCATTCGAGGTGAAAAAGATACAGAGAGGTTTCGAGGACTCTTCAGAAAATGAACCCAAGCGTTTCAAGAGGTTAATTGTCAAGCCACGGATTTGGCCCTTCATAAAATGCTCCTTCCCGTAATCTTTATGGTAAAAAGGTAAACAGGTAAAATGGTAAAACGGTAAACTGATGAGGAAAAACGGTAAAATGGTGCAAGGGTAGAAAACAGAAAAGGATTTTGGAAATGACGTAATCTGCCACGGATTTGGCCCTCCTGGGCTTCCGGGTTCTTTGACTTATTGAAACATATTACTTGTTGTTATATATTGTAGGTATACATACCGGCAAATTTACGTACAGTTGGCGTAAAAGATAGCAAAAGTTCGTTTTGCAAAGCAATATTTTGGTATATATGAAGTTTGAGTTCGATATCAGCTGAAATATTCCGAAAGAAATAAGCCGTTAAAGCCACTTAAGACTTATCGGCAAAATTCAAAAAAACATTAATTTCCGAGAACTCTCTGACAAGACAAATAAAGACTGAAGCGAGTTTGTGACGTAATAGTTACTATATGAGTCCTTCGCTCACTGCATAGATATAGACTGGAAGCAGTGAGGAGGCACCCAATAGCGTCACAAGGAAGATTTTTTGATAATCTGAAATGTGTACTATTTATTTCATAAAATGATAGATATCGATGCAAAATAACGTAATTACAACTTTGTCTGTTTTTGTATGCTTCGCTCTTCTGAAAAATAACCTCAACAGTCCCTTACATTTTTTGCACAAAGCTATACTATGAACATATGCACATGAGATTTCGCTTGTCGAAAATAATTCAGCAAACTTCCAGCTACAATTATCAATTTACCTTTAGACCTAGACTAACTCTTTTGGTAGCATTATATCAAACAATTAAACGACAAATGCGTCTTAAAGCAATATAGAAATCCAGGCTTTGTAACTAGAATAAATACACTAAATACGAAATGTTGACAAAAATTTATTGTATGTTTTGTACGTGTCGAATTCATAAACAGAAAACTTAAATTGTACACTGTTCCCGATCATTGAGGTCGATTAGCATCAAATCTGCACCAAAATGTCTGCAATTTAGTATGGTTTGTATTCTATGGAAATTTTACGATTTATGAATCAGTTTTTATAAATTATTTTGAATAAATGTTAATGGTATAAGAAATAAACGCTAGATGGTTACACAAAGTCGTGAGAAAGAAAATATCGAAATCAAAAGTATTCGAATCTTCTTTGCTGATTTACTTCGACTACTGTGTAGCTATGTGTCGTATATACAGGCTAATAATCGTATCTTGTGGTAAAAGACCATTATTTAGGTGCAATATTACAATACGCACTAACATCAGCTAAGAAATGTGACGGGTTACAGTACACAAAATTGCATTGCGCTTCATTTCTATTTGAAATTAAATATATACTCATGCAGATCTACCTTTATTCTTTTCCCTACAGTAAAACATATCCTCCTTCTTCACCATCATTAGAACAAATTATATTTTAGAAGCGCGTTGCTGCTAACAATAAATATTTATCTTCCCCAAATGGCCGAATTTGGTATGTGTTTCACCTCACTGCTTCCAGTCATAGAAAGTTTTTAGTAAAGGCCAAAAGAAAGGCTCCTTTCTATGGATGTGATATCTATATAGAATTCAGACCATAGTTAACTATGTTCAGACTAAGGGCAATAAGACGCTATTAGTGGTTTTCTAAGCCGTGACAACTTCGCTATTATAAATCAATGAAGAACGTTATGAGACTTTAGAGAAGATTGTGCGATGATCGGCGTACTTTTTGAGTTTTTTGGGTAAACGCTACCTAGAACTTTTAAAAGATCTGAACCAATGGTAGTTTTGGAGTCGACATAAGTCATCATAAATGTGAGCTACCGCACATCCTCAGGGACCCAGGGCGCGTGAGGGGGAGGGGAATGGAAGGGGAGAGAGAGGGATGGGAGAAGAATGAATGTCCACCAGGATGAGCTACACAGGATTCTACTATGCTGTTTATGCCTTTAATAATTAAATGATATGTGCACTATTTGATATTTTGTGATGCAAAATTAATGTACGTTTAGGAAGTAATTCTTAAATTGATGTTATTACAGGTGATAATTTTTGTCGGCAACGAAGCTGAAAAGGCCATAGGAAAACCATACGTCAAAGTCTTCAACACACCAAATAGCGAAGAACTGCGAAAACCCTTTCACGCTTCATCATCCAGAATAAGCCACGCAGCCTTGTGTGCAGTGCTTTTCAAACATCAGAAGATCTACTGCAATGCCTTCCTAAGTAACCCAGACGTTTTGAATGAGCTTAAAACTGCGGAGCTAATTGTTGGAGATTCTTTGTACCCGTGTTCCGCACTTGTTGCAGCCAAGTTTGACCTTCCACATGTAGTAGTGGCGCAAAGTTCAATTTTCTTTGAAACACTAAAGCTGTATGGAGTCTCCATTTATCCATCCTATGTTCCAACTTTGTCTTCAGGGCTGTCTCCAAATATGGGTCTTGTAGAGCGGATCAAAAACTTTGGGTGTTATTTGTTAGAGTATCTTTTTCTCGAAAGAACTCTCTGTCCAATTTATGGCGAGCTAAAGGAAAAACACAGAATCAGACCCAAGGAAAGCATTCGAGAGACTATGATGACCGTAGATTTAATTTTGTTGGAAAGAGATTTGGTGCTGGACTATGCCATGCCTATACCGCCATGTAAGTACGGAGAGTTTTAGTGCAAACGCGACTCAAGGCAAACAAAACAAGTAACAAAAACAAAACAACTAAAACACGACAAAATAAAACGAATAAGTAAATTTAAGATAATCATCATATACTTCTTGGCCTCGAGTCGACGGCATCAAATCGAAGGGAACAGCATGTTTGCTATAGTCTCCTTCGCAGCCGTTTTTAGTCTTGTCACGCCAGGCGGCGTGACGAGACTAAAAACGACTGCGAAGGAGACTACATGTTTGCATACAGAACAAATATTTCCATATGATTATTTCTTTAATGATTTTATTAATCATTGCATAATTAGATTAAATGCATTTATATAGCGCCTGACTCATCCACATTTCATATGATATCTTTGTATTTCTTCCATATCGTTTTTTATGTCCCATCAAAATGCAATTGACTTTTTGTGTCTTAGATGTAAGAGAAGTTGGTAGCTTCCTTCCTGCTCCAGCCAAACCACTTCCAGCTGATTTGGAATCTTTTATGGAGAGTTCTGGTGAAGAAGGCGTTGTTCTTGTATCCTTTGGTGGCTGGGTGGATTCCTTTGACAATAAGATCGTTGAGGTCATGAACGAAGCATTCTCCAAAGTTCCTCACAAAATTATTTGGAAAATAAATACAGGTTTGTACAAGCCCTACATACTGTTAGATATCCCTACCAATTTTTTCGTCCCAGCTAAAATTCGTCCCGCGACGAAACCCGGCGCCCATCTCGATGAACGCATGCGTCCTTAGCAACTGTAAACCACCTCCAATTATCAACCATTTTTGTGCCTTCGTCTGGTCACTCAATAATAGACGTTGTAATCAAAATCAACAGAAACATTTGATGGCAAGATTGCTTCGAATATCAAAACAATGAGATGGCTTCCACAGAATGACATCCTGGGTCACAAGAAAACCAAATTGTTTATCTCCCATGGTGGGGCAGGTGGTATTGCAGAATCTGTTTATCATGGAGTACCATTGGTTTGTTCACCACTTTTTAGTGATCAGTTTGATAATGCACGTTACGTAGAGTATATTGGTCTTGGTGAAGTTCTGGATGTAACAACAGCAACTGTAGAGCAACTTGTTGGGATTGTGAACCAAGTAATACGAAAACAAAGGTGAGTCGTTATCAAAATTAGAGGAATTATGTAAGTGGCAGTACGAAGAACCAAATGAGTCTGGTAAAGTACACAGAAATTGCAACAGCGGAAGTATTGAAGGAGTAAGAAAGGAAGGAAAGGAGGAAGGATAAAAGTGACGAAGGATGACAGAGATGAAGGACGGAAAAGGAAAGGGGGAAGAGAAGAGGTTGGAAGGAAGGAAGAAAAACGTAAAGATTAAAGAAAGGCATTGAACATCGTTTACTATAAAATACGAGAAAGCACAGTTTGGGGGTAATGGGACATTTGCATTATTGCGTCATATAGTATACAATAACCAGAATGTACTGTCTGCTTTCTTTTATGAAATAGTTATATAAGTGCCAATTGTTCTACTATATTATTAAAGAAGAAAATTCGTAGAGTATTCGAGTTGTTGTAGTAAAGTGACGTCAAGTGCAAATGTTCAATCAATTATTTAACATCGAACCCAACCTGGTCATTTGAAATTACCAGCTCGAAAATGTATATATCATATATATCATATATTACACTCAAAGGATTCGCTAAGCTGCTACGATTTTCTTGCCGAATGTAAGCCCATCTTCATATTCTTGAGTTTTCAAATACTACAATTAATCTTGCCAATGGACATTAATGTCAAGGAAAAAGTGGCATATTGCCATGTCCAATTCAAATAGGATCCCGTTTTCCGCCACGATACTCGGTACACTTGCACCCTCCGCTCTACACCCCAGATCAATGTTGAAAGCCGACGGAAGCATCTGGGTCCCCGGCTGAACAATATTCTGCTGGGTGCGGTGGGGGAGGGGCTATTTTGGCGACGTACGCATTTCTTCCAAAAAAGAAACATTCTTAACCCTTTTTTGTCCAAGATTGTAGTCTTGTTTCATCGGGCCGGGGTATATGTGTAAAGTATAATGTAATATACAGTTATTCATCATTGTTAGTTTAACACCTTTTTAGGTATCGAGAAAAAGCCCTTCACGTCTCTCGTGTTTTCAAGATGCGCCCACGGCCCCCAGTGCAAGAGGCAGCGGAGTTGATAGAATACCTTCATGCCGTTGGTAACCTGGCCCATCTGAAACCAAAAGGCCTGGAACTACCTTTTTATCAGTTGTACATGTTGGATGTTCTGCTTGTGTTAGGACTGGTTGTTGTACTGGTGTTGGTTGTCATTGTAGTCGTGGTGAAACGAGTGATTAACTTTTGTTGTTGGATCTCGACAAAGACTAAAACATCTTAACCATGCCGTTTGTTGCTAATGTTGTATTCTATTTATAAATGAGTATTTCCTGAAATTATAGCGGAGCTCCCGCGCAGGCCCTCGGTTCGCGCGAGCGGAGCACCATACTTAAGAAAAAATGGTAACCCATGAGTTGATTTTTTATGGCTTGAGTATACGTCACTTCAGTCTGTCCCGTCCGTCCGTTTCCCATCGCGATGCTGATCGGCTGATTGCTTTTTGGCGCCAACTTGACGGTGGTTAGAGGCGTGCCGACACTTAGAAAACGACTAAAACGAATTTTACACGGCAAATTAGACTTGTTTTACAATTTCATCTAAAATATATGTTAAATTGAAAATACTTAATTTCTTATTTTCGTGTCAGTCAGCTGTTTTTATAATCATTTTAACAAGACCAAAATTGCATCATCAATGTAACCTGGAAGAAAGAATAGTAGGCGAATCGACGTCGTAGGGAGCCGAACTAAATTTCTATGATTAGGCAGGTATGAGCGATGTCCTACTGCCTATCTCATTCTCATGCCAGACTGAATTCCACTTGGGCACGAGTAAATGCACTATGTGCGTCTTGTTAAATTTGCATAGCATGTAGTAAAACTGGGCATGTTTAAAAACCAAGACTCATGGACTATGGACGTTGGACGGAACTCAACTTTCGTGATTTAGTGATATCCCTGATTGAGATAATGTGGAAAACTTAAGAGACGATCGTCAACCAGAAAAACGTTTGTAAAACAACCTAACGGACAATCGGTCCCCAATATAGTACGTACAGGCGGTTAAGGGAACTTGTGGAATGTTGGATGCAGCATGATCCTATTGTGAAATATTCTAATTACAAAACGAGTAAGAAAGCAGTTGGAAAGGCTGTTAAGGATGAAAGTGATAGTCATCTGATGGATACAGGGCGAGGCTTACAAAATTGCCGCGTGAAGTTTGAAGTACAGCAGATCACAGTTAAAAGAATTGATGGTGATGTAATGCTTTGAAACTGAAATAAATTTATCTTTTAGCCTAGCTATATTTTTATTTCTGTTTACAATATGTAAGTCCAAACCGACATTACCTTGGTTTTGAATACCTTCAGAGTCAATGTACGTCAACGTACACAACATGCACTGCATCCTTCCGTCATGTTTATTTCTTCCTTCTTGTAAGATAGTCTGCTGACCAAAGATCTCACGGGCTATGAGAACGTACGTTGGGCTGGCCACGATATCGAATTTTGGATTTTAGTTTTACTATGATAACTATGGGCCACTTGATGCCCCATCGGTTATCATAGGAAATTAAAATCGAAATTCACAATCAAACGTTGACTTTCAAAAGTACGTTGCTTTCAAATGTTGATTTTCAAAGTAGTTTTTAATGTTAATTTTCAGAGTTGTTTTCAGTGTTGATTTTCAATTTTTTTTAGTTTCATTTTATTTTTCAATCATTATTTATTATTAAGTTCTTTCTTTTTGTTCTGTTTTGTTTGGTTTGGTTTGTTTATATTTTTTATTGTTTAATTTTCAAAACTTCCTATCTCCGTGAAATGCGTTTTTGAGGGTTTAATTTTAGTTAATATATGATTGAGTCGGTTTTCTTTGTTAATTCTATGGCTATATATCGCCTGTATCCAGGTCATCATCAATTCAAGGTTTTATCCAAACAAAGCTTAGGGATTTATCTGGATAAATGTAATTCGAGGTTTTATACAGATCATAACCTCGTTCCATACTTCTTTAGGTCACTGATCTACTTAAGCATTAGAAATTTTCTTCCCAGCCCCGAAATCATGTACTAAGCAGCGATTGTGGGTGAATACATCTTTGATGTTTTGTCAAAAAAAATAAAAAATAAATAAAAAGGAACTCACATGACACTTTGTAGAATCCTGCATGCATAATATGTGATCAAACAGTATCTACTTATGTACACTAACATACATTACTATGTATATCGTATATTAGTACTATGCATATCATTATATTATTAAGGACAAACCGATAGATCTATAATATATATCTCATCAATAAATATTTCATCATTTTGGTCATTTTGTTTAACTAACGTTAACATTGCGAATTGTTTTTACTTTTTGATGAGTCATTTACTTTTATATCTGCTAAGTTTTGTGTTCATGTTCTTTTTTCTTTTTATAATTATATATGAATTATATAAGGATTATGTATCATCTCCAGGACGTCTTCGATATCTAGTGTTCTCTGTATTCCTGAGCCGAGTAAAGCCTCGGAACAGGATACTTCCACACTCATTCGGACATTTATAAATTTCAAAACGCATTTATTTTTCTATATAGATAGGCCTTCCTTCTACGCTAAGACAGCGCGTATGTTTTCTTCTAAGTTGCGAAAACGAAAGGAAAAATAGCAACCAAACAAATAAACAACAACAAAACAAAGAACGATGCGTTTCCAAGTTTATCACGTATAGTGTGGACCTGCCTAAGCAATAGGATCTACAGTGTTTCGACTCCTGCTAAGTAACCGAAATGCAGAACTGCGAAGTTCCTCAATTCTCCAGAAATAGATGATTGGATTTAAAAGACTGTTAGACATAATGAATGTCACTGCAATTTTCGTTGAAATTGCAAGTTCGATTGATGATTCTTTAGCCACGACGTGAGCGATCATTATTCCAAATAGTGGCAAATAACACAAGAGGAAAGCAGCAATCATATAAAACATGGCAGTGATGGTCTTTCTCATCCGAGGCATGTTCAAAGTCGGCTGAGTTAATTGCTCTTGTGCTTGGATCTGTTCAGAGTGTTTTTTAATAACTCTGCCGATTCTGTAGACGAAAAACATATTGGTCAAGCTTAGGGTTGAACATAATAGTGCAGTGAGTGAAAAGAATGTCCCTTGCTTTGTAAAAACTCTTGCTATGCCAATGGAAAGCATACAAATCCACACACAAAAACCCAATATCACATACAGTTTGATGGTGATCTTCTCTTTGTAGCGTAAGTGGAGTTGAATAGCAAGAAAGCGATCTGCCGCGATAGTTGTTAGCGTGAATAGAGATATTATACTGAAAGCCCACAATGAATAAGCTGTTGTTAGACCAGCACAACAGAACAACTCAAAATTTCTTGTTAACTCGGCGAAGTTGCTAATACATTGACTCGGTTGGGTAAAAACGCCAACACCAAGAACAGGCTCCAAACTATTTTGTGTTTGTCCATTTTAGGTCTTTAACTCTGTAAAAACCTTATATTTTATCGATCCAGATCCGTATGGTTATCAATCTAATAAAAAAGTGGAGTTTTTGAAAATCTTTTATTTTTGTTTCATGAAAAGGTGCATTTTTATTGAGTTTGATTCCTTAAGGACATTACCTACAACAAAATTGCCCACTTCAGTATCATACAACATATTCATCTTTAAATGCTCAAAATTTTTGAGCTTTTCTATGGCAATGTTCGGCAGAACTTTCAGTGAGCCTTTCATCACTGTCAAAATAACGTCTTGCTCAACACTGCCATGGAAGTGCTCAAAAATTTTGAGCCATGGGCGTTCGAAGCTCAAAATCTTTGACCGAGTGCTTTCATGGCAATGTTGATACGAGAATCGAGAAGTTATCTTGAACATTTCAGTAGTTGCAAAATTTTGATTACTTATAACCAAAGTAACAATAGGTATTCATTTTAAGCTTCACAATTTGGTGACTGAAGATAATTACTGATTTGCCGTAACATTTCTTTGATTCTGGAGACATCACATAAACTTGGATGATGCTGGGAGCAATTCGTTGAAAAATTCACACAAGCTTTGCTTTAGTTTTATAAATGATTGCTGTTCACTGTGTTTGGGCAACAAGTTCCGCGAGTTTTACAGTATTCCCTCAGATTCTTTACTAACGGGTTAGCATCGTATTGTCTCAAGCACAACACTGTCATTATTTCTTGGCCAATTCCTTTGGTCTTCAACGTCACTTTTAGTATCACTATATGGAACCAAATACAGCTAACAGGTACAGTTTCTTCTTGTTCTTAATCGATCACAGTTTCCGAGAAGCTGGCGAAGAAACTAAGCTTGACTTGTGAATAATGTTTGAATTCAAAAGGTCAACTTATTATGTTTGCATTACTGACCAAACTAATTTACAATCGAGACGAAATAACGTAACGTGATTGGACCTTTGACCGGATGTAAAACAAAGCCTTTTGTAGTCTTATATTCTAATAAAGTGTTGTGAGTAACCTGATTTGAATTTTTGGCGGGCGAGAAAGTCCAAATGTTATGATTCGATGGCTTGTCGGTGGCGACTTTTATCAGTTCAAAGCGTTATTTGAAAGGATTACGACTGAGAGGAAGGCTGCCAGTTCTCATTGAGTCAGCTATCCAGGTAATGTAAAATCTTGATATGTAATGAATTTTGAGTTCATTTCGAATCGGAAGCTTCGTATTTAATATATTCCCGCATTCCTGTGAGTCTCATCTACACGAACAAATTACCTTGTGTTGTCAATTTACACGTGCCTCAGACAAGTTTTCCTTGACAAGTTTTCTTGAGTTGTCGATCTACACGAGCAATCTTTAACTTGGCAAGGAAAACTTAGCAGTGGTACGCCAGCCAACAAGGAAGAGTTCAGGAGAGTTGCTCATGAATGAGGCTTAAGTATATTGGTTATATTTGAAAATACGGCCCGAGTTTCAGCACCAAACTATTGATAAACTTTTACGGAAAACCGGCAAATTATTTGAGATAACGTGTTTTATATTTCGGATACTAATAAAACAAATGTTTTTCTTCGTTTGATTTGTTGTAGATGTTTAGAGCGATATTCAGACCAGGACACGAAGATCAAGACAGAAGATGATATGATTTTATGATTGCAAAATTACTGTTATGACAGAAAACGTAGGCTGCTGCAGTCCTGTTTTAAAATTTAATGTCAGAGTCATGGCCGAATTTTAGAGCCATGTCATGGAAATAGCCCAAGCACAAGATTTTGAAACGAGTGACGGGATAGCCTGGGGACTAGGCTGGTCCAAGCACATTTCATGCAAATGTGTGTCAAAAGCTCAAAATTTTTGAGCTATCTCATGGCATGCATATGTACGATATCGGCACTGACTTTGTATTTTCCATAACATAGCTCAAAAATTTTGAACCAATTGTCAAGATCTTGACAATCAAAATTTTTGAGCTATGTTATGGAAAATACATATGCCATGAGATAGCTCAAAAATTTTGAGCTGTTGCCACAAATGTGTTTCATAAACTAATAAATGACATGTATTAAGTAAAATGAGATTGATATGGAACCGGATAAAGCAAATCTAACCATTTTATTGCAGTTTCTTTCCTTTGTTGATATCCATAATTCCAAAACTTACTTTTATGGGGAACTATCTAAGTCAATGGAATCGAATAAAGCAAATCTCGTCATTTTTATGTGGTTTTCTTGTTCTACTGATTGCCATACTTTCAAAACCTACATTTGTTGAGAATTCACTGACGCTATGGAAGCTCAGTGAGAGAAGGTCTGAGAAAAGTCGTACTTTTTAAGAGAAGAGAAATATTCCATGAAGCGAATGATATTGCCTAAAACGACCTTTTCTACTCATCATTTTGTTCATTGACTAAGAAAAGCCATAAAATCAGCGTTTTTCTTGTCCACAGGATAACCGATTAGAATAAAACTGCTTGATTTTGCTGAAACTTTGCAAAATGGACAAACACAAAATAGTTTGGAGCCTGTTCAAGGTCGGAAGTGGCCAACCCAAGAACTAGAATATTTCCAGGTGTTTGTAGAGCTGGTGTCTTTAGGATTGTGTAGATGGCAAGGACATTGCTACAGGAGGAGAGCACAGCAAAGACGACATTGATGATGAGTATGATGATTAAGAAGGTATGGTGTTGGCTATCGCTCGGAGGGAAAAGTACAAATCGTGAATCCAAAGGTGGGCATATCAGTGGTGTATGCTGGTACGAGTTATTCATCTTCTTTATTTACAGAGACCGTGAACTACCAGAAGTGGAAAATCGTTTATCCGATTATCATTAATGTTCGTCCATTCTTTTGGATATTTCAGTGTAAACTAGTTGTCTTGATCTTCTTTCTGGGTGTGGTATAAACGGACCGAAAGTGACCATTTCGAGCCAATGAACAAGCAAATTATAAAACGTTAAACCAATGTCAAAGTGAGTGGCCAAGACCTTACTAATTATTTCTCTCTTCACACTCCAAAGGAGGAAGCAATTACTGAGTGGAAGTCCATCACCCGCACTTCAAAATCTTTGTCCAATTTTTTTTGGTAGAAATGACAACCTTTGACTACACATGCAAGCACGACTATTGTGTCGGTGTCCCGATGGATAACAATTCCAATTGAAAGCATTTATGTGGAAGTGAGTTCAGTAAATTGAAGTTGCTCAAGACATTTGCTTTTGAATTTGCTCAAGGCACGAAAGAACAAAATAGAGAGATATACACGAGAACTTTTCTCAAAAATCTCATTGAATGAGATCAAATGATGACAGTTGCATGACAAATGACTGAGTGCCTCTTGAGAAGGTACTGGTCATTGAGTACTGCTGATGAGGGCCACTCTAAAGATGTTTTGTACTAACTGACACTTCTAACATGTTCTAAGGTAGTTGAACATATGTGTACGTTTTGTTTTATAGTCAAAATACTCACGTACAATATCAGGATAATTTCTTGTTCTGAAATTCCCATTAAAACAGCAAAAAGTGAAGTAGAACTTCACTTAAAAAGTATCCTTGACATTCTGAGGTAATTTCAATTGGTGGGATATATCTATGCTGGCTATTGACAAACATTTGACAGTTTTGTGTAATGGTATCGAGTCAAGAGATGCGATTATCACGTTCAGTTGTAGTTCAAAAAACATGTTCATGCTTGAGCATGCAAATATAAATCGAAACGAAAGTCTTCGAATAAAGTGTTTTTACATTTACTTTTTAATTTTCAGTACTTTAGGCCATCTACTTCTCTTGGTAATTACTGATGTATATCGTTTTACTATTGTGACACGACCAGAGAACTAGAAAAAAATTAGAGTTGCATGACAGTACTTTCAATGGTAACGCAAGCTGTAAAATTAATAGCGTAACGCTGCTTCAACGGCATAATTTAATAGGACTATGATAAATGAACGAGACTTATTATGAAAACATCAGTTGTTTCTTTCATTATTCTATTAGCTGCCAGTTATATCAGCTATTGTTGTGCAGCCAAGATAATCTTGATGCCATTATTTGGGCACAGCCATTTCCTGGTTCTAGCAAAACTTGCCAAAGAACTTGGACGCAGAGGCCATGAGGTATGAGTCTCATTTTTTCCCCCTTTGTCCATCCTAGATTACCACAGAGTTTATTTTTGTTTAGACAACTGTCCGAAAGCTTTGAAGTACAGGGAAAAAATGTGTAATTTTGGATCGATTTCAGTTTTTGTAGCAATGACAATGTGGATAAGACTAGCATTATAGTAATAAACTGAAACGTAACAATTACTCAAGAGCTTTTTCGATCATGATCACGAAACGTTTTTGTTCGTATTTCTTTCTCTCGAGGACACGTATGTCTTTAATTATAAGTTTCCGTAAGACCGACGATCTTTACTTCCTTTTTTTTAACTTGGTTTTTCTTATAATGGCTGAAAATGACCTATGTACTGTACATAATTATGTACATATATAAAGTATATATATGATCACAAGATCGTTCCGCTTAAAAGCGCGGACCGACACTGGCTATAAACTCTTTAGTTGACAACAGATTCTAGACCTCAGCTCTCTCAAATACTCAAAAAACTTTCTTGAGTGAAAAAAGGTCGGGTCAGAATTTATATGTTAATACATCCTATGCATTAGTAAGTTTAATAATTTTCGCTTCAAATGAGGTCTTGATATTGTATACCTTTTTCCCAACTAGAAAGCATGGTATTAGAGTAATGTTTTATTTTTCATTTCTCAAATCAACATGCAGTACCTAACACCTGTAGATTTAGCCTAGATACCCGAGGACTTGAAAAAACAAGTTAAATCCGAGGCGTGGCGCGGTTGTTTTGCATTCCAAGAAAAATCCTCATTTCACAGAACTATGTATCCCTATATTCATGAATTATTTTTGGGTTACTTTTTAGGTAACAATTTTCGTCGGAGATGAAGCTGATTATGCCATTGGAAAACCATATGTTAAAATCTTTAGTACAAACGACCGTGAAGATATACGAAAGATGATCGAGGGTAAAGTATTTAACAGGGGTCCCACAGCAGCAGTTTCAGAGCTTTTCCGATTGCAGAAAAGTTACTGTGGTTCCTTCTTAAGTAATCCTGACGTCATGAATGGCCTCAAAACTGCCGAGCTACTTGTTGGAGATTCACTGTATCCATGTTCATCTCTTGTTGCTGCCAAGTTTAACATCCCCCATGTGACAATCAACGAAAGCCCAATGGGTCCTCAATTGCAATTCTATGGAGTCTCCACGTATCCAGCTTATGTACCACAGTTTACATCAGGTCTTTCTTTAAATATGGGGCTCTTGGACCGAGTTAAAAATTTTGGCTCTTACTTATTAAGGTTCTACGTGTTGGAAGCCTTTGTGTATCCAGTTTATCGAGAGCTAAAGGAAGAGCACAGAATCAGACCCCAAGAAAGTATCCAAGAGACTTTGATGACCGTAGATTTAATTTTGTTGGAAAGAGATTTTGTCCTGGACTATGCCATGCCTTTACCACCATGTGAGTACACCATCAATAGTCCCTCTTGTAGCCGAGTTCTTGTCACGCAACGCTTTCTCATAATGCACGACGAGACTGAACACGGTTGAGGGAGATTACAGCATCATTTCATAGGAAAATCCAACCAATATGTTCATATCAGAGATCCATCTACTTAGATTCCCTAATTCATCCTAACTGTTTGCAAAAGATCTTCAATTCCATTGCAAGCAGTCTATTTTGTCATCAGAGCTGATATTTCAGTGACTAGTACCAAATCAGCAGGTCCTGCAAAGGACCCATTCCATTACTAGCATCTTCGATCTATTCATTAATTCATTCATATCAATACAAATACTATGATGCGTTCTCTTTTTCTTTAAAAGTCGATCTTTTGCAATAACCGTATATGCATCAGTCCATACCGAGCCTCCCGCGCGTTATTTACTTCTCGTTTACATCTACTATAGTCAAATCCCTTTTTTTCCTCTTGATTTTTAGTTGTAAGAGAAGTCGGTAGCTTCCTTTCTGCTCCAGCCAAACCACTTCCAGCAGATTTGGAATCTTTTATGGAGAGTTCTGGTGAGGAAGGCGTTGTTCTCGTCTCTTTTGGTTCCGCATTGTTAACCTTAGATAACAAAATCGTTGCGGTTATGAATGAAGCATTCTCACAAGTTCCCCAGAAAGTCATTTGGAGGATTGACACAGGTAGACAGATTTGTTGCAGATTAAACTCGTATTTCTTTATTCATATCTTTAATAAGATGTTATGCTGTGATATATTTTGTCACAGACACATTTGAAGGGAAAATTACTTCCAACGTCAAAACAGTAAGATGGCTTCCACAGAATGACATTCTTGGTCACAAGAAAACCAAACTGTTTATCACTCATGCTGGTGCTAATGGAGTTGCAGAATCTGTTTATCATGGAGTACCAATGATCTGCTCGCCTTTTTCTGCTGATCAGTTTGATATCGCAAGCAATGTAGAGTACAATGGCCTTGGCGAGATTTTGAGTGTAAAATCAGCAAATGTAGACCAACTTGTTGAGATAATAAACCAAGTTATTCATGACAAAAGGTATGCATCTCTGTAGCTATACTGAGAAAGTTGAAGAACGTCATACCCAAACCTTTAATAAACGTTTTCGTTCCAACCTTTACCACTCTTACCTTCAGTTCTTAATCTGACCAGTCATGGTATCTCAGTCGTTCAAATGAATTTGGGCAGCCTAACACCAGCACATTTTTGCATCATCACAAAAATGTTCTGGCTCACCCGCGCTACTACATAATACCAAACCGACGGGGCACCACAACCTAACCATATGCAGCTACCACTATTTCCACTACCCTGCCCCAAATCACTAACACCACATCCGCATTAAAGTGATTACAAAAAAATGAGAGAGAAAATGATGACTATTTAGTTAGTACTACTTTCAATTGTAAAGAACAAAAGAAAACAACGGGTTTGGAGTCTACTGTGCACTATTAGTTTGTCAATTTTTTTCAAGGTTTATAGAGAACCACTCTATTCCAAGACTAGTACCATGATCATATCAAATTTTACATATTTTCAGGTATAAAGAAAAGGCCCTTCATGTTTCCAACGTAGTGAAAATGCGCCCACGATCTCCAGTGCAAGAGGCAGCGGAGTTGATAGAATACCTTCATGCCGTTGGTAACCTGGCTCATCTCAAACCAAAAGGCCTGGAACTACCTTTTTATCAGTTGTACATGTTGGATGTTCTGCTTGTGTTAGGACTGGTTGTTGTACTGGTGTTAGTTGTCATTGTAGTCGTGGTGAAACGAGTGATTAACCTTTGTTGTGGGACTTCGAAAAAGACCAAAACGTCTTAGCCATGTCGTTTGTTGCTATTTAATGTTGTTTTCTCTTTATAAATGAATATTTCCTAACTCACACTTTTCTAGTAGTTTTGTTATATGAGTTGAGTGATTATTTGCAAAATATTTCATGTAGAGGTAGTGAGTGTGAGAGTACAGTGTCCCCCAATTAGTGAGCGATCGCTAGAAGACTTGGACGCTTAAATAAACAGTTAGTAGTTTTGTTTTAATTCTGGGCATGTCGTCTCGGATTTCATTTAGAACCATATTTTGCCGTTAGGTCTAGAGGCCGGAAGAAATGGTCTTTACCAGTGAATAAAATGCTGCTGCTATCCTACACATTTTCAGTCATTGAATAAGGTCTTTTCAACGGAGAGAGCTATAAACTTAATATCACAAGAGCAGGTGTTAGCTTATGCAAATTGAAGGAGCTTTTAAAATTGAGAATCTTACAAGCACATAAAGTGCTGAAGTACATTCCGTACTTGAGCAGTTTCAAGTGGAATTCATTATCAATCATAATGACACGGCCATCCGTTTTATTACAAAACTCGAAACAACTTGTTCATGCAATAAGTGCTTGTGGCAATGCGGGATTAATAGCTCTAGTTCTCTGTGAAATGGTTTGACCAAGCAGAAAAGTATCATTATACGCTAAATATATTTCAACTGAATACGATTTAAGGACCGCAAAGTCATTCAGTACTTTTCTTGGAAAGCGGTGATGAATAATTTATACTCAAGCATGAACCAAGAAAATCTGATTGATGTGATTACCACCCCTGTTCTTCGTTGTTTAAAAAATGCTGATCTGTTTACCTTTTTTAAAAGCTTCAACTTGAAGAACTGACGATCATTATGGAAAAGACGATCGCTGCGCTCGTGATCCACTTGAGTTTTGAACATTTTATGACGTCAAGAGTGTGTCAATAAGAGGACAGACAACTTAAAACCATCTTCAATTTGTCGATTGAGGACGATTTTAACAAGTGCGGTAAAAAGATAACGAAAAAAACATTCCAGTTCTAATTATACGATTGAGGTGAGGAATTATAATTAGCGCACAAATTCCTCAGTTAATTAAAGTTAACTATGTTATTTTACGAAATAACTTTTTTCTTCAATGAATCCGGCGATTATAATTCCGCATCATAATAAGTTTCGACCTACTTGGCAGTTTAATAGTCCATTGTCATCTGACGTGATTTAGCTTTAGAAACACCATGCAGCGTTGATCTCATATAATTATGTTCTTTTGATCGTTTTAAAAGCTTCGAACAACTGAAGACTATCGTGGAAAAGAGATTACCTAAAAAACAATCGTTAAACGACCCAAACATCTGTCAATTCTCGATCGTCAATAGCGAAAAACCAGCCGACTAAGGAAAGATGAACCTCTCTTACCAACCCCGAGTGCTGCCGTGTCCACCTTTGACATCGCCATTTGTGCTTAGTCCAGAAAACGATCATCGCTACCATGCCTTTTTGATCTTCATGCTAGTCGGAAATCTTGGCATAGCTATGTTTTCCTGCTGTAGTAATGCCTTTGCCATCTACACAATCATAAAGACACCGCCTCTACAAACACCTGCAAATATCCTACTCCTTTGTTTGGCCATTTCTGATCTTGGTGTTGCTGTTCTTAGCCAACCAAGCCATTGCATTGGTAGATTCGCCGAGTTAACGAGGGACATCGGCTTGTTCTGTTTTGTTGGTCAAATGATGAATTATTCACTGTGGATTTGTAATATCATGTCTCTATTTACGCTAACAGCCATCGCCGCAGACAGATTTTTCGCGATGCATTTTCACTTACGCTACAAAGAGATCATCACAACCAAACTTTATGGAAACGTATGCGCAATTGCGTGGATTTCCATCGTTGGCTTTGGTATATCAAGAATCTTTGTAACAAGCAAGCGATACGCAATTTTTACTACAGTATTATGTACAATCCTTGGTATGATGAACTTCTATTTCATGTGCAAAATTTATGGAGTCATTAGAAAACATTCTCGACAAATAGAAGCTCAAGAGCAATCACTTCAGCCGACGTTGGACATGCCTCAGATGAAGAAGACCACCAATACCATGTTTTACATGATCGGTGCTTTTCTCTTGTGTTATCTGCCATTCTTTGGAATACTGATCGCTCACACGGCTGTGAATGGGTCGTCGTTACAACTTGCGTTCTCAACGGGAGTTGCAGTTACGATGATCATGTTCAATAGTCTGTTGAATCCGATCATTTATTTCTGGAGAATTGAGGAATTCCGTCACGCGGCGCTACGGTTACGTTGTTAGGGAAGTTATGAACTACTGATTGACTCTAATTAAGACAAATGAAGGAATAACAAAAAACAAACAAACAAACAAATAACTCAATCCACGAGTTAATTACGAAAAATCACTTTTGCTATGACTATATGAAGTCATTGAAGCCAAAAACGAAAACTCGGAAATTACCGATTTTACTTATCAGTCATGATTGTTTTACTCAGGATGATTACTTTTTACTTCTTTTAGTTAATATTGTTTAGTTATTTTATCTAGTTTACTGGCCCAACAGATTCCAGTTGAGTTTACTTTTCGCAGTAGTCGCGTGTAGTTGTAATTCAACTTAGCGGCTATTTTTATAAAAATGCATTGTTTTCGGTCATTTTATTCACGGATATTATCTAAAAAGTTGTTTTGTATTTGCTGCTCAATTTTGAATTGACTTTCAGTAGTTTTTTGATTTTGGAGAAAGCCACTTCGACTGATGCAGTCCTCAATGTTTGGGCCAATCACGAGCGCTGATTTTGAGACGACATTATCGGAAAATAATGCCGTCTCTCTGTAGATCAAAATGATAAAAGAATCGCGATACTTGATATAAAGTCTAAAAGAACAATAGGGTTAAGTAAATGACATCATTTACTCACAACTTAAATACTAAAATACTTGACATTTTCGATTCGTCTCGTTTAAGGTGACTTCAAGTAGTTGTTTTCAGACCGCACCGCACATTTTCGTTTGGCGCAATGGACAACTTAATGCGCACCAATGGACTTGGTTTCTATACCAAATATGAGGACAAGATTGAAGTTTTATTGAAGGAATAAAAAATGGTTTCCCGTGTTTGATAGCCTGATCAAAACATGCGTGATGCTGGGAGAACACGAGAGAGCGTAGTGTAAGCACGAGCCGTAGGCGAGTGCTTTCACAGCTCTCGAGTGTTCTCCCAACATCACAAGTGTTTTGATCAGGCTATCGGACACGGGAAACCGTTTTTTATTTCTTTTATAAAATAACAAACACGTAAATTGACGAAAAAAGGAAAAAGATCGAAAACACCGGCGAAAAAACAAATTGACGTGAGCGTGTTTGATACTCTCATCAAACACGGGTTTTCAGCCAATCAGAGCGCGCGTTATATAAGAGTTATTTTATAAAATTAAATCGATCAACGTTTTTAAAATAGAGAAAATCGAACATCGTCAAAAATGGTTTTCCTCTAATATCGGTAAGCTTAGGAAAATTCATACAGTTGCACAACATTTCAAAGTGATTTTAGGAGATTTAATCTGTTTGATTTTCTTTAAATCACAAAAGTTTCCACGCATGCTGTATTTCTATTCTTGGACATAACGACAGCGTAAAATGTACTCGAAGTACGCAAAACACCATGCACGAGAACACTGTGGAAATATTGCTAAAATATACACTTACCTTACGTGAAAAAGCCGGCTTCCAACTCTGCATCGACGACAAGATATATTTTTTTGCTTTCCATGTTTCTTGTGAAACATTTTCTCCGCAACTTTTACATCAGAGGTTGTTTTAGAAAATCTCAAAAACGCAGGATTATTTTTGCTTGGCGTTTAAGTAAGGCATTACTTGTTCTATACACAGCAATATTGCAGCAGCTCATTCAAATACAAGCACTAAAACGACCCGAAACTTAAACCTGATGTTAACCCAAACGCCAGCTCAAAACTTGCATTGAGACAACCATTCGACTCGCTAATTAGCATATTGCACTCGCAAATTGTTCACAGCACGTGCAAGTGCGTAGCATAGAGTTTCACGCTACATGCATCAGGAACCGGAAATAGAGAATTCGCTTTAGAAGAACTTTCACCTCTAATATAATATTTGTATGTTTTTAGGTTTGGGAGACATGATTTTTTTAAGTACAAGCATAATATTTGGGAAATAATATCATACCGGTTCCTGATGCATGTAGCGTGCAACTCTATATATGCAAATTTATGCTACGCACTTGCTACCCTGCGAGCAGAGTCCCCCCTTTTCCTTATAATCGAGCGAACGAAGGTAAAGGGGGACTCTGCTCGCAGGGTACGCACTTGCACGTGCTGTGAACAATTTGCGAGTGCAATATGCTAATTAGCGAGTCGAATGGTTGTCTCAATGCAAGTTTTGAGCTGGCGTTTGGGTTAATTTCGGGTCGTTTCAGTGCTTGCATTTGAATGAGCTACTGCAATATTACTGTGTATATAACAAGCAATGCCCTACTTAAACGCCAAGCGAAAATAATGCTGCGTTTTTGAGATTTTCAAAAAACAACTTTTGATATACAAGTTGCGGAGAAAATGTCTCACGAGACATGGAAAGAAAAAAATATATCTTGACATCGATGAAGAGTTGGAAGTCGGCTTTTTCACGTAAGGTAAGTGTATATGTCATAGGTAAGTGTATATTTCCACAGTGTTCTCGTGGTGTTTTGCGTACTTCGAGTATATTTTACACTGTCGTTATGTCCAAGAATAGAAATACAGCATGCGTGGAAACGTTTGTGATTTAATCAAACAGATTAAATCTCCTAAATTAATAAAATCATTTTGAAATGTGCATCTGTATGAATTTTTCTATGCAGGTTATTTTCAAATTGGACAGCGTGGAGTCCTATTACATATACTAATAATTTATTCATTTCTAAATATCAAAATTGAGTATTTTCAAATGCGCTGGGGTTGCGGCTATATCGGCGTCTTGTTCCACAAGAAGCTAGAAGGAAGAAGCAAGTTTAGCGTTCACTTGGCGGGATATTATTATCACTTAGTAACTATACTCATCGGCTGAGCATGC
Source organism: Telmatactis stephensoni (assembly GCA_029948255.1). Taxonomy (NCBI): domain Eukaryota; kingdom Metazoa; phylum Cnidaria; class Anthozoa; order Actiniaria; family Isophelliidae; genus Telmatactis; species Telmatactis stephensoni. Next base: position 52,685 of record JALIZF010001847.1, read on the forward strand.
GCAGTAGAGACCTGTGTACATTTTGTGACGGACGAAAGAAAAGTAAAACTGCATGTTATGACTCGGCCGTCTACACGCCGCCAAGTAAAAAGAACAATAGGACACCACGAGTTTATTATCTATAAATGGTGTTTACTCGGTGGTATTTCGACCTTCTTCGGCTGAGCATGCGCAGTAAGGACCTGTGTACATTTTGTGACGGACGAAAGAAAAATGAAACTACATGTTATGAGCTAAAAAAAGAACAATAGGGCAACCACGAGTTTATTAAAAATAGATGGTGTTCACTCGGTGGTATTTCGACCCTCCTCGGCTGAGCATGCGCAGTAGAGACCCGTCTACAAGCCACCGATTAAAAATAACAATAGGACAGCAAGAGCAGCACCAGCCAAACGTTGCGCGACATGTGAAATCCAAGCCGGATTCAAAGAAGAGAAAAAACAAAATGGAATATCAAAATAGTTGACTGAATTTATTGAAATCGATCAACAAGTCAACAATTTCTGTAAGTTTTAAATAAAAAACATTTTCTTTATTACTAATAAATTATTAGAATTTTTCATATAAATATAATCTTTATAAAATGTATGTATGAGTCTCTCAAAAACTTCCAGTTTGTTGAATTTGAACGAAAAGCTTCAATTTATGATGTCCCGAATAGCGAGGTCTTTGTAAATAAGGAAGCCAATTATTACCTTGCATCTGACAAAGCCCAAATGATAGAGGTTTCACACATTTACAGTAACTGAATTTCATTCTTGGCTTTGCACTTGTCGCTGAACGCGACAACGTTTCGTTTCTTTGAGGAGAAAGGGAGAGAGTTGGGTTTCCTGTGTAACACAGGCAACCCCTCTTTTAAACCCCTTTCCATTAACATTGTTAGTTGAGAGGATGAGAATCAAATGGGAGCCTATGACATATAGGGCGACTGGATGAAGTCTTCAAGATTTAAAATTAAGCTCAATAAAACAGCATTTACAAGTGCAAACAAAACAATTTTTGTCAATCGTTATAAAATTAAAAGGCACCTCACTAGCGAAGGTACTTTACGTTTCTGTACACAAATCACAAAGATCTGTGTATCATGTGGGCTAACCAGAGGCAAATTAAGATTTTCGTATCATAATTACTAGTCATGTTCCACCCAAGACGGTTCTTGAATTGTTTTCACGGCACTAGGTCGTTTTTCTCTGGGTTTAGGTGGTTCGTACTGCCTCGTCCTCCTTTCTTGGTGTTTCTTATCCAGTAAATGCTTTTGGCGGGCCAGTTCGGGAAAATAACCTGAACGAAAAAAAGAAAGAAAGAAGAAAATAAAGATGGATCGATAAAGCACAGTTCAACAATGAGGGACATTTAAAGGAAAACTACGCAGAAAAGAACGACCGAATAAACAATCGATCATACGATGGAATGAACGAACGAGCAAATTATTGACGGATCAACTGGCTGAAAAAGTACCAACTAAAGGCGAAATGGTAGGGATAAGGGTTGAAGGAAAGTAATAAATTGCCCTATTTGATTATGACGTCACGGCTTGTTTATGAGGGGGACAGAATCGTCTACAACAATAGAAATTTGTTTACAATTCGCTCTGCTAAGAATGTTTAAAGTGCCCCTAACCCAATTTGAAATTCTGAGAATCGTTTCTTCATGAATGGAGATGTTTAATGGTGAAATATCTCCGGATAAAATCATCTCCTTTCGGAGCATTAAGCATTTGAAGTCGGGAAATGCAAATGAGGTGACGTAAAAAAAGGAATTTGCATGATTTTGTCTCCAATTTGAAACAAGTGTGTTTGAGTTGGGTGGCAAAAACATTCACCAAACTTTGTACTTTAGCAATGAATATGTTTTGCAAATCAAAAAATGGTATAAAATTCATCTCTAGTGGTTTTGTATATTTAAGTAGTCCTTTTTCTACGTCATCTCATTTGCATTTTCAGATTTCAAATGCTTAATTCTCAGAAAGGAGATGATTTTATCCTGAAATATTTAACCATAAGGCTTTTCCATTCATGAAGAAACGATTATCAAAATTTCAATTTAGGGGTTAGGGGCACTTTAACTCAAATGGCCTGGTACCCAAATATGAGATGTATCAATGTTTAATAAACAAATTTATTGCATTTGATGGATGTTATCGTTTTTCTTTGGTCTGTACAATGCATTTTATATCACTATGTTGTTGTTGCTGTTGCTGTTGCTGTTGCTGTTTTGTCCACCTTCCCCGACCATGATCCTTTGCGTTTAAACAATAGAATGTTTTGATGCGACGTCATAGTGAAATAGGGCAATTAAAGAGGGAAGAAGAATAAACTGAGTAGGGCTCGATTTCTAGCCATTAAAGAGCCGGGATTTGTAAACGAACCCCTTGAGAGCCCAAAAGAGGAAGCGGGAAAGATGAAAAAACGATGAATAGAAAGCATGATAGAAAAGTAAGTCTTTTCCTTACTTGATGCTAAAGCGTCCTTGGCTGCAGCCATTTCTGCTTGATGCATACTGTAATAAAAAAATGTTTACTAGTCACCTATAGTCACCACAGTAAAAACTCGGCCACAGCTGTGTCGAACTGCACAGGCTAACCTTTAGCTGGCTATCGTCAGCTAACACCCTAGGACTAGTATAGGTTGCTTGTTTTTTATTTGTTTGCTTGTTGGTTAGTTTGCTTGTGGGTTGGGTTGGGTTTGGCTGGGTTGGGTTAGGTTGGGTTGGGTTGGGTTGGGTTGGGTTTGGCTGGGTTGGGTTGGGTCCTTTCCAGTCCTAACGTAAAAATCCACAGATAAAGACTTACTTTTGTCCTTCGCCTGTCCCACACCTCTTGCCTTTGTAATATACACCAACTAAGGACACAAATTAACAAAGTACAATAGAATAGGCCATATGCACTAACAGGTCACGTGACCCTATCTCTCCTAAAAGCAGAACCATCAAAAAAATGAAAGAGCACCTCAATATTAGTAAAAGTGCAATGTTTCGGTTTATAAGACGAATAAGAGAAAAAATGACAGTAAATTTAAGATTTTTTTTTAAAGATTCGTTCGGTAAAGTGCGTTGGATGGCACAAGTTTGCCATCCAACGCGTTTTTCCAAACGAATCTTAAGAAAATATCCAATCTTAAATATACTATCATTTCTCCTGTATTACATCTTATGAGCTGAAACTTTGAACTTTTACTAAAATCGAGGTGCTCTTTCTATTTCTGGCGTTCATTTTTACGGTGCCCTTGATTTAGGGGAGATAGGGTCACGTGACCTGTTAGTGCATATGGCCTGTTACATGCTGTTAGAGCAGTATTCGTACGAGACCACTTTCTGCTGTGAGCATGCTAGAGGCCGTGATGTCTATAAAAACATTATTCTCGCGGGTATTTACTTACTGTTGAGAGACTTTTGTCAGTAGGCATAAATTATGAAGACAATAATTGGTATGAGCATTGCAGTCTAGGTTTAAACAGCATTTATTATATACCCTTGTCGATACGCGCGCTATGATTGGCTAAAAGCTGTGCTTTATCAGAGAACGGAGCACAGCTCTGATGTCAGCAGCGCGAGCTCGACCGCGCGCGCACCTTTTGAATTTTTGTAAGGGGAAAATCGAACTTTTTTCCTTGTTAAGAAAAACAGAATCCATTCGACACTTTTAACACGTCCCACCTCACTTGTCTAAAATGGATACCTTTATATGACCTTTGTTTTGACCTCACCCCTACAAAACACAATACAACACTAACAATAGCACAATCATACAGCAGTATGTTTACCCTGGTATATCTTGTGATGAGATGGACCAGCATCTTGCAACACCCTGCAAGGAAACAGTAATGATGGTGATGACAGTAAAAATACAGCATCAGCCTTACCCTGCGAGCAGCCTGTAAGAGTGCATTTGTTTGGTCCCCATAGAATACTATTCAGTAGTATTCTTGTTTTTCATACAACTGTTTTTTCGTAGAGTACTAAATATCTTGATATTGCAGTCAGGAGTCAAGTAATTATGTAAATTATATCTTGTTTTCTCTGACTTTTTTGATATTTTTACATAGAAGTTTCGATCTCTAACACGGATCTTCTTCGTCCAACAAACAAACAAAACAAAACAAACGAACGAACGAACGAGCGCACAAACGAACGGACCAACGACGAACAAACAAACAAACAAACAAACAAACAATTAAACAAACAAAACCCTTGGACACCTGATGTTCGATACCATAGCCATGGTTTATTGTGAGCTGTCGAAAAGAAAGAAGGAATAAAATGTCGTACTTATAGACAGGAAGGTCTGGTAGCTTTCCTTCTACTCGAAGAGCTAGGCAACACTGCTGTAGCTGAGACTTTGCATCTATCCATTCCTGATTGACAATGTTATCCTGGAAAAGAACGAAGACAAAAATGTGATTTCTCAAACCTCCATACTCTGTTTGGTTGAGTGAAAACTTGATGAGGCCGTGTTTAGCCTCGTCACGCAACGCTCCCTCGGAAAAAGGAGCGTTGCGTGACGAGGCTAAAGGAGACTATAAAAGACCGCGCTTTTCAAAAAAATCCAAAACCTGTATGAAGCTAAGTAAATAATTAACGTAGCGTGTCATTCCTAAAACCAGGGTTCTCACTCTCCCGGTAAAACAAAATTCCCTGACTTTTCCCTGAATTTACACTGACCAAATCCCATTTTTCACTGACTTTTTAGTGAACACAAATTTAGAACAATTTCTATTCCACCGATATCAGTCTGCAGAATTAAGGTATCAGGGTACCCCAAAGTTTCTCAAAACGGCCGATTTTTACTTTTTTACATTTTCTGATAGAATACACAATAAGCTATGATTTGGTGAAAAAATTATTTCACTAGCGATTTTTAATGGCGAGTTATAAGCGAAAAACCTTTTTTCCGGCATAATCCCTGTCAATTATCTGTTGACATCACTTGTCAATTGACCTGTCATCAAGAGAGCTTGTCGGTGAAGAATATAACCTTTGTAAAAAGAATATTCAACAAGAGCCAAAGTTCAATGGGATCAAATTGCCTTGACTTCCCACCATTTGTGTGGGAAACGTAACAAGATTTTGGTTGCCTTTTACTTCAGCTGTCATCGGGCAAGATTATGAGGTTTATAAGGTTTATAATCCCCTTGTATCAACAAACCCGCTTCTTGGCTCCAAAACACATTTTTGCGTTTTTCTCGGAAGTGAATTTACGTTCAATTAGCCGTGTATTTTGAGTTTCCGGTCAAAGGGATTTTAATGAATTCATCTGAAATTTGGCAGAGGTCGTCTTAAATAGTTGTTCTCTAAAAATGTGTCTCCGATTTTCGATTTTTTGCTCCATTCCAAAGTTATCGTCTAAGCGCATTTGATTATATTTATAGAAAATGGCGCTATATAAATATTGAATATTATTATTATTGTATCAGATACAGCTATTTTGGCGGTGTTGTAACTTTAGGAACGTATAACAGAACAACGGGGCAACTAATCAAAAATCTGAGACACACTTTTGACAAGTGATATTTCATGATCTCAGAAAGATAGTAAACATTGTTTTCGGATCAATATTGATTGACCGGGAACTCCGCGAAGACACCTCGGTGAAAATTTGAATAATTCGCTCTAACCTAAAAGGAAAAAATTATTCTACGATAAAAATAATAGAAATAGTTTCTACATTTATTCAGCTTTCTAAAAATGTATACTTTAATGGGGTTTAGACTAAAAGTTTTGGCACAATATAGAGTTGAACGCACACCAGTCGCTAGGGGTACCCTGATACCTTAAGTGGTTAAGGGTTGTGGAATTCCACAGCCAAGCTGTTAGAAGGATTTCAAAGTTCCCTGACTTTTCACTGACTTTTGTAACATTTTGGCAATGGACATAGGCAAGGGTCGAAGTTACCTAGAGATGTCTAAGGACCCGATCAAACGAGAATACAAGAAGGCGCAAGTCGCCGCAAGTGTTGAACTTGACCGCTAACTTGCATCGACATGCGGCTACTTGCATCAACTTTCGAGGAATTACGAGCAGTTTTAGCGTGCTTAAATTTGATCGCAAGTTGATGCCAGTTTTGACTTATTTGAACAGTCAACGCGCTAAGCTTTGCAAATTGTTTTTCTCCTTCTTTTTAAGTCCGAATTTCTGCGAATTTCCTCTCCTTGACATCAATTCAAGCAACAACAAACCAGATTTCCTCCTTGTCCTTCGGCTAGCTGATTTTCGTTGAGAATTTTTGAAAAACTTGCGCTGAATTGCGTGGTGTTCAAACAAGTTGCAAGTCAAAACTTGCGTTGACTTGTGCCGCCTTGCGATCTCGTTTGATCGGGGCCTAAAACAATCTCTTCAACGTTGATTGGATAACGACAGAGACGAAAGTTGACTTTTTTGTACACAACAAGGAGAAGCACTCACCTCTACTCGAGAGAAGAAACACACCCTACAAAATGTTTCCACGTGTTTAAGTCCTTTGTCGATGTAAATCGCAGCTACAAAAGCTTGGAGATAAAAGTATTGTATTACAGAGGAATTATCAAAACTAACGTGAAACCCAATAAAACGCAACCCTTTTATTTCGAACAAGCCTGGAAATTAGTCAAATCGACCTCAAACCAATTTCTAGGGGATCATATTTCGGTCAGTTTCGCTGATCTGTTGTTGTTGTTGTTGTTGTTGTTGTTGTTGTTGTTGTTGTTGTTGTTGTTGTTGTTGTTGTTGTTGTTACCAATCGCACATTTTTTGCTTCCCCAGTCCCCCTAGGGAGTGTGCTGTGCAAAACGAACTCATACCCATTTCTAGTGGATCATTTTTTTCGGTACTGGGTCTGCATAGATTGTTTGTACATACGGTTAGGTCGCAAGAGTCTGACAGATGTGAGCAAGGGCATACAAAGGCTCACAAAAAATGTAAACAGGACTTTCCCATGCCCTAGTGATAAAAACCCCCTAAAAGATGGCTATAAATGAGACTACGCCCTACTTTGTATTACATACTATACTTACCTTCCAAAACATCAGCAAGAAGCTTCTCACGAACGTTCTTCATCTCCTGTAAATACGAATAGAGCGATTTTCGTATGAGTGGGAAGTGTACCGCGCCGTACCGTGACCGTGCCCCGTTATCTATAAAAACATTCGAAATTCCTGCCGTAACCGTGCCGTGCAGTTACCGTGCCGTTTTCACAGTCATACGAAATCTGCTCTGTTACTACGTGTACCATAACATCTACTGTAAAACACAATGAATAAAATGCAGTCCATATTTATCAAATGCGATGTTTTTGGGGCACTATGAAGTTTTAGTGTAAACAAAGTAGTCAACTGGTGTGGAAATAGAATGGAAATCTATAAATATAATTTCCATACTGTGGAATATTACTATAATTTCCATACTATTTCTAGTTTAAATTTCCAGTGTAACCTTCACCATGGTCCCAATTGAAATACGTGAGGTACAAATTAGCGTTGCACTGTCACATTGTCACCACTAACCTTTGGCCCAAAGTTGATGTACTTCTCTAATCCCAACTGTCGAGCAACATCGGCCTGTGTACGGTTATTGACTAAAGAACTGCGAAGTAACTGCAATGTACGAAAAACAATTTTACAACATGAAACTGATCTAGATATGCTCAAGAAAATAAAACGAAAGGAAGGAAGGAAGGAAGGAAGGGAGGGAGGGAGGGAGGGAGGGAGGGAGGGAGGGAGGAAGGGAGGAAGGGAGGGAGGGAGGGAGGGAGGGAGGGAGGGAGGGAGGGAGGGAGGGAGGGAGGGAGGGAGGGAGGGAGGGAGTCAGAATAGTAGATACTGCCAACTATTGGTCTCAACGTACTGTAAGATGTCCTTCATGATGCTCAGGAAAATGTCGGTAAAGATAAATAGAGATGATGAGTTGAAGCACTGCATCACCAAGAAACTCCATGCGTTGATTATCCCCTCTGGAATTGAAAATCAAAATTGAACAAATTCACTTTATTTATTTCCCCATTAATAAAATGGATTTAAAAATACAGGATTAATGTTTACATACAGGACAAAATCCTTGCCAAGCTAATGTGTACAAGTGTACAAATATGTTAAATTCGTGACTTACAGTGTTAGATTGTTGAATCCTACTTGTGGATGAGTGAATGCTCTGGCCAGCAGGCGAATATGAGTGAAAGTGATACCTGTATTCTCCTCCAATTCTTGTAATTTCTGTCAAAAAGTTAAAGAACTATTAAACTAGTAACAAGGATATGGCATGCAATACTTATTAAAAAAATGATATTCACTTATTCAATATTGAATAATTTATATTTATTTATCTTGTACAAAACTCCTAGTATAGTTTTTACTGAGTTAGGAGTATACCTATTAAAGTATTAAAGTGAGTACGAGAATTGCTATTTTTTGCCTTTTCGCTAAAAGTCAATTACTTCATAAATTTATGGAAAGCAAGTGAAGCCGAATGGTTAAAAGCGCTGGTTACACACAGAACTGTGTAATGTTGTGTGCAACATTTGCAGAGGTAGAATCAAATCTACAACTTTCACACAAAAATAAAATCACGTATCAAAGAAATGACAATTACAGTACCTGTAATACTGGGGATGAAGGAATGAGGTGCCTGTCTCCATCAGGCTGTTGTCTCTAATAAATACAATGAGCAGTACATTAATATGGATAAAATGAGAAGCCAACGCATTCTACTATTATATCTCACCTGTAGGGGATGGCTTGGGGTATTTACCCAGACTTGTCTTAGACCCTAAAGAATTAAGAGATAAACAGCAAAGTTACAATTTATATTATACTAATTAGTACAATTAGACGTGCTCTGATTGGTCGAGAACCGTGTGTTATTAAATTATAGATGCACTGATAACATCAAAGAATATGAAACGCACTCGGATTGGTTAAAATATTTTATATATAAAACAAAGAGATTTTATAGATTTTCATCTAGACTCCAATTGCAGATGCACAAGAGTCGTCAATGTGTTTTTGTTTTCACCACATTTTGACGTCATCTGTGCATCCATCCAAGGTACACACGCACCGCAAAACAATAATACTATTTGTTAGCTATTTTGTTTGACTGCAAAAACGCGCGAGTAAATTTATTCAAAAACTTGAGTAAATCGGTGCATCCACAGTAACTCACTTATCCGAGTAAATTTACTCAGTGATTTGAGTAACCCTTTACTCAAATAACTGAGGAAATTTACTCGGATAAGTGAGTTAGAGCAGATTTCGTATGAGTGTGAAACGGACCACGCCGTGCCGTGACCGTGTCAGTGCCGTGATGTCTATAAAAACATTCGAAATTCCTGCCGTAACCGTGCGTGACCGTGCGGTGCCGTTTTCACAGTCATACGAAATTTACTCTGTGGATGCATAACACCGATTTACTCGAGTTTTTGAGTACAACTGAAGACAATTTCATACCTCTTCTTTGAAGGCCATCTTAGTAAACAGTTCTGTTGCTGCCTTGAGTCCACTCTCTAGAAATACAGCACCTATAAAGCAACACAATTGGAGACGATGAATATATCTATTCATTCACTGTATAACTAGTATGATGTTAAATTGACGTTCGGGACGACCTGATTTCGAATCCTCTACAACTGTTCATGGTTGGTGGTCAGTATTTTGAACCCTACGGCCATTTTAAAGTTGTTTTAATGTAATTGAGTTCTTTTGATACAATTTTTGTGACAAATCGCGAAAGTTTTTAGTCTCGCACAATATCCCTTACGTTTTCGTGAAACTAAGTGACTACAAAAACAAGTAAAATAAGGTACATAATCAAAATTTACCATAACTAGCCAATACTCACCGATGATAGCTTCAAAACAGTTTGCCATAGCATGATTCAGATCCTCTTCTTTACAAAGATCTGGTCTATAGCACAAAAACATAGAAAATAAGAAAACGTTGTGAGAGTTAAAAGTACAAAGTCAGATAAAGTTATTTCAAGAGACCATACTACTAAGAGAGAGAAACTCAGTAATGATGTCTGTGCCATGTTCGTGGCGAATAAGGCTATTTTTAGTAACTTCGCCATCGCGCGCGCAAGGCTGTCAAACAACAAAATATGATATCACTGCCAAAAGCAAACGGTCCCGTCCGCGCGCACGTCAAAAATCAAATTTTGTTGTTCGAGAGCCTTGCGCACGCGATGGCGAAGTTACTAAAAATAGCCTTAGTTGCCGCGAACATGGCACAGACATCAATACTGAGTTTCGCTCTCTTAGTATTATGGTCTTTTGATTATTTGTAGTAAATTAAGGTACTTCATGGTACTAACCCGTGAGAATATTGCATATAGTCTGACAAGTTGAAACTCTGTTAAAAAAAGACATAAAGATTATATATAAATGACCACCTCTACTATGGATCACTCTATCAAATAACAACTTCATCATTTACCATCGATTTTCATGATTGTGGGAGAAGGGTTTGGGGGGGGGGGGGGGAAAGAAAAGAAAAAGAGATCAAAAGAGAAAATCAAAGTGCAGAAGGAAAAGAAAGGGAAGATACAAAAAAAAAATCAGATCATATCAGATATGCAGCGCAACACAAGGCAAAAAGAAAATTATTATTGTTTGAAATACCTTTGCAAGAACTGCAAGATGACTGTTTTGTACAAGAGCTGATCTAAATATGGCTAAATGGCCTTCATTCTTGTCAGGAAGCATAAAGAACAAATGAGAGCTGAAAAGAAGAATCATATTGATCGGTTTTAATAATCCTCGATAGGTCAGAGAAGCTCAAGAAGTGGAAAATAAAGAACGAGCTTTCCACCACCAACACTGGTTGTAACAATGCACATATTAAATGTGTAAAGTAAAAGGTAAACTAGTCTGATTTCTAGATAGTCAGGAGACGTCTTCTTTCCTGGAGAAGGAGGAAAGTAGATGACCCCAGATCATCTTGAAATCAGGCTAAACATAGACTGGCACGGTAAAATATAGACAAGAGCTGTAATTCAGCAAAGACACCACAAGAACAGAAATTCACTTGTAGTGAGAGTACTTTTCATATGACTGTGAAAACGCCTGTGTCACGCTGATGTGTTGAGCCACGTCATGTCTCATTATCCAATTTAAACACTGCAACATGGCATGGCTCAACATGGCACAATACAGATAGCATATTTAATGCCCTTTCCAGCCTTTCCAGCCATACAAAATTTCATTAGTGTAATGTTGTGCACTCTGTAAGATATTCATTTATCTAAACTCTGATCTATATTCAGTGTAGTGGTTCCTTGGTACACAATGCAAGACAACTAATAAAGATACTTTTTGGAATTCACGTTTTACAAGATTCAAGATTCTTTTATTATGCCTGTTTTACAAATAATATTATTTAAAAATATTAATAATTTGACATATTTTAAGGCAAGGCTAATTGAAACAGATAGCTGATATATACTCATCCTCGGGGACCCAGGGCGAAAGGGGAGGGGGAGGGGGCGGGGGAAGGAAAGGAAAAGGGCAAAAGGGCATCCTTTTTTTCCCTTTTCCTTTCCTTCCCCCTCCAGCCCCTCCAGTCCTTCCCCTCCCCCCTCCCCCCTCCCCTTTTGCCCTGGGTCCCTGAGGATGACACATATTTAGTGCATCAGCTTAGTATTCATACCTGCATATAAACTCTAGAACAGCATCACCAAGAAACTCTAGACGCTCATTGTGTCTTATCCTACAAATGAATGAAGATTTCATTTATCTTGCAGCACACGTACCTCTTTTAAATATCACCAAGAAGAGCTTACCAATGACCATATTATTCTTTATCATCATTAATCATGATCAACATTGCCACCATTAGAGAATTGTCAAATTCTAATTGAGTAGATTACTTATGGGACCTCGGGCAAACCTATTGTATAGAGGGATTTCATGGCAGCCATGATGTTTGTGGGCAAATACAATAGAAAGTTTTAAAATGAGAATAGATTTGATTTCACTTGAGAGAAAAGCGCTATTATTTTGACCACAAACATGGCTGCCGTGAAATCCCTCTGTTGCACAGTTATAGAACAGTTTTTGAATATGACTGTTAAAATGGCACAGTTACAGCACAAACATTGAATGTCTTATCAGCAACAAGGCACCGTTTATGTCATATTCATCTCTTTTACACTGATACTAAAACTGCCCTACCATGTAATGCACAGTCATGGTTTATGGTATGGAAAATATGTCAAATCAGTGTTCAAAATACTGTTAGAGCAATGGTTATGGCACAGGAGAAATCCCACTCAAACTCGACCACTAATGGACACCTCTTACAGTGGAAACATTCTATAACTAAACATTTTGACCTCTAATAAGCACAGACACCAAGTAAGTGGACACCCATTCTTGATCCCAAGCTAAGGGTGTCTGCTTCCAGAATGATCAACTGTATTAGAGCGGTTTTCGTATGAGTGGGAAACTTACCGCGCCGTATCGTGACCGTGTCTGTACCGTAGTGTCTTTAAAAACATTCGAAATTCCTGCCGTAACCGTATCGTGCGGTGATCGTGCCATTTTCCCAGTCATACGAAATTGGCTCTATTCTCAGTCTCCACATTTACCCTGTCTAGACATCTACTCTTCCTCTTTCAAATTATACATGTATGAATGAATGAATGAAAAAATGAATGCATAAATGAATGAACAAACGAACAAACAAACCATTGGACGAACAAACCATACAATGAACAGATCTAATCTACTAATCAGCAGTCCACCAGTGGACCTGACTACCTGTCTTCCTGTTTACCTGTTGCTTCTCTTCTTGTAGAAGTTTGACACAGTGCCAAAGTTGTCTTTAAAACTGACAGATGATATATGTTAATTTTAATTAACTAGACTGCTCAAAATCTTTTGCTCTAAAAGACTTTATGCTGACTAAAAGGGAAACATTTAAGAGCTACTTCCACAATTTGTTTGTTCCCATGGTGGCTTGTAGATCCATGTAGTTAGAGGAGCAAGGATGGCACAGTTGGTTTGTGAGTGGCTTTCAGTGCGAGAGGTCCCAAGTTCGGTCCTCAGTGACCTCACATCCTTGTTTCAACTTCCTTCCTTTCTGTGTAGTTTTAATGAGCTTTAAATACCCATAAAACAGAGCACTGATGGATAGAGGGGGGTAGAATGAGTGCACCGTCAGCTTCCTGGGAGACCAGCTTGTAGCTGAGGGAACTTTATAGTACTTTTACCTTTTAGATCCAATATAATCACAGATGGCTTTTATAACTATTTATCAATATCTATTAAACTATTCATAATTAATTCAAGAATAAGATAAACTTACATGGATTGATTTTCTTCAATCTTCCCAAGGTTAGCCATAATGCGAATCAAGTGAGTGATGCCTGGAAAGGAGATTAAGATTTTTAATAATTTTCATCACCTTTTGAAATCATCGATCACAGTTGCCTATGTAGTAACCACTGCCTCAAATCTTTAATTTTGGTCTAACACTTTCCTCCAACAGAAAACAACAACACAAGCTACCAGGCTTTTGCTATGGGATAAGGGATCAGTGCAAGAAATCTATACAAAGCCTCCACATGGCCACCTCTCCATAACAACCAGTATTTCTATCCCATATATGCAATTACTCTTACTATATCTTAACCTCTGCACAATGGCCACCTGTATACAAACATCACCCTGGGGACAGACTAAGAGAGGTTTGACTGTATTGGAAAGCATTCAAAGTTCATGACAAACTTAACAGTCACATCACTGAAATATAATGTGGAGGCTTTGGTGATATTTTTGTTTTTTGAATACATTATCGCTTCCTCAAGCAGATGTACTCTTCTTCAAAGACAGAAACATCTGCCAAGGCAGACAACAGGGACCTTAAACAATGATGACACCGCCTCAAGACATTGATGTAGGTTCAATTTTATGAATGCATCACAGACTGTCTTTGAGTTTTAAGGATGTGAGAATGCCACCAATTGAATTCCTGCTGACAATACCAACCAAGAAGAAGATGGCAAGTACACTGTACATGAAAAAGGACATTCTTTTCCTGCTTAATCATTGTCTAAGGCCCTGAGGCATCTACAGTAAGGAAGATTTGATCTCTGATTAAAATAAGACACTTAAGAGTGGATTCTGACCTTTCTTTTTGGTGTTCATTTGATGTATTCTTCTATCTCCATATCTGGGTTGTTTTACACCACAGTTTGCAAGTGTGTTTCTTGCTTGGTCTGGGTTCATACCAAAATTCAAATGATAGGATGGATGTGTGAGGGCAAGCTGAGAAAGACAAAGTTTAAATTGGTCATTTAACATCTGCAGATGAATTCCTTTAGTCATCCATCCATTCATCCTTCCTAAAAGTATATAATTCATTTATCCAAAATTCTTGTAGCTAAAACTTAGCTAATCCCTCCATGGCCATCATAACAATTCATCTCATCCTTCCATCCCATCCTTCCATCCATCCACACGTAGATATCCACCTCCTGATCCATCCCATCCTTCCATCCATGCATTCATTCCCTCCATCCATTCCAATCTTTCCATCTAACCCATCCTTCCATCTACCCAACATCCATTCATCCATATCATTCCCTATTAAATAAATATTTCCTTTATCCAAACTTCTTGCATCTAAAAGCTGAATAATCCCTCCATCAAATCCACTTATCCATCCATCCCATCCTTCCACCCATCCACCCATTCCCATTCCTCCATCTGTCCATCCCTCCATCCATTCATTCATTTGGTCAAACCACAAGTATACATAAATCAACCACTAATTCATTATTCATTTATCCATCCATTTCCATTACCTGTAAGAGTGTACGGTCTTTGAATGTATAACCAAGTTTATCATCAAGTGACTTCAAGCACATGTGGTAGCGGAGATGATGTACAATAATAGGTAACACCATGGCATGCTGTGAAACAACAGTGTATGTACAGTATTACAAAGATGTCACAGTTGTAGCTATAGTTCCATGCAAAAGTGCCCCCTATTTCCCATTAATAATACAATGGTCTATACAATGCCATGTGATGCTACAACAGGTGAGATGACACATCACAGATAAATTCATTTGTGGCATGACTGCTGCGACAATGTCACAATGCTAAGTTCAGGAAGACATTCATTTGTTTTCATGTTCTCTTTTTGGCATCATTGACACGAATGGTCATTTCAAACAAAATTCATGTCAGTATGGTATATACCTGGCAAATGTCTGAATTAATTCCTGTTTTCAATAGGCCTTGGCTGCTTATCTTCACTTGAACATCTCTCCTCATTGAGCTATAGTAATGAGTAAGAAATACAGCTTGTAGTAGCATCACCTCAGGGATACAATTATTGGTTTGTTCAACCCAGATTTCATTGTAGTTAAAGTAATATTTACCTTCTCAGTCTCATTCTTTCTATATCTATCTGCAAAAGAACAAAATATGACTAAATGAAATTTAGACCAAGTTAAAATCAAAGCCTGGCAGCTAGCTTGCATGTGTGCAGTGCTCCTAAGCTGTGCAGGGCCCTTGCACGTGCTCAATCTTGCAGCTTGTTGTGGGTTTAGCATTGGAACTCAATTACTTTTGGCCCCACCCTCCTCTCTCTGGTAAGTATGGTAGGTAATTATTCTTCCACTGATAGTATCAGTGTGATGGGTGCTGGGTGGTGTCCCATAAATGGTTACCATGGATACTACCATGTTGCTGGGAACAGACACATCCCTTAGGGCAGCAAAATGGCACTCAAGACAAATCTCATCACTGCAAATGAGTTTAACTACAGATGTTAGAACTTAGGGTGCAAAAGAAAGCTTTGTTTGTAAATGATGGTAAAAAATTCACAAACCTTCAATTGTACAAGTCTGTCATGATCTTTTCTGCTTGCTACTGGTCTGTTAAAAGCATCAGTTATTAATCTAATTTCATCACTGTCAACATCAATACAGCCTTTTCCCCATGCATTCATTCATTCATTCTGCCACTAATTTAAGGCCTGAGATTATTCATTCATTCAGACATTCATTCTTTCTTATTTTATTTATTTTATTTGATCTCTTTCTCCCTTTCTTTCTTTGAATATTCTTTCTTTCATTCATTTATTTATTATTTCTTTCTTCCGTCCTTCTTCCTTCCTTTATTTCTTTCTGTCTTTCTACTTTTAATCTCCAATAAATTAATTCCAGTAAACTTGAAAGTTCTTGTTTTGTTTGACTGGGATAACAGGGTTCTATGATAGTGTATAAAATCAAAAGCTTATCTATGATAACATGTCCTGAGTATAGCTCTTACTTGTTAGCCAAAGTGTTACGCAGTCGCATGTATGACTTCCACAGCTTCTGATACCTGAATTACAGAAAGGTTGTTATGAGAAGAGTTGTTTGAAGTTTAATTTGTACATATGTAAGTTTGCAAAACAACTCAAGAACTACATGTTACTCTTTTTCAAATAGTATACAATAGACCTGTTCACAATTACCAATTGAAACTGCTTATATCACATCAAAATCAACATTGACCAAGCGTTGATACAGACCCTCTTGCTTTTGACATGTAAATCAGAGTTCTCAATCATAAAAACCTCTACTTTGAGCCAAAACCCATGAAATTTGAAATCAATTTGCTTTGTTCATTCACACCTTCGTGGTTCATTTGTACCTTTTCATCTTCCTGGTTCATTTGTGTGCATTTTGTGCCTTTTCATAGGCTGTTACCAAAACTCTTAAGAATATATTACGTACAATCGAGGCTACTGTAGAGCAAGATGTAGAAATTAAATAGTCTCGTACAGATTCCTGCTTCAAGAACTGGTCACCAAATTACAGTAAGCTGGCTACTAGTTAAGAGGTGGTTGATTCATACAGGAGTGCAATGTCTGTACAAACTCACTTTTCATTTCCTGAATATGACATATTCAAAGGTCGAATACCATAGTGAAGTACTAGAGGGTAGACCTATACAAAAATATCACAAACAATATCAAACAAAGTATTATTTCATAGACTTTGAAAAAGATGGAGTTCACTAGTATTAATTCTGTTAACTCACCATCGGGCCTTTCTACAGGTGGGTGTTTTTAATAGAGAGGTGTGTCTTAGAGAGGTGTGTATCTTAGAGGAGGTTTAAGGCCCAGACACATGGTGCAACATTTCTTTAAACATTTGCTGAAACATTGCGCACAACACAATAATTTTGCAGCATTTGTCCTCCCATTCCTGACCAATGTTTTGCGAAATGTTGCACGCAACAACAGCAGAAGTAGGATCAAGTTCTACTTATCTGCAACTGTCCAGAACTGTTGTGCTCAACATTACATGAGATGTTTCAGTGGTGAACACATGGTGCAACCGTGTTGCACGCAGTGTTTCAGGAAATGTTTTAGGAAAAGTTACACCATGTGTCCGGGCCCTTAAGTGTTGTCAATATACATGTAATGTGATTTGGGCAGAAAGAAACCAGTCATGGGTGTGCATTTTAGAGAGGTACATTTGTCTTATTGAGGGACCATCAACAGCTGGGCATCTAAGAGAGGTGTCTTAGGTGTCTTTAGTCTTAGAGGAAGTTTAAGTGCTGTAAATATAATAATTATGTGATTTGGGCAGAAAGAGATCAGCCATGGGTGTCAATTTTAGAGAGGTGAGTTAGTGAGATGTCTGTTATGCAATAGTTCACTGTAAATAAAATTATAAAGTTTCCAAAAGCTTCTTACTCTTTTCCCATTGTCACTGCTGAACAAAATGTCATCTATTCTAAAGGCTGCAGGTTTCTGGATCAAAAACAAAACAAATGTACATGTGTCTTCATTAAAAATCATGCAAAAAGGACATTTTTTGGAAAAATCTGGTCCAACTTACCTTATGTGGATGTCTAACTATATTGTTGTAATGTGATTTTCCAAATGTTCTTAACTTGTGACTTGGCATTGTTAGATGATGAGGCTAAAAAAATGAACAATTTGCAAATTACAATCATGTAATATTTTGACTACTGTTTTTACAGCATCCTTGCAGCATGATAATTTAAATGGCAAACAGAGAGATTTTTAATTAATGGCAGAACATAATAATCATAATCTAAAATGCAAGTATTATTAATAATAATGTTGCACATGGAACTGTGGCAACTTGCAAACGTTTTTGACAAGTTTATCATCAATATACCAGCTTTCAGTCTTTATTGTCCAATCACATTGCAAGTAATCACACTGCAGTGAAATTACTGACAATAATTTGAAATGAGATGGTGGGTGCATATGAAATGCAGTTTTATGAAAATGCCATGAATTTCCTGTTATTAACCCATGAAAACATTTTAAGGGCCCATGAAATATGCAAAATCAAATTTCATGGCATTGGCATGTGGTCATGAATTTCCCATGAATGATGAAGGCTAACATTCCATGGCCCATGAAAATAGTCTGTTTTGCTTGAGCCATTTTTCATGGGCCATTAATATTCCTTGAATTCTGGGATACCTAAAATTCATGGTCCATGGAACCCCCTCTGCAAAATTTTCATGACCCATGAAAAGAGCCAACCTAACTAGAGCTGTTTTCATGGGTCATGAATATGCCATAAAAACCTGGTCTTCTAAATTTTCATGACCCATGAAAAGAGCCAACCTAACTAGAGCTGTTTTCATGGGTCATGAATATGCCATAAAAACCTGGTCTTCTACATTTTCATGACCCATTAATTGAGCTAGCCACCTAGTTAAATAGAACAGGTCATCTTGATCTACAAAATTAATTATATAATCTTGAATATAAGCTTTTATTGCAATGTCACTTCATTATCAAAAGCATATTATAGGACAAACTGCACGTCTCATGCTCACTATACTTAGTTTTATAAGATAGTTTATATTATGTGTTTTGGTGATGTCTAACTCAGCTGTGTAGCTGACATCTGTGTAGCTTAGTGCATTTGCTCACTTGGTCTTACACAACAATTGGCAGGCAGCCTTCTTCATTTATTAAAAGAGGACATCCAACTTCATTCATTGAGAAATTTGTTGCAATTTGGAGTTCAATGCAGTTAAATTAGGCATCTGTATAAACTGAACCAATTAAATAACTGAAAATGAATTCACACTCATGTCACCTTTTATTTATTTTAATTTGTTGCAATGTTATTTTATGAAAGAGGCCAAAAACTGTTTTCTATGTTGTAGTTCTAGTTAATTGACCCATTAAGTAGTATTATTTGTACATCAAATTGGTAATAATAACCTGATCAAAATATTACTAGTAATAATTTTTGGGAGAACACTCTCAAACAACACTCTTTCATATTCTCCAAACATCAAGATTGTTTTGTTCAGGCTACCAACAGGGAAGACATATATTTTACTGCCTAAAGAATAGTCACAATTACCTCTAGCTCAGACCACAAAACAACCAGGCTTGCAATACTTTGGATCCTGCAGCATTGATAACTTTTAATACTCGCGATCGGGCTGTTAAGTTTGATGCTCTTCTTCATTACTACTATCAGAGTCTACAGCTTACTAGTAAATGAGTTTTTGAACGAGATTCTTGCTTATTTATGAATCATCTGATGGTCACCCAAGGTTACAACGGTTTCTTCATCAGAGGAAAACCTTGGCGACTTCGTATCGTAGCTGCCAAAAACTTTAAAAAAGCGCACTACTTTTTCTCCAGATTTGATTCTTGTACCTTTTCACTCAGTACATAGACAAATATGGCTAGAATTGCATTTGTTTTCGCTGACTTTTCCTTCGAACGATCGTTTAGTTGGTGACATTCTCATGTGTTTTGGAGCAAAGAATCATGGGTGCACGTGCTCATTCCTAATATGGTCACGAGTCTATTGTTCACTGAAATACGATCACCATTTGTAAACAAACCACGAAAAGGCGCCTAAATTTGATACTGGTCACTTTTTAACGGTCTTCGTTGTGAGTTCTTGATTTACTTTACTTTTTAGCTGTAGTATTGCTTTTATATGTGAAATGAACTATCCTGGAGGCCTTGTAAACTACTGGAATAGCCTGCTGGCTTGATAGAGATGAGTAATTCCGGGCAGTAGTAGCGCTGTTCACGGAATGATGAGGTGACTGTTCTCGAAGACTATGAACAAAAATACATTCCAGATGAACTGCTTTCACGCTGAACGTAAACATTCACGGTAAGGACAAGACTCTTTTATGAACTTTACAATCATCCCTTTAGCCTCTGACTCGAGAATACAACTCATTTTTATCAGCTAGATGTATTTGACACAGTGACTCATTTTAGGGAGTATTTGAAGCAGTACAAAGTTCAAAAAACGATACTCTGCAAAAGCTTGAAGTGTTCAACTTATTAAATAGTTAATATAAGTTAAGTTCATTCATATTTTATTGTTAATCGCTATTCGGCATATGCTAGCTGAAACTCTGTGCTATAAAAGTACAATTGTATCGAACAAATAACTTACTAGATGACTCTAATTTTTTTGAATGCTTTGATCAACAGATGAATATGTAAAGCTTGTCTTGAAGAAAAAGTATGGTAGTTTGGCAAAAGCTTTTGATGATGTTCATTAATGTAGGTTTGTTTTTATATTGTGTATTTCTAAGCCTGATCATGTAATAACTACTTATTATTAACAATTATTAATAAAATTCCACATTGCTCCTCTCAATTTTTGTCTCATAATTCTTCTTAATACTAATATATTATTAAATAAATGATTTTTTCCTGCTTGTTAAATAACTAATAGCTAATTTAGGTATCTTTTCACATCCATATTTCCAGCCGTTTTTACACTAAAAAATCTTTTGTGTGCTGTGAAAATCACATGAAATAACCATGAAAATACAAAACGTGAAGAAGAGACTACTAGGAAAATTCATGAGCCATGATTTCTGGTTGAACCCATGAAAAAGGTTTCCTAACAACTTAAAAATAGCATGAAAATACCATGAAACATATATATTTTTTTCATGGCCCATGAATACTTAACGTATTCCTGGGAAAATCATGACCCATTAATTTGGCAAACCCATGAAAAACATGCCATGAATTTCTGGTTCATGGGTTTTTCAAAGGCCATGAAAAGCACCATGAAAAGCACCATGAAATCAGAAGGCTGACATTTCATGGGTTTTTCATGGTTTGGGAGACATCATTCACCATTTTCATGGGCCCTTAAAGTGACAAGTATTCATGGCTTTTTCCATGGCTTTTTCAGGGCTTTTTCATGGCATAACCAAGTGTATTTGACCATTAAAAAGCCCTTAAAATGACATGAAAAACATGTGAATATCCCATTGTTTTCCCATGAAAAATTCATGTGTTTTTCATGGCTTTTTGGTTCATAGTGGTGGCATTTATCTGATCCAGAAGGTATCGCAAAATACTTACAAAAATTTATTATTTTCAACCATTATACTGAAATTTTGAGTATGATTTCAAGAGAGACTCAATTGAAAGTTAGATTAAAAATACTCCCACCAAAAGCTCAAACAGTGGTGATATGTAATTGGATATCAACACAAAGGAGGATGTCAACAACTTGTAAAAACTTTATCCAAGTGGCCATGGCTTGAGGTACAGCACAGTAAAAGTGATTAAAGCTAATTAAAGCTACATAGGTCACAAAAAAGTTGAAACAATGGCTGATATATATCACTGATACATGATTGTACAATCCAATGACTGGACAAAGGTTTCAATTCAAGGCTATCAGGCCAAAAGTACGAGAAATGGAAATTAAAACATTTGTTCAATATAGCTTCAACCCCAAACCTTTAATGTTCAAAGTCATTGGGGTGCAATATCAATATCAGCTAATGTGAGGCACAAGGGAAAATCAAAGTCAGGACCTCTTGCTCAGATGGCCACATATACTAACCAACTTAGACGTGCACTTGTTCCTTGACAAACATCTGACATAAAACTGTTAATGAGACACTCTCTATGCATTTTGGTTTACCTTTATAAGTTCTTCTGAGCTGTTTTTGATCAAATGAGAAAGAACTTTGTCCATTGAAAGCAATTCATGAACTTCTTTACCAGCTTGTTCCACTGTTGGTAGATAAAAGGTAAACCATTGTTAATCATGATGCTAATGATGACTGCCATTTATCGTAAATTATAGGTTGATTTAGCAAAATTAATATGATGTGACGTGAAGACCGCAGGATAATGAAAGTACGACATTTATATATTGCATGTCTACTGGGACAACCTTATGATGCCAAATTTGGGAGGTCATTTCACTTGTTCCCCCAAGCTCTACTTGACGTCAGTGATTAAAGGGTTATTAACCGAGCGCGAGGTCTGTATGGGAAAATATCAGACCGAGGTCTTGACAGTATGGACTGAGCGCAGCGAGGTCTGTACCAAAAGACCGAGGTCTGATATTGTCCCATACAAACCGAGCAAACGAGGTTAATAACTTATTTATTATTAATATGGCTTTGAGAAGTCCCGCTAAAACAATTGCCAAATGCAAATTTTTCTTTTCATCCGGGACAGCGGTCCTGATATGGCAAAATACAGACCATGCGTTAGCCAATCAGAATTCAGGAAATTATCTAGCCATATAATAAAGTGATTTTATCAGTCATTTCAAACAAAATTTGCCATTGCATCTACTTTCCTTGCATTGTGTTTGTTAAATCAGTCTGATGGTGACAATAGCATTCCTCTCTCACATGTCCAGCCCCCCTTTTCACTTAATTGATAAAATAGGATAGTGTTCCAATATAAGAGAGCTTAATTTGGGTCTAAAAAGAGATGGCTATCTGAACCAGCAAATAAAAAGGAAAACTTTACTTGAAGTATAATAAAAAGTAGCTTTCATGATCTCTCTGATAAACTTCATAACCTCTTGCTTAAAATAAATAAATGAATGAAGAAAAAACAAATTCATGTAAATAAACAAACAAACAAACAAACAAACAAATAAATAAATAGGTACATGTATTAAATAAACAGCTAACTAACTATTAACTAGAACGAGGATAAAATCTATCCAACAAAATCTGTATGTACTGTAGTCTGCTGAGGGAGTTATAAGACATATCAGTACATAATTGTACCTTTTGTTCTGTGGATAAACCGTGGTATAAAATGGAACAGTGGACAACCATTCTTATCTTGACCTACAAGTGACAAGAGATCAAATTTTCAAAATCAAAATTTATCAGGATTTTTTTGAAAAGTTTAGATAGGAATTCAACTCAAACTTGTACAGTTGGAAAATGTATAAAATTATTGAGGCCTGAGGAAGTTAAAACTAAGGCATGCTGGTCAACAGTGTTCCTAACGCTGTGGGAGCACCCCAGTCTTTGTAGGGTATGTGGCACCAAAAATGCCACATATTGTAATGTGGCACCAAAAATTTGCAGATAATTGCACAGTGCACTTCTTTGCTATTAGCTTTGTGTTCCCATCCACCCTTCTCTATCAATGGTAAATTGTCTGTTGCAGATAAGTACTTTCCACTGATGGCTGTCAGTGTGACTGGTGCTAGCTGTAGGTGGTGAACCATGGTTTGGTTACCATAGTTACCCCCTTGTTGTGCACAGTCAGTGCAAACAGCACAGCTTTCTTTGGTACCTTTTCTCAAGCTCATCTATGCTGATGAGTTTAACTAAAAGATTAGAAATTGATTACCATTTGCTAGCATCAAGAACTTGAAATGCAGATAAATGCAAACAGGTAAATTCCAGTCAAGAACATGATTAATTTTGGTTGTTCAGTACACTATGCCAATAAAATTAGCTCACAATACTGCAATCAAATTAAACCAGTACATAATATAAATACCTTTTAATGTCCAGTCCAAAAGCTCCAAAATATGTGAAAATAGAAATTTGGAAAATAACTCTAGACCTTTGATACAAAAATTCTGTTGAAACAAGAAAGAATATATTATCAATAAAGACCAAGTCTAAAACTCAAAGTCTTCATTTGGATGTTATGAAGATTCATAGTATGCAGCTGAATATCTAAGACCTTAGTTATTTGCTTGCCGTAGGTCAAGTAGTTAGGACTGGTCAGCATTGAATTATGACCCTTCCATACCCTGCAAATTTGTGTTTATTAAAACGGAAAAAATGTTGTCAACTGTAGTTAAGAAAATAAATGCAGACAGCCATTTTTATACAGATTTCTACCAAATTTTCACAAGTTTCAAAAGTGCCATCAACTTAGCTCAGAGCAGGACAAATTTTTGTCAAGCGCCAAATTGAGACGGATCTGTCACTTATCTGTTAATAAAACCTTTGTTCAGTTTAGTTAGCAGTTGTTCAGTTAGTTAGCAGACATTTTGTGGCTGGCAAATATTGTTTTCTGTTTTTCAGTGCAGGACACATCCATGAAAATAGAAATTTGTTGAAAACAAAATTTATCCAGTTTTGGTAGACTGAAACAAACAAATTGTGTCTACCTAGTATGGAAAGGCATGCATTTGGTGCAGGCCATAATTTATGTACATGTATAGTGAACTAAATAAATCAGGCTACCTAAGTAGACATCAATTTTACTCAGTCTGCATATTTTCTAGGGAAGACATACTTATGGAACAACTACAGGTAAATATGTGAGAAATTCATGTACAAAAACATGGTTGCTTTATTCAGGGCTAGGTATTGTAGAGGTGATTACAGCATGGAGATTACCAGTTACAAGATGAGGTAGTCAGGCTTACCTTGGGGAGAGGCTCTTTGATAAGATGAATAGAATACTCAATATTAAAACGAATGAAAGAGGGAAATGGAATCTGAAAAAGGATACAAGTCAAATTTAACAATTATTGCACATAGATCAGGGTTCATACGCCCACAAAATTCAAAAAAATCCAGGAGTTTCAAGGAGGATTTTCAGATTATTTCAGGGAGTTTTTCACTATAGTTCACTCAAGCAACAAACGTCATTCGCATAATGTTTTTTACTGGCTGAGTTAAGGAATGAAAATGGAGTTTTTACGCGAACATATAATTATATGCACAGTTAATGTACACTCATTCATCAGTTCTGTTTTCCAGGAGTTCTCCAGGAATTTATTAAAAAATCCAGGACTTTCAAGGACTTTCCAGGAAGAAAATAAAAATCCAGGATTTTCCACTGCAGGATTTCCAGGAGGCGTACGAACCCTGATAGATGAATCTGCACCTGTACACCTCATATAAAAGTGACAAATACTATTCCACTGATGTCAAATTTTGACAGGAGTGGAGATGTGATGCATTTACAGCCAGTACCAACCTTGTCTAATGACTGATGTGAGATGATAGAGAATCCTTCAAACACAAAGTCTTTGTCTTTATGTCTGATGATTGATGGTCTTTCAGTCTAGCAATGACAAAAGACTTTCTTTAATAACAGAAAAAATACTGAAGAGGCTCATTTGAGAATTTTAAATGTCTAGAGTGCATAATTTGACATATCTTTGGCATAATTGTCAATTGTCAATTTTTTATTTATTATAATTTTTTTCACACACTATCAGAAGCCCTGTTCATACATGGAATCCTCTTGCATAATTGGGAGATAAGTTTCTGTGTTTGAGATCCATGCTTTAATCAAGAAGACAAGAAAGGATGTTCTCCTTAAACAAAGAATCTTAGGAATCCCCAAGAGAATTGTACTGGGAGAACATTGAGGCAAGTAAATAAGGTCTATGGTCACATCTTCCACAACTGTGATTACATCATTAACTGTAGTTCTGGACCCTTGCTACTGTACATTTCCCGCACTTTTATTACAGAACATTGGTATTACTGTGGGGAGTCTGGATACTAGTAAGCGAGCGATTGAAAATGTAGAAATTCTAACTTTAGAATTTTAACATAGAAAGTTAGAACTTTAGACTCTATTGCCATCACGTGAAGGTGCAAAGCCTTTATTTATTACTCGTGCCCAGGCCTTTAGGCCGGGAACGAGTTATAAACTGCAAATGTTTCTTTTTTTTCTTTTTTTCCTCTCGTCGTCCACGAGAATGCGGCATTCTTGCGCAACCGGTCACGTGTCACAGTTCCTGATTGGGTAAGAGCGTAAGAAACAATGCCCTTCATTCATCACCTTTGAGCGAGTGCGAACTCTTCGAAGCTAGTGAACGCCAGTCAGGAACTTTAGGAATGCAAGATGGCGGACAACTCAAAAAATAGCTTTCAGAGACAGGCTTTTCCAGCAGTGAGACAATATAAAATGGAGCTTTTAACTCGAGATTTACCTAGACACTTATAAGAGCTTCAGAATGGGCTGTTATTTTGAGCCCGATCTCCAATACTTTGACCAAATATCGAGCTCTCAATGGAGTAGTTGAAAATGAAACTCTCGCGACTCGGGGCAATTCCTTTGAGCTGGAAATCTACGAATTTCTCACCCTACATGTTGCTAAACGAACGCATATAGAGGCAAGTCAATTATATTTTTCATTCAAGCATTCAAGAGATCTTGAGAGGTTTTTGTATTGAATTTTGAATTGTAACACCGACATTCTGGCCAGACAATTATTTAGTTATATATTTTCATGGAACCAAGGCTCTATTTGACCTGATGCGTTTGGTCACGTAATTGATAAAACATCTGAAACATGAACAAAAAAATACACGATTTGTTATTGTGTCAAAAGCGTCGTTGTAGAAGTCTTTACAGCAAACAATTGAGATATATAGTGAAATAAGAAGTTGAATAAACTGGTATATTTTTGCATGTTGGAGATATCTAATACAAAGGCAAACACTAAGCTGCTGACAGACAAATTGACTAATCAGATATTCTTTGAAAAGGTCAAAAAAGGTCTTTATTATGTTACGGTTAAGTGAAGAATGCGTGAAACGGCTCGAAGAAGAGTACGAACGGGGCCGGTCATTGAAGCCTCTCCTAAAAGGGGCTCCCAGGGCACGAGTGAACGCACGTGTGCGTCTAGTTTACTTTACTAACACACTTACCATTAAGTTACAGTGAGGAGTAATAGTTACCCAGTAGTGATATAATTTGTGAGCATTATTGCATGTAGGATTGCATAATGGGATATCCTGTAATAGAATGAAAACTTAAAATTAGAAATTTGTAAATAAACATATGGTCACATAATGAATGTGAATTAAATACATGTATCATTTGGCTACCTCAATGGCCTGACATTGAGGTTTTTAAACTAACTCAGAAGAAGAAAAGTGCTTTAATTTATAAGTACATGTAGATCCATCTGCAAAGGGCTATGGACATTTAAAACTTCTCTGACAAAAATATTTAGTCTTTGTTTCTAGAAGGTTGTAAGGTAATTCATTTGATGGAAGCCTCAGTCTCTAAATAAACTCATCAGTCAATGTAAAAATAACTCAGGCAAAGAAGTGACTCAAGACATTGCTTGCCAGTGGTATCTCCCAGTTTGTAGTGTGGACTTAGTAGGCTCTCAGGCACAGAAGTGACTCAAGACATTGCTTGCCAGTGGTATCTCCCAGTTTGTAGTGTGGACTCTCAGGGTTGTTCAGGGACTACACTTGTATATAATTGCACTCAAGGTAAGTCAATATGGGCTTTCTTTGCTAATTAATTAGTACTGTGGTTCTTTGTCCAACCTAGCCCTGCCCTAATCAAGAGAGTGCAACTACATGTAGGTAGGTATCCTCTCCACCGTATGCTCAGTGTAATGGGCACAAGGTGATGGACTGTGGCAGATGTTAACCCCTTTCTGGACCTGTATTGGTAATCCAGTCCTTATGCTCCAGCATCCAACCCCAAGCTTATCTCTACCCATGTTACATAATTGTACATGTAATTACAAATGTAACCCAATTAAAACCCCAACTGAACAGCTATATGCATGATTTGTTTATTTTCTTCTTCTAAAGTCTTGTTATAACATAATTCATTTTTATAACTGGCACGATGTAGATCTACCTTTTCTTCTGGATAAACAGCGTGTCTTATTCCACACTGCTTAGCTTTGGCACAACATTTGCAGACTGGACCATCATTTCCCTTAAAATAAGAACACAGACAAGAGTACTTAATGACAGGCAAATTATTACATTTAATAGCCATTCTCACGTTATAACAGTGGTTGTGATGAATTTGCAGTAAATGACTTTTAATTACCTCTCCTTTCTCATTAAACCACAAATCTGGATGCAACTTTCTTGGATCTGACAGTTTCCTTTGTCTATATTCTTTAGCGCTTGTTTCCTGCCGGATATTTTGATCTTCTTCTTCATCAGAACTGCTGTTGCCAACATTCTGATCATTCTGATCATCATCATCGTCGTCATCACTCTCATCAGAATCATCATTTGTGGCAAAAGTGTCTGCAGAATATTCACCTTTAGGCTTCTGTTCATCAATTTCAAAGTCACTGTCATCGAAGGATTCTACTTCAAAACCATTCGGATCTTCATTTTTGCTGTTTATGTCTTGGGGAATGTTATCTCCACAGACTTCAGAAGGGAGATTTGGGTTTTCTTTAGCTGAATCTGCCAAAACTGTATTCTCAAATGTCTCATAGAGCTCTTCTAGTTTTTTGGTACCCTTTGTTATGTTTTTTGAGGTCTGTCAATAAAATAATGGATTGAAGTTAGAGGAAATTTCATGAAATCATTTCATGCATAGTACAAGTGCATAGGAATGGGTAATCATTTAAAATAACACCTATTTACTGGGACCGAGGGAAACAGTATGTTTTGTGGTCCCGAGACCGCTGATGTTTCCCGAAGCGGAGCTGAGGGAAACATCAGCGGTTGAGGGGCCATCAAAAACATACTGCTTTCCCAAGGTTCCAGTAAAATAATAAGTGCTTTCATTGTTACCATACCAACTGACAAAGAACATTTAAAACAAAATGTCACTACAATGAAAATACTATAACAGTAGATTACCCTTAGATGCTTTGATAGCTTGTAATATTCATCTGGAACCAGAAACTTGATGATTCTCTTCACATCTGGTGGTGGGGGAGAAACACAGCGAAGTGGAAGATCTGGTCTTTTATCTTGATCACTGAAAATAGAGAATCAAGTAGTGTTATAACGTACCATTTTTGTTGAGATTGCTGAAACTATTAATGTAAGGCCCAGACACAAAGTGCAACATTTTCTACAACACCTTGTGCGCCGCCCGGTTGGCTCAGTTGGTTGAGCGTCGGTCTTTCGTGCGGGAGGTCGGGGTTCGAATCCCGGCCAGACCAACACTCAGGGTCTTAAAATAACTGAGGAGAAGGTGCTGCCTTTGTAACTACATCTGCAAATGGTTAGACCTTCAGGTCTTCTCGGATAAGGACTTTAAACCGTAGGCCCTGTCTCCCATCCCTTCCTTAACCTGTATATGGGGGACATTAAAGAACCTGTTGAACTATTCGCATAAGAGTAGGGGATTGTCTCCCGGTTCAACAGTCTGGTCTTAAATACTAATTATTCACTCATGATTGTAAGCTGCGCGGCTGCCTATGGCGCCTTAAAAATGCAGTCTGTAAAAATTCACATTGATCATTGTCACAACACAGTTTCACTGTGTGTCCACCCATGCAATATTGTGTGCAATATTGCAGGAAATGTTGCACAAGTAATGTCACCTTAAAGGGGTACTTGGACGAGAATAAATGAAAACTGGAAATGACTTGAAACTTAGTAAAACCTATCTGTACGACTTCCAATACCAAAAGCAATATTTTCTTCACATTCAAACATCTGTACGACTTCCAATACCAAAAGCAATATTTTCTTCACATTCAAACGAGATGATTATAAATTGTCAAGTATTTTATCATGTTGTGAGTAAATGACGTCATTTACTCAATCCTATTGTTCTTTTACATTATAGACTTAATATCAAAATTTCTCTTTGAAAATGAGCTTGAAATGCAGAATTTTGGGCAGAGTGTAGACAGTTATTTAACTACATTCATCTTCAAATAGAAATAAACAGTTTCAAATTTTCATCAATTTTCATCCAAGTGGGCCTTTAAGTTTTCAGGCAATTGTGAGTCCTTGTCTGGTTTCCTGTAAATCATTGGGTACAATACATGTTATTATCATAAGAAAAATAGTAACCTTGGCTTCTTTTCAAAGCCTGTAAATGATCATTGCCAAGTAAATGTAGTATACAATAATGACAAAAGTGCACAAATAGTATAATATACTACATGTAAATCAGCTACCAGTCAACTGAATGTTAAATATTCTGGCTACACTTTTGCCAATATAGCATTTCTAACAGACCATGAAACCATGAATCTGCTTCTTTTTCTGTCTTCACTTCTGTCTCTGTTTTTCTGATTTACCTGATGACAGAAAAGCACTTAGCTTCTGCTCCCATCCCTTGTGAAAACCATTCTTTGGCTTTCATATACTTATCAACATATTCTTTGGATATTTCTTATTCCACTGGCAAATTATCAGTATATTTAGTATTATATTAAGGAGAAATATCAATAATATGGGAATCCAGTTTCCTCCTTCTGTTATCTGTGCTTTTGATCATTATATGTATTTTGTTTATTGTATATTTATTTTTGGGAAGATCGACAACCAAAAAAATTAATAAATAATTTTCTAATGAAAGTACACTTCAAAGAATTAATTAAAATATGATGTACCTAGTTTTTGAAGGAACTTTTGAAGAAGTGCTAGATCTGGAATGATGACCACCAGTGCTTTTCTTTTCTCTGTCTTCATTACTACAACTAGCAGACTTTTTATCTCCGGGGCAATAACTGTTTCTAACATTGGTTCTACTGCTTTTGGTACTACTTTGACTATAGTCACTTTGGGAACTACAGTCACTTCTTATCCTCTCACGAGATTTTGACTTAGATGTAGAGTCTTTTCTGTCTCTCTTTTTATCATGTCTGGGGTCAACGTCATGTCTTGTTTTTTTACTTGGTAGAGAATGGCTGGGACTGGGGTGACTTTCTCTTTTTCTAGGAGAAACTTGATCATGTCTATGAGGCCTTGATTTGTCTGTCATGGAGTGATTATTTACATGTTGCTTGTTTGGAGAATGTTTGGATGAGTCTTTGGAATTGTTGTTGGTGGAGGTAAATCCTCTCTTCTTACTTTTTAAAGGAGATTTTCCTTCCATTTCTGATGATGATTTAGAAGGGCTGTGGTCATGTTTGTCATACGCAGATGTAGGCATATGGTGATTTAGCCTTTGTTCTTTGTGAGGGTTAATCGACGAATGATGTTCATTTGAAGCATCTTTGAAAGATGTATGGTTACTTGAGAACACATCTTGCTGACCAAACACTGGTTGTAAACTAGTGCTACTTCTAGCAGAGGAAACAGGAAATGGAGGAGTATTTGCAAATAATGTAACATTAGGCAATGTAGGACAATTAGGCAAATGACCAGGAATTGGTGGTGCATTTCCAGGAGGAAGTGGTGGAGCATTTCCAGAAAGTGTGGCACTAGGGATTGGAGAACCATTAGACAAATGACCAGGAAATGGTGGTGGTGCATTTCCAGGAGGAAGTGGTGGAACATTTCCAGAAAGTGTGGCACTCGGGATTGGAGGACGATTAGGTAAATGACCAGGAAGTGGTGGTGGAGCATTTCCAGAAGGCATGACATTAGGGATTGGTGGTGCATTTCCAGGAGGAAGTGGTGGAGCATTTGGAAAATGACCAGATACTAAAGAGAAACTACTAGCATTGGAAATAGGATGGACACTTTGCTGGCCAGGAAGCTGTTGATGGTGTATAATATTTCCATCTCCAAGTCCCATTCTTTGTGTTGGTATATGCAAGGAAGGACTAGGTAACTGACCAGCAAGTCCATTGGCCCTTATTTCAACTTCATCTATTCCAGGGGGATATGGTTGTCTTGGAAAATTGGGAGTAAAATGGGTAGGATGTTGCTGTTGTAACATAGCAGGTTGACTCCATCCCATACTAGGATTTGGAGGGTGTGGTTGATGATAAATACTCATGTGGGGTAAAGGTGTATGCCCTGGGTGTTGATATCCTGCCCCCATCAGTGGTCCAGTTGGATTGGCATGTAGATGTTCCTAGAATAACGAAATAAGGATAATATCATAACTACTCACTGTTAGACAATATTTACATCATGTCAATCATATCCAAAACCTCTACCCAAATATGAAAACTTATAGACCTGCTTAGATAGATAAAAGAAATGTGGTTTTCACTCAGATGGGCTACCTGTGGTAGACAGAGTCTAGATTTGTGTTGCAGTCATGAAATAAGCAAGTCAAAGTGTACAAAATTACCCAGATATAGCCTTTACAAGCAAGCTTTGTTGCTTGGGCTTACTCACAGACAAATTATAGCATCTTGTTGCTCCTTTATATATTAACAAGGGCACTCCTGGTATATATCCCAAAGTGCAAACACACTAACTTAAGAAATCAGTCTAGAATACATGTATGCTATCCAAATGGATTAACTGTGAGCATACCATGCAAGCAGAGCTCCATACAAATGTTCATGTATAGAAAATCTAGATAAAGTGAAAGATGGTCATTCTCCTATCCATTACTACCAAAATGACAGATATAAACAACAATAAAATTGGGTATTAAGTGGTGAGAGCACCGGCCTTTCACTGCAGTGGTCTGGGTTCGAGTCCCAGCTCTCGAGAGGGCTTAGATCATATATTATGTGAATTGAGTTTGTTTGATGTGTGGTTCTCTACCTTGCCACAAGGGTTTTTTTCACTGGATACTCTGGTTTTTCCTCCCTCAGCAAAAATCAACATGTGAGTTGAACAACATTTTTTGCAAATGCAGTTATTGATTGATTGATTCATTCATTCTTCATTTATCTATTTAATTAATATTTATTTATAATAATATTTACAGCTGCTCCCATGGAAGAATTATCTTTTAAAATTCAATGTGGAAAGTCAAGATAAGATCCCATTATGCAAATTTTGACAGCATTAAAAATAGACACTATATTAATATTCCCATTATGACAACCTCCTCTATATATAATACCAGTTGGTGTCCCTTAGAGTGATTTGACATAAATTAATTTATAGCCTCTCTCAAATGCTGATCTTCTATAGGGGTATAGAATGGTGTCTAAAAAATAAAGAGGCTCGCAAAGCTCGGATTTTATTTTTGTAGAGGGCTCGGATTTTAAAACAAGGGGCTCGCAGGCTCGGATTTTACCATTCTATACCCCTTTCTATCAATGATAGTTTGTCAATACATAGCACTTGCTCAATGATTGAGCTGAGCAAACATTCCAGATGTCCAACAATTAATTAGTCAGCAAATGTACTCTCAGTAATATCCAATCTTAAACATTTATCTTTAAATTGTCCTTCCCCTTAGGGCAATTCCAATTAACTCTTTTCTAATGGCAAGAATTACACTGAAGGAGAGATATTCAAAGAAAATCGTAACAGCTGCCCACCACTTAACTGCAAGTGCTGTTTATTTACATACCATTATCAAGCTACACCTGTATAGCTAACTTATATAATGAAGTATACAAACTTTATCTACACCTGCACCCACAACACACAACCAGCCTTCAGATATCTACTCAAAAAGTGGATCCAATTCACATAAAATCAGAAATAAAACGTTGCCTAATAACATACACGTTTTAGCATCCACTGATTTGAATAAAGTGGTTTACTTTATGTTAACTTTTAATTAGTTCTATGAAAGAACTGAATGACAACAACACAAAGAGGCAGCTGACCTAACCCTGCTTCAATGAAACAAAACACATTATCTTACAGTAAAATTTAATTCTATAGACAAAAACAGGGGATAATTAAAACCTTTCTTAGGTATCTAGAAAGCATAAACATCTCAATTGACTTTGTGAATCTGAAATCAGTTACATTTACATAGAATAAATCGTCCATTCAAAACAAATTGAATTTTTTGTTTGTCACTCGAAAAAGCACTATTTTCTCAAAATAGCAACGTTGCACTATTTTGACCGCAACTAGTTATTTGAGAGGGTAGAAAGAAAGATTTTATACACAAACATAAAAACACGGGAAACGTTGGAATGCCCTTGCACTTCTGATAAGAAACAACTCACATCATGGACATGTAAGCAGTTCTGAGTTGGGACACACAAGCAAAAGTCCCCTTACGAAACCTACCCCCTTACCTGACCATGTTGTAGCCCTTGCCAAGGCCTGGGAACGTAGCCAAAAGGATTCCACATGTCTTACAGTAGAAAAGCTCACGCTAAACTACACCAACAAACTTGAACAGATTTGAACGTCAGTGAGAAACACCGCGGGAAACGCCAGAAGACGCGTTCTGCAAAGTTTGGTCGTTGTGTTCAAACCTTCCCCGCAGACTCGCATTTCTAGGCGATGGCGGCTGAAGAATATCGATCTAAGTAACTTTAAAGAGCAATTAGGGTTGAAAGTAATTAATCTGGAGTAATTGGACAAAGAAAAGGAGCTCATTGATTTGACAACACCGCCATTTTGAAGGACCTCTGGTCGGATCAATGCAAATGTGCAAATGTCACGAACCCAACTTCAGTCACGCGGGTACACATTACCACAGGTAACCCGTCGTACCAACGCGGATTTGCAGCGCTGGAAAACGAAGAAAAAACAAACCTGAACGTAACAAAATAACTCTTTAGTTTCTTTTCTACATTTTTATATTATATTTTATCGTTGTAGGAACGACCGTGAAGGACGAGATTATGTTTTTTCCTGGATATCTGGCCACCAGTGGAGTTCATGTTGAAACATATTGACAGGATATTTCACAACCTCGCATCTCAAAAGGTTCTCCTTTTGGTGCAAAACAAATCTTTCAGATATGGAACAAACTCAAATAAACCCCCAGGGCTGCTCCCTGTAGTGGACTACACGGGATGCTCCACCTGAAAGGGGTACCTTTTTAGAAAAGGGCAGTGAATTCTCAGTTTTGGGTATGGAAAAGGAAGGGAGCACTGCATGACAAGACAAAACATGACCACAAGGGAGAATATGGTATGCTTCAAAGTGGCAATTTCCTAAGAAGCAGAGTATAATGTTCACATCTCATCTTATTTTCCCCTCATAGTCATGTTATGTCTTCAACAAAACACTTTTGTGACAACACAAAACAAAACTGAGAAGGTATAAACCTACCAGACCAAACAACAGGTTAAAAAGTCAACAGTAAATTAAAGTAATTCTTTCTTTTTAATGGTTATTCGAGAACTTTTGTACATATTAGAGACTTTGCATTGTAAATCATTTTCATGAATAATTTAGTAAAAATGTACAATGTAGCTCATGACAGCTATGACATAGCACACTGAATGTAAATGATATCTACAGTAAATATCTACTCTATTACTGCGGTTTTCGATATTCTGTGAACTCTGACCTTCAAACAGAGTTCTGTCTGTTGGAATTTGGTTATTCACTTCCACCAATAAAACGAAAAAAATACAAAATTAATACTAAAAGTACCTAAAATCCTACAGAATGATCAAATACTATCTTTAGACAATATATACTGTGGTTCTTAAAATAATGCAAACTCAGGTGTTCATATCATCTAAAGATTTTATTTGGTCATTTGGTAGGATTTTAGATTCTTTTAGTATAAATTTTGGCATTTTTTGTTTTGATGGGCAGAAGCAAATAACCAAATTCCAATGGACTGTTTGAAAGTCAGAGTTCACAGAATATCAAAAACCTCTGTAAAAGTTATACTGTCATTTTGGTATTAATAATTGTTCCTCATAATATTAGTGACTTTTGGTTTCGATTGACAGAAATGAAAATGCTATTATTAGCAACTGGCTTTTGAATGTCAGAGTTCACAAAAAATTGAAAACCACGGTAATAATAATTACAACACATGGGGCATCCTTGCAAAACACCTTTCCACTCTTGATCAAGCCTCAAGTTTATCTAACATATATTATTGAAATTAACTTTGTAGATTTCATGATCAATATTTCCTTTCATAAAGTTAAGAACTTCAAAAGGTAAAAAAAAGTAAGGTTAAATATCATTCCCCTATTTATTTCCTCTCTTCATCTTAGCCAATTTTTCTTTCCGTTTTTTGACATGTTTTGGTATCTTATTTTTTCTTTTCTCTCTGTTGGCTTCTTTAACCATCTTCTTGTGTTCTTTCTTACTTAATTCATTTGCTACATCTTCCTTCTTGTCAGTACCTTCATCATCACCATCATTACCTTCTTCATTGTCACTGCTTGTTTCACTACTACAACTTCCACCTTTTTTATCTGGTTTCTGAATACAATGATCTTGAATTGCAAGGTCTTTTGCAGCAGCTGCCTCTAAATCTCCTTCAAGCAACTTTGGAATGAGGAGTGCACCAGTAAGATCAGACTTCATTCCAATAACGTTTTGATACATTACATCCTCAGCTTCACCCTTTTTGATTTTTTCCAGATCTTTTTCAAAGTCTACAACTTCATTCAAAGTTCTTGGAATATAGGCATGCTTGAAGACTCCTTCATTTAAGTGGTCTGTATTATCAAGATCATTGCGGTTGGCCGCAATCTCTTGTGCTTTGTCAAGGTAGTCTCCAATGTTATCATCTGTGATACTTGGATCAGTGACAAAATCAAAGAGCTCACGGACCGTCATTACACAAACACCTTTCTTCTTGAAGAATTCTGTGATGTTTCCACAATCCTTACGAAGAAACTCTAATGCATGAGGGTGGTCATGCTCAACTGATTGAGAAACATCAATGATGTAGACAGCCCCTTCATGGTACAGCATA
This sequence comes from Telmatactis stephensoni, assembly GCA_029948255.1. Taxonomy (NCBI): domain Eukaryota; kingdom Metazoa; phylum Cnidaria; class Anthozoa; order Actiniaria; family Isophelliidae; genus Telmatactis; species Telmatactis stephensoni. The sequence continues at coordinate 89,299 of JALIZF010001847.1, forward strand.
TTAAATTCACTCAGATCTGCATGAACCAGCCGACTCTTCCAGTAGATATCCCTTATTATTTTCACACACTGTAAGTACAATTCTCTGGCTTTGGCCTCGGAAAGAGTCACATCTTTCAACAAAGGTGCAGGCCAACCTGCTTTGCCAATAAACTCCATAACAAGAACATGACTCCTTAAGATGATGGGCTCTGGACATGGAATCCCAGCCTGATGTAGTCGAATTAGATTCCTCATTTCTTTCTCAGCCCATGTTTTTACCATTTTCCTCGGGTTGTGCTTGCAGTATCCATGCCGGAAGCGGAACTCCCCAGTGACATACTTGTCCCTGTCCTTAAAGATCAGTATTGATGTCTTGTATACCTTGACTGCTCTGTCCTGGTTTTCAATATTGGTTGTGGCATGGTAGACATTTGCCTCTTTACCAGTACTTATGCATCCATTTATTTGAGTAATAAAACCTCTGTTTAAAAGCTTAAAAATAATCATTCTTGTTCTTGGATCTAATACCTGTTCCACTGTTGCCCTGTCGGCTTTATCTTTTGATCTCATTTTTTCGTTTTCTTTCTTTCTTGAGCTTTCTTTCAGAACGTTTGCGGCTGTGCCGGATAGGCTTTTTGGACCCTCGTATTTTTCAACTGTGATCTTTCCACCAAATTTCTGAAGTGATTTCTCATGAGGTTGAAGGACAGACTTTCTCGTCGAAGAGGAATTTGACACTTTAACATCGGAGCGACTTGCATTGTACCGCTTTGTAAAATCCCCAGTTTCGTCTTCCCAATCCCAAGACTCATCATCGCTGAGTTCGTCATATGACCCTGAAGAAGAACTGTTTATACATGTGTTTTTGGCATCTTCAGCAATTTCGTCATGTTTACTTTCGGTAATATCATTGTTTTTTGATGATTTTTCTTCGTTTTTGCAATCCAAATGTTTTAGAACTTCAGGAATTATAGAATCGTCATCATCTGCGTCGTCAAACTGGCCACAAAATCCAACATTTCCATCATAAACCTCAAGAGCTTCGTGAACCCCACGTGTAGCTGAGGCCATCTTGAATTTTTCATAACTAATCGATAAACTTCCGGATCGATCCGGAAATGGTTTTTAGGCGTACGTCAGCGTATCGATTACTATTTTAGCTAACGAGCATGCGCATTAAGAGGCATCATGCAAATCACTTGACCAAAGTTTGTTTTCATTGACAAAGTTTTTTGGGGGTTGTGAGTTTTTTTCTCTTGAAGAATAACATTTCAAGAGTGGTTCTGGCGGGAAAAATTCTACTCCATTCAATATCAAGAAATAAGTTGAGCCTTGTTCTTGTATTTGCACGTAAACTTGTTGCGAAAGAACAAAGTTTTGATGTGGAAATCGCTTCAACTTCATCACATGTAGTACGTGTTTGTGGAGTACGTCCGTCAGTCGTTTCAGGAGGTCAAAGGCTGCTTGTTATATTTGGTGATGATGTATGAGCCTTTTGTACTTCAATTCTCGTCTACGTGCAATACAATTTGACAGGATTTAGGATTTGTCAGCGAAGAATTTGCACAGCCTGAGAATCATCTCCTCTGTACAAACTATCAAGACGAACCAAGACAAGAAGAAACAAGATCTCATTAACGTTTTGCAAGAAAGACGATAAATATTTATTATTTCACAAGACTACAACATTTCTCCCTCTACAAGTTTTTTTGTAGAAAACGAGAAAAGTGAAGATTCTCACTCAGAATGATCTGGAACAATATGCAAGATAAGAAATCGAGATATTGATGATCATACACAAAATGGCGTGACATGCAGGCCAACCATCCCAAACTAGTCATTGACTTCTCTGTACCTTGAAATTCAACTTAGAGCTTGGTTTTTGTTCAGACCTTTGAACTACTTCTGTGGTAAGCCAAAAGTTAAGCCATTGTCAGATACAATTTAGATCTAGCTGTGAATGTGTTGTGAGAAGATACTCCCCCAAACACAGACTTCTGTAACTATAGCAAGGCCTTTATAAGGAAATAATCCAACCTCGTCATTAATTTAGAACTTTCTTCCGATCAGATGGCGGTGATACAATCGATGTTTTTCTTAATTTTAACCGAGAAATAATATTTTTATTTTCTTATCTCTACCTTTAATGGCTTCAAAGAAAAAACAGTTTAAATCCTGATAATCCAATTTTAGTAAAACTCGTTTGTCCAAAAATTAAATCTTAACTAAGAAATTGAATTCAAGAGGATTTAGGGGATATTCTTATGCGGTAAAAGCTGCATATCTTGGAATCCAGACAAAAATCAAATTATTTAGAAAGCACCGGAAATTTTTGTCCTTTAGTCCTCCAAAAAGAATGTTTACTAGAAACTAATTTGCATAATTCTAGAGAGGCCAAATATAATTTCGCTCTTCAGTCGATATTGGCCTTTGAATTATTCAAGAAATTTTCAAAAGTCAACATAAAGATATTATCTTCCTAGTAAATGACAACAGAATTTTGATAGATTAATCCTTGGGCCTATTATTTCTATTTTTCTCAATATCCATATAATTCTTTGGATTAGCTCAAAAATAGTACCACATTATACTAATTCCTTTGTGCTAATATATTGGATGGGTATTTGTATGCAGAACGCTTTTATCCAATGTATCAATAACAAGTGGAAAAAATCTGAGCCATACATGTCTCCAGTTTCTTATTTGTCTCATTTTCATATATACAATAATCTATTTCTAGTGATACTTCCCAGAAATTACTGGAATATAGAACTCAAAAGTATTTTATTGTAAAATATATACTTTAGGTCTACTGCTTTCTTGTGTCAGTCATGAACGAGAAGAAAATACAGCAGCCCTCTCCACTGATTACCAACTCAGATCCACAAATAAAGGACATTGAGGATGATTTCAGCAGTTCAACCAGTGACTTATCAGAGGTAATGGATTGATGAACTTTAATTGTATCATTCAGGATGATATTGATCTTTGTATTCATGATAAGAATGATATGTATAAGCATAGTGATAATTAACAAATTACTAGTAAAAGTATTTAAATCATATATATATTATGATGCAAAAGTATAGCATCGTGAAGACTTAGTACTTAGCTATTTGAACAAACTTAGCCCTTTCAAAATTATTGAGCCTAGTACATAAAACCAAAATGGCTGCTGAGTATAGAAGTAATGTTTAGATTTTCATGTGTCTTATCTAAATGGTCTCCATATAATTATGTCTAGAATCCCAAAATATATCTCAGTCACTGACTGAAATGTCCATGCATGTCCATGCATTTCTTTAAAATCATCTAAATAATTAAATAAAGTTCCAGATGTTCATTTGATCAGCTCCTATGTTTTGAAATTGTCAATGTTTATGCAAATAGAGCCTGTTATATGCATGCACCCAATTCCTTGCATTTTATCCATCTAATTGTTTTTAAACCTCTCAGTTTCATTCTGGATGAAGGTAAAACTGAATAGTCCAGTTTCCAATTACTAGAGACTTCTGAGCTTCCTGACAAAAGGTGCATTTATGCAGCTTTAGCCTCCTTTTCAAGAAAACCCCTGAGAATAAACTCGATTGTTGTGTTGTTCTTTATCAACAATTTCAGAATTTCTCTCACTGGTAGTTTTGAATAATTTACGTTGACTCAAGGCTATTGCTGTATAAATGCACCTTTTGTCAGGAATCTCAGCAGTCTCTATAATAATTAGAAACTGGACTATTTGCTGAGATGCAACATAATAAATTTATTCTCATCCTATGTTTCATGTCAAATACTATATCTGAATAATAAACACTGCATGGACTAAATAGTAGCAGTCTGTTTGTCAAAAAGTTTTCCATGTACCCTAATGTAATCACTTAATATTTTATACCAGGTTTCAGAAGATGAGCTGGATGCAGTCAGTTCCAAAAACTTTGATGCTGTTTTATTTGACATAAGAAAAGTAACTCCAGAAGAATTTGCTGTAAGTTGTCAAACATAAACTCTTCAATTCCTACACTCTTTCTATTTTAAGTAATGTATATAATTTTATACAATATGCAGAGTGTCCGTGTTGTATACGATATACAAACATGAGCCGTAGGCAAGTGTTATTGACTGTATACAACATGGACATGAATATTGTATACATATTACTTATCAAATGTCTAAGTTAGCTCTTTCATATGCTTTTATTACTAAAATTTTAGAAATAAAAGTGAATCTGGCTGAGAAAATCCAAATTTAAACTTTATGCAAATCAGGAACTTCAAGATTCTGTATCAATATACAGACTCGATCCTTCATGATCATGAGTTTCTATTGTGTTTTCTAATGAATTATTAATTAATGAGTTTGTTTGCCAACCAATTAATATGCTCAATGTACAATGTACATGATTAACTCATAAAAGAACAAAATGATTTTATTTTTAACTTTTTTTTCAGAGAGAAATAACATGTATGGATATTGCAGTTTTCAAAGCTATACAACCAGAGGTATGCAGGTCACTTAGAGAAAGCTCCTCTTTCAAACTGTTTCCTGTTTTTTGTTGTTGTTTTTTTCATGAAAATATTATATTGGGGAAGCAAGCTAGGGTGACCAAGCAGTAAGAGCACTCAAGCCTGTTATCTCTGTGGTCTCAGGTTCGATTCCTCGACAGGGTATCACAAGTGACTTGAGTTTTCCTTTTTGTTCTTTCCATTTCTTCAAGGGTTTTTCTTTGGGTCTTTCCTATCTTTAGTACTAGCCGGTGAACTGAAAGTTGACTGTGCATAGAATAATAAGAATGTAGTAGTAACGTTTATGTGTATATAATATTAAACAGTTTTTTTTCATTAATGAATGGAATTGTCACTTGGAATCAAAGACAATTAATAGTAATAAATAATGAAGCATACAGTTATTACTAACATCTTTCCAAATGACATGCAATTCCATTCATTAACTTACATATCAGGTAGATCTGCAGAATTTCTGCATGATTTAATCCACTTGGGTTATTGAACAGCATAATTTTGTCCCCTGCGAGCCCAGCTATAAATAAGATCAACGACCTGTTTGCCACTAGAGCCTTCCATAGCTCAGTGGTTAGAGCATCAGACCAGCAATCCGAAGGTCGTGGGTTCAATTCCTGCTGGGGGCTCGGATTTTTCCGAGTCTTTATTTACATTAAATGAAGCGTACATTTATTACTAAATTATTTATGTTATTTATATTTTTATTGATTTTATTTCCAGGAGTTGGCTAGCTGTGGCTGGGCAAAGAAGCAAAAGCTCAACTCATCACCCAATGTAGTAGCATTTATTAGAAGATTTAATCATGTAATTACAGCTTTCATGAATTAATATTAATTGTTTTAAATTTTATACTTACTTTTTGTAATTTTGTTGCAGATTAGCTTTTGGGTTGTAAGGGAAATACTTAATGCCAAAAAGCTTAAGACTAGAGTATCTGTTATGTCACATTTTATTAAAATTGCAAAGGTGAGAAAAGGAAAACATAAAATTAATAAAAGATATCAAAGATGATATCTCTACTGACATATTTGTCTGAAAGCTGACTTAACCTATATCCCTGCAAACATTGACTTACACTTGAGGATGGAATATTATAATATTGTAGTCCAAACTTCAACTTGAAGCTAATGTTCATTTGAATTGTACTACATCTTTCTTCATCCAAGTAAATTTTTCATAGACCTAGCTTTTGGGCTATTTAGTGCCCATCACCCTGGCCAATGAGAAAAATGTCAAACTTCCGTTACTTACATTAGGTAATGTCAGTAACGTAAATTTGACATTTGTTCTAATCAACAAACAAGGTTTAGATAAAGTTTGTTTGTTTATTTATTGATTTATTCATTTGTTTATTGATGTTCATGGTATTTTTGTTTCTCCTCCCCCCTCCCATTCTTCCTTCCTTTCATTTTTTCTGTTTACCTTTACAGTTGTATGTTAACTATGGATAACTTGTTACTTATTTTACTTTTCATTTAGAAATTTTTTGAGATGAATAACATTCATGCCCTCAAGGCCATTATATCAGGATTACAAAGTGTCCCAGTTTATCGACTTGACCAGACATGGGAGGTAGGTTCAGTGAGAACAAAAGAAAAGGAGTCCTACATATATTGTCAAAATTGTATTTATTTTTACAGCCAACATCGTTGCATCGCAACCAGCAAATTACAAATTTTGTCTTAATTTTAGGTTTTTCTGAGCCATCAATCAGTTTGGGGCGGAGCTGCTTTCAAATCAACCAATCACTGAACGAGTCTGTGAAAGCTCCACCACCAAGAATGATGGATGGATCAGAAAAGACCAAAATCTTACCGATGCTGGAGGTCGTGATGCAACGATTTTTGCTGTAATTAATGCGATGATGCTTATGCTCAATCTATGTTTCATTTGGCTTATCATTTTTTGTTGTTCTCCAGAATCTTTCTAAAAGAGATCATTCAACATTTGAAAAGTTTGTGGATTTACTTTCAGAGAATGAAAACAGGTAAGATGTGCATGAAAAGCTTAAGACCTACTAGCTGCTAGAACTGACAGGAACAGAAATTATACATTGTACTTAAAATGTGTAATATGTTTTACTTCAGGGCAAAGCTGAGAGAATATTTGAATACTGTAAAGCTACCTTGTATTCCGCATCTAGGTAAGAATTTGATGTCATCCAGCCTTTGATTATTGGATGATGTTTATCAGCAAATTTGACAGTCAAGTTGCTGACTGTAACACATGGTGTACTGGTATCTTGCCACTATACATTTATGTTGAGCAGAATGTAAGGTGGTGGTGATGATGATGATGATGATGATGACAGCGACGATGATAATTGGTCTTGAAGGTGGTGTTTGTATTTAGTAGTGATAATAGTGGTGATATGATGGTAGTGGTAACAATCATGTTGACAAAAATAGTGATAACTATGATGAGGTTAATGATATGTTTTCATATCTCATTTAGGGATGTATTTAACTGATTTAATTTATATTGACACAATACACCCTAGTACTGGAGGAATGGACAATGAACGGACTAGGAAAGTAAGTATTGTGTATTGGATGGGCAATATTTGTCATTTATCATACTCTTACTTTTTAAGTTTATGAATTATTTAATATATTGTTTTTTCTTAGATGAATGATATTATCAGAGTTATTGCAGAATTTCAGCAATCAGACTATGGTATGAGGAAACTTCAACCTCAATATTGATTTTGGGATTTTTTACCCTTTCTTTCTTTCTTTCTTTCTTTCTTTCTTTCTTTCTTTCTTTCTTTCTTTCTTTCTTTCTTTCTTTCTTTCTTTCTTTCTTTCTTTCTTTCTTTCTTCTTTCTTTCTTTCTTTCTTTCTTTCTTTCTTTCTTTCTTTCTTTCTTTCTTTCTTTCTTTCTTTCTTTCTTTCTCTTCTTTCTTTCTTTCTTTCTTTCTTTCTTTCTTTCTTTCTTCTTTCAGTTTGTCAGTCAGTTATTCAGTCAGTCAGTAATTGTTATTTTACTTAATTTGAAACATTCATTATCTTGTATGTTTCCATAGGCATTAGTGACCCTCAACCCCATATTCAGGAGTATCTAAATTCAATGAATTATATTGAAGAATTACAGAAGTTTTTAGAAGACAACAACTACAGGTATTAACCTGTTAAATAAAAGATTTTTGTTTTTATGATTATGCTTTTGGAAGAAACAGGATGAAACAAGACAGAAAGGTCAGGCAGGGCATCCCATGCTTGATGACTGTGTGATTATTTTACCATAGCAGAATGTACCTGGACAGTGGTTCAATGATCGTTGAATTATTTTAAGAAACCTTAGGATTCAGGATGATCATTGAGCAGGGTGGGGCATCACATGGTTAGTTTGTAATTCTATGGTGAATACTAAGTTCAATGATCATTGCATTATTTTAAGAAACCTTAGGATTCAGGATGATCTTTGAGCAGGGCAGGGCATCACATGGTTAGTTTGTGATTCTGTGGTGAATACTAAGTTCAAGTTCAATGTAAATTCCAGGGGATACAGGAACATCAGTTAAGGTGAAGGTACAGGGTGGGGCATCACATGCTTTAACTTGTGATTTTCTGACCAGTGTACATGTATTAGGAGGATGTTTACTGACAATCTGTGTCTGATCAGTGGTCCAAGGATTTCATTAAGAAAGTGACTTGGAGATAAAAGAAGATCAGTGAAGTCTAAGGGGTGAAGGGTGGGGCATCACATGGCTAGCTTGTGTTTCTCATTTTTTAATATTTTCTTACAGGTTATCCCTTCAGATTGAGCCAACTGTTACTGAAATTAGAAATAAAACAAGATCAAGGGAAAGTCTGGATAGTAAGTTTTGGACCTTCCAAAAGACAATTATGATAATATACGCGAGGATTCAATCATTAATTTTCTCCTCCTCAGCTGTACAATCTACAGTAAAGACAACTGATTCTCCATTTGTTCCTGGTCATAGAAAAGCTCAGAGTCTTGGAACAAGGTAATTATATATCTTAAGTGTAGTATTTAAGGAGGCTCAATATAGTTTTGAGAGCCTTAACACAAAATTTTAGTTAAAAACATTTTATAGCTAATTTAGCATTGTATTTTGACACCTGTTGAGACAACCATATGAATAATCATGAATAAGGAATCATTTGGAATTAAAATGGTCACACATGGTTACCATAGCACCACCACATCCTCTTTAATAAAGGCCATTTTCTTATAAAATCAATAAAAATGCATTGTTTCCATTGTGAATCCTTTTCTTCGACTTTTGTTCGACAAGGAACTAAAAATGTTTTGTGCTACAGAATCAAAAAGATTAACCTTGTCAGGACCCAGAGTCCATTTTTTGTTTATTTATTTTTATTTATTTATTTTTTTCTATTTTTGCCCCTCATTAAGCTTGTCAGTTTATCGAAATAAATGAATGAATGAATAAAACCATTGCAAGATATCAATAATAATTAATATAATATTAATATATTAATATTTAATAATTATTTTGAGTTATAAAATAATTTCTGAAGACACAGTGCCAATTTTATTCATGCTTAAAATTATATGGAGCTTAATTTTAACATCATATCTTTTTGTTTTTAAAGATATGCCCTGAAGTTGAAGTTGAAAAAATATATGCTTTGTATTATTTTGTAGTGCTATGAAGACTGTAATGAAGGCATCTATCGAAACACTAAGGTAATTTGAAAGCAATTATGCTGTTGCCCCAGGAATTGCACAGCTAAAAATGAAATCTGCCCTGAATTTAATGTTTTATTCCTTAAACTTGCAGCCTTGCAAGCAGCACAAGTTCAAGGAATTTGCTAGATGATAGCATTGTCACAATGGATGGACAAGCCATGGAAAGCTTAGGTAGACATTTCTTAGTAGTAGTGCCCAGTAAATTTTTGTCAAGATTATGAAGTGTATCTTGATTCCTTTTGTTCTATTTTCAGTAAATGGAAGAAATTCGACACATTCTTTTGAAAGAGCCAGGTAAAATACTTTTTAATGTATATACATTTGTAGATGTTATAATGATTTTGAAGGATCTTCTCCTTCTTCATAATGAAAACATTCCACTTTCCAACTGAAGGTGCAGTGTGGCCAATTCAATTGCAGAAGTGTTGTTGAGCATAGTGCCTGTTTTTCAAGCTGTTCTGTTTTGAATCCAAAAGAACAACATGTTGATAATACTGTTATCCTTCTTTATTCCTTAGTGGAGTTTATGAAAGTGATGATTCTGAACTATGTCGTCCCCATTCAGAATTTGTCATTGAAGGTACTTATTTTAACATAAAAATGTATTATCTGTCTTTGCATTGTCAGCATCTATCAAATCTTAAATAAATATTGAAAAGTTTCAGCAATAATATTATGTTTCTCACCTAGGTTTTCTTAGAAGAAAAAAGATTTTCAGGAATAGCAAAAAATTAACAGTAAGTATAGTACACCATTGAGGAAGAATTCCTGTTGGACTTTCTGCTCTTGTTTAAACTTCCCTATTAATAATCTGTATAGTTTGACACACCCTGTCAGCAGCTTTTTGCTTAGATATGTAATATATTTGTTACTTCTTTCCAGGTATCTTCATGGCAGAAGTTCTGGGTTGGTTTAAATGGATCATGTTTGTACTACTACCTACCAAAACACAGATCAATTGGCAAATTAGAAAAGGGCTCTGTAAGTTGATCACTATCATTTCTCATATTACTTTTCCTGTAGCATCTCTTCTGAACAAACACAACTATAAGACTGCTCTGACAGTGCACAGGTGCCATAGGTGACCAACATTTGGTCTGAGATGACTTCAAATTCCCGGGGGGGGGGGGGGGGGGTGACTCCTATATATAAGAGGACGGGGATGCTCGTCGGAAATTTCAACAATGACCCCTAAAAGGTACCAAAGTCATATCCGGGGTGGGCATGGCAATACATGTTTTTACCCAAGGTACCAACTCAAAAACACTAAATTTAACATTTTGCATATTTTAGTCAATCAAGTGATCAATTGTGTCTATTTATATACGAACAATTTGATGGTCGTGCAATCCGATCTTTGTTTCCAGTATTAAATCGTTGATGGAGGAAAAAATCACCCTTAAAGGTACCAGCTAGGTCTCTAGTAGTCCACTAAAGTCTGGGACACCCTAAAAGGTACCAGATTGCTGATTTTGACCCCTAAAAGGTACGACGAGTATCCCCGTCCATTTAAGGTAGAGAGTCCAAGGGCTCCTTGTTATTCAGGACAGGGCACAGTTTTGGACAACTGCCCTTGTTTTTAAGGTCTACTAACTGTTTGATTCTTGTCTGATAAATTCTAGTCATTGAATCATGGTAATATAATTGGCATACCTCATGTAAATGATTTTCTTGCTTTAGTTCAAAGGCAAACCTCAAAAGATTGTTAATATTGAAGACTGGATTGTACATATCAAGTCAGACGTACACCACACAGACTGCTTCCAACTGTCAGATCACATTAATGGTTAGTATTCATCTACATAATAACTAATGACATCTTGCACTAAATTTGTTGGTACTCTTTCTTTTATTTTAAAAGTTCAATTTTTTCCGTAATTTCCATATTTTTTTCCAAAACAGTCACACTTTGGAGTGCTAATATTGTCCGACTAAAAATACTTATTCACAGGTACTTCATACAAGTTTAGAACAGGTTCTCAATCCGCTGCCTTGATGTGGTATTCGTATTTATCTCAAGCAACGAAGGGCAAAAGCAAGGTAATTTCTACAGTATCTTATGAGGGTGACAGTGGGGTTTAACAGTTAACTGACATTTGGCCTAACAATTAGGAGTTACCGTATTTATTCGAATAAGCGCCTCCCCCGAATAAGCGCCCTCTTTGGACAAAAACAAATTAATAAGCGCCTCCCCCGAATAAGCGCCTCGCACCTCGTTATAGCATACTAATACCAATACTGTTGTAGTAGTATAACATTGATATTATTGATATTAAAAGAAAAGCATACTTTGACAGTTGTGTATGCGTTTCCTCCCGCTGAATAAGCGCCTCCCTCGAATAAGCGCCTCCCCCGAATAAGCGCCTCCCCCGAATAAGCGCCTCCCCCGAATAAGTGCCCCGTTTTAGACGTGAAAAATTTAATAAGCGCCGGGGCGCTTATTCGAGTACATAACGGTAACTTAGAATTGGACCTTTATAGTTTACTGACATTTTACTTTACTATTAAAAATGAGTAGTTAACTGACAATCGGGTACCCACCATTGACACCCTCTCTTATAGCCAATAGGGGCTGTACCCCTGTTTACCTCCCTTCCTTGACACGCCCTTTACAGATATTTAACTCCTTCATGGTGAATTCCAAAATAGAACGCCCAAGATGGCAGAGTTAACAGTAGAATTTGTTTTGGGGATACCGGAAAATTTGATCGTGATTTTTCCTCGTGGCTGAGTTCCATTCTGATTTGAAATTGTTACAGCAAAAATCGTTGCATCGCGACCAGCAAATTTAAAAATTTTGTTTTGATTTTGGGTTTTTCTGAGCCGTCAATCAGTTTGGGGGCGGAGCTTCTTTCAAATCAACCAATCACTGAACGAGTTCGTGAAAGCTCTGCCCCCAAGAATGATGGACTGATCAGAAAAGACCAAAATCTTACCGACGTTGGAGGTCGCGATGCAACGATTTTCGCTGTAAATTTTAAATCTTAAAAGATTTTACAGAACATCGCACACCGAGGTCAAAAAAGCTGCACCCCTGTTTGACCACACCCTCACAATTGTACCTCCTTTTCTTCCTTCTCCACAGATACCACAAAATCTTATCAGTTTTGAGGAGAGTGACGAGACAAACGATACAAGATTATGATCGAGCAACGGTCAGGAATTTAAAGACACTTGTCTTCACAAAGATGACGTGTAGAAGAAAGAAGCTCCAGTCGCATTTTTCTAAAGACAAAGTACACTAGACATGAACTCCTACAAAACATAGTCGATCAACGTGATGCTTGAGAAATGCTTATTGTTGATTCACAATTAGACTACGTAGCCCCGTGGACAAGATAAAGGTCGAGTCTGGTACGGCTTGCTTCCTCAATTTTGATGCCGCGTATAATCTTGAGAGACCATATTTGCAAAGTATGACTTTGCACTGCATCTATGCACACGGAACATTTTGCGCACTTTTACCAATTATTCACTCATTTAGTTTTTGTGCCAAGATTTAGAGAGGGAAATATTGAACCATGTTCCCTTGATTTTCAATTCTCTTCCCTAAAAGATACATTACATTTTTCCTCAATTATTCCATAACTTATTTATATCAGAGAATTTAATATTTTGTTGCATGCATAACTAATGTTTTGTTGTATCGTGAATTTCTTCTTGATCGCCATCACACATCCTATTTGATATTTAATTAGACTATTGCTTATTTCCATGTTGGTCGACAGCGCAGCACGCAAGTGAAAACAAAAAGCTTTCACACCTGTCACGAGAAACAGCATCGGACAAGAGCTCTTATCGCATTTACACCCCAGTGATTTCAATTTGAGACCATCTAGGCAAAATTACAAGAAATGCACGGAAACTTGCCGGTAGCCTTGACCTGAAACCTTAAATCAAAATCATAGGAGTGTAATTTCGAGAGGATCTATTTGTATTGCAAATCGATGCGATAGAAGTATGACACAGCTGTTACGTGCAAATACGCCTAACATGACTGAGTTTGAAAGCTATTGCGATTTCATGAAACAACGTCCTCTACGCCGAAAGTACCCCACGGCTAGGTTCGACATGGCGAACTATACTCTGAATACAAGAGGTTTCTCATTCTCTCTCGGGTTTTCCAGTGCGAGGTGCCTTTCATCGCAGAACCCTTGCGTGAGAATTAGGTATCTTCGGTACCCAGAGAAGATAAATGATGAAAAATAGCATATTCGAACCTCTCAACACCGACCAACATTTATGGGGCATGTACAAGTCATTATTATATGGCTAGATAATTTCCTGAATTCTGATTGGCTAACGCATGGTCTGTATTTTGCCATATCAGGACCGCTGTCCTGGATGAAAAGAAAAAATTGCGTTTGGCAATTGTTTTAGCGGGACTTCTCATAGCCATATAATAAACAATTTATTAACCGAGCTTGCTCGGTCTGTACGGGAAAATATCAGACCTCGGTCTTTTTTGTACGGACCTCGCCTACGGCTCGGTCCGTACTGTCAAGACCTCGGTCTGATATTTTCCCATACAGACCTCGCGCTCGGTTAATAACCCTTTAGTATATTAGTAGGAAGATTTATTGCCGACAAGAGTTTAAATTACTTGCGTTGGATCGGAAATTCGGTGCCCCTTAGTAGTCTAGCCCTGTACCAATGGTAATATTTGAATGCAACGCAACGTCAAGCACTTGAAGTAGTGGTCGCGTTGCGAGAGGTTCAAATATATGAAAATTCTGAAGCATCTGACATAGATGTTATAAAACATAAATTATTCAGTGACTTGTCAATTGAATTGAGATGTATTTAGATAGAAGAAAAACAACATTTTCAATCTTATGAAATTTTAATATTTATTTTTAAAAAGAAAACACGATAGTTCTGATCAAACCACTCCACATTCTTTTAGTAATATTCATGTTTGAATGTCATTCAATTTTGCGCTTCTTTGAGAGGCTGAGACAATTGCATTTTTTTAGAAGAAATAAGTAAAGTGGTTGAATCATTTTAGAATAAATTATTGAATCAATGTTTGTCTGTCTTGCACTTATCTGATTTTCGACAAAGCTCTGTAAAACAAGAATAAGATAAGAAATTGACCTCTTGCCTTTTCTTTCTTTCTTTCTTTCTTTCTTTCTTTCTTTCTTTCTTTCTTTCTTTCTTTCTTTCTTTCTTTCTTTCTTTCTTTCTTTCTTTCTTTCTTTCTTTCTTTCTTTCTTTCTTTCTTTCTTTCTTTCTTTCTTTCTTTCTTTCTTTCATTCTTTCTCTCTTTCTTTCCTTCTCCCTCTCTTTCTTTTCTTTGTTTCTCTCCTTTCTTTCTTAGTTTCTTCTTTTTTTTTTTTGAGGGTAGTAGACTTACTTATTTTCATTAGTTCTTCCTTTCGCTCGCTCGTTTAAGATATTTTTTGTTCACTGTCCTTTTTGAGATTGTTTTATTTCGGGTTTTTTTTTTTTTTCCCCTTCTTCTTCTTTCTTACAAGCCTCATAAATGACAGAAAGTCTGTCGACGCGTATTAATTAATGTCGATTTATATAAGCCATGTATTGCCTGATGATGATCTAACAGATCGAAAACGTTTGCTCAATTTCCAAACACGCAAACATTTATTTTACCATTTTGTATATAGCTATTCTGGGACAATGATCAATACGAAAACAAACTATCGCACTCTTTATTTGCGTGAAATTCCTCCAAATAATTCCGCGACACTGTGACATCCAAATTCCCCGCGTGACGTCATGGACTACAAGAAAGTGACGTTCGTTCAGCAAGTTTAGTCTAACCAATTAGAATCAAGTGTGACGTATTCCTGGACCCAGTTCGACCAATCAGCTTCAAGTATTTCGACTTTTTTCCCTTGTTCACGTGACAAAACAGATCAAAACAAAGAAGAACACACCGCGACTACATTTACATCGCACACAAGATAAGACAAATAACTTGTTTTCCTGCTCAAAATACACTACATTTTCCACTGAATTTCGCCCATAAGACAAAACCAGACGATGGGTAGGATATTTCTTGATCACCCAGGAGGAACAAGGCTCTATTCTTGTGCGAATTGTGACACAGTTTTGACGAATCGCTCTGAACTTATCTCAATGGTAGGTTGATCAGTCGAAAAATAATTATTTAACTTGTGTTTTGGTTTGCGTTCATTTGGCAACCAAAGTAGTGGACGTTGCTGTGTTTTCTGATTTGAAACGGATAGGCTACGCTTTTGTTTATCAACTCATATTCTTTGTATTGATTTTTTGGTTTTAAGCTTACTTGTAAATTTGTTAAATTTGATATTCGCTCAAGAACCAGTCCCTGAGTCTCGTGAACCATCTTGCTATATCTTCTTGTTTCTCTCTGCTTCTTTTCCTGTTTCCCAAAAATATCCATGTTCTGTTTTGTATTTCATGTATCGTGACTGTCAGAGAGATATGCAAAGAATATTAATTGTAGATTGCTTCGCATGAGATGAATTTTTTTGTTGCGGTGGAAGAAAAACGATGCCAAACATAAACTTAAAAATTTACTTTGAAGAAAACGAGTAAAATTGTCGATTTGAATGCGACCATTTAAATGATATATATTTACTGTAGCTTACGATGAAGAGTCTTTATCTCTAAAGAAATCATTCACCTCAATAAAGGAAGAGATTTGACTATCAGAAATACGAGAATTTAAATTTATTTTTGCTTCAAAATCAAAAAGATTAAAAATTCAATTTTAGGTAATTATGGTGTTAGATATATTCACTGTTAGGGGTTTATTTTACCTGTTATCATTCAATCCCAGCCAGAGTTTTAGATCTAAATATACATGACTATTCTTTATGAAGACAGAAACAGAGGCATGCATAAAGTGATAGATTTACTTATAGAGGTGATTATAACAGGCTAGTTTGGTATATTTTGTTTTGCTATTTTTTTAAACTAAAATTAGAACACGATAACATTTATATCATGAGAGGTAATTTCCCCTTCATCATGCAGTTCAAAAATATCTCATTTATTCCTTTTAATTCTATTTTTGTGGATGGAAATTATGGCATATAAATATTAGACTCAAGTTGTTAATGATTATGATTGATTGGGACATTTCCTAATATGGACATGTAATTCTAGATCTGAAACCAAATACCTGTATTCAATAAGGTAGTAGAGTTATTTATGAGTCCAAGAAAAATATATTTGCTCCCTGTGTGTCTTCGTATATTAAAATGTCAACATCTGAAAAATTATCTCTTTCACAGAGTTTCAAAAGTCTGCTTTTAATTTAATGACGTTGCCTTGTTTTTGGACAAACTGTCCATCATCAAGATGGTGAGAGAAAAACAAAAGATTCTTACCTGCTGTGTGTCTTGAGAGCTTTGAATGCAGATTGATTCCAAATATAAAGTAAAAATATATAATTGTCTAAAATAGAAAATGAAATTCATAAATTTTCAGTTTCATTGAAGTCGTGTAATATGTTGTTTTAATAAAGGCTTTAATTTTCACTTTTCAAACCACTAAAGTTGAAGGTGTTTATTATGCCACAGTATTTGACAGATTGATGGGGTGCTTATTTTTGTATGTCCTTTATAAGTGGCAACATGGTGTGGGCAAACAGAGGTAAAAATCTAATGTGATTTTTTTTATTCTTTGTGACAGCGATTTACTGGGTCAACAGGAAGAGCATTTCTTTTTCACAAAGTGTAAGTGAATATAATAGTGAAACAAAAATAATAGTCAAAATTATGACATTTATGTGCACCCAAATTTTGGTCTTTATAGTTAATACACTGTATTTTCTTAATCTAGCAAGGTGAGAATATCTACATTCATACAGCTGTCATTTTTATTCTCACTGATCAAATTCCAAGCTCTCCTCAAAGTTCCTTTGATTTCAAAGGAGAAGACATATTTTGATAATAAAGCATTATAAAACAAATGTCCAGAGGGGTTATACATTCAACAATGACTGGACTATGCATGGTTGCCATGACAACTGAATATATTTATTTCATGCACAGAGTTAACTTGACACTCAGCGAAGTGCAAGATAGAGTAATGGTAAGTTAACATTAAATGCAGTATGCCTGCCATTCTGTAATAAATTTGATTACAGAATGACAAGGAATAATTTATTACTAGTCAGAGTACTCAAACCAATCATGGATTTTGGTGTGACTGTTTTTCTGATATATATATATTTTTTCCCCTCTAAGCTTACTGGTCGACACATGGTCAGAGATGTCTCCTGTAAAAACTGTGATACTAAACTAGGTTGGATGTATGTAAGTATCTTGTTTCACAAAATGATCAATATACTTGGCTATAGTCAACTACAATGAAGTTACAATTTTTTACTCTTTAACAGGAATTTGCAACAGAAGAAAATCAGCGATACAAGGTTATTCTCCCATTATTATATACATGTATTTTGTTTTTTATCTCAGTTTTTTCCCTTTAACAAATCAGTTTATAAATATTCTGTGCTCGCTCTAGCAGTGCCTGGGTGCCTGAGGCAATAAAGTGAGGGCTTGGGCCCAAAAGTATAATTGTATGTTATATATAAAGTATATGTTGGTATGTTAATTTGTATAAAGTATGGTGTGGTATATGAGATGAAGGGTTCCTAATGAGCACCCAGATACTCGAGTTATTTAATAGGAGCACAGCCTTGACTATATTATTGATAAATTAGTTATCTTTTAATTTTGTTGCAGGAGGGGCGTGTCATCTTAGAAAGAGCCCTTGTTACTGAGAGCGAAGGCATTGAGGAAATTTGTGATTAATCATTGAACTCCAAAGTAGGAATTTTAAAAGGACATCATTTTAATAATTATGTAACATGCAAAGCAGCTATATGCTCTCAAGTCACTTACCAAATATTGTATCCTTATTGGATCTCAAATGTAAAAATGTATATAGTCTTTCTTATGCAAAGACAGTTATGACATATAGACTGTAATGCCAAGCAAATCAACTATATACCATTGTACTATATCTAGAACTATGATGTCCAAACTCCACCATAGAGGGAATTGTATATATCTTGAGTGCAGACAGCAGGGAACCAGAGGCCGGGGTATAGATAAATATTTACTTTGTATGAAAGAAACATGGACATTTCAGTGGATAGACTTAGGGGGGAGGGGGGAGGGGGATGTTATTACAAATTCCCTCCATGGTTGCATGGGTATGGATATTTCTGGAACCAACACATTTATAGCAAATATCCAATGTAAGTTTTGCCTTCATAGAATAATTACTATCATTATTTAGAAAATAGTCATAGTCAATGCTATGACGAAGCAACATTTTATCAGTTGTTGGCTTTCTAAAATTAAGTAAAAAGGGTATAATTTTATCATGATTTTGAGCATGCATTACTTCCACTAACTAAAAGCAGGATGTGTTTATGGCTACAGTAGTTAAACCGTTTCTTCATACTTCATAGCACCAGCTTTCACGTTTATATTATTAAAAATAATTTTGTAAATAGAAAAATCTGGTAAATTATCAATTACAACATAATATTATGACAACCACTGTGTTTAAATTTTCCTTCTCTTAAATCTTAAAGATGTTTTCAGGCCTCTCAATTTATGGAAGAGTGGAAACTTATGATAAACAAATCTGGAGTCATCAGCTCAGTGTAGCTGTAGCTATTTGGAACACCTGATTTTGGAGATATCTGGTGCTTTGCAGATTTAATGGAAAATTCAGGAGCTCTCTATCTAAAGCCTCTAGCTCTTGCTTTTATTTATTTATTTATTTATTTATTTAATATTTATTTATTTATATTCTCTCTCTCTCTCTCTATTTGCACATGAAGAACATTTTGCAAAAACATTTCAATCTTTGCTTTTGGAGGATATGCTAGACAGGTAGTCCAATCTTGGCCACAATATCAATGCTATTTGCAAAGTGAGAAGCAGTTAAAAACCTGACAGGAATGTTTCCAAATCATGTAGTCTAAGCTGAGAGCAAACAGTAAGCATGGGGCTTGTAACGAACACAGAAGGTAAGCAATTAATTTTGTATGGTGATAAAGCCTGGCATTTATGAGGGATGGAAGCAAAAATGGAAGCAACATATTATGCAGACTCAGGTGGAAAAAAGACTACATACATTACTGTCAGAGTCTGCATGTGTTGCTTCTGCTCTCATCGCTTGTTTAAAGGATGAATGGAAATCTGTAACATATAAAAAAGAGAATACTAACGTTTCAAGACTAGGCTCTTTGTCGGAGTAAAAAAGGTGACAATGGGCCATTAGGCTCAAAAGTGCATATTCAATATTCTCTTTTTTACATGGTGAACATTACAGATTTTCATTTATCCCTTATTGTATCTCATTATCCAGCCCAACCCAGTTCACTTGTTAGTCTCCTTTTGTTTGGTGTGCTAAAGTTGTGCCAAAATTAAATGTTCTGCCATATAAATACTGTTTGGCATGGGAAATGAAGAGAAAGTAGCAGTCCTCACCCCCTGCCCCCTTCCCCTAGTAGTGCCCCCTCCCTTCCCTAGTAGTGCCAGCTAAGCAGGCTAAATCCACCCAGTCTGAACTGAACCTTATAGTTCCAGCTGCAATGCTGGTAGCCTGATGTTCAGATGGTCAGCATGTTACACTCTACTCCCAGAGAATAGGGAGTGTAGTGTATACCTATTTTGCACAAACATTGACCCTTTCAAAACACAGATGAGACCAAAATGAACATTGAGAAATTCTGTTGATTAGATTATTTTAAGAAGTGCAGGGAAATGGACGTTTCAAACAGCTACTGGCACAAATTCTTCTTATTTTGGTATTCTAAACAAAGTTATTTAGCAAATTCATACTAGATAAAACATACAAAAATGCATACATTACTAGTGTACCCAGGAGCCATAAATTCAGTCTCAGCTTCTAGGTTTGATGATTTTGAAAGGGTCAATGTTTGTGCAAATAGCTATATGTATAGGAAATTGCACGATCTTGAGTACAATTCGGAATTAATAGGTCGAGTAATGTTTTGAAAGTTCTCAAAATAGGATGAGCCTTTAGGCGAGTCCTATTTGAGAGTTTTCAAAACATTACGAGTAGCTATTGATTCTGAATTGTATGAGATCGTGCGATTTTTTATTTATAATACACCATACAAAATTTCAATTAACGATTGTCGTTGCCATAGCGACTTAATAGGTACTCTGCAGAGTACAATGATATAATTGTACTCCTCTCGTCCAATCAGAATTGAGTAATTTTGTATAGTGTATTATAAACATAATAAGCAACCATTGACTGTCTGAACATCAGGCTACAATGCTGGCTAACCACAGTAAATTGCCTAGTCTACCATCCCTAATCTACTGTGAGAATAACTCCTTCAGAGGTGTGATTGGGAGATAGTTTCAAAGAATTTAAAGGGGCAAAATTCAATTGATCATGATATAAACAGAATCCTGAACATTTATTGTCACATTCAAAAGAGTACAGCGTGTAATCACATATGCTACTGTTGCCATTAACTGGAAGGTTGGCAAACTGATGCTATGATTACTTGGTAGATTTACACTTGTTTGCTGTGTGATTGTCATACCCTTGACACACAGGGTTTAACTGTATAGTTGCCAAGAAATTCTAGCAATCTATTAAATTTATAATCCTACAAGTTAAGCCAATGAGTACACAGCTAATGCAAAAACAATATTTTGGAGTAATTTTGATTTAGAATAAGATGTTTAAGTTTTGTAAACTAGTTTGCTTGCTAAAGAATTAATTTCTTTTGTAAAGTACATTGAAACTATCCTTAAAATGGATGCAAGTTTCATAACCTTATCAACTGAATTAATCACATCACTATCAGTTTCAATGGCTTTCATCTAGACTCAAAACAAAATGCTTCTATTTCAACTGTATCTTTATTGTAACATTTTTTCAGTGCTTTTGTTCATATTTTTTTGTTTGTTCTTGGGTTTTTGGCATTCTTTTTTCTTTAAATATTTTTTGGATTTTTTTTCTATTTTTTGTACATATTTTGTTCATTTGTTGGTTAATTTTGGATACATTTTGTATCCGATAGCATAAAGCAGTGTTTTTCAGAGCATCCATCAATGCTAAGTATACATTAGGAAATGCAATTTCACTGTTTAAAAAAAGTATGATAGAGTAATCATGCTATCCATGAATGATTTTTGTATCAAACTGAAATGAAGCCCTTCATAACCAATTTTAGTACATAGCTACTTAGAAAACAAATTGCAGCAAAAGTGACAGCTCAATTGTATATCAATATTTATGTATAATTTAAAAAATCTCTAAGTTGTCAACTGAAGGGAAGCTCATGAAGATGGCTTAAGTGACTTTGGATGTCCAGAACATTGCTATGCCGTGGTTCCAGGAAATATCCCTACCCCACCATGGAAGGAATTTGTAAAATGACCCCTATCCTCTGAAACTTCCATCTGTAATTGGATGTCCAGAACATTGCTATGCCGTGGTTCCAGGAAATATCCCTACCCCACCATGGAGGGAATTTGTAAAATGACCCCTACCCTCTGAAACTTCCATCTGTAATTTTGTTCTTTCTCTGAACCCACCCCTCCCCTCCAGAATTTCCAATTCCCTCCATGGTAGGATATGGATATTTTCTGGGACCATATATTTTGGCATAGGAAAATCCCATTAATGCCATTTTTAGACCATTTAAAGAAAACTTGAAACATCAAAAAAGTCACATGCCATAATCATGGATGCCTTTTCAATTGTGTTGTCAATCTCAATCAGACAAAATAGCAAATATTACATGCTGCTGATTCTGGCTAGTTGCTGTGGTAGATAAAAATGCCATGTACAGATACTAAAGGTCATTCAAGGCAAGAAAAGAGAATAGGGTTTACAAGAGTGTGGTTTTGCATTCTAGTATCAAACAAAATAAACCTTGAAACAGTAGATGCAATCAAATGTGCACTACAAGCTTTTAAATACAAAATAATTATTAACAAATTATGGTCCATTTTGATCAATTCATATGTAGTTCTGCATGTCATATATATCTTTCTGATTTAATTTAGGAGATTTTCAGCTTCAAAGGAAGCCATGATATCACTCTGTTCATTCATGTTGATTGTGCCAGCCATCTGAAAATAGAATAATTTCACTGTTAAGTAGAATTGCACATTTTGAACTCAAAACAACCAAAGAAGCAATTATAACCAATTATAGTAAATGGGAATTGGATGAAAACAAAATTATAATGATTGAAATGAAGAGAACTGCCAAAATAATACTGAGAAAAATCAGAAAAAGAAATTCATGAATGAGAAAAAACAGCTTGCATGGTAAGGATATGGAATGGACACTGTTCAAGCATAGTATTGCTAATGAATATTTCAAATGTTTTTCACTTGAACTGTAAAGGAAAGATGTGTATCAAAAAGTATGAACCCCTTCAGAATTAGACAATATCGTAATCATGATTGTCGGAGATTGTCATGATTGTCAGATATTTAACATTAACAATTAATTTTATTGGGTCCACTTCTGTTCAATATAATGATAACAAAATCACATGTAAAAGGAAACTTACAGCTTCTCTTTTGCGTCTTTCAGCTTCTCGGGCACGATTTCGATCCATCATTTTCTTTTCTTCTTGTTTTGCTTTTTCTTCTTGATGTTGCATCCTTGCTCGCTCAAGAATTTCCTCTTCTTCTCTTTCCCTTTTGAAATCATTAAATTAGTCATTTTTGAATTTAGGTGATGTTTTTTTAGTCTAGACATGAATGTGTCAAATATAATGAGTGGTTGGAATAATTACAGCAGAAAGCCAAAAGTGTGAACAGCTATTTGCACACTTTTTGTCTAGGTTATCATCCAATCAGCATCACCGGATTTTCCTATCTCTAATCTAAAATGCTAATTGTAGGGTGGTGAGACAAAAAGCATGTAAAATACATGTTCACAGTGCTAAGCCTCATGCTGTTTATAAGAAAAAGGAATGATTAAACAGTTCAGAAATGGAAAATTGAAGACTGATTGTGCAGGTGGCAATGTCCTTTCTTGTAGTTAGTATTTAGGCCACAATACCTTTTTCTTTCTTCAGCCTGCCGTGCCCTTTCAGCTTCTGCTTGCTCTCTTCTTTGTTGTCTCTGCTCTTCTTGTACTTTTAATGCCTTTTCCTAAAAATATATGCAAATAGATAAAATGTATACTTTATAACCATTATTTTTCTTTATACTTCTCTTTTTTGATAATTATTGCTGCGAAACAAATTAAACAAAGATGTAGAGCAACCACACATGTAAAATTGTTTCTCTACACTGTCTTGCCAATCTCTTTATATTGGTAAACCACTAAGATTGATTACAAATGCTCACTATATACTCAGCAATGGCAACCTTAAGATCTATGACAGGAACGAGGACAACGACGGCAAAGATACGATGTAAGTACATTTTCAAAAAAAGGGTTTTTTTTACATATGCACACTGTTGTCCTTGCCATTGCCATCCCTGCTAGAACCTCCATTGGTGCTTTCTCACATCCTAGCGAGGACAGCGACGGCAAGGATAATGTCACACACATGTTAATAAAACGTTAATAAAACGTTTTGAAAACATGTTTGTGCCATTGTTGTTCTCATTCCCATCGTATATCTTAAGGTCGTTATTATCATTTCTGGAGTGTGATGCACTCAAATTTAAAAAATTTTCTAACTGATATAGAAACTTATTAGAGGACTAAAATGAGGCAGATTTCACATGACTAAAAAACTACAACATTGTGTATGATACTCACTCTTTCACTCTTGTCTTTAGCCTGTTGCTTGAACTTCTCAAAGCTGCTGTTAGATGCTGTTCTTGTTATGGCAGGCGATTGTGAAGACAGACTTGACCAAGATGGTACATGTCGGATAGGTTTACTGATGGTTTCCTGTTGACAGATACATTGTTCATAATTAAAGTGTTTCAACACCTATCACCACAAACAACAGTTCAAACATTGCAGCAACTAGTAGTTATTATCATCATCATCATCATCTGAGTATTATCATCAATACCATCATAAAAAGGAAGATGTGCCAGTGAAAACAGCTTTTAAAAGTGATTTTTCAGATGACTTTTTACAAGTTCCAAAAATGGTCTAAAAAGATATCAGGGACTCTTCTTTGTCAAAACACCTGGACAGCAAGAAGGTCACTTAGGCCATTTTTATGGGTATCCCATCAAATGTTCATCCAGACTACAACATGTAGGGTACATACTGACCCTCTGCAAGATGATGCTAATATTAATATAAAAATATGGTGTTATTTATATTATAGTACCTTTTTGATGCCTGTATCAGATGGTTTTTGTCCTGTTCATAAAACATTTCACATAAATATTTTATTTTAACACTATTTTTAGCAACCACCAAATTTAACAATGTCTAGTAGTGGAATATTTAGCAGCTAATTTAGCATTATTTTTTTAGGAACTAGCTAAAACTCACTAAATTATGTTGTTGCTACAGAGAGTAACATTAAGGCATATAAAGAAGACATGTTTATATAACCCTTTGTCTTTGTAAGTATATCACAGGTATATCAAGTATAAAGTTCCAAACCTATTGAAGCTAAAGATCCTGGCAGCTCTCCAATAGAGAAAGTTAGGCCGGTTCCCCCTGAAACAATAATATTAGATAAATTTATTAAAAAAAAGACATTTGCTTTGCAAAACAAATCCCTCTATGTCATTCCCTTCAACCCCTTCTCCCCCCCCCCAAAAAAAAAACATCATATGCTACTCTGTACCCTTTCTTTAATTACCTGTCTTTGATAGATTAACTGGGGAGTTCTTGTTATTGTCTTTGAACGAGTCCTTGTTATTAATGGAACTTGACACAGTGCTACTAACGGGAGTAGATGGTACTGTATTCATGGTCAAAGAAGAGCCAGTGGTGGTTTTAGGCTGTGAAAGAACTGTGGTGGGTGTACTTTTGACAGCACTAAAAGTGGGTGTGGTCTTGGGTAATTGTGTAGTTTTTGATGTCACCGGCGTAGATTTAGGAGTAGGTGCTGGTTTTGGTGTTGTTGTTTTAGGTATCTTGGGTATAGTTGTTCCTTTCGGTAAAGGAGTTGCCTTTGGAGCCACTGATTTCGGTTTTGCTTGTACAGTTGGTGTCTTTGACAGACTGACAGGTGCTGGAGTTACTGGCAGCTTCGGTGATGGATCGCTTAGTGTCACAGGTTGTGCTTTTGCTTTTCCATTGGGTTTCCTATGTGTTGCTTGATGTGTAACTGGTGGTGCTTGAGGTTGTATTGGGATTACTGGAGTGCTGACGGGAACAGGTGCAGGAGGGACATCTGTTTTTTCAGTCTTTACAGAAACTAAGAATACACAAAAATTAGTGGTTTTGTTTAACCCAGGACAAAAATTGGCAAACTATTTCTAAATCAATCCATTGTTTTCTTTCACTCTTTACCACTAATACTTAATGCTAAATAGACACTTTTTTACAGGCTAAATAAAACCACCTAGTCCACAAGCTATGAACCAAAATTGAGCTAAAAACAGAACTGAAATCAACATACCATTTTGGGCATCATTTTGGTGGGATTTAGTTGTGGATTTGGATGTGGAGTGACCTCCAGTAGAACCTTTAGTCTAAGAGCACAAACACAGTATAAGAAAGCTGAAAACATTTTCTTCTAATATTAAGATGAAATGATCAGCATATGTTGCAAACAGTAAAGTCCCCTTACTTGATGGCTTGTTGACATGACAACCCTATTTTTGATTAGGCTGTACAATTTGAACTTTTCATAACCAGTATTTTTCAAGAGAAAAATGTAAACCCTAAATTTCACTGCCCAATTTACACTGGGCACTGAAACAGGGGAACTATTATTTTGAATTAATTCAGAAAAGGACAATTTAGGGGGAAATATAGATTATTAATTTTCACTATTTAATGGTTTTGACTCTGAGAATGATTTTACTATTTGCAACAATTTGAGATCATTGATTCATTATCATCAGGGGTGGCAAATGAGAGATCATGAACCATATTTTTTGTTAAAAGGAAAGAAGCTTGAAAACTAATCAAAATCACAGTGGGGTTTATTGTGCAGCAGATCTTTCTATTTTGACTCTTGCTCAAGGTTTACTCAAGATTTATAGTGTTTCTAGACATACCCTATAGAATATTTTTCAGGAATAACATTTTCCTTTTCTTAAGGATCATTTGCCTCCCCTAATGATGGAGCTAGTGGGTAAGGATGGCACACATTCTAAAATCTTGACATCTGTGTTGGGTACCTTTGCACAGGGCAAAGTGACCCTGTCACAGAGCCAATTAAGTGTTTTTGTTGTACCTTTGTACTAGAGTTAGTCTTGTGGCTTTTACCACCAGACTCTGCCAAACAAGCAAACCAAGTTAGACGACACCCTCCAAAACAGCTCACCTATAGAGTAATAACTGGCAAAACACTCTCGGAGGCCTTAGAAGGGAGAATTTTGGGGCCAAACAGACACACAGTCAAGAATAATCTTAAGAGACAAACATCTTTACACAGTTTATTTTGAAACAATTTTGAATTATTAATGTTACAACAATTTCAAGTCAAGTGAGCATTTAGAACTGGAATTCTTACAGTCCAGACAGAAATAATAAGAGCCTATAATGTTCACTTTGAAACTGTCACCATTGACTGGTATTAACTACGAAGTCTATAACTTATATCCAACTCATTCTATAGTACTAATACTTGGATATGAAACAATCTACATTGTACAGCTATAACTACAATTTAAACTCACTCCCAAGTGAATCTATAATGATACTTTTTACAATGGAAAAATGGCCAAATAAATATGGCTTTTATAGCAAGTCTGCATATTTTTCAGCAGTCAAATTTATTGCCCTATAAAAATTGTGCTACAAATCACTGCTGCATGTAGAAAATACTATGCTCACTTTTGGAAAGAAGTCATTAGTTATATAGTTAACTACAAACATAAAAACCTGATTTTTCATTGAAGTTATTATTATTACTTTCTGTTATTTTTTGTTATATAATTTGTATGACCTGAGAAACGATTTTGGAATGCCTCAGCAGTCCTATAAATTTTGTCCTTACAAATGCCTAAGGCAAAATAAGAGGGACAAATTGATTTTTCATACATTGGGATTCAACCACAGTGTAAAAATGTTAAAGATCATTGATTATAAAATACCTTTTTTAATGACACATTTTGCACAATACTCATAAGCAATCATTATAGTTATAAGCAAATACTTTACAATAAAATGATTGTTAGAAAGAGAAAGTTATGGAGAAATTCATGGAGATTAAGCATAAATGACAAGCTTTATCTTTTTTTTCTGAACTACATTCACATTGTCTTACTTTTTGCAAGGCATCACATAACTAATAGAATAGCTAGTAGTCCCAGTAATTTGCATTTAACTAAATGAAAACTATTCTAAGATCAAGTGAACAGTCACACAATTCTAATAAACAATCATTGTAATTCAAATGAGTCTACAGTTATTAAAGTGTCAATAAATACACCATAGTCCAATATTCTGTGGTCTGTGTAGGTCATTTTAGCTTTTGAAGAGTACATACAGTACCAGATTTCAACATACTGTAGCTATTTTATTTGCCTTTTAAAAATGAGCATAACATTTTCAAGAGCACTTCTGGCAAGGCATTAGAACTAGCACAATTTATTTGGAAGTGTAGCAAGTGTTGAGTCAGAAATGGCCAGCATTTCACTTTGGGTTTGATAATATCATAAGAAGTTCTAACAGTGCTGGGTGCACTAAACGTCTGGTCATAGTTCACTACCTGATTCAGAATCAGAGCTGCTTTCAGAGCTGGAAGAACCAGAACTTGATGATGACCCAGAGCTACTACTGGACCCAGATCCACTACTGCTACTACTTTCACTTAAGCGGGAAGGTCTTGGCTCACTGCCAACTACATCTATTATTCTTTGCTCAGAGTGGTGTGAATCTGTAAGATAATAAATGGAATGAGTACAAAAACATAGCAGTTCCCTTGTTGAAATGGCTGTTGTAGAAGAGCAATAGCTTATGTGAAGAACAAGTTATCTTTGACTGCTTGCCTCTCATGGTTTGGTTGCTCAAAGATGGGTTAGTGCT
Source organism: Telmatactis stephensoni (assembly GCA_029948255.1). Lineage (NCBI taxonomy): Eukaryota > Metazoa > Cnidaria > Anthozoa > Actiniaria > Isophelliidae > Telmatactis > Telmatactis stephensoni. The sequence goes on from JALIZF010001847.1 coordinate 117,581, forward strand.
AAAGAAAACCTTCAATTATTTTAAACCTGGATTAGCACTAACCCTCCTTCAATCAACCAGACCCAGAGTAATTTAATTTTCCATGGTTGCAATGGCAAACAGTCTTGCCAAAAGGTGACTAATAATTTATCACCTGCATATGTATTTTGTAGATTTGAAATGGTAGAGTACAAACAATAAAAGTATGCAACAAAAACAGTGTTACATTATGCCAATTATATTGTTTGATTAGTGCTATTAAGTACTAAATAGTGCACAGCATTTCTTTTTGTGTTGGTACTCTACTGGATGTGCAAACCCTTATTGGCAACAGGAGTATAGCTTTGGATAACTCAATGGCCCACATTCCACAATACAGTAGCTTCTACATTTGAGACAGTCATGATAACTCACCTTTCTTTTGTTGCTTCTTTTGTGTAGAAGCTCCAATTTTTCCACTGACATCCTTTAAGAAAAGAACAGACAGCTTTCCATAAGTTTCTTGGGTCTTTCATGCTCCTTTATTTGGGTATGGGTCTGTGTGATTGTTTTACTTTACAATAAAATTTACTGTGTTACCTGTAATCGCCGCTCTAACTCTTCTTTTTTCCGAGCTTGCTCTTGTTCCCGTTCCTCAGCATTTTTGGGCTTTTTCGAAGGAGCCTTTGACTTTTCTCTCAAGCAAGACTGGACATACTTTTCTAGTTCTCTCAAAGTTGATGGTTTAAGGGTTTCAAAGTCTATTTCTATTTCATCGGGATTTGAATCCCCAAGGCCTGGTTCCCTAGACTGTATAATATGTACTACTTTGCCGAGCTTGCTTCCTGAAATGTAACATGTTGTTGTTACCAAAGAAGAAACTAAAAAAATGACAACACAAAAACAAGAAAAAGTAATAATAATTGTTCACATAAAATAGAAATGTAATACAATCATTAAGGATCTTGCGAACAACATTGTGTGATCAAATCTTGCCTGTGGATTCACTGCTACTGCAACATCCAGTGCAGTGCCTTACTAAGACTCAGAAAAAAAAGACTTTACCAAAAAGAACGTGTGAGCAGTTTCCGTATGACTGGGAAACAGTACAGTCACCACATGGAACGGTTACTGCACGGTTACGGCAGAATTTTCAAATGTTTTTTATAGAAATTACGATACTGACATGGTCACAGTACGGACTGTAATGTTTCCCACAAATGAAAACCACTCTATTTCAGAATGCTGCTATTGTGGACATTAAATTATGGTCCTGATAATTTCCTCTATAGATCTATAATGATAGTCGACTGTTGAGCCTTGTTTTCACTAGTCACACAAGAATAAGGGCAATCACAAGGATGAAAAATTTTCCTTTATTTCTAGTGCTTGCTCTGGAGCTTGTGTTCATTTTGGTTCAGTGAAATCCATTTGCTGTGCATCTTTCATGAAAACCTCTCCTTTGAAAATGAAAGAAAGCAAAGGAAACCTTTGCATTTTACCAAAGGCCATATAACAATGCACGTCCATAAACCCTTTTAAATTCTTACAGCAACCCATAGTTACATCAAAGTTTCCTTTAGCTTGGGCCACTTACCTGGAAGTTTGTTGATGTTCAAACTCAGTTCACGTTTCTTATCATAATCGTAGGGGAGAGACTTTCCGTTATCTTCTTCATCGCTGTCAACTTCATAAGTCTTTTTCTTTGCTGCTAGCCTGAACACAAAAAATCATATAGTTCAGTATATTTTTTGCTATAAATAAAAATTACATTGGGACTTTAACACTTGTATAATTTACAAGGACTGCATCAAGTTTGAACAGCTGTAAAGATACATTTACATTGTGTAAACTTTGTACACATTAAGTAAATGGCAAGAAAGCTGTGAATATGGCAAGAAAGCTTCTAGCTGTGAAGATGACTTTGCCCAGCTATCATGAGTCAAACCAACTTTTAATAAAACTATCCAAAGTTTTGCCTGGCTGACACAGCCAGATGCTCTTCTGTTAAAAAATAATAATGAGCTCCTGAATGCCATCTCGTTAATGCCCATTCAAATTAATAAGAAACAAGGTGTAAACTTTGATGCCAACTAGCTTGGTTATCCTGCCTACTACAATAAAACATTTTGATAAAGAAATGTATATATATTCACTACTTACTTGCTTTTGGCTGATCTCTTTGATGCCGACTGTTTCTTGGGAGGCTTCTCAGGTTTAGCTGCAGTAGATACAGAGGAAGGTTTTGGTGTATCTTGTTTCTTTTGCTTATGTGTTTGCTTTGATTTTGTGTGTTCTTTTTTCTTTTTTGTTTCTTTTTTAGTTTTCTTGGTGACCAAACTGACTTTTTCCCCTGTGAGCTTGCTTAGCTGTTCATGGACAGATATAAGCTAAAAGAGAGAAAAGGTAATAAAAGTTAGTGCTTAGGTACCTCTTGAACATACTCAATGGCAACATTACTGTTCTCAATAATTAATTTCAGGGTTAGTGCTGAGATATGAATTTAAAATTCCAAGAGAATTCAAAGAGTATTCAAGGACCCAAAAACAATTAAGTTTTTTTACAAGGAGTAGTGTTACCTGAATTTTACTAATGGTTTTAGTGAAATATTAGGACATCCTCTTCCCTCACTTACATGTAAAAAATAGTGATTTCTGTTTTCCATCCCATTCAAGTCCCTAACGTTCTTTTTTTTTTTTTTTTAAATTATAAATTCAAGGAGTGTGAGCAGAATTTCTAAAATTCAAAAATAAATGAAATTCAAGGAGTTTTCAAGGAGTTTAAGGAGTAGCACAAACCCTGCAATTTACTGATCAATTGGAACTTGATAATGACTTTACTAATTAGCCACTTTAGAAACGAGTGGAGGACTGGGAACGAGTTTTTAGAATTAATCTAATTACGAAATGAACCCCATCACAAGAAAGAGCATATCGTAAATATTAGGTTTCATGATTTTGACAAAGTTTGGATAAGTATTAAATGATCTGCAGACATTCAAAAACTGTAAAAATTACAAAGAAATGTATGTTTACTAGGGACACCTGTCCCTAGTAAACATACATTTCTTTGTAATTTTTGCAATTTTTAAATACCTGCAAATCATTGGATAATAATCCAAACCCTATCAAAATCATGAAACTTAATATTTACGATATGCTCTTTCTTGTGATGGGGTTCATTTCTTAATTAGATTAATTCTAAAAACTCGTTCCCAGTCCTCCACTCGTTTCTAAAGTGGCTAATTCAATGTTTGTAGCAAACAATACTTTATTGTATCTTAAAACTCAATGTCTCAACACACTTGCAATTGAAATAACAGCCACAGAAAAGTGCAAGAGCTAAGGTATTTCTTATTGGCAGAGCTCTAACATAATTCCACAGGCTTTTAGAAAAGAGTTGTTACTTAACAAATAGATTCCATTTTTCCGTGCGTCTGTACTCTAATCGATGCACAGATGACATCAAAATGTGGTGAGAACAAAAAAGTACACCACGAGACGAAGTCGAGTGGCATGACTGTTGTTCTCACCACATTTTGACGTCTTCTGTGCATCGATTAGAGTACAGATGCACGAAAAAATGGAATCTATCTGTTTTATATCATATTTATCGAAGCATTCCAACCAATCAGAGCGTGCATAAGATTCGATGACGTCATCTATGTGTGTGTACTCTAATCACACATGGTTGTTCGGCCAATCAGAGCACGCGTAATATACCAATTATTATATAAATTTTCATCACACCTTAAATGCACGTTCTCAGCACCCTGCTCTCATACAAACCCTTTATTTTAAATTATTACCTGTTGTTGTAGTTGTGACAGTTTATCAGCTCTTTCTGCTTCACTGTCATTCGATTCTGATGAAGAATCCTCAGATGTTTCTTGGTGTACTGGCTCTTCAAGTGGAGCTGGTTGAACTGGAGGACTAGGCTGTGGTTGTTCAGGTTCTTCAGGCATTTTTGCATATTTCATTTCAAACACATCCTGTAACTGTCGTGCCATCTTGACAACATCATGATCAGGAGGGTTATACCGATAACAATTACTAAACATCAAGGCGCACATCTGCGGCAAACTCCGATGGAGTGTCGTACATCCTGTTCTCCATTTTGTCCTATGAATAAACAATAATTATATTCAGGTATTGTCAACATTGATAGAATAATTCTAATCTTAATTTTATTGTACATGTTTTTAATCTATGCAATCATGAGTGACTCATTTTTGATCACTATTATATTCATTAGCATTATATCAAAGGCTATAGAGGACAATCTGTACCACACTACACATGTAAATATACAACAAGTGATCAGTAAGTGCTATAAGCTTAACAAGCACTCAGTAAGTGGTCCATAAGTGGTTGGATATACAACAGCAGTACAATAAAAAAAGGTCATTCTAACGGGTAAGCCAATGGTAAGGTAAAGGTAAGTGGTGGACAAATCCTTCACGGACCACTATCAATACTTATTGAACATCCAATTTATTTCACATACATGTGTTTCCAAGTGGACGTAAAAGTAACAAATGCACAATGAATCTTAAAGAAAGGACGACACACGTCAGCAAAAAAACGTAAAGAAAGTGTCGTCCTTTCTTTGAGATACATGTGTTTGCTTTTGAAAAGCAACCTTACCTTCATGTCTTGCATAGAGACAGGTTGCTTGATGATATCATGGTAATCATGTAATCCAAGGGCATCGGCATCTACAGGTTTATAAAATGGCCATGCATATGCCTATATATAATAAAAATCAAATATTTACCATAATAATATCACCACCGTCATCATTATCATCATCATAATCATGATTCACCACCAATGATTCATTGCTTGGCCATAGTTGTAATAGACTAACAATACACCCAATCCAGATTCATTCAAAGGTATAGTTACATTTGTATAACACAATTACATTAAACTACACTTTCATGGTACAAAATCTTTCCCATCATCATTTAAACTGTTTATTTATAGTAACTTACATAGTGCTTTTTGGAGAACATTTCTTTTAAGATAGTGTTGCAGTACTTTAGCTGTTCTGAAAGGGGTTTTCTTTTGCCTCGAGACTAGGGAACAACAAACATTAGTATAAAGCCAAGTATTCAAAGGCTGTTGCATGTAAATAATTCACTTAACATCCTCTAGTGCCATCTAATAATACATTCATTAGTGCAGAGTAGAACTCTAAAGTTTTTATCTAAGTAGCTTTTATGTACCATTCAGCTTAAATTTGAAGCAGGGTAGTACAAGGTATATGGGATCAGGGATCAGCATTATTTTTGGGCTCAGGGATCACATCAGCGTTATTTTCTGGGCCCAGGGATCAGATTTTTAGCCTTGGGATTGGGATCACTATCTTTGGAATCGGGATCACAAACGTTTTTCAGGGATCACTTTTTTAAGATGGGATCAGGGATCAAAATTGCCCTTATTTTGGGGATCAAGGATCAGATTTTAAGCTCTGGGATCAGGATCACTGCAAAAACTATATACCTCGTTACTACCCTGTTGAAGGGTTCGCTGTGAAAATGACTTAAGTGACTTTTTGATGGATGTCCAGACATTGATTTTTCAGCATAGGAAAGTTAATTGATATCATTTCATACCAGTGAAAAAAATCATCAAAAAAGTCATTTAGGCTGTTTTCAATGGAACTTCTTCATTGAGCTCAGTGAAATGGTTTGAAGGAATCATTGCAAGAACATAGATATCTTTTTTCAACCTAGACTTCTCTCAAAGATTTTACTTTTCTTATATTTATAAGCTTCACTTGCGGGAGCAGGGACTCCTCAAAGAGCTATGATCCATCAAGTTCCTTAGATCAACAATATTCTTGAGATCAACTTAAAATACGATAAAAGTGAACAAATTAATGGTATTAATAATCATGAATGTAACTACAGCTACAGTGCTTGCGTATATGTCTCAGTGTATTACATATGATATAAATAGGACATCAAAAGCCATTTCAACTGCATTTAAAACAACGAATGCAGCAAAAGAGTAGGTGAATTTAACTTACTCCAGCCAGAAAACCGTAACTTATAGTGCCATTAATAATAGTGAAGGTACTTTGCCTTACCAGGCTAGGTACTTCAGGGAGATCTCTATTGGGTTTCTTGACTGTTCTAGTTGATTCCCTTCTTGCTGGTACCTTAGCTGCTTTGGGCCCAGATAATCCAGTATCTAGATCTCCCACAGGTGTGGTCGGTGTGGTTGTATCAGCTTTTCGTTTGATCCCCTTCTTGGCCTGATGGTGTAAAAAGAGTTTTTTTGCAACATATCAGTGAATGCAACCCAATATGGAAACAAAAATGAATGATAGACCTTAAGTTACCAGGTATAGAGCGGATTTTGTATGACTGTGAAAACGGCACCGCACGGTCGTGGCACAGTTACTGCAAGAATTTCGAATGTTTTCATAGACTTCACGGCACTGACACAGTCACAGCATGGAACTGGTTTGTTTCACACTCATATGAAATCTGCTCTATCACCCATCAGATTATGAAAATAATGGTTAGTGACAGTGTCTAAAACAAAGACTGAAAAGTCTGTATTGTGTAATAATAATAATAATAATACTTTATTCAAATTAACAAGCGAAATAACAAGTAATTTGAAAAGGCAGACCATGAGGTTAACCCTATAAAGGTCTCCTTGCTAAACTATAAAATATTTAAGAATGTGATGAAAAAATCTTATATGAAAAACTTTGCATTAACTTTGCATTGTGTAGCATTATGCTGTGCTGTTTCAGTGTTTTGATTGGTCCACAATGATGTCTTATCCAATCAAAATGCTGAGACATGGAACAACATAGACTTTTCCCAGTCAAATGAAAACTGGCTGTGTTATGTGGGATGAGTACAGTACAGACATACAGTCATGGTTAGGAGAGACGTTTTCGTATAAATATAACATCTCACCATGCCACAACCATGTAAATTCTGCAATGTCTATAAAACATTTGAAATTCCTGCTGTACACATGCCATACCATGACTGCTATTTTCCTAACTACAACTACAGACAGGATCCTCAAAATGAAATCTTGGTAACCATGGTTACAATATGGATAAAATTACTGCACTATTTCACACTCACACAGAGCAGTCCTTGAATGAAAGTGAAATGGGTGGTGCATTGCTGTTACTACGTCAATTTGAAATTCCTGCCATAACTTTGCCATTTCACAGTCATACAAAATCTGCTCAAAAATTTGCTCTAGAGTTGATTTGATACGACTGTGAGAAGTGTGCTGCACTGTCACGGCAGTTACATCAAGAATTTCAAATGCTTTTATGTACATCACTACACTGGCACAGTGCGGTCTGTTTCATGCTCATATGAAAATGCCTCTATAGTATTATTATGAAAGTGGACATACCTTGGCTGCTACATTAATTGTAGGAGGACCAGACATAATAGGAGCTTGTGTAACAGATGGAGTAGGAAGTGCTGTGGTTGTTACTTCTACTGGTGTAGGAAGTGCAGTAGTTGCTGTTACGGTGGGGGGTAGAGTGGTCATGACTACTGAGGGTGGAATTCCAGTCATTGGAGTACTATCAGGGACAACTACTAAAGTGTAGAAATAAGAATTGTTGTACATTAATTTATTACTTTAAGAATTTTAGAATCATGTTTATTAGCATACACTAGTCTAACACTTCAACAATTTTAGGTGGCAAGTTAAAAAATACTTCATTTAAACAGATAATATATTCTTTGTTGAGAATAAGGAGAAAAAGAAATCATAATTCCTATTTACTCTACAAATATATTTATCAACAAGGCTGTTATTATCAGTTTTATTACAGATTATTAGATTCCAAATTTGAATATGCACATTGAATAATATATATGCAATCAAGTGACATAAGAAACAAATGACCAAGTTCCTGAACATGTTAGACTAAGACAGTATTTTCACAACAGACAAAAATGTTGAAAGGCACCATGTCTGTGTTATGAATGCAACCAAAGCATTGTTCAACATTTGTTTTAGTCACAAAATAATGATCAAATTTATAATTGGTGGTGTACTAAGATAGACTAAACACAAAACCCTGAAAGATACTTATACTTTGGAATGAACAATAAACAAATTGAAAATCAGTAGGACACACAAAAAAAACTTAAAACAGAAGGTTACTGGAGCATTAATGCAGAGAGCACAAAATCACATTATAACAAAGTGGCGTACAAAGATGACTAAACACAAAATATTAAGAGATATTTCAACTATGATTGGTCAATGAACAAATTAAAAATCAGGGGATACAAGACACTAACACAGAAGGTTGCTGGAACATTATTGCATAGAGCACAAAATCACATTATAACAAAGTGGCATACACAAATAGTACAATGTTGTAGACTAAATCAAAAGACTGTGAAAAAAAAGGATTCATAAAGAAGAAATGAACAATCAAGAGATAGAAAAACGCACTGAACATGAAGGATCAAACATGAAACAAATATTTAATATCAAGTACTAGCATCTATGCAAATTTGAAATATACACAGACAACCGGCTATTGAAGTCTTTAAAGACAAAACATTGCAAGATACTAGGGAAGGCATAAATAATAAATGTAAAAACAAACAATAGCAGGGTTCCACACGATAGTTGTTACAATCAGCCATAACAGGTGAGTGGTGACTAGTACCTGGTGGGATAGCTGGTTTTGGACCAGGTTTTCTGCCTTTTTTGCCTCCTGTTCCAGTCCCATCAGCTTTTCTTTTTACACCAATAATTATTTCTTTTTCCTTTAATTGTAAATAGATTGATATAATTCATTCAATTATCATTCAAATTATCTCCTTTTTAATATAAAGGTTAGAATGAGAAGGAATTTAGGTGACACTGTATTTATACTTCGACTACTATCGACTAGCAGTCATCATTCTAACTTTTATACTAAAACTCTATGTTTGCATCAATATTTTTGATCTCCTTTTTAGTTAATCACTTATCAAATAAATATATTTATCAATATTGTTGACTAAGTGCAAAACAATAAAAAATTATCCTTATAACAGGAAAAACTACTACATGTAAAGGACTCTCTGAAGCAACTGTTCTTACTCAGTATAGAACATTCACAGTGACATAAAACTGTCATTTGTATACCAACCAGGGGCTCGTTTCTCAAAAGACCTGATAACTTTACGGACCCATTAACCTAAATAAATCGAATAAGTTAATGGATCCATAAAGTTATAAATCAGGTTTTTTGAGAAACGGGCCCATTAATGGGTCCGTAAAGTTATCTGTTTTTTTTTTGAGAAAGGGGCCCTAGAACTTCATTGGACTTTTAATCAAAGTAGCTTGTGAAAATAGTTTGAGCACTTGCAATATCATTAGTAAACCAAGAAACGTTCTACATTCAAATTAAAACTGAATTCACATGGGATACAAAAATACCTAACAGTTAATAATGTAAATATTACTAAGGTACATACCTCAGCTGGCATGTTTGGTAACTTCTGCTTGATGAACTTTTCCACTGTTTGACACATCAGTGTTATATCCTGATAAAAATGAAGATAGAAATACCATTACAGATAGATCTACACCTATTTCTAAGCCAAAAATTTTCATCCCTTATTCTTAGAGTCCAGCATGTGTCTTAAAAAGAGACTTTAGGTAGTAGACAAGGAAAAGAACAGCACTTGAGGATCCCACAACCACAAAAACAACCATCACCAACAATTAATTAAAGATAGTATACGAGGGGCCAATTTAGGGGAGGGATGCATAAGGTGTGCACCTACTCCTGAGATGACTTCAGGCTCTTTTCTTTTTGATATGTTTCCAAAATATTCTCTCAACCTCTTGAGAGTTTCTTATTCCTATGAACACTGCACCCCCTTTCAAAGGATAATCCAAGATACACCCCTGTAATACAATTACCAAAATGACTTCACCTTGATCATCAGAGATTATTTGAGGGTGGGTGATGTTGGCTCTAACCCATTTTGAGGGGATTTAGGGCAGAAACAATAAACAACCTCATTGTATTGGTTTGTTGAGGAAGGCTTCAAGACTGCATCAATTGGGGAACTCCAATAATACAAAATTAGTGACTACTGTATTCATGTGTTTTAGAACATCATAGAACTAGTCAAATTTTCCTAATTAGTTTCTAAAACAACAAAGTGGCATTCCAAGTGCATATCAACAATAAGATTTAGTATTCCCAACAAGTAGTATTTTGGTCAGCAAATATTCCAAAAGCATCACAAGATTGTTGATTTTATAATTGTAACTTCTTAAAATATTAAAGAAAAAGTAAACATACTTTACAAGTTGTGAAAACAATGCTTTATATTTATCTTTCCCTTTGAAGTGCTCAGATTCTCTCACAACAAATGAGCATGCAAGTTTTAGAATATGGAGACATAGTCAATGATTATGTTGATGTCTACAAAGTCCTTGTCTGGAAAAACTTGCTTATACTTAAGACAAAAGCATTTGAATTTTCAAGTATTTTAAAGGCCTCAACACTGAAATTGGTGAAGAAATTTCAGCTACAGCAATAGCTAAACTGTAGACACTAAGCAACAAGATAAATTCTATCAAAGTTTATGCGCATTCTAGGCCAAAGTTCAGTTGGAAACTAGAAAACCAAAACCTTATTTCTTGGAAGCAAATTCTACATTGATTTACGTGTAAATGGAAATATGAAACAGGTATTGATTCACACAAGTCAAGAAAAAGGAAGTGAAACTATTCAGTGAATTGATTCAACATATAACCTCTTACCACATCCACAAACATTTCCCTTCTACAAGGACAGCTTGGTGAATGTCATGTATTTTGATCAATACTGAGCACCGTAAATGCATAATTATATCACAGATCTTATATTTGATGGATGAAACTGCTATAAATTGTGTCAACGTAGGCGCTTAAACACAAATTTAAGCTTATGGAGATTATGCAATGAATGAGTTGAGACTAGCCTGTGATGTTGTAGGGGACACATCTTCTGAATGCAGAGACGTTCAGATCTAATTTACACTTCACCCTACAGCAATCTACATTGTTATTTTTACTACAGAAGAATCTTGCTTAAAAGTAGTTAAAGTTTGGCAAAACTTTGGCCTAACGAAAACGAAATAACCATAAAACACAATTTCAATCTTAGTGGCTCTAAAATTGAAATGAATCCCGTAGAATTTATTTTGAATCACAACTTTCACACAAATCCAATTCATCTGAAGTCGAATTTCACGTACAGCAAAGTTCTCGAGCTTGATAGCTGCAGTTTATTCATTATCAATAAATTCAATGTTGTGAAATGAATTCTGCTGCGTCAGAGCGATCGTTGCACGTGAAAACCACTTCGATGAAGTTCAATGATACTACTCACATCTCCAGGTTTATTATATTTGTAGCAGTTATCAACCATTAAGAAAAAGTCGTCAATACATTCTTTAGCGTTGTTGTATTCATTATTTTCGAGTTTCTTTTTTATCGTGCCAAGATCCATCGGCTTTTTGATGATCGTATAGTAATCCTAAACAACATTACAACAAAATTTTGTAAGTTCCTTGACAACTAAATTAAATAAACAGAAGCTCGATCGAATGAGGAATCAGCGATCTAGATTAAAATTGCGTGCACTAACCGGTAGATTGAGTTTGACAGCATCTACAGGTTCGCGGAACGGCCAGGCATATTGATGCCTCCATATTCCTTTCATAACAGTTTTGAGAAGATACTGAAGTTGGTTTGTTGTTCTGTGGCTCTTTGGTGCTGGCGGTAGCTGTGGTGTAGATGAAGTTGGTTGAGCCATACCTCGCTAGATGGGACCAAAAAAATCGAAATCAGATTCAGCACTTTATGCAATGACTGAAAACTGAAACGATGACTAGATCAATATTGGTCAAGGCAAGCACTTCTGAAGAGCGAAGAGACGTTCAACGATTCTGACATTCAAATCGACCAAACGAGTATTATTTACCACTGCAGGCTGCTCAAAGTCGTCGTATTTGTGTGAAAGTCTTCTTGGTCGCTTGTCGTGCCCCTCGGGGCTTGATAGAGGCCTTATTCCATGCACTGAATCGGCGACTCCATATTCGCTAGGAAGGCCAGACTGCTGAACCGCCTCACCAGGCCTGCGATGATGCAACACATTTTGATAAATTTCCACTTTCTAACAACATTCCAATTCACCAAACTACTACATAAACACGGAAAATCACTTTATTTATCTGTTGTGGTAAAAAATTTCCAAGTATGTCCAGCGCGATTGCGAGAAAAACGACGGCGTTTGCTCAACGACACTTTAACACAGCCAACGCCATTTTGGCGGTTACATTTTCCAACATATCACGCACAAATTATCCAAGATATAGTAACTTCGGATGAAAAAGAAGCATGCCATACCCTTTGTAAATGTGTAAATTGCTATTCTGGAAATTTTCCGACGTCGGATGGTCTAGCGCGTCCATCCACGACGAGAGATTCCACATAAATTTTACAGTCCTTCCTTTGGCTCTGTTCGTCCAAGGAACGAACAAACAGCCGCCCTTTTGAGCTCTTCATGGACCCCCAGCAAAGAGCGAGGCTCGACACGTCACAACCTTGATCACGTGCTACTTCGTAATGGCGCCAAAACGTGACGGATTCAAACGACTCCTCGGGAAATTCCTTATTTGGAAGTAAGCTCTATTCGGAGAAGTAAAATAGATGAACGAGACTGTGCCGAGGCTCTGGCGAGTGAATAATCGCTGGAAAGGAAAAAAAAAATCAAGAACAAGAAAAGAAGAAATAAAAGAAGCGAAAAGAAAAGAAGACAAAACAACAACAACAACAAAAAGTAAGACAAAATAAAACAAAAATTAACTAAGCAAAAGAACTTAATAAATAAATAAAACCAGAATCAGGAGCCCATTTGCCAGAATAAAAGAACGGAAACAAACAAACGGACGAACGAACGAGCGCATGAATAAATATATAAACAGATAAATAAATACATAAATAAATAAAAGAATAAATAAATAATTAAATAAATAAATAGAATATATAGAATGAAAGAAAGAAACAAATAAATAGAATAAAAGAAAGAAACATTCGAACGAACGAGCAAACATCTAAAATAAATAGATAAAGAAATATATAAAAAATAAATGAATAAATAAATAAATAATTTTGTTTATACTTATCCTATCAGAACAATAAATTTTTTAAACTGTTTTTATCAGAAGCGTATCATCAGCAAAATAAACAACTTTGGCTGAATCAGAATAGCCGTTAGATCGACAGATACAGTGATTAAGTCAAACCACAAAGTTCCGGGGGAGCTGACACAACAAGAACGCTCTATTCGCTTGTCATATGACAGGAAATTCCAACTCTGGTCATTCCTGTTTCCCAGAAGTGTGTTTTCCATAAACCACAGGAATCCCAACAGCGCCGATTTCGATTTCATCAGGGTTTTGTTTTGTTTTGTTTTGTTTTGTTTTGTTTTGTTTTGTTTTGTTTTGTTTTGTTTTGTTTTGTTTTGTTTTGTTTTGTTTTGTTTTGTTTTGTTTTGTTTTGTTTTGTTTTGTTTTGTTTTGTTTTGTTTTGTTTTGTTTTGTTTTGTTTTGTTTTGTTTTGTTTTGTTTTGTTTTGTTTTGTTTTGTTTTGTTTTGTTTTGTTTTGTTTTGTTTGTTTTGTTTTGTTTTGTTTTGTTTTGTTTTGTTTTGTTTTGTTTTGTTTTGTTTTGTTTTGTTTTGTTTTGTTTTGTTTTGTTTTGTTTTGTTTTGTTTTGTTTTGTTTTGTTTTGCGGCATATAGCCAGTATAAGAGACCAGTTGCAGAAAAAAAATTGCAGCGAAAGACATACAGCACCTACACACTTGAACGCATGCAAACTTCTGATCGCCTTCGTGTTGCAAGTACTAGTTTCTAAAAATATAATAGAGTGCACGCACTTAATCCGTGAAACATAAATAGTACAAAATAATGCTAAATTATGGTAATTCCTTTGTTTCCTATTGATGTCTAATCAACACTATTTACTACTAATTAGTAGTGTTTGTTTCACGGATTAAGTGCATGCACTCTATAATAATAATAATAATAATAAAAATAATGTAAAAATATTTGGTCCGGCTTACACGCGTCACGGATAATTGGAAAATATTTTTCGCGTTCACAGGAAAAATCGAAAGTTGCTTCACGAGACTTCAAATCACGTTTCACGTCAAAATAAATTAGATATTCACGTTTCACGCAAATGGTACTTGGGACCCTGCTGACCTGTGGAATATCTATTAACAGATTAAGCGTTTTTGAAGGTGCTTCTGGATTCAAGGGTAATGTAGCACTTTGACATACGTAGCCTGTGACATCATATCCGCTTTTCAGTTAATTCGCTTTGGAAGTCCGTCAAAGTGTTTCTTTAAATAAAACATGCGTCAAAAGCTTTTTTATAACAAGTCAATTTTAGGTAAACTTATTGCTGTTTCATTGAAATGATTTTAATTTTTGAGACTCCGACAATTATCACAGGTAGCCCAAGCTCTGTGTGAGTGAACTATAAGATAAATGTATGGGGGTAAAATGTTTCGAATAAAATTTACCTTTCTTACTGATATTGTCTTTGTGTGTCCTTTGGGATTGTCTATTACGAGTTTCGGTAACTTTCACTCCCCTTCAGTAAATTTTTATTCTTTGAATATATAAAATTGTAAAGAAATGCATGGTTGTCCCTCCAAACCAGACAGTTCCCTCGTGAATTTTTTAAAGGCTACTACCATTTCAATATCAGACTAAGTAAAATAAACATAAACTATCTTGTGTATTTTTAATTGTGGCTCTTTCATGTTAGGGTTGTAACAACTAGTGGACCCTGCATGTTCCATGCCAGGGCAGTGCTACATATGTGCAAGCTGAGAATCGGAACATAAATCCGAAAAAAATTATATATTTCAATAAAAAATGTATAATGAGAAGGGTATCCGTACTTCATGGTGATATGCCATATAGTCATAGCTAACTACTTTAAAAAAGTATATAGCTAAATAATAAGGATAGCTATAAGAATAGCAAAGGAAAGCCTATAGGATAAATATATCTTATTAGACAGTTTTGTGTGGAGTATGGCTGGATATTTGATACGAGTCACGCAGTATTTTGGCGAGCCTTTAAATATAGCACTAGACGGAGAATCACTGTGAAAAGGAGAATCGCCAAAAATCCACAAAACGCGTACAAATGAGTCCAAAAACCAGCCCAAGAGACTCCAAAAGATCTAATCTAAATAAGAAATAAAAGAGACATTTTATTCAAGTTTTCCGCAGAATTTTATTGATTTTTAGCGAGATATTTTTTACTCCAAATGGTCTTTTTTAAATAAAATTGACAAACGACACAGGTAACCCAAACTAATAATCATCGCGCACGTAAAACGCCCTAACTAAAACAGAGCTTGGGATGCCTGTGGTTTTACCGCGAGGAAGCTAGCTGGAAGGGGCACTGGGGAGGGGCCCCTCCCCTTTCCCCAACTCTTTTACACTTTCCCTCCCCTTTCCCCTAGCTCCCCCAAAGGGCCTGTAGGCAGGCTAATTGTACTCAAGAAACTGTACACTCATCATAAACTCATAGTTAATAATCTTGTATATATTATATCCATCGATCGAAAAAGCCGTCGAGAAAATCACTAAAATCGGTGATATTCTCTTCTTCAGACAGGCAGGAGGCCAAAATCCTATCGACATCTGACGAACAGAAGCGGAGCCAAGTGCATCTACTTGCGTAGCTTCAGATGCAGGGCGTGTACAGACGGAGCTTACGAGTGCAGCTGTAGAAGCATGCAACCGATTGTCGGGGCCAACAAACTTTACTTATACCGCGCTATAGCGTAGAGGCGATAGAAGACAAGGTACGGTGCAAGTGAGGAAGCAGCTGGTGAGTGAGCAGAACAACGGCATGCTACGGCAACCCCTAGCGCTATAAATAAGCCAAAGACTACGACCAGCAAGTGTCGTGATGAGATCAGATAGCCAGCTTGACTAACCTACGTTTAGAATCACTAGAATCATGTAACGTGCTAAGGACAGTGAATAATACAACAACTAACTGTACGAAGTATAGCAACCAATAAGGAACGTTTGTTGAGATACGAGGGAACTTGGCCACGGCCGGTCTATACCGAGCCGGCGTATATACTCAACAAACAATGTGCTATGGCATGCGGGGAATCCAAAAAGCTGGAACTGTTGTAGCAATGAGCACCAAATAGGGAACGAAGCAGTATATTCAGGGCGTACCCAACATGTGACGTAATACGGCAATGAAATGGAGTAGCAAACTGTCATAGAAAACGAGGAGCAACCGCTGAGGAATGCTATGTACTTTGGTAATGAACGAAAGCAACTGACGTAACCAACAACGAGGCGGTATATCCAGAGCCTAACGTGTTTTGGCGATTACAAATTTAAACACAAAAAATTCGCACCGGGTAGGGCCGGGTTCATTGGTGATTCATCGGCGACTGAATTCACTGAAGGCCCTCCCGGTAGTGTTTAAATTTGTAATCGTTCCCAGGCCCTTTCGCATGTCCAACAGCTTTTCGGTGCCCACCTTTGCTTTCACGGAAATGGCGGTTTTGGTAGTCGTTTCTGTGAACGTTGGGAGGGCTCACAGCTCAATACCGCAAGGTGGCTCGAAGAAATTGGTATTGATGGATTGCTAAACAACCCCTTCATCGCTCTGCCAAGTAATTTCTTCATCGGAATTGTTTTTCGTGAAAAAAAGCGTCCGAAGTGGCCGCCGGATTGGAATCGAGTTAGGCCCTTGAGCGTCCACCCTCCCCAATCCCATTGAAGGGAGGCGAAAGTTACCAAATCTCGATATGGACATCCCCAAAGGACACACAAAGACACCATGTAAGAAAGGTAAATTTTATTCGAATATTTCTATTGAAAACATACATTCTCTTATAATTCACAGAGCTTGGGTTACCTGTGGAGCAAGTACGTCGGTCCAGACACCGAAGATTCGAAAAAGGCTTAACGACCTGTTTTGGTTTGAGCCAGTGAATAATTGAACTTGATATTTTTTCCACCACTGAAGCCTATATTGCCTCAAAGCAATGATGTTTCGGCCCATTCAAAACCCTTTACGAGACTTGGAGTTCTATAAACTTGCAAAGAAAAGTGTAACTATGATATAAGCCTGTAAATCCGTGTGATGATTTGAAAACAATTTTGCCATAAAAATCTTTAATGACTTATTATATTAAGAAAATTTAGAGCGTGTATGATTGTTATAAGTTCTGTTCCCGACCAATCAGAAAGGGGTGTTCCCACAGTCAACTATAACACAATGTCCTTTTCGCGAGACGTTCTACAGCGCTTGCTTAGTGATTGGTTGTCGGTGACAGGCACGTCAAATATTTGTTGGTACGTTTTCACCAAAAACTTTTTGATACACGTGAAAAGAATGCGACATATAATTGGATGTGTTATATAAAAACTATGACAGCTAATTGACAGACGCGCCAAAAATTATGGGTAGCAAACCGAATACAGCACGGTCGTGGCTAGAAGGTTTGGTTAGCCCGTGGTTAGTATTTGGGAAGACTTTGTAGAAATAAACACTCAAGAACCTTGGGGTTACGTTTAGGGTTATAACGAAGACTTTGTAAAAACAAAGCCTTAAACTCCGTAAACCACAGGTAACCCAGGCTAATTACTTGTAAAGAGATATGTGTAATAAATATGGCTTCTCCTCAACTATACAATTTACCTCTGAAATTGTGGAAATAAAGCTTAGAATTTAAGAAATTAAAACCACAGGGAGCCCGGCTTTTGATCCATTTCTTTTTTACGAAGCGCTGTATATGTCACCGGATACGTGATTACCAGTACATATCGTGACCTTTAGCTGAATGGCTTGTGTAATCCGAGCATTAAAAACATGAGGGCCGTTGGCGTGTAATAAGATCTCAGGGGTAACGCACTCCCATAGAGTACGGTAAGAAGAGAGAAGGGTTGCAACAAAAGAGAGTGCCTTTTTTAAATCCGCTACTAAACCAGTTCATCGGAATCATTAGTGAATAAAAACAGCACCAATAGATTGTGTAATAAACATATCTTATGACAGGATATTTCTTTCTTGTAAAATAACAATTCATTCTCACATAAAACAGCGATTTCATAAAGTGAGTTTATCGTTTAATGATCGCCTCCACTTCTGCGGACCACTTCTGGTAAGTGTCCGCTCACAAACAATAGATGATGACAGTTTTTTGACATATGAGGGAGTATTTGTATGTTCGAGAGGTTTATCCGTAATCATTTCGAGTCACCTTGTAATACAATGCCTTCCCCCTTTCACCCGCTACTCTCAACTTGCTCGTTTTTATGTTGGGGAATATTTGCTTTACCACTCTACCAACTTCGTTTTCCAAATTTTGAATATTTTCTTTGTCTGCTGTACTTGCTGATTTGTACATACGGACAATTTCTGAAGCAGATATTGTGCCTTCTTCGCTTGCTGTGAAGTTGTTCAAGAGCCTAGAATAACACCATATTTTATAGAGTTTTAAAAGTTTTAAATTCAAAATGAAATAATCGAGTTGCCGTTACAAAGTCGTTACTTACCAAGAAGCTAGGTTTAAATCACAGGAAGACATCTTTCTCTGTAAAGAACTGCCGGTCTGCCGCATTCACTTTTCAAACTTCAGTCGCTTGTTTGAATAATTCTGAATAATCCTACATATTTTTTACTAGACGAAAATACTTTATAAGACACGAAAACTGTTGCTACTCGAAGTACTTTTTAACACTAACGACTCAATTAACACTAGTTTCAATCAGCTGTTGACCCCCGCTGTTAGCTGGTCCGCAGAAGTGGAGGCAGTCATCATACGATAAAGTCACTTTGTTGCAACCCTTTACTCTTCTTGGGGGATTTAGAGAGTGCGTTACTAAATTCAAATTCAATTACCCCTGAGATCTTATTACACGCCAACGGCCCTCATGTTTTTAATGCTCGGATTACACAAGCCATTCAGCTAAAGGTCACGATATGTACTGGTAATCACGTATCCGGTGACATATACAGCGCTTCGTAAAAAAGAAATGGATCAAAAGCCGGGCTCCCTGTGTTAAAACAAGTTTACTTACCGTCTCGTCTTGACATTTGTCGATTTTCGGTGCGTTTTTAAGCCATTTAGTTACTTACCGTCTCGTCTTGACATTTGTCGATTTTGTGCGTTTCTAGGCCATTTTAGGTACCCCTCCCGTTCCCCTACGTAAATACGTAAATACGTAGGGGAACGGGAGGGGGTACTAGTCCAGTCCCACACTCTCTTTCTTGCCGCTCCAGGACTCGCGGAGAAAGAGAGTCCAGTATAACTTGCATGCGCATGTCAACTTAGTGACCACGCGATCACCACATTCATGTGGTGATCGCGTGGTTACAAATCCTAAAGTCATCTAATGATTCAAGATGGCTGAAGAAGAAAGTGTTTTGTATACACGATATCAGTCTCATTTCGGAAAGCCATTTGTTGATTCAGTGAGCTATGCACTTGGAAAAACCAACTATAATCTTTTACCAAAGTTTGAGCACTGTTACAGGCCAGTTACGGATGGACAGTTGTGACTGAGACGGAGTATTCAATTTTTCGATACGCATCACTACCACTGCTACCAAACACTGACATTTGCATATTGCAAGCTCGCAAAATACTAATAATCCATTGATTGGCTCATTTTGCACATGCGCATGCAAGTTATACTGGACTCTCTTTCTCCGCGAGTCCTGGAGCGGCAAGAAAGAGAGTCTGGGACTGGACTCAGAGGGGGTACCTAAAATGGCCTAAAAACGCACAAAATCGACAAATGTCAAGACGAGACGGTAAGTAAACTTGTTTTCTTAAATTCTAAGCTTTATTTCCACAATTTCAGAAGTAAATTGTATAGTTGAGGAGAAGCCACATATCTCTTTACAAGTAATTAGCCTGGGTTACCTGTGCGTAAACTAGCCTAAGCAGCTGTATTTGCAAAGCATGGTGGGTCCAGAAATCTTGGACCCAAGATGCTTTGCAAGATTCTACCCAGTATCACACAGAGTACAACGACCGGGCAGGGACTGAGGAAGAGTCTAGAGATATCGAAACCGTTGGAACGTTCGTTTGACCAAAGATATAAACGCTTTATAACAGCTATAACAGAGACCAGCAAGATCAAAAGCAAAGAAATATTGTGACTTCAGAGCTTCAAAGGACTGATGGCAGATAAGTATAATTTGTAACTCGGTTTATTACTGCGGTTTTCGGTATTCTGCGCGAAACAGTCCGTCGGAATTCGATTTGGTTATTCGCTTCCGCCCACCTCAACAAAACATCGAAAAATCAATACTGAAAGTTCCCAAAATCCTACCAAATGACCAAATATGATCTTTAGAGAGTATATATTAGCTATACTATCATTTTGGTATTAATAGTTCTTCGTATTAGTGATTTTTACTTTTGATTGACAGAAGCAAAAACGCAAATTAGCGGTTGGTGTTTGAAACTCGGAGTTCGCAGAATACCGAAAACCGCAATAGTCTAAACTGACACATAAACAGAACGACTTTGTCAGGGACACTACAGTAAAAACCCGCATATAAGAACCAGTGGATTAAGAACCACTAGGCTAAAATTTGCTTTTTAAGCATCTGTTAAATAAGAACCACTTTAGCCTAAGAAGTTAGACTCAGGTTCTTATATAAAAGGTTTCAACATTGATTTGGATTTATGTTCTTTTTTTGTTTGTTTTGTAAATGGTGAAAAAAATATAAGTTCAGGCTGAATGACCAAATTTTTACAAGATAAATGCTTTACAAATGTTTTAGGTGATGTATATACAATACAATATGTTATTATTTGTACTCAATAATAATAAGCAAATGATTTTTTATACATATACAATACAAACATATAAATATACATATTGTTTTTGCCTTGTATATAAGAACCAGTTAAGAACCACCTTAGCCTAAATTCTCACTAAATATATATACCAATTACATAAGAACCACTTTAGCCTAACCTCGAAAAACAGTGGTTGTTATATGCGGGTTTTTACTGTAGTGAAAACGTCTGCGCATGCTCGTAGTCACGTCTTCGTGCTTTTGTAACTTATGCAAATTTCGCTTTTACGCTTGCCTTCAACAACGGTTTTCACAAAATGTCAAAACTTAAGATCAATTCTTGAAACTTAGGGCCAGTATTAACATAATGTCTTCATAAATACAATATCTTTGTCTCACAAAAGTATACAAGAGAAATTTTATGTATACACCGAGAACACGAGCATTTCATTTCAGGCTAAAACTCAAACATTTCTTAAGAAAACATCGTAATATGCATGCATGCGCAGACGTTTTTCACTAGTGTCTTTGTCAGGCTAGTGCCCTTGGTATAGACACTAGTGAAAAACGTCTGCGCATGCGTGCATATTACGATGTTTTCTTAAGAAATGTATGAGTTTTAGCTTGAAATAAAATGCTCGTGTTCTCGGTGTATACACAAAATTTCTCTTGTATAATTTTGTGAGGCAAAGATATGGCATTAATGAAGACATTATGTGAATACTGGCCTTAAGTTTCAAGAATTGGCCTTAAGTTTTGATATTTTGTGAAAACCATTGTTGAAGGCAAGCGTAAAAGCGAAATTTGCATAAGTTTACAAAAGCACGAAGATGTGACTACGAGCATGCGCTGACGTTTTTCACTAGTGTCCTTGGTATACAGAGGTGCTGTGAGACATTTTCGATTTCATCCACCCACCACATTCCAGCAAACCACAATATTCTAAAGAATACTCAAGGAAAATATTCTTCAAAGAGCAATAGGAGTCAAGCTTTGTCCTACTAGTACTAGTTATGCTGTGGACTCCAAAAGCTTTGAAATTTCTTTTTTGTAATGTCAAAGCTTTTGGAGTCCACGGCATAGCAAAATTACTTTTGTGGTCCATCGATCTGTAAGTTGCAAACACCAGCTAGAAATTGGAACAACTTAAAAGTTGTCCCAACCTCCAGCTGGTGTTGGCAACTTACAAATTACAAGCATCTACAAGCACAAAACCAGAAGACAATATAGTACGAATCAAATCATAATCAAATTGCACATTATTAAAAGGCCAGCTCTTTCAGGCAATAATTTTGATAAATACGAGGCAATGCATTATTGTAAGTTGCAAATACCAGCTAGAAATTGGAACATTACTTAAGTTGTCCCAACCTCCAGCTGGTGTTGGCAACTTACAAATTACAAGCATCTACAAGCACAAAACCAGAAGACAATATAGTACAAATCAAATCATATTTAATATACAAATTTTCGTTTTGGATTAACACTCAAATTTTATTTTTAACAGTTTAAAAATTGATCTACTTACTAGATACAATGCCTGTTTAAAACAGTATTTTGAATTGTTCAAAGTGGTTATCATGTATTTTTATTCAAATTTAGCAACTTTTAGCTGATTGTAAAACATTATATGACAAATGAGTGAAAGAAGGCCAAAAACTCATTTTCTATTCAAATTTTCATTGTGGATTAACACTTTTATCCAGCTTATATTAATCAAAACCACTGTCTGAATGTGAAAAAATCTCCTCTTAAGCTTATCTGAAGTAAGCAAGCACCAATAGACTTGCTCGTGACCCAAAGCAAAAATCATAAAGATTAAAACAATTTTAACAAGACGCATAGCTGCGTGAACTCGGGCTTTCTATGTAGTAAATCATGAGTTCTCTTTGTTAACATTGTCCCTTTAAATTCTCCATTCGTTTATTCTGCTGTGCTCTTTGACCTAAAAGCGCATTTATACAGGCTTAGCCTTTTTTTCTAGAAAGACCTATACCCTATACCTATATCTATACCCTATACCTATACCCTGGTTTATCGTCTCCTTCCGACGTTTATTTACTTGATAAGAGAGAAACTCTCTAAAGAAAGCGAATAATAAACCCCTGGAGCCTAGGGTAAGAAAGACCCATCGGATTAAAAATTGATTTTTGTTTATAGTCACTACACGTGAAATGGTTTTTTCAAACTAACTTATTTGACTTCTGCAGTGTACTATCAATCTTAATCATGATATTTTGATTCATTTGCTTTATTAATAACAACAACTTTTGCAATAATTTGAAGAGACAAATGAATGTGTTTTAAAGTTTATCTGTTTATCAGTTTATCTGAAGGGTCAGTGCTTGAGCGTCGGACCGGAAATCCGAATGTAGGCTCAAATCACGCTGAGGGGTCGACATTTTTAAGATCTGAAATTTTTACACTCGCAGAAGCATTCACATCCAACGAACACATTTCCGAGTGACAATCCAATCATTTACTTACAGAAGAATTGTTGGTAATTCTGCCTGCCTTGAAACAAACCAACTTTAATATAACTGATTTGCAATACTCACGGATTATTAGCAGAATTGATTCACAGTTGGTGATCATTAAAGATGAAAACTACTGCTCTATGTTATAACTGCTCTATGTTTTAACTATAACTATTAGACTACGTTGAATTTAAGCACAAACTTTCCTTTATTTTCTTGGTTTTTAGCTTTCAAATAGCAATACAATTTAGATGACTTGGGTATTTCAACGAATACGTTCGTAAACAAACTCAAAAATGTTCGCTCGTAATATAAATTGATCTCTCGTAAAGTTCGCGGACCGACTCGTTTCGAAAATGCTCGACATCTTTTAGTGTGGGTCTACCGCGAACAGTGTGTGCTTTTGTAAATAGCTTGAGCGTACTAGAAATCATATTTACCCTTGAATCGCGAGACATCTTGCAGGTCGCCATGATGACCATGTGCTTTTGTCGCTTATTTAGGTATATACTTCATGGTTTTGAGTGCCGTATAGTTGCTCTGTACTTCTCAAGTAAAGAAGCGACTATATAGGACAATCATGAAGTATATACCTCTCGACGCATGCGCCTTTCTATCTATACGCATGCGCTTTAGTGCCTAAACTGCGATTTGTGACTGAAGGCAAACAAAAAAATAATAACAATAACGAAGCCCAATTTATAACTCGGGCATTCCTACGGAAGCCCGAGTAATTAACACAACCTTTAGACATATCCCTGTCCAGTAGATAAATTGATGAAAAACCATTTTTTCCACAACTGGACAAGGATTGAGACAACATGAGAGCAACAAATATAGAATGGAAAAAAAGAAAAAAGAAAAAAAATTATTGGAAGAAATTATAAAGATAAACTTTACTCCAAACAAGACACCAGTAAGGTATATAAGGAATACAAACAAAAGTTGAATCTAAAATACTATATAATAAAGCTATTGACCATTACATTTGTCATACAATAATTGAATATTATAATATATTTAGCAAAAACACCTGATACTGCATCATCATTCATTGATAACAAGACTTGTTATAGGAAAAAATCTTCGCTTTGAAAAAAAAATTTAATAGATTTTATCAGGGGCGGATCCAGGATTTTGAAATGGGGGGTGAATTTTTGTAATAATGTAATAGAACCAAAGCCTGGTTGAGGCGTTTGAGGTCTGGGACTCAGAAAAAGGGGGGTGAAAATTCACCCATTTCACCTCCCTTGGATCCGCGCATGTTTATATCTTGGATCAAAACATTTCCAAGGTTAACAAATTTGCTATTTATTATAAATTAATTTTATTATTATTTATTTTTAATGAATGGAGTACTTTAGTACTGAAATGCAACAACTTTTATAATTTATTTATTTATTTATTTATTTTTTTCCAGATGCTGAATAATTTTATTTAATTTGCACTGCTCTTTTGAGGTTTTGTGAAAACAATTATTTTTGTTTACAAAATCTCAAATGAACAGTGCAAAATGAAATTCAAAATAATCAAGATTTCTCTCTCCTCTCTTGGAAAGATTGAAATAATCATGATCAACTTTGTGAAAATATCTTGTTATATATGCAAAATATTTTCACAAAATTGATCATGTATCATGGAAGCAAAGATAGATCAAAACCCAGACAGTCTGCAGACTTACCTCGTGATAAGACATCTCTAGAAATCCACAAACTCGAAGATGACATTTTTGTGGACAAAATAGAGAAAGAAAGGTTTAAGTCAATAAACAAGGTAAGAAATGCTGGTATAGGAAAACTAATTTTCTTGTAGGAAAAACAAAATATTACCAAAGGCTGTTGTCATGGTTACCTCAAGACCAGCTGAAGCTTCTGAATTGGAAAATCTCCATTTCGATTCCCACGTGGAAATCTCTTGGTTTACACATCAACAGGTAACAGAGTATGTCGAAAAATTTTTTTTCAGTTCCAACCAGGAAATGCAAGCCAAACAGTCAAGTCAAGTCCCTTTGATGTACATTGATCACAACATTACTAGGCGGATTCTAGTGAACCTTTTCCTACAACATTAACACATCGATACACTGAATAACTTCAGTATAAAAGGAAGTTATTAACTGCCTTCTACACTGAAGTTGTTCAGTGTATCGAAATAAACTACAACAGAGAAATGATTGATAGATGAAAAACTGCATTGCCAATAATTGGCGGCCAACTCAGACATTTTGTCCTTTAATTTCTCAACAATTATTGTTGAGAAACTAAAGGACAAAATGTCTTAGTTGGCTGTCGCAGTCACTTGTAAGAGTACATACATATAAAATCTTCAATGGACAATCTGCCGAATGCCTGGAATCCATCATTCAAGAATACCACCCATCACGTATTCTACGACTGTCATCTCATTCACTGCTATGTATCCCAGCCATCAAAACCAAGATGTATGGTGGCCGTGCATTCTCCACCTCAGCACTACAACTATGGAACTCTATCCCAGAGCATATTAAAGAAGCAAAGACTACTGAAGTATTTAAATCTAGACTCAAGACATTTAATAGTTGATTAGTTTATGTTTTTCTATAACCTTTTGAATCTATCTATAATTTATAACTTATCTTAAAGAAAGAAGCATTGTAAGCGCATTGAGATACGAAATGATTATTATAATTAATTAATTAATAATAATAATTATTATTATTATTAAATACAATTTTAGCGAAGAAGACTTATAAAATCTCAAACTTTCTCAATTAGAACTATCTTAAGTTACTTGTAATTCAGAAAGTTTGAGATTTTCTTGAGTATTGTAAGTCACACTAGCATCCAAGAATACTTTGCTGCTCCCGTTTGTTGTTGAGAAAATTAAGAACAAAATGTGCGAGTTGGCTGACAAGTCACTTGTAAGAGGTAAATACAATTTTAGCGAAGAAGACTCAGAAAATCTCAAAATTTAGGACGCCGGAATAAATTAGAACTAAACTCACTAGTAGTTAAATAATAATAATAATAATAATAATAATAATAATAATAATAATAATAAAAACTGCATCGCCAATAAGAAATATTACATTATTATATTATATTATTTTATATATTATATTATTATATATATATTATATATTATATATATTATTATATTATATCATTTTATATATTACAATATAAAAAAATAATAATAATAATAATGATCATTTATATAGCGCCTATCCAAAATCTGCTCTAGGCGCTTTACAAAAACATATAACATGCATGGTAGACTGTGAGCATAGGATGGCGCCTTGGGCTGCCGCTATACAGTCCGTACCATGAAAATTAATTTTAAAATACACTATAAATTACTGCACTACAAATTACTATACTACAAATTACTGTTTAAATTACAATCAAAGCACAATAAAATAAAAGTTCACTGATGCATGATGGCCGTTGGCTCAGTCAAGCTCATCCGCCCTTTAATAGTAATAGTAACTTAATAGTAACTTAAGCTAGTGTTAAGAAATTAGAGTGGTTTTCATTAACCCGTGAAACACACTCTAATTTCATTGTGTTCTTTATTGTCATCAGACTATTATACTTTACCACCGTTTTCGATGAAACGCGACTACCTAGACATCAACATTGTAGATTGCACTTTGCATTAGACGTACGTCAATATTCTTTACTGCACATTTTACGAGATACATCGATTGCTATTTAAAAGATGTTTTTTTGAATTTTGGAAGTTAGGAAAGGTTTATTTCAGTGGGTTTTGAGTCTTTCGAGAACGATTGACGGCCGTATAATGCAAAGTGCAGACTGCAATGTTGATGTCTAGGTAGTCGCGTTTCATCGAAAACGGCGGTAAGGTAGCTTGATATAGTTTTCTATTGACCATGCTTCCGTTTTTAATTCCACGAATTGAACAACTTACTCTTGACCAACCAAAATGGTTTTTATAATGGGCCTAAGGGCCCATTATATCTGTTTTGAGGGACTTAGGCATGATCGGAATTTTTTAGGGTAGGGTAAATTGCTAAATTGCAATTATATTGAGTACCCCTTCAGGCGTAAAAATCAACGGAATTGTCTTTGGATACGAAAGGAAGGTGATTGCAAGCCTTTTCATGGAAAATTTGACTAGAGGAAATGTAAGTGATTGATATGAAAAGATTTGAATTGTATTTTAGAACATTTTATTCAAATTGGTATGAGCACGTTATTTATTTCAAGACTGATATCGATCTCAGTTCTATTGTCGCCAATATCGCCATACAAAAAGTATTATTATTCGTTATGTCTCTAATACATAAACAATTTACAGTTTTAACTTGCTTTAATAGCCGATTAGTTTTTAGTAGCTCGGAAAACATAGTAGGCGGCATTAATTAACATTGATGTGTTACTCTGTTCAAGTCGAGTTGTAAACAAAGGTCACAAAGGGATAATTGGGACTAAAAGCAGGTAGAAATGAGTCTTAACATAGACAAATTAGGTAAAAGTATAAATGTTTTATTACTGGTTTTAGTTTTAACGTTCTGATGTTCCGGACCTAGCTCATATTAGGATATCTTAAAATTGAAAGAATAGCATTTTCCCTCACTGTCGGTCACCGCTTTGAAGTCGGTGAGCAACTATATAATTATGCCGTAATCTTGTGTCGGAATGAAATTGTATATTCTTTATAGCTAGAAAATTAAAACACCTGATAATCACTTTTTTTCGTTTTGGAGTGATATTCAAATACTTTGAAAATAAATGACTACCCAATATTTCCTGATGAACTGATGAACTCTTGCGGACACGTACCCCGCTATTACGGACATCCCGGTAGTACGACTAGTATAGCTAATTGCATGACATCCCGCTATATTAACGGCAAAGTTGCTGACTCTTCGTGAGATCGAAAACTTACACTTTGAAATTCTGTTTACATTATATTTTTTTAGATAGCCAAAATATTTGGTGCAATCAATTCGAATTACACGCAATTTGCCCATTATACTTGACGCCATTTTCCTGCGTCAAGACTTGTTACAATAGTTATTGGACTAGCTATAAATTTAAATAGAGTGATCGCACTTAATCCGGCCGTGAAATTGTACTGGCTAAATAATGCAAATTAGCATTATTAACAATGGAAAACAAAGGATTTTATACTTTTTAGTACAAAGTAGATTTTGTACTTTTTTCACGGATTAAGTGCGATCACTCTAAAGGTTTATATTTTTGTCTACTTCACTTCGATTTGTGTTGCCATAGCGACGGCAAACAATGGCTGGAATCAAATTTTCTAAAATATCGAACTCGAGCAGCTCTAGACAAGGGACTATATGGGCAATAAACGACATAATAAAGCAAAGAAATTAAAGCTGAATCCAAAATTTTTTACCAAGCCGTTTTTCGAATAAAACGCGAAAACAAATAATGCAAATTTCCGGTCCTTTATTCCAAATCATTTCAATCAACTAAGAGTTTTCATTCTGTGTTATCTACTTTACCTTGGTATGTACATAGTATGGACGTAGTATTGTTACACAGTATTTGGGTGCCAGGAATTCTTTGAAATCAAGAGAGATTTCAGAAAAAAACTGATTTCAGTCTTATTTATATATCGATGCCATGGTAACACCAATTACGCTGAAACTGACAAAAAAACAAAACCTTGACCTCAGTTTATCGTTTTATAATTTGTAACATAGACGATAAATGTGTAGAGTAAGGAGCAAGGATGGCACAGTTGGTTAGTTCGCGGCCTTCGGTGCGAGAGGTCCCTAGTTCACTCCCTAGATCTCACATCCTTGTTTCGACTTCTTTCCTTTCCGTGTAGCTTTAATTAGCTTTAAGGTGGCTGGACCCTATTTCGCCAGTGCGCGGGTAGTCGAATTGAATCGGCTATTAATTGCGTTACAGAATTAAGTTGACCAAACTTTTTACACACACCTACTACAAATGGACCAAATTTTATAATGATGCTAGTTTGGTTGAAATCGGAGCTTTTTTAACATCGAAATTGTTATACACTTGATTTGAAATTTTGCCAATTTTCTCAAAATCCTGACCTCGACGAGCAAAACGATTTATGGGACTTTGTAAATCAAATGTTTGTCTATAATGTGAGAGCGTTTCAAGAAATTCTATTAAGCCGATTTTGAGTAAAAACGGAGCAATTATTTTACTTTGAAGAAATTTAAAACCGCGGGTGCTCTACTAAAGTAATTTTATAACCATAATTTCCCAAAGAAAACTAGCAATATTTTTGGTTCCAAATAATACCAAGGCATGGTTCTTTATTTTGTGAATATGTCATCGTTTTTGCAGTTTTTGATCGCCGTTGAGACGACTGTACGTAAAGCACTAAATTGCCGCGTTTAACTCGGAATTTCGACATCCACGTTAATAATACTGGTTCTTGAAAACTAGTAGATGAATTTTTTTTTATTTCTCGATATTGAATATTCAATCCTTTACCAGTAAGGTGTGTAAATTACAAAGGCATTGAAGTTTTTTAAGACCATTAAATAATTTTTTAAACATTGCCATATGTGCATCTCTATTCTCCGAGTTGTTGCCGGTGTTTGATTATGCATTCCTGCATGCGTGTCGCTTTGGCGCCTCGTGCAAAAAATGCAAATATACATGGAAAGTCACGCCAGTGATATCCAGAGTAACGCTGTACGTAGCAGTTCCTTACTACAGTTTCTAGAACTATGGTATTTCCTTGTACAAAAAGAAAACGGAGAAGTGAAATATTGCTGGAAAACACATTCAAGGCTGAAAAGGCGAAGAAAAGTAGTTCACCAGTCCAGGTAACTTGGAAGACTTCCATGTATTTGCATTTTTTGCACGAGGTGCCAAAGCGACACGCATGCAGGCATGCATAATCAAACACCGGCAACAACTCGGAGAATAGAGATGCACATATGGCAATGTTTAAAAAATTATTTAATGGTCTTAAAAAACTTCAATGCCTTTGTAATTTACACACCTTACTGGTAAAGGATTGAATATTCAATATCGAGAAATAAAAAAAAATTCATCTACTAGTTTTCAAGAACCAGTATTATTAACGTGGATGTCGAAATTCCGAGATAAACGCAGGAATTTAGTGCTTTACGTACAGTCGTCTCAACGGCGATCAAAAATAGCAAATACGATGACATATTCACAAAATAAAGAACCATGCCTTGGTATTATTTAGAACCAAAAATATTGCAACTTTTCTTTGGAAAATTATTGTTATAAAATTAATTTAGTAGAGCACCCGCGGTTTTAAATTTCTTCAAAGTAAAATAATTGCTCCGTTTTTACTCAAAATCGGCTTAATAGAATTTCTTGAAACGCTCTCACATTATAGACAAACATTTGATTTACAAAGTCTCATAAATCGTTTTGCTCGTCGAGGTCAGGATTTTGAGAAAATTGGCAAAATTTCAAATCAAGTGTATAACAATTTCGATGTTAAAAAAGCTCCGATTTCAACCAAACTAGCATCATTATAAAATTTGGTCCATTTGTAGTAGGTGTGCGTAAAAAGTTTGGTCAACTTAATTCTGTAACGCAATTAATAGCCGCTTCAATTCGACTACCCGCGCACTGGCGAAATAGGGTCCAGCCACCTTAAATACCCTTAAAACGGAGCACTGATGGAGAGAGGGGGGTAGAATGAGCGCACCGTCGGCTTCCTGGGAGACTAGCTTATAGCATTGCTTGTAGCTAAAGGAACTTTCGACGTTAATTACAGAGCTTTACCTTTAGTATGTATGTGAACATTTACCGCAAACTAACGAACATATCTATAAAACCTGCCTGTTAATAAAATAACTGATAACTAATTTTCAGTGCTGTGGTGGTTTTGGGGGTGATTGGGACATTTATCTAGCATGATTTGGAGGTCAGAGAGGAAGAGGTGGTCGCTCGAAACTGCCGAAGTGACCGGCCTTTAGTTCTATGTAAAGGTGGAGAAAAATTAAAAAAAAATCAGCTTAAAATGCTTCAAACCAGAAAAAAGCATACAAACGCATGAAAAGATATTTACTACATAATGTGGGAATTTTTTTTTATTCCATGAGGATTCGAAACTGGACCCATCTATTTGCTATGAAGGCGAGTTGTCCCTGGTAGGAGGGATAACTCTTGTTTTGTGTCCCCGAGGGAAAAGACATTCAGGAGGCGCCATGGTCATGCAGTTTGTTCAGCTTTCGATGATCCCGATGACTGTTTTTGGGCTTGGTTTCACCTTTTCAACGAAATTTGTGATAGACATCCTCCGTATAGAGAGGTAAACTCGGAAGTCAATCGTTGACATGGATTACCCCTCGGATTCGATTCAAAACTCTACTGAAGGCTAGAAGATTGAACAAACAGGAACTTTTTGGTTTGAGTATCGCAATCTTAGAAACAGTAACTCTTGAAGTTAGGCTTGCTAAAAGTCATTCAGATTACACAACGAAGTTTGATAAGGACTGCAGATCTTATTGGAGTTTACTAAAAAACGCCACTTGCGCTCAAATCATTCAGCCAATTCTGGGTATTAGGAGACATGATAAAATCATCGAAGCCTCTGAGACCCTTTGATGTAGGAAAAGCAGAAATTCTAAATGAACATTTCTCAACAATTGGAGACAAATTGGCAAGTAATATACCACAAGATCAAAATCTGGTTTGTTCACGTACATCACTCGAATTGCGCCAACAGTGACAGTGATGAACATTAACTTGTCGTACGGTTGCATTGCTGAAGGGTTAATTAAATTAAAGACCAATAAAGCTAGTGTACTGTCCCTGACAAAGTTGCACAAAAGCTACTTCAAAGTGCTGGGGATGCTCTAATTCCATCGCTGTTATCTATATATTCCATGCATTAGTGCATCATGTAATGTTCCGAACACATGGAAGTTTGCTCAGGTTTCTGCGTTGTTCAAGAAGGACGATGAATGAACCGATAAAATTGTCGACCCACTATCCTTACTGCCTTGTGTTCCTGGTCAACTCATGGAATCTTTAGTTGTATCTACCATCACAAATCATAGACTTAGTAACAGTCATCAGTGGGCTTACAAGAAGGGGACACAAGACTGGCGGCGTGCCTTGGATCCCCGGGAGGGGGGGGGGGGTACTCCTTCCAGTTTTGGGTGGGGACGTGCCGCTGAGATTCTCGAACCCTGACCCTGTTCCAGAGCAAAATTTCCAAAATTGATACCCTGTTCCAGAGTAAATGCCTGCCTAATTTCATTGTTTCCGGCCAAGTTGACGTGTCGTTAACCCCTTTCAGCCCGGCCTTTTAGACGAACTTTGTTAAAAGATACCCTGTTCCAGAGAGTAATTACGATTTTTATATACCCTGTTCCAGAGTAAAATCGCTGAAAACCCTACCCTGTTTGGCGGCACGTACCCGTATAGCGAATATAGGGGAGTACCCCCCCCCCCCCCCCCCCGGGGCTTGGATCGTAAGCTCGTGGTTGATGTCGTTGTTACTGACTTTTGTAAGGCTTAATTTTGACGCCGTTCCTCATACTGTATTGTATAAGTTACAAAGTCTTGGAATTGCGGGTGACGTGTTGTGCTGGATAAAGGACTACCTGACCGATCGTCATCAAGTTACTCAGTGTTGTGAATGGATATCGATCACAATCAATGCCTGCCAGATTTGGAGTTCCTCGGGGGTCGGTGCTTGGCCCTACACTTTTCTCTCTGTTTTGTGATGATTTATCAAATATAGTTAAGGACGATGATTGTGACATCCATATGTACGCTGACGATACTTTATACGTGGCTGCAAGGACTCGGCCCGATGAAGTAGAGTCCTCGTAAAGTTGTATGACTGCATGCAGGCATGGTGTTGCCGTAATGGTCTGTCTGCTCATTCCGGCAAGACCGAGTTTATGCTTCTTGGATTTGGAAAGTGCATGGGTCCTATTCAAGATCAACTAAAATGGAATTACCACGTCTCCGAGCTAATAAAAACTTTCACTCAAAAACTGAGTCTTGTACGATCGCTACACTTCCTTCCAGTTAAGGCAAGAAAGGATTTCTATTTCAAAATCATTTTGCCGTCTGTCACCAAATTTGGCCGGCCTTGTAGTCTGGGGGAACTGTTGACTGAAAAACGTTCTTCTACCAGGTTAAAAAAAAGTACACTTACGTGCTGCAAAACAATTCACAGATTGGACTGGTGTGCCCCAACTGATTATTGAATTGATTATCATAAGAAATGATAAAGTCGAGATGATGATGATAAGTTTAATACTATAGAATGGTTTTATGTAATCAGGCTCAAGTCATGTTACGCCTTATATAAGCATTTTTTTCCAAGATAGGTCTTAAATCCGTGTTCGTCGAGATCTTGAAAATCAATGCCAGAGACTGGTTAAGCACAAGCGGCAACTTAAATTATATTGAAGAGCTCTGCAAACTTGGGTTTAGTGCGAGGCTAGGTAGCATGCAGAAACCGTTAAAATGGTGTAATTATGGTCATGATCAGGTTTCATGTTACATTTGCCGGGTAGATTTTGTCTTTGACTGAAACTGACATAAAAATTACAGACGTTTCCGATCGAGGAACTGTTCCTTTTTTCTACACAACCGCGCCAGCAAAATAAAAAAGCCCGATCTTTTTTTTTTTTTAATCACATCTTGGCAACCCCAAAAATGAACACCAAAAATTACTTCACGTGCGGTTGGACCGACAATTACAATGTCAGAACATGCGCACTTGATATCTGTGACTGAATCAAAATTCATAACAAATTCATTGCTATATATATTTTGCTATTGCTGGGTTTCAAACAGCTGTTGAATCTCATTATCTGCCTCAAATGATGGCCAAACATTGCCAACCATGTGCTCTCAACCAGAGAATATTCCATTGAAAACTTGTCATTCAGCCGATGAAAATTCCAACGAGATTGAAATGACGTCATATGAAACCCAATTTCAAAAATAACTCGAAAGCGTAGAACGTAAAGTAAAATAAAGCGACCATATTTTACGTCGATAACTTGTGACAGTAATTTGATTAACTGATAAACTTGAGGTCGACGGTGCGCTCATTTTACTCCTCTCTCCGTCAGTGCTCCGTTCTAAAGTGCACCTAACCCCCCGTTATTTCCCATTTTGTCGAAAAATTGGAGTATTTCTAATGACTTGTACGAAAAAAGTACGCGATTTGAATGCCGAATTTTTTACACAATTTTATCCGTGGAACACTTTCAAAAGTCTGGATAGGCGTCACACTCTTTTGTACGTTTATGTACGAAATATAATTTATTCCGACTTCAGACTCTTATAGGAATTGCAGATTTTGCTGGGCTTTTTATCGCCTATCAATACAAAAAATCAGTTTTCGAGCAGCTTTGAGTGAAATTCAAAATTAAGTGTATTCAAATCTACATCACTTCAGCGATCAAATTAGTCAACCAAGTTCCCATATATTCTCATGCAAGTTTACCACCACAGGAAGCTCAGGAAGCCCGCGAGCGATGTGTAAAATTGTGTAAAAGCTTTTGAATTCATTCAAGTGGAGTCATTTTATCGTAGACGTTCTTAAAAATGGTCGGACTTTTTATCAAAATTGGAAATAACAGGGGGGTTAGGCGCATTTTAAGGGTATTTAAAGCTACTTAAGGAGCTACACACACAGGAAAGAAGTTAAGGATGTGAGATCCGGGGATCGAACTCTGGAACTCTTGCACCGAAAGCCGCGCACTAACCAACTGTGTCATCCGGCTTGCTCCCGAGTGCATCAGAAATCACGTGACATAATTTCGGAATTTTGAAAACTCACAACTTACGAAAGCTAATAATTTGAATAATGCCGTCATTTAGCTCTCACTTCCAGCTGAGAATGCTCAAGTTTTCTTGTTTTCAAGTTTCCTTCTTGAATGTTATTTCAAAAGTTTACGTTCAAAGCTAAAAAATGAAGATGTCAAAATAAGACGATTTGAAGTCCATCAATATACAAACAGCTAGTAAAAAATTACAAGACTTATAGGTATTACTGCATGTCCTCAATTTTTCTCTGCAACGAAATCTTACGTCAGTACCTAGTTATATTCGCATGCTTCAAGCACACCATGCAGCTTTTAGTATTTACTAGTATTCATATAAACTTAGTCGGTACCAGGTTACATCGAAAAAAAAAATCCCAAGAAGTACTTTCTGGTTTTAAATAATTTCATATAAGGGTGAAAAGCTGGATCAGTATTCTTAGGTTCGTGTTTACACGTCGCGCGATCGCGTGACAATGTTTTTCATTTTTCTTTTGTTTTTACAAATCAAAATATGGCCTGTTGCTTGGCAACATGGGATGTTTTTCGGGTTCATTTGTTCCTATTGAAAATATGGAAAGTGCGAATCGAATTCCCGCTGTGACAAACTACGTCAATTCTTTGTCTATTTTCGTCAAGACGCGGTCCAACCAATCAAAAGGCGAGGGAGTCGTTTCAATATCATTGCATGCAGTCGCGGTCAGACATCATTTGAGTCGAGTTTGATCGTCGCCAAAAAAAACCCACTATCATGAATCGCTTGTTGCTTATAGTGTTTTGTGCTGCTCTTGGTAAGTTATTGCACGATCGATGTTTATAAGTAATTTTCTAGAACCCTCAAATCTACTTACTTTGTTGCGCCCCACCCTTTAACGGCTAAGAGATATAACTTTTTTACATCAATAATTAAGCTCGAGCAGTTCAGAACAAGCGAATGAATTTAGCAGAGCCACTTTTCTTTCTCGTCAAGTTACTGTATACTTACACAGTAATTTGATTTTCTTAGATTTTTTTATGTACAAATTACAGACGCTTCGACTCGTTCTATAGTTTTTAACTGATTGTGGATTATTTTATAGCTACCATTACAATCAAAAACACTCACACTTATGAAAATTACTAATTTGAAAGTGCCCTTTCTGATGGTGCTATCCATTTTGTGATCCGAGCTGATATTTCTTTGTCCTGTGTCACGTGACCAGGTCCCGCGAGCTATTGATTACGCGCGCTACTAAAGCAAAACATGACAGGAATTTATTTTTGTGTAACTTGCCACATATATCCTGTTGGTTTGGAAATGCTACGAAAATTATTGTGTGGACAGGAAGCCTTTGATGTGGTTTTTATTAAATTATCCGATTTTAATTTAATACTATCATTAGACTTTCGCAATTAACTGTTTCGAAAGTTTTCTCGCGATGCGACTCTTTTAAAAAAAAATCGTGAAGTTTCTGATGACGTATAAATTGGAGAAATTAATTAATTTAATCGGAATCGGAATCGTAAGTAAAAGAAAACTAGAGAGTAAAGTTGTTTGCGAATAATCTAAAGAGGCGATTTTATAATCTTTCAGCGAAAAAAATTATAGACTAGCAATTGTATACCACAATTGGCGTCTGATCGAACCAAAAATTGCATGAATTCATGCGTAGTGCAATTGTAAGAACGACAATTAATTGTTTTACGTGACGACAAAACTTTGATGTTTTCAGTCTTGTAGCGTTTATAAATTACCTGAAAACGTTTGTGGAATGTGAGAGTGCGTCACGTTGTCGACTCACAATAGGCCATTTGCGCGCGTGATGCCGTCATTTTACTACACGGTACAATGGGCTTTTGGCTATTTGAACAGAACACACCAAAATTAGTAAAAGTTGAGATTTTGTAGTAGTATCGATGAATAGCGCCAAAGTTATCGGTGACCGAAGTTGGTTATTTTTCTATAGAAACCGCATGAAACCCACCAACGAACGTTTCTGATACAAATAAAGCAAACTTCGGCCACCCATAACTTTGGCGCTATTCATCGAAACTACTTCAAAATCTCAACTTTTACTAATTTTGGTGTGTTCTTTCAAATATTATATTTTTGGTTTTGTTGGATTAAAATTTAAAATGTCACGCAAGACCTGCCAAAAGCCCATTCACAATAGGTCACTAGCGTGACTGCCTCACTTGATTACATCTTCCAGAATGCCTTTCCTAAAGCCAATTAGTATCAATTCTCAGAGTGGTTTTCATTAACCCGTAAAACTGTGTGTCGATTAAAGTGTAATAGAAAATACAAAAAAACACAAAGGAATTAGAGTGTAGTACACTAAAGTGTACATGTATTTCACAGGCTTATGAAAACTACTAATGAAAATCTGAATAGAGTGGTTTGCATTAACCCGTGAAACACACTTTATTGCATCACTCTATAAAACGTGGACTCTAATTCTAACCCGTGAAACAAAGTGTACTAGTTGGAGCATAATAGTAGAGAGCTTTAGATCGAAGAGGAGGACGAAGACGAAGTTTGGCCGCGAGAGATCTGGTACCTTTGTTGTCATGCTCGTCTTCGTCCTCACGCAAAAATATGATTTAGATTGATGTCAACAACGACTGTTACAATTAGAACGATGTTCAGCAAAAAATCAATCTTTGAGACCTAATACAGTACAGTGTATTTCACGGGTTTATGAAAACCATTCTAAGATGTAGTCAAATGAAGCCATCATGCAAATGTTAAAGTGGAATACAATTTACGTGGCTTGAGGGTTCTTGTACTACGACTGCTTAAGTACTAAATAAATGTTCATATCGTATCATAAAATAGCGAAGTGCAACAGTGACGTCACACCTAAACAAACCAAATTTTTCATCTCCTTGAGCCCGATTTTGGTACTTTAGATTTTAATGCGTAAAACGTAAGCAACTTTTTTTATAATAAGATATAGGTTTCTCCGTGCTCTATTCAGTACGATTACAGATTCATCATGTTTGTCCTAGTCATGCATTTAAGAGCTATTTTTAGAACCACTGCCCAACGCTATTGATAATTGTGACTTGCGATGACGTCATAAAATTATTAATGAACGATTTATTAATCGAGAAAATGATATAAACTTTTAAAACGGCATACGTTGTAACTGATATAAAAATTACAGACGTTTCAATCGAGGACCGTTACCTATCCTATCCTATCCGATAATTGAATGATATGCACCATTTGGCTTACACTAATAATTCAGGGAAGTAAGCTGGAGACAGTGTTCAAGCCTTTTTGATGTTAGTGGTGGTGGTTGGGAGTTGTCTATACTAGTGCAAAGCTCTATAAAATAGCGTAAGCCATTCGCTAAAGTTTAATTTGGTAGCTGAGAAATTGGAGGAAGCCACCTTTGTGATCCATAAACAGAAAAACTCCCTCGGTCTTCCTTCCGGAGCTTTCTTTTTTTTTTCTCTCTCTCTCATTGTATCTTTGTTATGGATGGTTGAAGGCAATTCATTATAAATTCATAAGCAAAACATAACCTTGACACTTTTGTTTTACTGCACTATGAATTACAGCCAAAGATGTAAAATCGGAGCTTGACAATCCAACAAATGCTTGGCAAACCGAAAATCATTTCGCGCGCGAAGGGACCTATAGAACTTTTATTAGACTCTCAGACTGAACATGCGTACTTGGTACCTGTGAATTTTATCTCGGGTTAAAAAGAAACTCTCGCGTATTGCACCTTTTCACTTGGTGACGGACACTTTGTCCGAAAGCTTTGCTCATTAAAATTGTTTTATTTCTACGTGGTTGGAGCATTTATACATTAATATGGACAATCCCATGTACAATGGCATTCTTAACATACCTCTCAGGATGTTTATTTTTGTTTATATAGTTGCTATGGCAACTATACTGGATGTTTGTTTCTGTTTATACAGTTGCTATGTCAATGTAAGTTTGTTTGTGATAGTTTGCACCAAATAACCATTATGTTTGTGATATATCTAGCGGTGCGACGAATTACGTCAATGCAATGAAGTCCAACAGCCAATCAAAAATCGACAAGTTGATTTCAATATTACACCATGCAGTTGTCAGCCATCATTCACATTAAAAACTTGAAGGCGAACAGATTTGAGTTTGACTGTCGCAAAGAAAAAACTACCATGAATTGCTTGTTGCCTATAGTGTTGTGTGCTGCTCTTGGTAAGTTACTTGACCAATGGATATTCTCTGATGTGATTTTCTTTAATAGTAGCCAATTTTCACTTAATTGCACTCCACCCTTCTAAGCGGGCTGAATAAGATTTTCTCAGTTGTAACAATTGAGCTCGTTCAGTTTCGGGGCAACTTCAGTCATTTAGCAGAAAAAGTTGTTTTAGATTCTGTTCAAATTTGAAGCAAACTGTAATTTATGCGCGTAGTAGTAAGTAAATGGATTTGTCTACTTTTGTCTTTAACTGTTTGCGGTTCATCAAATCTAATACTTTTTTTCGAGTTGAGTGAGATATATTCCCTTAAGGTTCACTCCATCGATTGCCGAATATATGCTAGCTAGGGAATAGCGTCGCTAAAATTGTTATTACAAATTCATTAAAACACAAGCATAAGCACAAAAAATGGCAGCAAATTTGTATGTAAGACACGTAATCCGAATCTTGATAATTTTTTATGTTTGAAGAGATTTTTGAAAGAAATTGAAAGATTTTAAATAGCCGTGGACCTCACAAAGGGGCACGCCAATGCAAAAGATTGCACGTGAAGGAAAGAATAGACTCATTTACGCTATGTTTAGGAGGAACACCAGAAGGAGCTGTTGAAAATTGTAGAATTGCAGTCGGGTTTAATTCATGTTACAATTCCGTGATTTTGTTGCCTCTGAATGGAACTGTAACTGATTTTAAATAGCCGTAGACCTCAATAAAGGGACACGCCAATGCAAATGATTTCGTATATCAGTGATGTGTTGTAAGATTGCACGTGAAGGAAAGAATATACTCATTTACGCTATGTTTAGGAGGAACACTAGAGGGAACTGTTGAAAATTGTAGAATTGCTGTCGGGTTTAATTCATGTTACATTTGCGTGATTTTGTTGTCTCTGAATGGAACTGATATAAAAATTACGTACAGACGTTTCGGAGGAACTGTTACCTTCACGATCGACCTGAAATGACATGAGCTTTGAACGACGTCTTGCGCTTTCCTGAATTTTTAAGCCTTGTTATCACTAGCGACGGCAGCTAGACTTTCTCAAAGTCGTCAGCCCCGCTTTTTAATTTTTGACTTTTGCGGGATTGGCCTGTCGTGCGTAAAAAAAAAAGAAGAAAAAATCTCGAAGAATAATGATTAAAATAAATACTAAATAAGAGAGGACGATCGACTTGTGGCAAGTCTAGCAGATAGCATGCACAGACTCGATCAGAAGTGTAACGGAAATTGTCATTTTTCATAGGTTAGTTTAGTTTATTAGATTTTCCTTCCAATTAAGGCAGGGACACCACATTAGCTTGGGACCTGTGGTGTACTAGGACAGACCACACACAAAACTTCATGGCCACTCTCCCCGAATTGCTAGTGGCGTAGGTTCTTTAATTAACGTCCCTCCAATGCAAATCGTGAAGTGTTGAGAGACGGGGCCTACGGTTTAACGTCCTTATCCGAGAAGACGTAAAGGCCTAACCATTTGCAGATGTAATTACAAAGGCAGCACCTTCTCCTCAGTTATTTAAAGACCTCGAGTGTTGGTCCGACCGGGGAATCGAACCCCGACCTTCCGCACTGAAGACCGGCACTCATCCAACTGAGCCAACCGGGCGGTTTATGCTTCCGTCGTTACGGAGAACCATGCCTGTAATAATTCAAGAAAGCGCGAGACGTCGTCAGTCTTGTAGGCCAGCAAATCAATTTAAATTAGATTCTAAAGAAAGTGGGCAAAACAATCTGGAAGTTTTAGCTAAATGACGGCATCTCGAAAATGTCCTATTGTGAGTTATATATATGTACAATTATATTAATTAGTTGAGGGTCTCAATGGGGGGGTATCAGTCACGACTCACGCTTAAAAAAATCGCTTTTTCACGACTCACGGTTAATTTTTCCGAATCACGGTTAACGTAAGCGTTTTGAAGAATTTCCGATATAGCATGAAGAAAAATTTCGTTTTGAATTGAATTGCTGTTTCTTTTTGGCTGCTTGTCTCTTTGGCAAAAATGTTAATACATACTAGTAATGGGAAATCCAAGTCAAGCTGTTGTTGGGTAGCAATCCGAAAATTTTCAATCCTTCCGCCCATCTTTGCCAGACAATATAGCTTGAGTTCAAATAAACCCAAGCCGAACGTTTTGGCCTGTTCCTTGAGGCCCAGGCCATCAATTATTTGCCTCTTGAGATCGTTGATCAAAGGTTGGTCATTAATCTTTAAACGGACCTTACCCGCTCACAGGGCTTCTCTTCACCCGTCCGATAGAAGCTTACCATGCCTCTTATGACGGACCGATGGTCTTATAAACACATGCAAGAGTTTTATAAGTATTCGAGTACAAGTACAAGTCGAAGCAAAAACTATCACACGAATTACACAAGTTAGTCAATCATTGAC
Source organism: Telmatactis stephensoni (assembly GCA_029948255.1). Lineage (NCBI taxonomy): Eukaryota > Metazoa > Cnidaria > Anthozoa > Actiniaria > Isophelliidae > Telmatactis > Telmatactis stephensoni. The sequence continues at coordinate 159,220 of JALIZF010001847.1, forward strand.
ACACTGAGGAAAGTAAAAACTGAGACGCCTGGACAAAGACCACCATGCAAGAGTGACATAGTGAGCGCCTGGCTGACGCCTATTCAAATCGCCCAGGAAGACCAGGCAACGCTCAAATGTCATTGGTCTCACGCCCCAGCGCCACAGGAAAGTTCACCTAGACTTTAGATCACTTAAATGTACTATAAAAAACGAAAATCACGGCTCACGCTACAAAAATTATTCACGGCTCACGATTACTTTTTTCGAATTTTCACGACTCACGGTTAATTTTCTAAGCGTTTCACGACTCACGCTTAACCCCATTGAGACCCTCCTTCTAGCCTTAGGCTGTAATAATTCATAGTGCAGCAAAACAAAAGGGTCAGGGTTATATTTTGCTTATAAATTTTAATATACTGACTTGCCTTCAGTCATCCATAACAAAGATACAATGTCGACGCTCTGCACTAAAGTTTCCGAAGAAAACCCGAGGGAGTTTTTCTGTTTATGGATCACAAATATAGAGCTGATTTTAAGTGGCTTCCTCCAATTTCTCAGAGTCTAAGGCCCTGTTCAAATTAAGGAGCTTTCAAGTCGATTCAAGTTTTGACTTGCGCGGGCTTGCATCTTCGTTTGAACACCAACTTGCATCGACTTGCGTCTACTTGCATCGACTTGAGAGCACTTTGAACGTGCTCAAATTTTTCTCAAGTCGATGCAAGTTTTTCCTCGTTTGAACAGTCACCACGCTAAACTTCATAAGTTGTTTTTCATATTTTTTCGTCCGAACTTCTTGCACATTTCCTCCCCTACAAATAATTCAAACAAAAACAAAACTGATTTTCTTGCTGTCCTTCAGCTAACTGATTTTCCTTGAACGTTTTTGAACATTTTTCATCGACTTGCGTGGAGAGGTGTTCAAACGAGGATGCAAGTTTCAAGTCAAAACTTGCATCGACTTGCGTTCTCGTTTGAACAAGGCCTAATTGCTACCAAATTTTGAAAAATGGCTTACGTCTTATTACAGAGCTTTGAACTAGCATAGACAACTTCCAACTCTCATTGGTTCCAACGTGTTGAATGCGTTTTTTGTTGAATACCGCTAGCAACCAGACTATAAAAATATAAGTTGTAATAAATTAAAATTGACAAGACGTATAGGAGTATAGGTGACTGTGCATGCAATTGCACTAAAATTTTTCGTTACAATAACAGAATTTCAGTATTCAGTTCCCTGATCTAGATCTCTGATTTGACTTTGACCTTGACTTTGACCTTGATTTAGTAACTAGTTCTGAACACGACGCGACGTTAAGGCTCGTTTACACGGGCGATTTTGCCGTCGATTTTTATGGCAATTTTTGGCGCGATATCTCGGCGATTTTATGAAAAGAGGCATTTTCGACCAGCATTCACAACTAAAAGAGCAAGCATCTTTTGAAAACAAGATGGATGAATGAAATCGAGCTGAAAACGCAGATCAAAAATTCCTCTTCTCATAAAATCGTTGAGATGTTGCGCTAAAATTGCTGTAAAAATCGCCGCTTTTGTCGCACGTCAAAATCGCCCATGTTAACTTCCCTTAAAAGAGGAGGCCGCGCGCACTCACGACTTTTGTTTAATGCAAAATGACAAAGTCAAGGTGGTTGCACATCATCGTATTCGACGATAACGTATCTTCTTTTGTGTCACAGGCTGTATTGCTGTTAATGCGGACAAGAAAGAATGCAAAGAGGGGATTTGCATGAAAGTCATGGGAAAATCCGGCAAAATCACCATATGGTTGGAAGGCAAAGAGAAAGAAAAAGCAATGACCATATTATTTGATGCGATCTTTGAAAGAACTAAAGAAGGAAAAAAAGCTGGATTTGAAGGACAGAAAAATGATGAAAAGCACGGCATTGAAAACTTCGCCAGTGTTGGATTTGATTTTTCTGCCGTCTACAATAAGAAACTCTTGGTAACTACGTAATTAAATTGTGTCAGTTCCAAGGGGAAGCTCTGCTCCATAGTCGATAACCTCACCCTCAGTAAAAATACAATTCATAAGAGAAAATTAAGGGATTCTCTCTACACATCTTCTAAAGAAAATGGGTTTCTTTCCTACACGTTTAGTTCATTGCATTTCGTGAAATAATCTCAACCCTTTTATTTACCTCCAGCATAAAAAGACATAGAGGATATTACATGGGCGCGCGGAGATATGAATTTATCTTCGAGTGTTGATGAGATCTCTCACGAGTGAGCGCAGCGAGTGAGAGATTATCAACACAAGCAGATAAAACTCATATCTCCAAGCGCCCATGTAATATTCTGTTTAATATATAATCAACGATGAACTAGAATATGCCGTCGCCGTGAAGCTCCCGAAAAACGTAGCTATGGCAACAGTGTTATCTTCACATGTGAAGATATCACTTTTTCGAAACAGAAAAATAGATAATTCATCGATGATTATATATTAAACTCTTTTCTTACACTTTCAGCGTAAAACGTACCACGTTTGGACAAGTCCTTCCTAAATAGTCGATGTATAAGAGGGATGAAGAGTACTGTACTGCATGGGAGGAGTGGATTCGGGGAGAGGTGATGGATTGAACGAGTATCTATATGGTCACCTCCTCTCAATTTTGCTGCAAAACATTCAAAACAAAACGGCTTAAGACAATGTTATAATATCGCATGCGCATTTGTAAGCCGTGTCCCTATAGCCATCCACCCCTCCCCCCCCCCCCATTCAGAATTTTCTAGCTGAATCTGCCCTTGACTGTCCACTATAGGTCAGAAGTTAGTCGAAGTAATAAAGCAAAGACACGAGTTAGTTATGCTGCTCTGTGCTTCTCGACTTATCGCTGAAACTGAATGAATTTTTTTCTGTTTTAAAATCAGAATATCAGTGTGGTGTGCTTCAATTTCTCCACAATCCTTCCTGGACCCAAAGCGACACTTAACGTGCAAATCTGTATTTTCAAAGAAAATGGTACCGTCACTCTCTGTGATGGGGAGGAAGTTGATGTTCGCAGAGGAATGGTGAAATTTAATACCGAGGTAAAAATTAAAACAAGCAGATAAGCACATAGGATTGGTAAAGATACATATAAATTGATTCAATGATAACTCATTGGGACTGGGATTTGCCTGTTTTTTTTTGACTGGGAAATGGGATTTGTTGTACTGGGACTGGGATTTGGGGATTTTTTGTCACTGGGAATAGAAAACAGAACATCAAATGCGAATGGGATTTGATGCTGAAAAACTGCAAAACCGTACAAATATTTTTAAAAAATTGAAAAATTACAAGTCGACGCACAAAAAAAAAAAAAAACGAAAAAGAAAAAAAAATCATACGGAGGACTTTTCGGTATATTATGCATCTGAGAGACTGAGACTGGTCACATGTCTATTTTTATGACTTACTTTGTGAAAAGGGGAGTTCGAAAAACTGCAATGGGATTTTTGAGAAATTTATGACTGGGATTGGGATTTTAATGAAAAAGTAGGCTGGGAATGGGATTTGGACCCCCCCCCCCTTTCAGGACCCTCCGTGAACCTAGCTTGCATACCAAGCGTTTCTTTGAGGGGAAAGAGAGAGAGAGAGAGAGAGAGAGAGAGAGAGAGAGAGAGAGAGAGAATCCCCATTCCCCCCACCCAAAGAAACACCTGCTACGCAGGCTATCATGAACCGTTTCAGGGCTTCTGTTTTCTCAATTCCAAAAGAAAATCTTCCTCCCGTCCCAAAAGAAAACCCTTAGAGTATGGAAGTCTGTTAGAAGTTTTAAGATCCCATTCCTGATTATATAATAACAAACTTCGCTGTAGTCTATCTGAGAGATAAATAAATCCAAAAATCTAAGGTGAATTTTTTCCTGTTTCATTAACTCAGAGAATCCAGTATAAAGGCATAGAGGACTACATACAACATTTGACAGAATTTGTAGAAGTCGAAGGGATACAGATTCGCAACGTTCACCTCATAGTCACAAAAATTACTCCCCAAGTTTGCTTGAGGATAACATTGGCGTTTAGCTTCTCATCTCTCCAAATTTTGTTTACAAGTTACAATAGGTATTTGTCTTTCTTACAGCAGATACGGTTCTCGCTGTTTTTGAAATTTTGTTGAGATTTTGGCGGTAGTTTTGACTACATAATGTTGTGTCCTAACAGGCAGCGCAAATTTGTATCGTATCTTCTAAGGATTAAATTGGGGCGATACATGTTGTATGTAGTCCTCTGTGACTTTCTACTTGATTAACGAAATTCACCTTAGATTTTTGGATCTATGACCAATTTTTCTCATAAAGCAATTTTTAAAAATCGTCTGATATCTCGAGATATTTGATCAAATTCGCAGAAAAATCATTATCGGTACAAAGTTCAAGGCTTGTAGACAAATGGCTGCAAATTTCTCAGAAATCGGACAAGGTTTTGATGTAAAAAGACGCGATTGAAATTCATGTCTGACAAACAAATCAATAGGTACGGACCACCTTAATGTTTTAGCGAAGTCGCTATCTAATTCGGCGTATATAGAGTGTCCACAAAGGTCGAAAACATCAAAATGCAAGAAAACAGTTTGAACTGTTAAGAATGCCATTGTACATGGGATTGTCCATATTGATGAATAAATGCTCCAACCACGTAAAATTAAAACAATTTTAATGAGCCAAGCTTTCGGGTAAAGTGTCCATCGTCATTAAAAAAGTCAGGGCAAGTGAAAAAGTACAATACGCGCGAGGTGAGATAGCATACAGTAACTATGGTGATTGTAGCGGTAACTAGCGCGCTCGAATTACAATCGCGCGCGCTAACTCGAGATAGAATAGAGCTATTGAGAGCTAACAAAAAGATTCCATTTTTCCGTGCGTCTGTACTCTAATCGATGCAAAGATGACGTCAAAATGGGGTGAGAAGAAAAAAGTACGCCACGAGACGAAGTCGACTGGCGTGACTGTTGTTCTTGCCACATTTTGACGTCTTCTGTGTATCGATTAGAGTACAAACGCACGGAAAAATGGAATCGATCTGTTTAATTATATAATATTTATCGAAACATTCCAACCAATCAGAGCGCGCGTAAGATTCGATGACGCCATCTATGTGTGTGTGTACTCTAATCACACATGGTTGTTCGACCAATCAGAGCGCGCGTAATATGCCAATTATTATATAATATAATATAACTGATAAAAACTAAGAAATGATGATGAAAAAATGCAATAGAAAAAAAATTAGTTAAATTTCCTAAAATATTGAACAAGATTCTATCCAAGACGATTTTAACAAAGTGGTATAAACTATGCATGTTGCTTCAGAAATTTCGCACCTGATTGCGTTGTTATTGTAAGTTTCAAGGTGCGTCTGTCAGCTTGCATATCGCTGTGAAAATTGCTATTTGTCAGCAGGGTCTATACTCCTCATCCCCCAAAAGAATCGTTCATTTCAGAAAATAACTATCTTTTTGTCTAACAGCTGGAAGGATGGAAATTTTGCGGCGATCCAGGAGTGAAATGTAAAAAGGAAGAAGTTGGAAATGGTGTCGATCTTAGGATACAAATATCGACACCTAAGAGTGGAAAAGCAAAAATAAAAAAGCAGGAAAAGAAAAGGGGACAGAGAAGGAAGGCATGTAAAATCGGTTTGGGCAATAATGCAACCATGGATGTTCCTGAATCGGTATGTAAAATATCGAATGCATGCATTTAGTGATATGGCCTTGATTAACGCTACGTATAAACTCAATACAATACAATACAATACAATACAATACAATACAATACAATACAATACAATACAATACAATACAATACAATACAATACAATACAATACAATACAATACAATACAATACAATACAATACAATACAATACAATACAATACAATACAGTTCTCAAAAGAACGCACAAATATGCACAAGAACGCGAAAAATATGAGACCGTATTAGGTTAGTAACAGTTGAATGGCTTCCCGGTGCAAAGCCGCGCGCTAATCAAAGTCAAAAGTGGCAATAAAAACGACATCATTTTTATTGATTTGTGCAGAATTGTATAATAAGTATGGTATTGGTCAATTAACCAGGGAATATAGCTTTTTACTTGTCACTTGCATTTACAGCGTGACTCGTAAAAATGCACAGCTGTATTAGCTGGTTAGTCGACCAATAACCTGTATATACAAGCAACTTCAATAAATTGATATAGAAGCACGTTTTGCTCGATCTTCCCCTTGAAATTTTGGCCATTTTTTCTCCTCAAAATCGCTTCAATGTCCCGGATGTCATGTCCGCTCATTATACGCGATGTCTCAACCAGTAAGTACCTGGATAAATTTGAAAACGTATCTTTTTTCCTCCATTTTCGTACCTTAGACAAAAGAATACGCCGTTTTAGTGCAGACGAAAGGCCTAGTAAAAAGATGGCGTTTTCAATTTTTTCTGTACACGTAGTCCTCCTTAGGATACTCCTTTATTGGGTTTCCTGTGGAATCAAACTGGAAGAGAGAAGACTGGAGGCGACTTTTTTCGTTCGTTCCCAGTCTCTTATCGATCTTTGATACCGGAAGCCCAGAAGTAAAATAGTATTGTATTGTATTGTATTCTATTGTATTGTATTTACACAGAAAAGCTCACAAACAATTGAAAAAAATACTGACCGTTCTCCGTTTCGTTCACAGGTTGACAAAGACGATACGTGTTACGTCATGCCTGAAGGTTTTCCAAAAATAGAAAGTAAATCTGGCAAGTTGTATCTGACATTCCGCTTTCCCAAATTCTCCAAACGCATCCTACATGATCCTGCAATGGACCTGAGGGGGGAGGACGTGAAGGACGGGGAGGAGGTGAAGGACGAGGAGGAGGACGAGGAGGAAAACGCTTCGGCGTCCATTGCAGCTTCCATGCTATTTGTAGCTCTTGCTGCTTCTTTGTGTCGGTTTTTGTAAAATGTCACTGTGATTTGTAGCTAGCTATAGAGCTCCGTTTGAAATGCTAGGATTGACTCTTTTGTTAAAGAATCACTGTCAACCGCAGTCCTTTGCGAGCTTGATGCCGTTTTCGGTATACCGAAAAATGGTGGAGCCTTTGTTCAGAGGAGGCTTCACCTGCGGAGGTGTGGAATCTTCAAGTTCCCGAATAAAAACAAATACATGCGCGCGCAAAGGATTGTGTTTGTCAGCGATTCTTTAAAGCTACCCATGTTCGTTCGCTAGTGCGCGGCGCGGCCCTGTAAGCGAGTTTACGGTTCGACATCCTCGTTCCTGCCACCACCCCCTCTTTTCTGTGTACTAATTAGCTATACAGGTAAGGGGAAGCAAGAGTGAGGATGTTGGTCCACTGATAGAGGGAGAGAAGAGGGGAAGGAGAGGGATAAAAAGAAGGGATATGGGCGTTAAATACTATTCATTATCTTTCTGTTTTATATACTAACACTGAAGAAAACAAAACAGTCAATTCTAGTGTTAACTTTATAGGCCTGCATCAAAAGTGAATCTTGACTCACATGCACCGCACCGCACCGCACCTAATGGATCCACAATAACCGCTTAATCGATAATTAGCTTTTATCCTGATCTCTAGCTCCTGTTAAGTTCGCAATATCATTTTTTATATATTCGCACATAACAAATCTGTTGTGCATTAGGAACCTGGAACCTGGGAGGGGGGGGGAGGGGAGGGGAGGGGAGAGGTACTCCTTATAATTGAGGGTCAATAGACTATATCGGGAGGCTACGCTCGAAAAAGGTTCCTTCATACCGGAGCTAGCCAAAGAAAACTGTCATTAGTCTGTACATCTGAAATCGAATAAGTGGCAAATCGCTCGACTGTAAGAGCAAAACGTGCTACAACATTTCCTTGCAGTTGAAAGTATACGAATGGGGTACTATTTTCTGCAAAAGGTTAAGGGAAAGGGGTACGTGCCTTTTCTCTCAGAATGGTAGAAGGTCATAAAAGGTTAAAGATTTGGACCTCGTTGAGTGTCTCCTCCTTATAAACTTTTGAGTACCGCTTCCCTATCCTACCATCACCAACACATAAACTGGTAAAATTCTGTCGCTCGTTTCTCGCTCGCAGAAAAATTACCGCTGGGCACGATGTCTGTCGTTAGAACTTGTCCCGGAAGTTCAACTTCACCTCTTTTTCTGATTGGTCAACCCATTAGATTGGTTGGATTCTTTGAAAGCCGCCATTTTGAATTTCAATTTCTGGAACAAGTCCTAAAAGACATTGTGCCCAGGGGGAATTTTTCTGGGAGCGGGGAAACGAGTGACAGAATATTACTCCTGGGTTCCCGGGGATGCCACCACCACTGCCCGCCGGGGAAATGCTACATTCACAACAACCAGTTAAATATGTTTAAAAGTGGATTTAACTTAACAAGGTTAAAAATTAGTTGCTCGTAACATGTGCAACTAGCCACTAAAAGAGGTGAAAACTTGTTTGATTAAAATATGACGGCAAGTTTGTTTGGACTTTGTCTTGTGAAGGGTTATCAACAAATTGGAAAAAAACATAAATCTGGTTTAGGTAAACTAGTTCAGTTGGTGTGAATGCAGCATAAGGCAACGGTGTAACAGCAGCAAATAGATCTAATTCATTGTAATTAGTTTGATAAGCTAAGAATCAACATATATGTTTATGTTTATTTTACAGCTAGATAACTAAGTCGAATAGCAACGGGCAAGAAGCAAGTGTAGCTAAGTTGGTTAGTGCGCGGCTTTCTCAGTGATGCGAGAGAAGGGGAGGGGAGGGGGTAAAGAGCGCTCATTCTATTCTAACCGCTCTTAACATTGATATGTTGATATTCTAGAGTGGACGAACGCCACACTTGCAAATGTGAGATCAAAGACGTTTCAATAGTACCTTTTGCCCATGTTATACTAAAAGTTTGGGTAAATTCAAGTGAGCATGGTTAGGGCAGAATGTCGAGGGTGGAAGCAGAATAATGAATAGGTTTGACATCGCTTTGGAATAATGAATTATTGCATCTGAAACCCAAGAATAAGAATAAGGAATAATGGGAAACAGTTAAATGGTGCATTCTTGAGAAAACTTGTGAATAATGGTAGCCGACCAACTATTCTGCTTCCAACCCCGGCAGAATGACAGTGACCTAAAGCAAACACCCGACGCTTGAAAGAAGGAATGCTCGCTCGGTCCTGAGGTTTTCCGTTTATTCGACTATGCTATTTATGTATTACTTATAAGCTTTGTTTAAACTATAGATGAAAGTATAAAATAAACAGTTGCATTTGTGTTTAAGGTGGCTCGTACCTATTGATTTGTTTGTTGGGCATGAATTTTAATCGCGTCTTTTTACATCAAAACCTTGTCCGATTTCTGAGAAATTTGCACCCTGATTTGTCTACAAATCTTGAAATTTGTACCGGTAATTATTTTTCTGCGAATTAGATAAAATAATTCGAGATATCAGACGATTTTAAAAATGGTTTTATGAGAAAAATTGGTCATAAATCCAAAAATCTAAGGTGAATTTTTTCCTATTTCGTTAATCAAGTAGAAAGGCTTAGAGGACTACATACAACATGTATCGCACCAATTTAATCCTTAGAAGTTGCGATACAAATTTGCGCTGCCTGTTACGACGCAAAATTATGTAGTCAAAACTACCGCCAAAATCTCAACAAAATTTCAAAAACAGCGCGAACCATATCTGCAAAAAGAAAGACAAATCCCTATTGTAACTTGTGAACAACTGAAATATTGAGACATGAGAAGCTAAACGCCAATGTTATCCTCAAGCCAACTTGGAGAGTAATTTTTGCGACCACGAGGTGAACGTTGAGAATTTGTATTCCTTCGACTTCTACAACTTCTGTCGAATTGTTTCGTGAAATTTTCTAAGTATGGGATAGAACAAGATGTTAACATACCTGTTGTCTTTGCTGCACTAGGTATAATTCAGTAAGCTTCAAAAGTAAGCAACTACATCGAGTCGACGTTGGAGTTGCCAAGGTAAAACCTTCGTGGTTTGTTAATTTATTCAAAACAACACCTTACTATCTGTTGCAAAATTCCTCACGGGATCTAGACTTTTGGGACTAAAGACAGTAGTTCTCTGAATCCAATTGCTTCTGATTCTAAATTCCGTGTGGAATTTTGTATTACGTACGTGTCGCTAACGGGAGTTTCGTGACTGACGTATCACTATGTATGTTTCCTTTTGGGGGGTTATTGAACATTTTTAAAATGTCAAAAACAGAACATTGCAAAACAAAATAAACAGGAGAGGGTCTTAGGCTTATGTAAAAAGCATTGTCTTGATTCCTTTGTAATTGGCAAGTAAAGGATATCGATCTCGGAATTATTGGGTTATTGCGCGCACATAATTCCACCCAATCGAAACAAACGTTCAAAATTGCATAAAATTGCTGTCCAACCTGAATATACATCGCAGTTACCGTATTTGCTAGTTTTAGCGCCGCTCCCGATTAAACGCCGCACCTAAGGGCAAAATGATGAAATTAAGCACCACCCTCGAATAAGCGAAGTATTTGTTCACACAGTACGGCGCTTATTCAAAAGACTTCCACTAGACAGTCATCTTGAATAAAGAAAACCAAGTACGGTGTAATATAACTCAATTTGAAATTGTGTAAAAAATAGAGGTTTTGTACACAAATACAGCGTGGCTCAGGTTTTCAGCCCGGGATGAAATGTTCAGTCGCGATTACATGAGAATTTTCAGCCCGTTTCGCCGGGCTGAACCTTCCAGCCCGGTTAGCTTGACCCGGGCTGGAAATTTCATGTAATCGAGAACTTGATTCCATATACATTTGTTGAGGAGACCGGGCTGAAGTTTCAGCCCGCCTGACCGGGCTGAAAATCGTCATGAAATCGGGCCCTTAGTCATTTAGGGTTTGATTGGACTTCTTATAATGTGCTAATCGTCTTGAGGATGGGGGTGGGGGTGGGGGACATATTCTGCGATCAGGTCAGATCGAGTTTGCGATACAAAGATTTCAAGTGACTTTTCATACAGTTTCTTTAGATTCAGGAGGTGGGCAACCGTTGCTAAGAGACATATCAAAAAACAATAATTGAATTGAAGTTAGCAATTTTATTTTTTGTGTGAAAAGGAGCTCCAAATTAAAGATTAAGTCAACAACAAGATCTATCTTGGAATCATTCTGTCAAGGAAATATTTATATACAACGAGAGAACCGTTTTCTAGTGCAATGAATTTGTACTTGGTACTATGTAATATTACTAATAATATATTACTATAATAAAACAGACATAAATAAAACTGATTTAATTACAGATACATTCTATAGAAAATATCGGGTAGACGAGCGAATCCAAAAAGCAAGTTCAGTTTTGTGTGAAACGACGGAATCATTGATATTCGAAGAACGTAAAACTGGATAAGAAAATTTGAAAATCGACTCTACAATTTGTTCCCTCGTTGGGCAGTACGAAAAACAAGATGGCGACGCGTAGAGCGGCCATATTTTACCCATAAACCTTTGCAAACCGAACATCTTATAAATATATTTTGCGTTTTCTTTTGTGGTATAATAGCATTTCTTTGAACGAATTAACGATTTGGTTCATCATCTGCGTAGTTTTATCAATGAGGGATGAAAACATGACCCGTGGTTTCTTTGCAGAATAAAGGCTATTACTGCGAATACAAGAAATGCCCCGCGTACACTTTGCTATCAATAAATAAATGTATACAGGGATTTCACGGCAGCCATGTTTGTGGTCAAAATAATAGAGCTCTTTTCCCAAGAGAAATGAGATCTTTTCTAATTCAAAAACTTTCTATTGTATTTGCCCACAAACATGGCTGCTATGAAATCCCTCTGTAGTATATGCAGAGTACATCTCGAGGCAAAGAAAATTTAAATATATGTGAACTAGTTTTAGATTCGCTAAGAATACCCAATATAAATTTAATAAATATTTTCTTTTTGTAAAACTATGTAACAAAAAATGCGAATAAATTTGAGTATCGTAATGTTTTGTCTGCGCTTGAAATAAAGCTATCCTAATATTTTCCCTGCTAACAGAGGCTCACACAGACGTTAAATCACTCGAAAAGTGAGCCTCTGCCGAGCGAGGCCGTTTTCTTTGTTGTGCCGGCGTCCACAATCGTGGACGAAGAAAACCGGCATTTTGGCGCGTAAAATAAAACTGTCAGTCGTCGAGACACGAAACGTCATAATGACGTCAGGGGTTGCTTAGTTACCTAACGCATGCGCAACAAAGAAAACGGCCTCGCTCGGCAGAGGCTCACTTTTCGAGTGAGCCTCTGTTAGCAGGGAACCTAATATTCTATCTTATGGTTTATTGATAATTTGAGCTGAGCACAGATTCTATAATAAATAATCAATTAATAGAATTTTGATGTGGATTGATGTACCATCTAATTTGGCAATAAACTTTGTAATCTACAGTAATTTTATTAACAATCTCATCTATTTTGGTTCTCTAGATGGATGAAGCGTTTTATAGATGCAACAGTCATCTTGAATTGTGATCAACTTTTGAACGAAATCTTGGCTGCAATTTTCCGAGGTAGTATGGCCCCTGTTAATTTTTCTTTTACGTTATAAATGATCACCATATTTTGGATCAAATATTTTTGTCCATTAGAAAATGCAACAAAAACTGTGCCAATTCGTTGAAGTCTTTAAAAAGAAAAATCTTTTAAGTTGGTAACTTTTCAAGATGGCTGCCATGGTTGCAAACGTTAACACGTTACCATAGCAATGGACATTTGGTTCTAAATAAAATTGATTCTGATACTAATATTTTATCCTGAATGTTATTTTTTAATTCTTGAATTGTATTTTATGATGTGATAGAAAAAGCAATAATTTAACGCTGTACTATATATAATAATCACTCAAATGGATAATGCTTGCGTTGTTAATTTACGAAAGCAGGAAAATATATTCAAATCGTTAAAATCTACATAGTGCATTTATCTGCTGTGTTAAAATTGAAGTTAAAAAAATTCATTTTGAAGCCCGCTTCGCAATCAATCCCTTTCTGAAAATTTCATTGGACGTTCCCATGGATACCTGTCACTCAATGACACTTCAGTGGCTTCCTTTAAGTCCTCAGCTGTAGCTGTTTCCATGGTTACACTTCCTTCTTTTCGTAACATTCAAGTGGCTTCCATTGTCCATTGTTGTGGCTGTCTGGAGCGTTATAAAGTAGGTTTTTGAACCCTTTTTTCTTCAAATAAATAATATTTCAATTATCCTTTTGTCATAAATAAAACGTTTGTGGAATTTCATGGCGCTGCGTTGAGCTTAGACGTGCATTATGTAAAACATTTCCCTATGTGAACCCTAACTCAAAGCCTGTTCCTTGATGCTACACCGTATGAATTCTTGGTGGACGAACAGCTCTTGCTCTACACTTGTCTACCACACATATTCCAGTACAAATGACGTTGAATGAGTATTTCAGCTTTTAGCTTGGGTTTATTATCACCATATATCTGCATAATGGTTCTTTGATGTGAATTTGGACACGTATTTTGGACCGGAACACAGACTCCCCAAAAAGAGAGGGGAAGTAATAAACTGTCATTTTTTCACCTATTGTTGTCCTAGCACCAATCATCATCTTCTCCTGTGTCTTCAAGTCCATATATAGCATAAGGACTTTGACCACTTCGTATTGCCATAGCAATATGCTGGTTCATATTTGGTTGGTAACCGTTTTCAAGTACACTATCCCCGCGATTATCCGGCATTCCTTGTCCTTTTCCCGTAAGGGACAGTTGAGAACCCGTACGGTATTGTCCTGGTCCCGGATGCATAGGGGGTTGAGGTAGTTGACGCCGTTGCAACTGACGAGAACTTGGTGTGGAAACGACAGCAGTAGTGACTCCTGGCCCACGGCCATCGTTTAGAGACGTTGTTGACATTCTTCGTAGGTACACCCGGTTGTTGATATCCAAGGGCTGGTCTTTGGCGATTCATGTACTCCTGAAATTATAAACCAGTTAGGGACACTTCCTGGAACTACATTTGAACCCCGATAACTCGAAAATATAAAAGTTTGGGTTGTTGTGAGTTCGACAGGGGGACTGAGGGAGAGGGGAAAGGGTCTTTCCGTTCCACGCAGGCTACGCTAAGTCCAAACGTATGACCCGCTAACTATGTTATGGTACGTAGTCTAGGACGATATAATTACGTCACGACATGGTCCAAATGGACCTAGCCAAGGGAATGAAATCGACAATAATCATGACGTAATACCGTGTTAAAAAGTGTACATACCACGGTAAATTTGTTACTTTACCATAAAAACAAGCCACGTTTTCATCGTAAAAGTCTACTTCTATGAGTCGCCGTCCTAGCGCATGTAAGGATTTAAGAGTCGTAAAGGAAACGTAGGTTTTTGCGAGCTTTCAAACCTACGTTCTTCAGTCATAAAAGCCGCACGTACGTAAGGTTTTTAGTATCATCGAAGACAGGTACGTAAGATTTTCAGAATCATCAAAGACACGTACGTAAGGTTAATATCATCAACGGCACGTACGTAAGGTTTAAAAGAGTGATTTGGTGACTGCTTAAAAAGACTTGAGGGGTATCAAAAGCACGTACGTACGTCGTTAAGAGTCGTCAAAGACACGTATAAAGTTTTTCAGAGTCACATAAGGCACGTACGTAAGGTTTTTAATATCAACGGTACGTACGTACGGTTTAAAGAGTGATCTGGTGACTGCTTAAAAAGACTTTGAGGGGTATCAAAAGCACGTACGTACGTTCGTTAAGAATCATCAAAGACACGTATAAGTGGTTTTTCAGAGTCACATAAGGCACGTACGTAAGGTTTCAAGAGTGACGTAAGGGTTTGCGGTTCATCACGTGTAATTACGTATGGGTACATTACCTGGTTGACTGCTTGAGAAGATGGTGTACGATACATGGGAGAGCCGTCTGGTATGGATGTTTTCAAATCTTGCATATGTAATTGCTGTTTTGAAAAAATATTGACATACTATTACACACTCATATTTTTGTAGTAAAAACGCGTAAGCAAATCACCTAAGAGAACATTGAAAACTAAAACTAAAAATGACAAAAATATACAAAACAAAACAATAAAACAAACAAAAAAGACAAAAATAGCTATAAACCAAATGTAAAACTAAAGTGACGAAAAACAAAAAAAACAAAACAAATAGAAAAAGAAATACTAAAAACGATGAGTCTTTTTATGCAGTGCAGGATAACATGTAGTATAACATTTCATGTGCGAATGGTACTGCAGAAAGTGCGACTGTAATCAAAACCATTAATATCAAGAATATTTCATTATTCAAACACTAGCTCTAACTGAACAAAATCGTTATACTACTACTTTATCAGGAGCAAAATAAAAAATTTCTTCGTTTTTCTGATTATTCTGTTTTCTTCCAAATTTAGAATTGAAGTGATTTTCGTAAAAACGAATATGATGTGATCAAATTCAAATTTCAATCCAAGAAGAACTCAGTGTGTGATCAAAGGTAATTCACTCTGTTTTCACATGAACCTTCAGGGACCTCCATATTGCTGGGTTTCAAACAGCTGATGAATCTCTTAACTGCCTCAATGTTTGACCACCATGTGCTCTCATCCAGAGAATATTCTATTCAAAACTCATCTTTCAGCTTATAGACGACTTTCAAAAAATGGCGGGCTCGTTGTTTACGAGAACGAGGCCAGAAAGGCCTCTAAAATCATCAAATCATCAAATGAGTCTAAGTATATCCTGTAAAATGCACAGAAAATAGTTATTTCAAAAGGAAGAGGAACACATCGTCTTTGACAGCAATAGAAGTGTCGCCACGCTTATTTTCTGGTAACAAGGTCTTTGTGGCCTCGTTCTCATGTACTAGGCCGCCATTTTTAAAAGTCGTCTATAAACATTCCAATGAGACTTAAATGACGTCCGGTAAAAACCAAACAATTAATAAGGGTCTCTAGGTGCGAAAGACACTTGTTAAAAACAAATTCTCTTGGGATGTTATATTGTATTGTGTTGTTGTATGTCCAGTGTGTGACCAAATGCGCAAGTCATTTTTCACTTCGGATCCCTTCAACAAGAGGTCTATAGCAGCCAAAACGCCTTGCTAAAAGAAGCACTTGCGTTACATGTGCGTTTGCTAAGTGCGTGACAAAGTGCGCAAGTCATTTTTCACTTCGGATACCTTCAACAAGAGGTCTATAGCAGCCAAAACGCCTTGCTAAAAGAAGCACTTGCGTTACATGTGCGTTTGCTAAGTGCGTGACAAAGTGCGCAAGTCATTTTTCACTTCGGATACCTTTAACAAGAGGTCTATAGCAGCCAAAACGCCTTGCTAAAAGAAGCAGTTGCGTTACATGTGCGTTTGCTAAGTGCGTGAAAAAATGCACAAGGCATTTCTCACTGCGGACAACAAGAAGTCTGCAGTAGTAAAAAAACTGCAGTGCTAAAGAAGCTCTTGCGTTACATGTGCGTTTGCTAAGTGCGTAACAAAATGCGCAAGACATTTTTCACTACGAACACCATGAACACGAGGTATATAGCAGCAAAAACCTGCTAAAAAATCTCTTGCGTTACATGTGCGTTTGCTGAGTGTGTGACGTGCGCAAGACATAGTTAAACGCATGACATGCCACTTGGTGTGCTTCAACGCAAGGTACCAAAATATCCTGTTTTAGGACATTTGTGTTGATTACAGGGGGGGGGGGGGGTGCAGGTTCGTGGAACAAGTATTAAAAATGAAAGATCCACGAAGACGCAAAGGATAACGGAAAAACGAAAATGAACAAATGAAATAGAAAAATAGAAGAATAGAAAGCAAGAAAAAGAATACTAAATAATCATGCAAGTGAAACAGATTGTGAGTGAGTGTTAAATCTGTTGTGCTGTAAGGTTTAGACAAGGCTTTAACTTTAAGTTTTATGAGTTTAGATTTTAGTTTTTGGTTTTATAGGTTAAATGTACGTTATTTTTAGTTTAGGTATGTTTTTACTATTCGTGCCACAACCCCAACCGTAAAAAAATATGATCTATTCATATATATCTAGGTCAAAATGACGAACTATCCATCAGCACGCGATGGTTACATCACGTGACTAGTCTACAAGATCACGTGACTAATCTATTAGATCACGTGAAATAATTGTTTTAATAAAACTGAGGACTAAAACGTGTTCCATGCTTTTCATGCTAAGTGCTGAGGTGGGGCAACCATACGAACAAAAACTACACACTACCTCTCCCCACTCGGGATCCTGTTGGTCCTGCATGATTTTGCGTTGAAACATTGGGCTGGTAACAACTTGTCCTAACAATGGCGCCTGCTGCAAAATACAAGGGAGCTCAAAGCTTAATTACTGAGGCACCTGATAGCAGATTGTAGCTAAAACGTTTTCCGTCGTTCTCCTCAAATGAGATGTCTTTTTATTACGTAAAATAACAATACAATGAACTCGTGGATATAAGAGAACTAACTCGTGGATAGGAACCGGAAGTAAATATCTCTAATTGTCTCGCTCCTCAAATCTATAGTACAAATTCAAGGACATTTTAATGCGAAATCTTACCTGTCCTACATCCTCTTGGTATGTTGCCTCCTTCAGCATCAAAGGGAAAAATATCACTCAAATGTTAATATTAGGATTACAGCAATGATCGTTTACATAATAGATAATTGTGGTCTTCCTGTGGTCTGTCGTTATAATATCAGTAATCTAGACATACAATCACTCCAGCAGGAGTGGGTTCGAATCAACTTCATTTGGACAGGACAATTTAACTGTTCATAAAAGATAATACGATTACTAAATTTACCCCATAACATGCCTAGCGGACCCACTTTTAACTCAACTGGCTTTTATTTCTTGAGATGTCATAGCATTTACTGTGAATCAGCTTAGATTAGGACGCAAAAAAACCATTGAAACTCACTTCGTTGAGGGACATGCAGGGCATGCAAAACGGCTTTAATTTAAACATTTTCATTTACTAGAAAATATCTTTCAGAAATGTTTATCACGTGAAATGGACACCTTGGAGTAGAAAACAATATAATTTCTCAATTCTAAGTCAAAAGACGAACTTTTTAGTTCTTCAAATTGGACCAAATAGGACAGCTCCTACAAGGTAACTATTACAAACATTTTGGGAAGGATCTCTAAGGTTAAAACATATTCAACATCAGGCGGCGACGTTACTTGTAGTTCAAAACTTCAAATCGATTTTTGTCAGCGAGTTATCGAAAGCTCATATTGTACTCAAACAGTTTAAATTTAAAGTTTAAATTTACAATTTTAGGGTTAAATAATGCATTTTAATCCGACTTTAAGCAGCTAAATATAAAATAAAACGAGTTTATAAACAAATAAACAAAAAATAACAAAACCAAAAAAATCCTGTTATTATTGGAATGAATTAGTATTAGATGGTTAATCGGTTAGTTTTATAGTGTATGAAAGTCGCATGCTAACGTAATGTGAGATAGAAGAACTTGTAGTCAAAGGAAAATCAAGAGCGTTCAAAAAGCACAATGAAAGTTGCAGTAGACACGAAGAAAATCCAATAAGTTAACTAACATCCAGTAAGAAGAACAAGAGAAGACAGACGTTGAAGATTCTTCATTGGTTGAATGTTGTCTTTTCGCTAGCGTTGCAATGGACCTAATCCGTTGTGTGACAGTGTTTTTCCAATTCAACTCGACAAACCTCCCGAGGAATGATCTGCTTTGGTTTTGAAACTCGCCGCATTAACGTCGTTATTCATTTGGGATACTCACGAATTTTTTGAAGAGTAAAAACTTAAAAACATAGGAAAATGAATTCTCTACAGGTTTGTCACGCTGAATCGGGAAAACGTGACGCGTGGATTAGGTCTATTTTCTCGTCATAGAGGCCAAAGATGAGTTTGTATAGGATGCACTGCATTAGCAGAATTTTTGGGTTGGAACGCATTAGAACCGGTGTGGGTGTCGCGTAAAATACGTCACAGCGCTAGTCGAAACCGGTTATGACGTATTCTGCTTGACACAGACCGGAAGTAAACTATCACTCCCACAAAAATCGCACTGATTTTGTGCATTCTATACTACTCATGAAGATGCAATAATAAGACATGTATATAAAGTCGTTGGTTACATACTTGTGGTGGTTGACCCTTCTTCTTGAGGAACTTGTAATTTTCATAAATAAGTTTAGCGCAGTAGATTTTACCGACAGTCATTTGCTGTTGATTGTTGTCTCTATTAGCTGTGAAAATTATTCCAACATATTTTGATTAATCAATCGAATCTAAACCAATTTTAGCTATCGGTATTTGGGACTCCAAAGATACCCAAATATGTTCTAAATGGAGGTTGTTCGAAATAATCGACAGTTAGATTAGTCTGTCGATCACCTTTAAGGCCCACTTGGATGAAAATCGATGAAAATTCAAAACTGATGATCTGAAGATGAATGTAATTAAATAACTAGCTACCCTCTGCCCAAAAATCTGCATTTGGAGCTCATTATCAAAGAGAAATTTTGATATAAATCTCCGTCCTTTTGGAGATATAAAGTCTAAAAGAACAATAGGGTTGAGTAAATGACGTCATTTACTCACAACTTAAATGCTAAAATACTTGACATTTTCTCTTCGTCTCGTTTGAATGTAAATAAAAAAGTTGCTCTTGGTGATTATTGGGAGTCGTACACATAGGTTTTACTACGTTTCAAGTGATTTCCAATTTTAATTTATTTTCATCCAAGTACCCCTTTAACAACCTCACTATATCGATTTCTTATGGATCAATCAATTACTATTGAAACTCAATTGTTTTTCAATACCGTTGTTAATTAAGCTGGGTGGCTTAGGAACAACTTTGTCTAGAGTTTTCTTCGTTAGCTTGGGCCACACTCTCTTAAGCATTGCTCGAAGCTCTTTGTCATTTTCTCTAAGGTTATCTACAAGAAAAAAAATCCAGTCAATCCATCATCGTGATATGCCAAGTCACTCTCTAGTTAACAAATAGATTCCATTTTTCCGTGCGTCTGTACTCTAATAGATGCAGAGATGACGTCAAAATGTGGTGAGAACAAAAAGTACTGTTGTTCTCACCACATTTTGACGTCTTCTAAGCATCTATTAGAGTACAGACCCACGAAAAAATGGAATTGATTTTATATAATATTAATCGAAACAATTTAACCAATCAGTGCGCGCTTAAGATTCAATGTCGTCATCTATGCGTATGTAATGTAATTACGCACGATTCTCGACCAATCAGTGCGCGCGTAATATGCCAATTATCATATAATGAGGCATAAAGTTCACTTTTGGATACTTTTACCGGAGATAGTAAAGTTGGAGAAGAACATGGAAAGGGTAGATAACATGTATATTATTTTAAATAAAACCAAAAAAATTGTTGTAATTTGATAAAGGAATGGTGCATTTGATGCTGAGCAAATTTAAGAAGAGGGTATAAGGTTGGGGAAGAAGTCCAAAATGGGTTGATATCACGATATCAACATCCTCTATACAATGCAGCTGCATTACGTTAAGTTGTTGAACCTTTTTCAGCAGAGGGTAAAGTTGGTGAGAAATAGACCGTGTTCTCAAGATTGCGAACGCAGCTTAAAAGGGTTACCGGTAATGGAAATGAATGGATGAAATCTGGATAAAATATGTTTCCAAATCTCAGCAGTTCTCAAACTTACTTTTCTCGGTCATAATTTTCAGTGAAGTTCGCACCAATGCAAATAATGTGGCAGTAAAACTGACTGTGTTATCAGGATGGAGAGGCATGTTCATCTTTATCAATCGCTACAAAAAGAAAAAGACAGGTACTGATGAGGTTACCAAGGTAACGATGACACGGGTGAAAAACGCATTGCGCATGCTCGAAAAATCGGCGGGAATTCGTAGACGCGTTCGTGTTTACAAACAAAAGTACCGTCGATTTAACTGTCGTGTATTGTGCGAAATGCTCGTGTATTATTTGACCAAGGAAAGAACAACTAAAGCGATGTTTTAGGAAAAAATAAACACTAACTTTTCACGGACAGCCTTAACTTTTAAGATTTACTAAGCCTCTAATGGTTTTATTTAAAATTTCCAAGTATGCGCAATGCATTTTTCACCCGTGTCGGTAACGATACTAGTGCGATGACACGTAATCCATTGATATTCATTTGCCAACCAGCAACAATGGCTGTTTTATCAAAGTAACTTGTGAAAAGTTATTGTGAAAATGGTTGGACATTAGCGTTACAATGTGTTGGGAAACAATGACAAGTGCGGTAGCGCGGAAGAACTCGACAAAATGCAAAATAGACCCCTGCCAATTGCTGGTCGATGTTTCCCTAAGGATGGCCAAACTGCGAGCAGTTCAAACATCCACATCAAAAGCTGCTTCTCTACCAATATGCGCATGCGTGAAAACTTGTTGATCCAGCAAGGACTTGGTAAGACTTCAGCAGACTCGCAAATTTTATCCTCGATTTTAATGAGAACGTTTTGAAGAACGATTCACAGTATTGAGTAAGCCGACACTTCTAGTTAGTCTAGTTTTTGATATTGTATTTGTCTACTTGAACGGGGGGAGGGGGGGGCATGGTACTCCAGTACATGCGTGCTATACCCGGGTCCCTTTTAGACTAGGCGCATTTTCGAAATTTGTTGGTATCTCTTGCATAACTGTAAGTGTTTTCATACAAAATTTCGTTTTTTGAAAATTCGTATCTCCTTGATTTTTCAACTTATATCCTTCAAACTTCACAGTTTTACTGATTTTGATATGCTCTTTCCAGCTATGGTCACCGTTTTTAAGTTTGGTAACTTTTGGAATAACGTGAAAAAGCCGTTAGTAGAAATGACTGTAGCAATTCACAAAATACGTCATTTACACGTATAAGATTGCAGAATACGTCTTGGTAAGAGTCATATTCGGATTCAGCATGAAAAATCAGTTTAGAATAGTTATGTTACTAGCTTCTACCCTAAAATGCCTTCTGCACTTTTTGCAATCGACTTTTTCAGTTTTGCGCCTTGTCCTTTTTAAGGATACTAGTAGTCCAGTTCCGCGATGTGCTTCACCTACCAATATGCAAAGGAATTAAAACGAGGCTACTACGTCACAACTTGTTTTGTCTTATCCACATAGCCTCGTTTTGATTCCTTTGTATATGGCAAGTGAAGTATATTTCGGAAATCGGCTATTTGTTTTTTTCTTCGTAGTTACCTTGTACGCAACAATCTTGGGACACTTTTTGCCGATACCCACGGGAGGCGACATCTGCCGTAGTAGCTGACAGACCTCAGTGTGCTTGATTCGACCCCTGTACAAAAAATAAATAAACAAATAAAAATAAATCAATAAATGAATAAAAACAAAAACAAAAACAGAAAACAAAACAAAAAACAAAAATGGTAGTATTGCGTGATAGGCCAACGGATCGTGTAGAATTCTCAAAATTGTCAAAAGTCCACAGATGCTTCAGTATCCACCACTACTTCACCGTTTCGACTTCATAAAGCGAGAGTATATATAACTACTTACGTCGCCCCTGGATCGTATTCCGACCAAACGCGAACAAACTCGTCCAGATGATGAGGCCCAAGGATAGACTCGTCTCGTGTTAGATATTCAAAGTTGTCCATAATGACGGCAACAAACAGGTTTAACAACTGCAATCATATACATACGGTTCTGTAAGTCTGAGTTAGTCATGGTTCCCATTCTTTGGTAAAATTCCTTGACTTTTCCCTGACTATTCAATGACCAAACTTCACTTTTTTACTGCCTTTTTATTGGACACAAGTTCAGAACAATTCCTATTCCATCGATATCAACGAGATATTAGGTTTTGTAGATCCCCAGGAAAGCCAAGTTGCTAAAAAAATTGTTTGACTTTCCCAGCACCAAATTTCCTGACTTTTCACGGACTGTGATATTTTACAATTTCCCTGACAAAAATCCCCGACAATTCCCTAACCTTCAAAAAAAATCAAGAATTCCCTGAATTTTCATGTTGAGTGAGAACTCTGTAAATTCGAATGTTGCTCATATGATACGGTCTATTTCAGTTAATTCAACTCTTTTAATAAGTTCCCTCAAAACGCCTAAAAAGGCCTTAAAAAATTACAAACACACACAAACATTGATTTGTCGTTGTAACTTCCTGGTTGCAAGATATTACTCACCAAGAAAGAACAGAAGAAGATGAATGAGATGAAGTACGCATAGGCGATGTCATTACCACAATTAGCATCAGGCCCTTTATTCAATACAGCATCACATTTAGCTCCCTTCGCACAAGCCAACATAATCAAATGCCAGTTTTCTCCAGTAGCAGATCTGAAAGACCAAACAATTGACTGTCAACCTTATGGTAATATATAAAATAAAAAGTAAGTATTTCAAAAATAAAAGCATTTCAAAAATAAAAGCATTTCAAAAAATTTAAGCATTTCAAAAATAAAAGCATTTCAAAAATAAAAGCATTTCAAAAATAAAAGCATTTCAAAAATAAAAGCATTTCAAAAATAAAAGCATTTCAAAAATAAAAGCATTTCAAAAATAAAAGCATTTCAAAAATAAAAGCATTTCAGTCAAAAATAAAAGCATTTCAAAAATAAAAGCAGGCAGAAAGTAGCAGAAAGTAAACCTTTGCGATTTCTATGTTTATTAGTGAAAGATACTTTTGTTATAGACCAACCTAAATAATACTTGTATAGCTTGGGTAAACGACTGGAAATTGTTCTCTGAATTTATTTGTTCAAAGGGATCGTCCTCCAATCCAATTTGTCCAAACAACTGTAAGAACAATCGTAGTTTGTTAGTACTATACGCACAATCATGTTGAGCATATAGTAGAAGGAACTTACCTGCATCCCAATAACCGCATAGATGAAGAATAAAAGCCCTATTAACATACCAACATACGGCAATGCCTACAATATTAAAAGACAATGTTATAAGTGAACTCTCTCTTTCTCTCTCTCTCTCTCTCTCTCTCAGAGTTCACCGATTAGACATGTGGTAACAAGGACAAGAACAAGCATTTACGTTGCCGAAAAGTTGACATAAGTTACTGTAACTATTGTCATATTTTTGACCAGCCTCCAATAGAATAATTTGTATAAATTAAATCATCTCTTACAAATTATATTTTTTACCACAATTGAACATTTTCTCGCATTCTGATTGGTCGAGAACTGTGCGGTAAATGATTTTATACCAAAGATTTACGTCATCGTTTTGATGCGAGTGTGCTCGCGCTCAAAAGCTACAAGTTTGACGAGCAATTCCTTCTCCAATTTGTGGTAAAAAACAAATTTACGATGGCCTTCCGTGATATGGACTCTTATTTACCAACATTTTACATCAATACTTAGTCAAAACCAGAAACTTTCTGTCAAAACGTTATAATTCACGAAGCGTAATAATAATAATGATACCTTAAATGACTGTAAGAACGTCCACAACAAAATCCTAATAGTGTAACCTTGGCGTAGAAGTTTAACTAAGCGAGCAGCACGAAAGAGCCTAAAAAGGCTGGGATCAAATGGAAGCTTTTTATCAGCAGGCTACAAAAACAAGAAAGACGTTAGTATCAAATAGCACATTGTTGGGCTTCCTGTGATTAGATAAGATGTGAGGTCTTGGGACAAAAATCATTGGTAGTATAAAAAAGAAGAGTTAGTTCTAGTAAATATTGCATGGGCTTCATGTGGTCAAGACGCGAACGCTCAAAAGCCAATTTCGAGCCCCGAGTCTTGCCGGCTTTCTGGTCAGCGGGTCGACGCCGGCACTGAGTACGAGATTGCTCAAACACCCGATAAATCTCACGCAAACACCTCGGTCAAACGACTGCGCATGTGCAGCACTTAGGTGACAGAACAGTGAATTTGTATGGGAAAACATTTCAAGGTCAATTTATAAGAAACTCCGTTAATATTTAGTCTCCATCTTTGCTGTGGAAGAAGAATATGTTACGCGTTTAAATTATTCCTCGTTAACACCTCCAGAATTTTTTTTACGTTTTCAGATATTAAATTGTCACGAAAATCTACTCGCTTTTATTTGTAGTTCCGCTAGTTACAACAGCAGAATACGCTTTTGGAGCACGCTACTTAAAGGAGACTAAATATTAACGTTTCTTAGAAACTGATTTTGAACACTATCGGACAAAAATCCTAACGTTTACAAATGCAAATTCGCTGCTCTTTCACCTAATTGCTGACCGCGGTGTTTCTCATGCATGTTCAAGTGGAATCACGAGCGCAGCGAGGTTTTAGCATTCTATGACGTCAAGAATGTGTCAATAAGAGGACAGACAACTCAAAACCATCGTCACTTTGTTAAATCTTTGCAGCCAAGACTGGGCTGGTTAGCCATCATTCAATCTATCCCCTTTCATGAATTTAAGGTATTTCCCTGGACTTACCATTGCCGCGTCAAGTACGAAATCAAGTAAACTCCCCAGTACGACCACGAAGTCAAACACGTTCCAACTATCTCGGAAGTAATTCTAGAATTACAGAAAGTGTGGTTCAGATAAACAAACCCTCTTCACTTCACTTTATTATAATGTGCTACGTTATAAATAACATATAATGCACAGCGTGTTAACTCAAATCTACAATGAACACTTCAACCAAAATTCTTTTAAGCTGTTACAACGTATTAGGAGGGGGTAAAAAAGTCAAAGTCAAAGTCAAAGTCACGAACAATAAAAGAACAAAAGGGAAAATATAAAAGGGAAAAGTCAATCAAAAGGGTACTAGAAAATCATGAAGAGGCAGTCGAAAGGCTAATCCCGAGCTCTTACCGTCCTAAAGGCAATAAGTTTCAATATCGCCTCCGTAGTGAACATGAACGTAAAAATAGTATTAAAAAGGTTAAGCCAATAACGGTATTCTTCTGGCTCGTTGTCATACTGGAAGAAAAGAAAGCAATAACAAAGAACACTGATTAATAAGAAATCAAAACAAACGGGCGAGAAAAGATCCTTTGCAGGACCTGTGGTCCTTTTCTCAAAAGGCACCGGCGATAACTTTATATGGTCCGTCATCTTACGGAAAAATTATGGGAGTTCAGGAGCGCCAGTAAATTTGACCGTAAAATCATAGCAATTGAAAAGTGAGCAAGGCGTGCTTAAGGAAACATCCTTTAAGTGCCCCTTACCCCTGGCTTCAAATTAACAGTATCCATTCTACACTATGAGTATTATGACTGGAACAACATTTCTTGGTTTGAGCATGCGGCTGGTGAGTTACGGCGGATTAAACTTGCCATAATGATAATTAGATGACATCTACTCAGGAATCATTTAAATACAAAAAGACCGTTGGTGTAAATGAAACATCTTTTTAACACATAAATCATTTATTTTGTTTGTATATAAAGGATTTCTTGAATGTTTTCCTAAATATCAGTATCAAGTGCACTTCTAAAGCATAAAACATTTGTTTTGCAAATTTCCTGGGTAGACGTCATCTAATTAGCATAAATCCTTGATAATTCACGAGTGCAGAGCTCAAATGAGGAAATATTGCACCAGTCAACTGTTTACATGTAGTACAATCGTTACTGCAATTTTCATATCAGGGGTTTGGGGCACTATCGGATAAGTTAAAAGGCCTGCAAAGTTATCTGGTTTGGCGAGCAACGGCTCTCTCGGGATCTATCGCACCGAAAGCCGCGCACTAACAAACTGTTCCATCTTTGCTCCTTTGTGCCATCCTTGCTCCTTAGACTCGCTTAGAAGGCTGCGCGCTTACCTTCATCATAAGTATAAGCGTATTGAATGCAATGAGTGTCATGATTGTGAACTCAAATGGCCTGCAATCCACGAGTTTCCATATTCGGTACTGCATAGTGTTGGGATCTTCCGGCATAAATCTTTCACTAGGTTTAGCCACGATTGCAAAGTGCAAACAATCACGCTGTTAAATCAAGGAGATTTTGTTATTAACGACATTTTATATATCTCTCAGACATTTTCTAATGTAGATACTGATATATGCACGAGTCAATAAATATTCCTACCCAGAAAGGTTGTCCTTGGTTATGTTGCATATTACATTGTTGCATATTGCATTGTTGCGTGTTGCATTGTTGCGTGTTGCATTGTTGCATATTGCGAGATAGAAAAAGTCGATCGTAACGGCGGTTCGTCGCGATAGACGAATTATTAAGTCTATCGTAGCAACCTGCCGTTACGACCGCTGCGATTGCTAGGGAGTGTAGTCTCGATATGATCGCTGAAAAAGAAATCGGGGAGCCGATCTATTGGGCGCCCGTTCCTCATCAAAACAAATTACAATCAGGAAGCATGTAACTTTGAAAGTACCTGATTTCTGTCGAGTTCACAGTCTCCCTGTTCTTTCTCTCCTTGTTCTTGAAATGTGAGAATAATCAAAGCCACGAAGATATTGAGAAAGAAGAATGAAAAGACAATGACGAAGAAGATGTAGAACAGAAATATTTCGATTTTGTTGTCGACGATTGGGCCGCGGTCAATACCAGTTGTGTCAATGGAAGCCTGCATAAGGCTGTGTAAAAGAAAAATAGTACACTGAGCATCCGTATAATGATAAATGATAATGATAACAAGGTGCCTGAAGTCTAAGTGTTGTAGAAGACAACAAGGCGCAATACAACTGTGTGCTCGTTAGAGTGGTTTTCATTTACCCGTGAAACAAAGTGTAGTAGTTAAAGTGTAATAGTCAAATAGACACAAAAGAAAAGAATAGAATTAGAGTGTGATAAAGTGTAATACACTAAGTGTATTTCACGGGTTAATGAAAACCACTCTACCACGTTACTATAAAGAAAGACAGCTATTTAGTTTGTACTAGTTGATAAAGAACGAAAGTACAGTGATTTTCATTAACCTGTGAAACAAAGTGTATTACTGCAATTTTCAAAATCCTGCGAACTCAGACATGTAAACACTCAAGTGGTTTTTGCCAAATTAGCTTCCGTCAATCAAAATTAAAAATCAAAAATACGAAAGCTAACCGAATATCAAAATCATATTTAGCTGTTATAAATCGTCTTAAGATCAGTTTTCAGTCATTTGGTAGGTTTTTTAGGGATCTTTATGAGTATGTTTTTGGTTGTTTGTTTGAAGTGGGCGGAAGCTAAAAACCAAATTCCAACGGACTGTTTGAAGGTCGGAGTTCGCATAATTATGAAAATTGCAGTAAGGCCTGATTATTTGAACCGGGCTAGGCCGGTTAAGTGGGATGATGTATTTTGTTTTGTGGCCCCGCTTAACCGGACCAACCCGGTTCGTATAATCAGGCCCTCAGTTAAAGTGTGATAGCCAAATAGCAACAAAATAACACGATGGAATTAGGGTGTATTGTAAAGTGCGTTTCACGGGTTAATGAAAGGCACTCTAAACAGTCGGGTTAGAGTCTACTAGTCAACAAAGTGTATCAGTAGTTAAAGTATGATAGTCAAATAACAACAAAAGAACACAATGGAATTAGGGTGTATTAAAGAGTGATACACTAAAGTGTGTTTCACGGGTTAATGAAAACCACTCTAACTATTATGCATACTTTTTTTTCACCGGTTATAAATATAATCACTCTACTAAGCAGTACAGCTCAGATATCTTTAGAAGACAATAAGACAAATTATTATACAATTCTCAAAAGAACGCACGTAATATGCAAAAGAACACGAAAAATACGAGACCGTATTAGGTTAGTAACATTTGAATGGCTTCTCGGTGCAAAGCCGCGTGCTAGTCAAAGTCAAAAATGGCAAAAAAACCCGACATCATTTGTATCGATTTTTGCAGAATTGTATAATAAATATGTTATTGGTCGATAAACCAGGGAATAGAGCTGTGAATTTTTACTTGTCACTTGCCTAAAGGCTCGCTTATGTTTTCTTTTGTTTTTATTTGGTTATTATGCGTTAGTTATTAGTTTTTGTTTCACGGGTTAAATCATTTTCGTTACTACGCGGTACTTACGCTGGCCATCCTTCTCCAGTGGATGATGTAAACAAAGCCAACATTGCATTGAAAACGTTGTCAAAATTGTATTCCTGATTAGTCCACTCTCTCTGTGAAACCTTTTGATAGAAGAAAGGGTTTAGCAAGGTAAACGTAGTAAACATTGTCTCAAGTAAGGCAAAGGCAAAGGCTAATGTTTTACTTCGAAATCGCGGGGAGTGGTTGCCCAGTCTCCCGAGCCAGAAGATCATGTATCACGCGTTCGAAGGTGCGCCCTTTACCCCCTCTCTCCATCCGTGCTCCGTTTTAAGGGTATTTAAAGCTAATTAAAGCTACACGGAATGGAAAGAAGTCGAAACAAGGATGTGAAGTCACTGGGGATCGAACTCGGGACCTCTCGCACTTAAGGCCGCGCACTAACCAACTGTGCCATCCTTGCTCCTTGAAGTCGTCCTTCGTTGGTATAATTTATATCAAGAGAGCATAAATATTTATGCTCTCTTGTTTATATACAATCAGGTAAATTTAGCAAACACGACGCGACGTAAAACAAAACTCGGCGCGTGCTGACTAATTGTCTTCAAAATGAACGATGTTAAGAAGAGGACGCGAAAACGAGAAAAAGTGAAATGGCGTTCTGAACGTATTGTCGCGACGCCGTCACGCAATGAAGGAATATTTTTGTCGTCTCACGTCCTATTCTCGCGTCGGGTCACGTTTGCTAAATCTAACTGATAGAGGGCAAACAAAATATATTCCGCTGCGACGTTTCAAACTTCAGAAATATAGAGCGGTTTCCTTATGACTGGGAAACAGTACAGTCATCGCACGGCATGGTTACGGCAGAATTTTCGAATGTTTTTATCATAGATATTACGGTACCGACACGGTCACGGTACGGTCCGTACCGTTTCTGACTCATATGAAAACCACTCTATGAACATAAAATAACACTGATATCAACGCTCACTCCGACTGGCCAAAAGCACGCGTGTGGTTAGTTGTCTATTGGTACGCGCGCGTACACGTTATTATTGTTTTTGTTTGTTGCATGATAGTCGCCTCGACTTACTTCTGGAGAACCAAGTTCTCGATAATCTTCATACTTGAAATAGAAGCCCCTGGAAAATATGACTAAATTTGGTTAGCAAGTGTTTTCTTTACAAATCGTTGATTGTCACCGCTGCAACGTCTTTCAAGTGCAGCGGATTCGAAGATACTTTGTTGAAACTGCAAACAAGTGACAATAGCTTACGAAGAAATTTACATGTTCCATGGGTCTTGCCAATAATACTACGTCCACTTTCTACGGTTAGGCCTTTCACCCACAACTAAGACGGAGTTCACTTCGTGAAAGGTGCGTAGCCGAAGAAATAAAAGATGCCCTTTTCAAATTTATGGTGATAAACGTGGACGTCAAAATTAATACTGGCTGCGAAACTCAACTACTCATCTAGCAATGCTGATGTTAACCTCACAGAGTCGGAATTTGATCACTTTGAAATCTCTTTTGAAAAAGGTTTTATTGTTGGTCGAAATCACTTACTGGCACTCTGGTTCAATCATCTTGGAAGCATCATTACACATGAAGAATTTACCCTACAAAGCAAAATGTTCATAGTGAAACTGAAACTAAGCCAAAGGCGAAAAAGAGGGTGGTGATGAAGGATGATATGAAGATTTCTTTGTAGGATTCGAGTTCTCAGGCTTATATCAGATAAGCCGATAAGCCTCCATTAGGTTCGCTACAAATTTCTTCAGTGGGGAGCAAAGCGATACACCTATAAAGACCCTAAGCATACGGGACTCACCCGAAAGGGAGTCATGGGTAGAAATTATTAAACCAATAAAACCACACGAATATCAACACGACATCCACATCTAGCTTGCTTTACTCTCATAAAACACAGAACTTCATTTCTTGATATCTAAAATCAAGACTAAATCCGAAAAGTGAGTTAGGTTTCGAATCTACCCATGCTCCTTTTCGGTCTTTATCGCGTGTGCTTTAGGTCTTTCGTGCGACAACCTTTTGTGAAACAGGTGTATGTACATAGGAGGGCCCCCTGATTTCGTGCTCCAATGCGAAACCAACTGATCCACATTGATAATTACTGGTGTACGTAGAACGTAGTTGCAGGAACGCAATTTTCCCCCTCCAACGTGTTCCATCATAATATAAAAATTAGGTACTACCTAATAGCGGAGCTCCCATTTAAATATAATAATAATTTTAAATACTTTGTTTTATTTTGACGTTTTTGATTCAAATGAATTGGGCTTGCTGTGGTAATAGGCAAACAAATATTGCATTTTGTTGTAAAAGTTGAAATAAAGACTATAGATCAAGCTTTATTTCTTGCCCTTCAGTCTCCTGAGAATTATAAGGCTTTCAACTCAGTGACCATAGTGATATTTATTCAGATATTTGTGTCAGATTTTATAATTGACTTAGTAGTAGTGCTTCATAATTCTCAGAAATAGGATGCAAAAATCCCTCAAACTGATTTCATTCACATAAATACTGAACCTAATTCAACATCCTTCAATTAAACAATTAGACATTGCAGAAAATTATATTTAGATTTTTCTGTCTTGACAGTATTGTGGCATCTTGGGTTTTTTTTTTATTATGTAGAGTAGAATGACACTGATAAATAGTTGTCTTTACACGAAACAAGAATTCTCTCTTCCAGGTTACACTAATCATGACTTTAGATGAAATTGTAAAACAACTCAAAACAACTACTACCTAAAAGCAAAGCTCCAATTTCAATTTTAATTTTTTTATGTTCTTGATTCAAATGAATTGGGCTTCCTGTGGTAATTGAAAAAGTTGAAATGAAGATTATTTAAAAAGCATTTTTAAAATAAGTTTTGGTTTTGGTTTGTATATTGTATGGGCTTGTATGCTCAGTGACCTTTGTTACAGTAAATTTTAATATTCAGATTCACTGTCAGATTTCATAACTGACTTTGTAAGGGTTCATAATTTTCAGAAATAGAAAGCAAAATCTCCAAAACATTTTTTTAAATTGATACAAGTAATTAAACCTTTTCGACATCCTGAATATTACAGAACAACATATATTGATTTGTCTGTCTTCACTATATTTGTGACATCTTGTTTTTTGTGGTTGTTGTTGTTATTTTGTTTTGTTATTTAATGTAGAAAAGAATGACACACTAGCTAGGCGAATACTTGTCTCCCACTTTTCTCTTCCAGATTACACTGATAATACAATTTAAAGTGATTATAAAAACAGCTAATTGAAATAACAAGAAAACAAGGAATTAAGCATTTTCAGTCTGTATTTAAGGCTTCACAGGGCTCACTGAGCAACTTCATCCAGATGAATAAAGTATAAAAACAATTCTAGTTTGCATGGCAAAATTCCTTCTTTTTTTCCTGTCAATTGTTTCATTAAATTCCAGACCAAAACTTGAGCTGTATTTACACATTAGTGGGGTTGAAATAAGTTCAAAATCAATTTTTTTACTAATTTTATTATTATTAGAACTAGTGCAAAAAGTTCACCGTAAAACAAAATGTCGTTGTACATTATTTTCATGTAAGGCTTGATCGAGTGTTTCTTTAAACTTGGCCACAGTTCAACGTGCATAAAAGGTTTTTTTTAAGTCATCAATCCCAAATCAAAGATAAAAGATCAAATATAGGTACAAGAGACTTTTTGATATCATTTTCTGGCCAGGGTCTTTACCTTGAAGTGCTTTCCTTGTTGTCTTTTCGAAGCATACTGGTCCTTGTTTCACGCTCAATGCAGACGATTCTTGATTTATTTCCAACTTTGGCTAGATTTTTAAGCAGCTTTATTGAAGGCATCTTCACGAAACGAAGAATACACGATCCTCAATGACTTATTCATTATGAGGAATTTTTTTAAACTACGAATCCAACTAAAAAGTCGTCCAACTTTGAAAATATCCTCTGTGTCTTTCGTCTTTCGAGCAGTTTTTGAAACGACACCAGGCCCGAAAAAAATTCAAACGTACGGTTTTTTTCGCTTTAACCTGTCAAGATTGGCACAGATTAATGTTCATCAAAATCGCTAAATTTTTACGAGGTTTCGAGAATACTACTTTTAAGCTTTGCAAGTTAAAACTGCAAGGAAACTTGTAAATTTTCAGTTTTCAAAGTGTCAGCGCGCGTCAAGTTGGCGCCAAAAAGCAATCAGCCAATCAGCATCGCGATGTACACGGACGTATGTACGGACGTATGTATGTATGTATGTACGGACGGACGTACAGCCGTTGGGCTCCCTGTGTGTCCATGAAAAATCAACTCGATGGGTTACCATTTTTTCTTAGGTATGGTGCTCCGCTCGCGCGGGCCTTCGGCCCGCGCGGGAGCTCCGCTATTAAACTTAAATTTGGTGTAGTTCATCACCCTTCCTTGCAGCACAATTGCTGAATTACGAAGGGCGCAGCTCAACGTGATCGACTCGAAAGTATGCAAGGGCGCTTTCATTACGAACAGTGTTACACATTTACATACAAATTTACACACACACACGTAGCAGCCACCATACGACCCATGTCTGATCACGGAGCACAGCTTAGATCGAAACTTGTTCGTTTTTACTGAGGGAGGAAAAACCGGAGTTCCCGGAGAAAAAAAACCTTGAAGTAAGGGAGAGAATCTGCTATGAAGGGACCAGTCCGGCCAGTAGACAAAATGAAGAAAATTTTGTCCCCTCTTGGGCATCTCACTTGCACCTGCGACATGGTAACTTATTTCCATGTGGGTACTGCAAGTATCTGCAACAAATTCCTCCATGTGCGAACCTTAAAGTGTCCCCGACCCTTGATTTGAAATTTTCAGTAACGATTGTGCTCTATGCAAACAATTGACTGGTGAAATATTTCCTCGTTTGAGCTCTATACTCGTGAGTTATCCTAATTTATGCTAATTGGATAACGTCTACCCAGGAATAGACCATGTTTGTGGTCAATGTTTGTGATCAAAATAATAGACCTTTTCTCCCAAGAGAAATGAAATCTTTTGTCATTCAAAAACCTTCTATTGTACTTGCCCACAAACATGGTTGCTATGAAACCCCTCTATTTGCAATATTTGTTTTACGCTGTAGAAGTGCGCTTGATACTGATATCCAAGAACACACTCAAGAAATCCTTTATATACAAACAAAATAAAACATTGATGTGTTAAAAAGATATTTCATTTGTATTTAAATGATTCCTCAGTAGATGTCACCTAATTAGCATATGGCAAGTTTAAACCGCCGTAACTCACCGGCCAGCGGCATGCTCAAACCAAGAAATGTTGTTCCAGTAGATACTGTTAATTTGAAGCAAGGAGTCATAGGCACTTTAACCCTTAATCACCTTTCCGAAATAGGGTAGACCAAAATCTTATTTTCTGATCTGACATAGCATACGGATTTCTTCAAGCATGCCACACTCCCTTGCCCAAATTTTCGAGAAGTATCCCCCGAGACTTAATCCTGGAGTTATCTTAACAAACTAAATTGACTTACTTGGAAAAGCTGGACGCCGATAACAGAGAAAATAAACAAGAAGAGTACAGTGATAATTAAGATGTTTAGCACGTTTTTAAGCGAGAAAACCATGCACTGGAACACAGCCTGTTGAGAAAAAATTATACTTTAAACCTTTGGAAATATTTTTAAAAATAACGTAATAGCAATTTCATTGTTTCTTTGCCAATAATATCTAACAAAACCACAACAAAACTAACTGGAAACAGTTTTCAGCGCCAGAAGAGTCATTCGCATTCGGCAACTTTATACAGCCTAGTATTTTTAGCTTTATTGACAACACACAAAATCTTATATCCCAGTTATTCGCATTTTGCTCTTTATTGGGAGAGAAGTGCCAAATTATCAATATTTTAGATTGCTTTGTATCTTCACCGGATAAGATAAATTAAGATTTAACTGGAGCCATTCGCATTCGGCCATTTTTTTTTTCGAGAAACTAGCACATACTTTTAGTTTTTTGGCTTTGTTGATAGCTTTCAATGGACGAAGGACACGAAGAACTCGAAGTACTTTTACTGCTTTCTTTGAAGAGCTATCACCACTTTCATCGTCGTCTTGAGCACTGAAAAGTTAAAACGTGTTTTCGTGAGACAAGAATTTGAAAATATGAGGAAAGAGTAAGTTTAATCAAACAAATATAAAACAGACCAACAAGAAAATAGACAGACAACAAACAAATAAGAAAATAGACAGACAAACAAACAAGAAAATAGACAGACAAACAAAAAATAGACAGACAGACAATTAACAAACAAACCAACAAGAAAATAGACAGACAAACAAACAAACAAACAAGAATACAGACCGCAGACTGAAGAGAAATACAGATAAACGAAAGAACGCAACCAACGCACGAAAGAACAAACAATGCAAACGCCGATAGCAGCAGGGAGAAGAAAGGAAGAGGGTAGACTCAAAGTAATTGCCTCATTTGATAATGATCAACCACGAAAAAAAGCTTGTCAAAAGTGTGCAAGCAAAATAGCATAAAACAAGACACTGGATACGAGAGAAATCAAAAAGATGAAAACCTTACCCGAGAACAAGTGATGCAATGGCACAAGAAACGACCAACGCATCGATACAATTCCATGCATCTCTGAAGTAAGAACCCGGATGAAGGATTGCACCAAAGTCAATAAGCTAAAAGAAATGTACAATATTTGATATCTCATCACTAAACATGGTCACACTGGAATTTTGTGTGACTGTCCAAAACTGTCAAACTTTATACATCTACACCAAAAAGGTTGTTAGTTCAGACCTTCAAAACTACGCAAGTAGACCACAAGGAAGTATGGGTAATAATTTACTCTCTGTTTTGGTGAAAGGCTTTGGGGATAAGGTGGAGGCAGGCCAGACATACATTAATGTGTTGGGTATTCACGTGGTTTTCGAGCTTGGGAGATTTCTACCCATACTCAATTTCAGTCTAGTTGCGTGGGCTTGAGGCATTTTTCTGAAAACCTTTGGAAATGTGTATTTTTAAATTTTGGACAAACAAAGAGTTTTCAAATGGGCCGCTTTCTCCATGACATGGACTGGTTACAGCACGGGTACTCGAAGTTTTGACAGTCATGAGAAATCTACTTATCATTTTAACATCATTCTCTTCATTATCAACATCATCATCATCATCATCATCATCGTTATGAACGATTTAATGACTTTATTTAAAGAAGGTTTATAGGGGTATTTATAAAACAGACCAGTTAAGCATAGCTAATATTATAATGACTCTTCTGAATAGAAATAACTAGAAAAAATATACCAAAAATGGCTTTGATGTAGTTATATCACAGATTCTAAGATCAGGACATCTTTTGCATCCATATGCACATATCATGATCATCATGATCATCATGATCATTATCAACATCATCACCATTATCATTATTATCATCATCATCATCATTATTATTATCATCATCATCACCATTATCATGACGATCATCATCATTATCAACATCATCACCATTATCATCATCATCATCATTATTATTATCATCATCATCATCACCATTATCATCATCATCATCATCACCATTATCATTATTATCATCATCATCATCACCATTATCATCATCATCATCATCAACATCATCACCATCATCACCATAAATGTATTGTATTTTTTGTTTTTTCTTTATATCAGGACTCCATTTAAACCAGCCTTAGGCTGAATTGGACATACCTGTATAAATATTGTTTAAATAAATAAATAAATAAATTTTTACAATCACTTTCACCTATTTCAATTCGACTTCAACAAATCAAAGGGTATTACAGCCGTTATCGATAACACGTGCAGGTTCGTTACGAAATCTCTTGCTTTTGATACTGCCGGACATCAATTATGTTTACTTCAAAAGATTTTCAACGAACCTCTGCGTGTTATCGAATACGGTTGTGAGAGAATAAGAGCAATCGAAATCTCAATAATTTGTTCGTACCTTCACGGTTACTTCTAAAGCAAAAATCGTCGTAAACACGTAGTCAAAATATGTCAGAATCTAAGAATGATAAATGATTGCAAATGAATGAAATTCCTTTATACCTCTCATCGAAGTTAATAATAATAATAGCATTCTTTTTTTTAAGAGAACAAATGTTCTTAATTACAAATTAGTTTGTTGCCCAAAACAAACAAACAAACAAACAAACAAACAAACACAGACAAACAAACAAACAAACAAACAGACAGACAGACACACCTGAAACAAAGTGTATAACAAAAAGCGTAAACAAACAAAAAAGAAGCAAACTCACAATCAAGTAAGCAAGCAAAAGAGTGCAAACAAGCAAATATGTCGAGAAACAAGCAAGCAAGCAAACTGACAATCAAAATCTTACTTTATTTCGTTCTGACTTTTCATTAACAGGATCTTCGGCAGCCAGCAATGCACTACTGATCAATATAATGACTAGAATGCAGTTGTCAAAGTGACGAAGATTGACCAGCCAATGACAAAACTTACGAACCCTAAAAAATAACAATAGGTACGTACACGTACGCTTATAGGATCACGTAACAAAAAGGTATGTATACACGTATGTTTATAGGATCACGTAACTATAGGTACGTACACGCATGTTTATAGGATCACGTAACTATAAGTACGTACACGTATGTTTATAGGATCACGTAACAATAGGTACGTACACGTACGTTTATAGGATCACGTAACTATAGGTACGTACATGTACGTTTATAGGATCACGTAACAACAGGTACGTCCACGTACGTTTATAAGGATCACGCAGCTATATAGGAGTCTAGCATTTATAGCTATAGTCGCCGAATCTTTATATAGATAATTTCACAAACATTGTCCCTTTCATAACTCTTAACATGAAGCTGAGACCGAAATGAACTTTGGGAAATCTGTGGATTAGATCATTTTAAAGAAGCGCGTGTACATGCAGTACATGGACGTTTCAAACAGTGACCGAGATAAATTCTTGGTATTTCAACACGATTATGTAGCGAATTCACAGATAAAACATACGATTATCCATATATTACTAGTGGATTGGGAAATCTGTGGATTAGATAATTTTAAAGAAGCGCGTGTACATGGACGTTTCAAACAGTGACTGAGATTAATTCTTGGTATTCAAGATGCGCCATTTATTCAGCCCATTCATAGATGGAACTCATAAAAATCCAAATATTACTAGTGTACCCAGGAGCCATATCGGTCTCCGCTTTTATTCGATGATTTTGAAAGGATCAATGTTTGTGCAAATAGCTGTATATCTATTTTGCACACTGACCCTTTCAAAATCATCGAACCTAGAAGCTGAGACCGCAATGAATACTGGGTACACACAAGAGACCATAATACTAAGAGAGCGAAACTCAGTATTGATGTCTGTGCGATGTTCGTGGCGCCTAAGGCTATTTTTAGTAATTTCGCCATCGCGCGCGCAAGGCTCTTAAACAAACGGTCCCGTCCGCGCGCACGTCAAAAATCAAATTCTATTGGTTGAGGGACTTGCGCGCGCGATGGCGAAGTTACTAAAAATAGCCTTAGTCGCCACGAACATCGCACAGACATCAATACTGAGTTTCGCTCTCTTAGTATTATGGTCTCTTGGTACACAAGTAATTTTTCCCTTCTTATGTTTTATATACGGTTAAAAATCAATACAATTACAAACTGGGTCCAAAACTTTTAAGAGCTTTTAATTTAAGTAATATACGAAATTTTTAGGTCTTTGTATGTAATATTATGCGAGATATCTGCTTCCAATTTGCCTTCAAATTTCTGGGTGGCAAAAGCGCTAATGAGCCCATACATTCTCTG
Organism: Telmatactis stephensoni; assembly: GCA_029948255.1. Taxonomy (NCBI): domain Eukaryota; kingdom Metazoa; phylum Cnidaria; class Anthozoa; order Actiniaria; family Isophelliidae; genus Telmatactis; species Telmatactis stephensoni. Next base: position 198,005 of record JALIZF010001847.1, read on the forward strand.
TAAAATTTAGAGTTTTTAAAACCACATCACGCAAAAACTATTGCCTGTGTCAAGCTCAAATTTCCATGGAAACATAATTTTGAAATTTCTGTTTCAATATTCAGAGTTGATTTAATGTTTATTTGGTTGAAAAGAGAAATGCCTATGCTAATAAGCAAAAATGTAAAAAAAAGATCCGCCTGTAGCAAATATATATCCAGTACGTCAATATTTTCTTTCTCCTAAATTACACAGGGATCCCAGTTAAGCACTAGTTATACTTACGGATTTCCGGGTGGAAATAAGAACAGTGACCATGTGTTAATGATTGGTACAGGTTCCCCTGGTTTACGATGTTCGATTATCTTGTCAGGATTCTTGAGACTTTTGAGAAAGTTCTTAGCACTAAGTCTTTTGCCTCCTCCTAGGAATTTAACATATGTAGATTCAATTTGTAAATTATAGCTAGAATGAATGAATAAAACATGAATAAAAGCACAACCAAGAAATCCTAGTTACACTTTGCCTTCTCCCAGACAACATTCAAGGCTGAGGTAGCGGTAGCCAGCCCGAAAGCCTTGCTCCTCTAGCTACCGCACACTTCCAAAATTTATATTCAAACCAACTAAACACATCTTAACTGTTCATTTTTTTTATATTGTCATAAAAATGAAACATGTAATATTGTAAAGGAAGTGTGAATAAAAACTTCAGGAGAAGGCTAAAGCCTGGTTTTCACGAGCGACGGAAGCAGAGACGCAAGCATAAACGCTCTTCTGTCGTCGTGAAAATCAGAAAGACGGAGACGGAAGCGGAAGCGGAAACGGAAGCAGAAGCAGAAGCAGAAGCAGAAGGAACGGAACAGTTCCATTTTCTTATGCTTCCGTCTCTGCTTCTGTCCCTTATACTGACATGAAAACCAGAACGTTAGCGGAAGGAGAGAGAGAAGCGGAGATCAATCAGAAATTCTCTTTAGAGGTAAGATTGATTGCTTGAGGTGAGCATACTCTCGTGCCTTGTATTTCAAACAAGGAAAATTGAAAGCATTAAGGGGGTGTTTACATGGCACTAGGATCATCCTAGCAGGCGAATGATCCTACCTGTTATACATTTACTGCATTCTCTTTACATGGAAATTTGTGTCTTCGCTTCGGGTACTAGAATCATCTTACTGAACAGAATGCGGTAAATGTATAGCAGGTAGGATGATTCGCCTGCTAGGATGATCCTAGTGCCATGTAAACACCCCCTAAGCTCGCTATAAGGCCTACTGGCCTACTGAGGCTTCCGTCTTCACTTCCGTCGAGCTGTATTACGAGAACATATAGGTCTTTGCTTTCTCTTCTGCTTCCATCGCTCGTGAAAACCAGGCTTAAGTCAAACTTGTGTTCTAAGTAACTACTGACCTTCCTCAACTTCCTCGAACTCGTCATCAGGACCCATATCGTCCTCCTAAAAAAGCAAGCACAAGATCAAAGCTTATAGTGGAGAGCACTTAGCTATAAAGCTAGTTTACAAACACTCCACCGTACTCTCACACAAACTACCACTACATTCTAATACTCTATGCACACAACTCAAAACAAGCTCACTACTTTGTTTTACTGAGGGGAAAAAACGGAGGACCCGGAGAAACCCCTTGAAGCAAGGGAAAGAACGAACTGACAACTCATGTCACATGCGATGCCCCGCCCTGGAATCGAGCCCGGGACCACAGAGGTGAAAGCCCGGTGCTCTCACCGCTTTGTCATCCTTGCTTGATGATAGTGATTAGAATAGTGATAACTGTTTTCGTAATGGAGAAAATGATGGCGATGATATTGTTCAAGTGGTGGTGGTGGTGGTGATGATGATCACGGCACAACGCGATTCGTTTCACACTCATCAGTAAACTTCTAAAACTGCTCTAAAAGCTGTTTCAGTCCGCTAGCAAAGGGCAAAGGCAATTTATCTCACTTCGAAGCGCGGGGAGTGGTTGCCAGTTCTCCCGAGCCAGGGGCTCATGTATAGAGCGTTCGAAGTGAGCGCTCTTCAACCCCTCTCTCCATCAGTGCTTCGTTTTAAGGGTATTTAAAGCTACTTAAAGCTACACGGAAAGGAAAGAAGTCTAAACAAGGATGTGAAGTCACTGGGAATCGAACTCGGGACCTCTCGCACCGCAGGTCGCGCACCAACCGTGCCATCCTTGCTCCTGCATCTGTTAGTAGTTACCAAACTCCCACTCATTCGCGTGCAAAACGTTGTTCAAACCGCGCGAAAGTATAAGTCTCTAAGTGTCTAACGTTAATCTTTGGTGAACTTGCAGAACTTGGCATGCCCCAAGTTTAACTCTCATAATTTTTCTTATACTCCGAGAAAAACAGCGTTAAAGCCAAGGAGCGATTTCCATAGATTTATTCGGTAAACCAAAGGTAGCCCAAGCTGTACAAAGCTTGCTGAAATATATACCTGATTTACCCCTGATACAGGGTTTCACGACTGATCACATTTTGTAAAATCAGTAAATACAGCAACAATTTTAACACACAATGCTGTTAGATTTGATTTTCTGTGCAATTTTGCTTTGGAAAATTCACGCATGCGCAGTCGTTTTACACACGTGTGGCTCCCACTATGTATTTCAGATAATAGAAAGTCGAAGAAACTTACCCTTCTCGCATCTCCATTTCTTCTAAAAATTAAATAAAAGAATACAAAGTCAATTTCGGGACAATTTCGAGACAAATTCAATACAAAGGAACCTACATTATACGGCCATTACATGCCAAAAATAACTCGCCTATTAGCGTATTACGTGGTGGGATTAAAGGGGTAATTGTTATAAGAGATTAAGTGCAGTATTAGCGATATTATAAGGATATTTTAAATGCAATTTCCAGCAGATGTCGAGCCAAAATAAGGAAACTGTAACAGCGGGATGTTACCCGTATTAACGGGATGGCTGCAGTAATCTCAACAGAATCGATGCAATGAATTCTGAATTCAGCCAAATTTTCTACTTACCCAGAGTCCTTAGGTGAGTACTTGGAGTCCTGGAACTGTTCCATAATCTCTCGCTTGCGTTCCTCTCTGGCTTCCTCTTCCTCTGCTTCATCGGCGCTCAGCTGTTGGGCGTTAGCCAAGTTGTCGACGGCGATAGCCAAGAAGACATTAAGTAACACATCTGTAGTGTGTTAAGGTGAACATCGCACGAGTAAATGGGTGTTATGCTTTAACAGTTATAGTCTTACGTGATGTTATTTATGGAGATCGTCTATATTTAAGGAATATAAAACGCGCGCGCATGTCTCTGTACTGTGATATAAACACGATGGAAGATGTAGAGCAAGAGAAAAGCAAGATTAGGAACACGAGGCATATTTTCGACGTTTTTTGAGCGAGCCATGTCTCTGTCCTCTGATATAAACATGGTAGCCAGCCAATCAGCGCGCGCGTTATATCTCAAATATTTTATAAAATATTTGTGATGTAACACGTGTCTGAGGATGAGGCGTTAGCTAAAAACCACCCAAAATCAAAGTATTACTCGTTTCTGAGAGTTCTGACTAGAGTATGACTGAACTTCAATATTAAGACTAATGAAAACGATGAGACACAGGGCGATATAACACCGCAGGACAACGACTTCCTTTAAGTCATACGAGCATTTCTCTAACACAGTGCCATGCACAACCGTTTTAAATTTGTCGTTATAATACCTTATTGTTACCTATTTTCGTGGTCACTTAATTTCGCGAAAATGTAATGGGCATATTTTGTGAGACTTAATGTAATTTTCGCGATTTGGCAGAAAAATTGTGTCAACAATTCTGTTCGTGATCTGCATTAACAAACAGATACAGGTTTTGATTGTATACACCTGTTTCAAAAACGTTAACGTTGGTCAATCTGAATCTGATTCTGAATTTGAGTTTTTGCTGTTGCATTTCGCGATAAAATACGAAAAAGCGCACTGAATTCTCAAAATTCATAACTTATATTCCAATATTACAACAAACTTCATAACTCGGCTTTGTATATATCAAACTTTGCAGTTATTTTCTCGGTCTCAGATATCAATTCAGATCTCTGACCGTCAACGTTTTCTGAACAAGAATGTATCCACAATTTTCAATGACATCTAAAAGAACGAATTCAAAACAACACTCGAAACAGTTTGACGTTTGCGAAAAAAAAAGAAAAAAAAAAACAACTCTGGGATGTACTTTGGTTTACATAACAACTGGTATATTACGCTTGCTGTGATTGGTCGACAACCGTGTGTGATTACAGCACATACGCATAAATGACGTCATCCAGTCTTACGTGCGCTCTGATTTGTTGAAATTTGTCGGTAAATATTATATACAACAAATAGATTCCATTTTCCGTGTGTGTGTACTCTTATCAGTGCACAGAAGACGTAAAAATGTGGTGAGAACAACAGTCACGCCATTCAACTTCGTCTCGTGGCGTACTTTTTTGTTCTCACCACATTTTGACGTCATCTGTGCATCGATTAGAGTACAGACGCACGGAAAAATGGAATCTATCTGTTTTATATAATATTTATCGAAACATTCCAACCAATCAGAGCGCGCGTAAGATTCGATGACGCCATCTATGTGTGTGTACTCTAATCACACATGGTTGTTCGACCAATCAGAGCGCGCGTAATATGCCAATTATTATATAATTGTTAAATCGCGACGTGCGCGTGTTTTTATTGCTTAAATTATAAAGATTACAATATATAAAGGATACAGTTACCAAGAACAACAAGTAACACGAAGTACAATGACCATGCCAACGCCCCTGCTTTGTTTCCTCCTGGTGTCAACCAACCTTGTGATAAGACCCCGTCATACATGACTGCGTTCCAATCCTCTCCCGTTAGAATCTATGCATGGTCAAGAAACGAAGAGTGAGTACAGTCAAACCCTTGCCACCACCTCTCCTTAACGACCAGTTTTCCTATTGAATAACTATAGCTGGCACTGGACACCGTATCAAAATGTACTGCGCATGCGTTCTTTATGAAACGCTTCCCCAGTGAAAAAATTCGGCAGTGAAACAAACAAAACTTTGTCGGTAAGGTTCAAACTACAGAAGGTAGACGTAGTTCCAAAAACCTCACTTTAAGGACATTGTATTACATTCTGTCGTCTGTCCTTTTCTCCTAGAGTAGATAGACTAAAGCAGATTCTCCACTCATCGCAGAAAGCGCTCGCAGCGATCATTTTTAATCGCAGCAAAATTTTAGATTTTACTCCCAACGGGTACTCTTTAGCTCGCTGCCAGTGCTTTCAGCGAGGACTGGAGAATGGCCTTAAGACGGCTAACGTGGGAGTAAGATTCTTTCCTTTTTGCACCCAAGATAAAACTGAAGCTCGAAGATATGATATGGGAAATTATGCGGTTATTTACTGTACTTTATGTATTGCCGCTTGATTACTACAAGATCAGCCATACCTGAAATACGGCCAAGAACGCATTCCAGAAGTCGTCAAAATTAGTACGTGGATTTGACTCTCTGCCAGGGAGATTACGGAACCTGAGGACAAAATAATATATTATATCAGATTTTGTCTTACTGATTTTTGGTAGAAAGGAAAAAGTTTTGTAGAAATAAGTATTACATAATCTTCATCTTGCCAAGAAGCCGGCACGCGAAAACCCGCGAGATCTTTTACTTACTGTGCTCCAAATATCTGCATTCCTAGTAGAGCAAATATGACGATGAATAGAAAGAGAAGGAACAAAAGACTGAGAATCGACCGTACGCTGCTAAGCAGAGAGGTGACCAGATTTCTCAGAGATGACCAATATCTGTAACAAAACAGAAATGAAATTTAAAAAAATGAATAAAATTGATTTGAAAAAAATATGGAAACGGCAATGAATCAGGAAAGCATATACAAGAGATTGAGACTCCGCGGCAAATTGTGACGCGTTCCCCACAATTGAGCTATTTTTAAATTTAAGGATTGGTGCACACTTAGCCTCATCAACGAGCGCGAGCGTGCATTCATTAGAATTTGGTGCACGCTGTTCGACCAATCAGAGCGCGCGTTATATTGTAGCTATGAAAGTGGCGTACAAAGCGTAGGTTGATAAAAATAAAAGTACACTAAATGCATAAAAACATTCGCTTGACAAACTTGACTTTAAATAATTCAGTGATTTAATTACCTCGTAAATTTGAACAATCTCAGAAGCCTAAGAGCACGAAGCACTGATATACCAAGCTCTATTCCATCGATTTTATTAATAATCAGTTCTATGATACCACACCAGACGACCTAATGAAAAATTAAGGGAATTAAAATCATATCCATAAGTTTGTTCGCAATTAAAGGATGATAAAATGAATAAAACGAATAAAATGGCAGTTTCAATAATCAGTTAAAGTTAACGGAGAAAGAAATATTTTTCAAAAACTTTGCTCTTTAATGAATAAGTATTTTTCTTTTCAAGTTGAGCAAATGCGAGCAACCATAACAGTACTACAACTTTCAACGCATTACTGTTACGTTACAAGTTGCGCGATTTTGTTCCATTCGGCACCTTAGAGATTTTTTCAGGGTTAAGATAGGCACGCGCCTTGCGCCATTCACGCTAAAAACCCATAGATGACACGTAGAAAAAGTAAGCAAGGTTAAGTGCCTAACTTAGAACATTTTTCTCTTGGGAAGAAATGTGTGTTAACGATTCTACGAGGTGAATTTTAAAGCATTTCTCTGCTAAAAAGGAAGGAATGCACCAAACTGAGGAAATATTATTTACTTTTAATGGCTCCAAATTTTCAGAAATGGCCCGAACTTTGGGACCATTAGTACAATGTCAGTACTTCCTTGCTTTGTTCTATCCTAACTATGGCTATGCTTAAGGCCCGACACATGATGCAACATTTTCACTAACACTGCGCGCAACACAGCTGCCATAATAGTCCCCTTCACAGTTCTCTGCGTCATCTTGAAAGGTAGCCATACCTTTGCATCGAAGCGAGACGAACGGTGAGCTTGCAGTGATAGAGACCTGTGAATAATTGTCCTAGTTGTTAAAAAAGGTATCTATCATCGCACGCTCGCCGTTCGTCTCGCTTCCATGCAAAGGCACGGCTACCTTTCAAGATGGCGCAGGGAACTGTGAAGGGGACTACTGCACCGCAATGATACATGCAATGTTACTGAAAAAGTTGTAGAAGTAGAACTCGATTCTAAAACCTGAAATTGTTGTGCGCAACAAAAGGGATGGACACACGGTCCAACACTCTGTTGCGCGCAATGTTGCCAGAAACGTGATATCGTGTGTTCAGGACTTTAATGTGTTTGTGTAGGAATAAAGATTACCAGAATTACATACCACACAGTCAAATGTATTAAATTGAGACTTGAAGTACAACTGAGGTCCAAGGCCATAAAGTTTAAGACACATTTCCATAAAGAAAAACGAGATAAATATGAGTTCGGCTTTCTCTGTGGAATAAAGGATGAAAAACAAGATTGGTTGGATAGTATCTTAGCAAATGATTTTACAGACACAAAGATTAAACTTGGCAAATGATTACACAATTACGAAGAACACTGAGCAGAATTCGTATGAGTGAGATAGAGACAGCGCCATGTCGCGTCAGTGTAGGGGCCATGTTGTCTATAAATATATTTCTGTAATAATAAATTTCTGTCGTAGCCGTGCCGTGTTGTTTCCACAGTCATGCGAAAACTGTTCTATTGAAGATAGGCTAAAACGTCAAAATGGCGATCGAGGAGCATGAAAGTGAGGCATCGAGGGCCAAGACGTGCATTTAGGTACATTTATGGGAAAGGGCAAGAACACAGTAACAAACTCTGTGGGTTGTCAGTGTTTCACTTTTCCCCACATCACAACAGAACACGATTCCACTTATGATTACGTTCTTCTCTACTGGTTGCCGCCATTTTGAAATAAGAAATACGATGTGATTATGTACGAAGACAACGAGCAAATAAATAAAGGCTTTACTGCGCATGCTCATGAAATAGTAAAGGAACAAGATCCCACAAGGGTTAACAAATGGTTACGTTCTTCTTTACTGGTTGTCGCCATTTTGGAATAAGACATACGAGGTAATTACGTACCAAGACAACGAGCAAATCAATAAAGGCTTTACTGCGCATGCTCATGAAATAGTAAAGGAACAAGATCCCACAAGGGTTAACAAATGGTTACGTTCTTCTTTACTGGTTGTCGCCATTTTGGAATAAGACATACGAGGTAATTACGTACCAAGACAACGAGCAAATCAATAAAGGCTTTACTGCGCATGCTCATGAAATACTAAAGGAACAAGATCCCACAAGGGTTAACAACTGAAATATCCCCACCTTGAAAATTCGTTAGCCACTGTGGTTGTTGATAATGCTGACACGCCGTGATTACAGTGTTGAGGAACACGCAAATAATAACAGACCAATAAAACGCTTGGTGTTTCACAACCTGTCGTATTCGAATTCTCCATCGTTTGTTTTTCCGTGCGAATCGCTGCCAAAACGACCGCCTAAAGAATAACGTTGAGAATGTCAGAACATTACCTCTGGGGGTGGGGTGAGGTGTTGGAGGGGAGCGAGTATTTCCTGTTTCCCAGTATTTTTCTATTTCCTGTTGTACATGTTGTAGTATACTTGAGATGGGGTGTTAGGGTTTGAAAATAACCGGGTATGTACAACCACGGATGTTAACTACAGATAAAATTTTTTACACGATCAAATAATTTTCGAATCAATTTAGTTTATGCCAGGAGAACAGAACCTCTTATTGACTGTTACTAAGAGAGTGCGTTACACTGACACGTTAGATTTGAATTGAAACTGCTCTCAAGTTACTCGCTGTCATACTATCAGGTTACGGGCAGTTCTTAAAAGCCGGGCTCCCTGTGCAGAACCGAGAGACTGAGACTCGCGCGTCACGTGATGTGACAGGTTGCCCCGCATTCTGGATATTACGTGAGCGCGATGAAAACTTGCCGCACATTCGCTATCAGCGCCAACTGACAGCGTTCGAATCGAGTTCTAAGAATAGCCTCAAATGCGGGCAACACGTCAAATTTGGTATAAGGGAGCGCGTGGAGTCTCAGTCTCCACCTGTTTGTTTGTATGTAGATTCCAGCACCTTCTAAAGTAGCTCCACTGCTGGTTGTAATACATGATTTTAAGGCCTAATTCACCAGATGTAATTGATACAAAGGCAGCACCTTCTCCTCAATTATTTAAAGACCCTGAGTGTTGGTCCAGCCCGGAATCGAACCCCGACCTCCCGACATAAACATGGTTATGCTCTCCAGGTTATGTGTACGCAATTATAGCATATAGCATTCAAAAAAACATTATTTCAAAGGTCTTCCAAGTGAATGGCAACTCAAAAGCTGATTTGCTTAAACAACTTGATGAGATATGCAAGAGGTCCTTTGAAACTGATTTCCATATTTTAGTTTTTTACCACTGGCTTTGCACTTTACTTTTATCAAATGTGACGACTGGAAATGCAAGGTTTTTTTCTGGATCATTCTAAAAATGAACATACTTCTGTCCTGTGTTTAATCTGTGTCTTCTCCCACCACTTCCCGTCAATACTTGTGACGTCATCGCTACGTCACCGTCCTCCACTCGATCCAAATTCCGTTTCCGTAGTACGTCCACGTTCCTCTCTCCTTCTTCATCATCTTCTTCAAGCATTAGGTCCTCTGTGGAACAAAAAATTGATAATCTTGAGATAATTTTTTTGATTAATTTTGTTTTAAGGCAAGGACAAGGCAAGGAGGAAGAGGAAGAAGATGAATGCCGATAACAACAACAACAACAACAATAACAACAACAACAACACAATTGTACCAGCTTTGCTTATCCAGTCTAGATATCCATGTAGCATTCTTTCCATCTGTTTAGTTCTCCGTACTTTAAGAAATTCCCTTCTATTTTCAACTCTTTCTCTTTCTTTAGCAAATTCTCTGGAAAGGTTGAAATAAAGTGACATAAGATAGATGATCACTGTTAAGAACTTCGTACAGTGCAACCCCAAGGGGTGGCCGTATAACTGGTGTGACGTAAGGGGCTTGCATTTTATTTAAAATTCTCTGTAATGAGGGTGTGAGGATACTGTGATTCTAGAGCATCTTTCGTACGAGTGTGAAACGGACCGCGCCATACCGTAACTGTGTCAGTGCCGTCTATAAAATCGTTCGAAATTCATGGCGTAACCGTGCCGTGACAATGCGGTGCAGCCGTTTTCACAGTCATGCGAAATCTACTCTAGAGCGGTTTTCGTATGAGTGGGAAACGGACCGCGCCGTACCGTGACCGTGTCAGTGCCGTGATGTCTATAAAAACATTCGAAATTCCTGCCGTAACCGTGCCGTAACCATGCCGTGTTCCCAGTCAAAACTGCTTTATTAGATTTGGCTTTTGATCTAACTTACCCGCTAAGGACACCAAGAACCAGGTTCAGCATAAAGAATGACCCAATAACAACCAATGAATAATAGTACAACCAGAAGGCCACCCCATTTTTGTCATAAGCAAAAAACGTCTGAAATAAAGATCATTTAAGTATCAACTGATACATAACATTGCAACATCTTGCCAAAAACTGATCTTCCCTCTGAGAAGCCTGTGAACAGGCTCTGGTCCTCCCTCCCTCCCTCTCTCCTTCCATCTTTCTTTCCTTCCCTCCCTCCCTCCTTCCCCAGACCCTGTTCATAGTGCAACGAGTGAAATGGAAAAAAAAAAATGAAAAAAATGTGTAGCAAGTGTAGCCTGCCCTTGCTGAATCATCGGCTAAGATTATTCCAAGGGGAAATAAAACTTATTTTACATCAGTACCAGTCATCTTCAAGAGTTATCGCTGCAGATGCTATGCACACTTTGTCTTCCCTCCATCACCGCACTATTTCCCTGGTATTTCAAGCTAATCAAAGCTAGACAGATTGGTTGGAATATAAAAGTGAAAGCGAGTTCACTGAGATCGAAGTCGAAAGCTCGCTTTAAAGTCCGTACAACTAAAGGCCTTGACACACGATGCGACATTTTTGAAACTTTTTCAGTTCCTTTAAATTAAGTTCCTCCTCTTAGGGTTTGGAAGGGGTTTTGCGTGATCCGCGATTTGCCCCAAATTAAGTGCGTTATCCGCGGAAGCCAGCCAGATATTTTTAAAATATGCGTGATTCGTGCACTGACTCAAAATTGAAACGCGATTTGTGATCAAGACCCCCCTTCCAGCCCCCTTTGCTCTTGTTGCATGATCGGCAGATAGTTTCAAGTGTCAAGGTTTGTCGTCATTGTAGTTGTTGGTGATAGGATTTAATTGTTCTTGAAAAAGAAAAAGGACTTGTTTTTAGAAGACTCTGTGCCCACAGATATTGATTATACATACCCAGTACATAATATCTGTCCAGCCTTCATTGGTTATCACTTGGAAGACAGTTAAGCAACCAGCAAATATGTTGTCAAAAGTGGTTATACCATCATTGTGTCCAACCCACTGCGATGTTCTAGCACATACTGTGCCATCAGTACATTGTCTCCCTTTAGGTTCTTGACTACAAATTTCTCCTGAAGGGTTTGAGAGTATTCCTATTTTGCAAAAGAAAAAGCAATATTATGTGTAACTCTTTTAATTGATCCTAGGAACTTCTGGGGAGATTACTCTAATCAATCTATTAATCAATCCAAAAATCAATCGATCGATCGATCGATCGATCGATCGATCGATCAATCAATCAATCAATCAATCAATCAATCAATCAGTCAGTCAGTCAGTCAGTCAATCAATCAGTTAGTCATTCAGTCAGTCAGTCAGTCAGTCAATCAATCAATCAATCAATCAGTCAGTCAGTCATGCAGTCAGTCAATCAATCAATCAGTTAGTCATTCAGTCAGTCACTCAGTCAATCCGGCAATCAATCAATCAATCAATCAATCAATCAGTCAGTCAGTCAGTCATTCAGTCAGTCATTTAGTCAGTCAGTCAATCAATCAATCAATCAATCAATCAATCAATCAATCAATCAATCAATCAATCAATCAATCAATCAATCAATCAATCAATCGATTTGATCCATCTTGTCAAGGCTATAGTAATATATTCTTATTACACAAAATCCAATCAGCATAAACAAATTCTCCCTCCCCTCGCCTATGGAAGTTTTACACATACCTGATTCATTTTTATAACAGGTGTAGTGAAATCTGCCACAAAGAAATTCTAATCCTATGATTGCATAAATTACAATAACAAATCCTACAAGTAAACAAATCTGCAGAAGAGGCATCATAGCACACATTATAGACTTCATAACAACTTGAAGACCTGAAAACAGCAAAGGTAAAGGATTAGTTTTTGAGAGAAGGTTACCTGGAAAGCTCCCCCGCCATTGCATTGCATGCTGGCATATTCATCTTGATCACACAAGCTGCACACTGTAAAATATCCAATAAAACTGAAAAAGCCAGTGTGACTAAGTTGAATTTAAGTTAAATACTGGGTAAATTCTGCTCAATGTGCTCCATATATGTGCAGCTTGCATGAAACTCTCAAATGCCAACTACACAAAATGTCTAGTGCAGCACAGCATTCGAAGTCTTAAATTAATGGGATTCCTGTGGTTTATGCGGTTATCCGCTTTCCAAAAAATAGAAGGCTCAAATTCAAGATGGCCGCGCACATGGCAGGAATTGTAGATAAGGCTTTGTATTTCAATTCGTATGATTTCCCAGTTTTTTTAAAGGAAAGGAGGGAAATAGATATTAAGGTACGTATTATATCTTGATTAATTTTGATCAATGTTGGTTTGCGTATTAAATTGTATTAAAAATGTAGATTTTCGAAAGCCGTTTCTTTTGGCAACGAAATTCCTGTGCTTTTAAAATTTCTTCTTCCACAATATTATATTTCTCGTTAATTAAAGTTTTCTTTGTAACTTCTTTTCAACCGAAACCGTGAAACCGTGGAGTTGAATAGTTTAAGGCGAGAGTGTTTCTATTCTTTAATTCCTGAGAGGTTTTTGAAAAGGTTTTTGAAGTTAGAAGTGCTAAGCCGAAACAATCTTTGCTAACCATTAGAAACAGCGTAACTGATTCAAATTTAAAGAATCGCCAATTTGTAACCAGTTACCACACACTTTACTCACCTACGAACAAAAAGACGAACATTCAAGGAAAACAGATCACAAAGATCACTTAGTATCACTTCTTCCTGGACATACACCAATTACTTACTTGGTATGCCCGACACGAGCTTTAAAGGTCTTAAAACTCTGGCAGCCCTTAATGCTTTTAGACTGCCAGCATCTATTCCCACGTGGAGCTGTGGTAAGCTTAAAAGACTGCAAGATATCCAGGAATAATATAATATATTATTATGTACTTACTTGGTATGCCAGATACAAGCTTGAGCGGTCGCAATACCCTGGCTGCCCTGAGTGCTTTTAGTGATCCAATACTAATTCCGATATTAAGTTGCGGAAGACTTAGTAAGCTGCAACGTGAAAGTTTGAAAACTTTTTCTTAGTATGAAATTTGGTTTGCGATTGTGATACGGAATTAGATGATGACCTGATGATAATGACTCTCAGTGATGTGATGCTTTAATGAGTCTAGCAATGATTCTTGACATTAGTACTGAGGAAGATTCTTTTAGCAAGATGTCTTGTGAGGTTACATTACCAGTGATCCGGTTATATGCTAAATGACAATCAAATCTTGTGTCCTTAATGTCCATTATGAATTCTTGAGCTTGATTAATTGGTGATGATGAAGCTTCAAGTTGAGCTGGGAAAGAGTGTCAAGGACCAGAAAGAGAAAGAGAAAGCCAGATGGGAAAGATCCATCAAGGGAAGAAGAGATAGGCAAAGAAAAAGTTGTCTCGCAAAATCCTGAGCTTGATGAGGTGATGAAAGATTAAACTTTATTATAGCTGGAAAAAGACTGAGAGACAAAGAGAGAGCATGATCAACCAGGCAGGAAAGATACAGAAACAGATATATCAAATACATGAATGACTCATGAACATTGGTCGGCTTTTTCTGTATGTAGATATCTTGACCCAGATGCAGAGATTAACATGGATTTGAAAGATTTTTTCATTCAAAAGACAATGGTATAGACAGGAAGTAGAGCTTTACATTGTAGAAAAATTGTAACAGAAGACAAAATATCTGATGAAAATAAGTCAGACCTTGACTGCTTTATGATAATAATGCTTTGAGATTGATCATGTACATGAAGTGGTGAAAGAGATATTTATACTACATCCAGAGATAAGACAAGACTGTTAGAGAACATATGCCATTCAGCTGTGACCTTATTACATGTACTTATTTCAAAAAAAGTTGTCACGGCTCAAAGAAACAAGTATCAAGCCAAGACCAGAATGAATGCTGGTTTTGTTCTGGTCATGTATTCAAAATCAGACTTGTTATTATAGAATGAAGTGCAATATACTAACAAGCATGTCAAAATGCTAACATTTTGTAATTATTTCTATAGAAACAAGTCTGATTTGAACATTACCAAGTTAAAACCAGCATTCACTTCAGTTTTGGCTTGATGCTTGTTACTTTGAACTGCAATAACATTTTTCAAAATAAGTGTATATACATTCACAAGGTCTTGGGCTCCAAGGCATGCCAGCCCAGTAAATTCATACTTGGCATTTATGTGTTTATAGAATCAACTGTCATTCTCATTGTATATGAAGATGTCTTTGAATATTAATGATTTCATTGAATAAGAGAACTAAGTCCAGGAACCCTGTTGCAAAGAGTGCCAGTATATAGAATCAACTGTCATTCTGATTGTATATGAAGATGTCTTTGAATATGAATGATTTCATTGAATAAGAGAACTAAGTCCAGGAATCCTGTTGCAAAGAGTGCCAGCTTCAACCCTAACAGGGTTGTACTCCTAGCTCATTGTGTATCTCATTCAGTAACCAAAGTAATAAAAACCTTGGATGAGAATTTGTTATTGAATGTAAATAATGTGGCATCCTTGTAATTACAGGTTAAATAATACGAAAGAATGTATGCATTTTAAGAATAGATGTGGTAGTGCAATATGCAAGTAATTATGAATTTCATAGCAATGAATGGAAATAATGAATAAAGGAGAAAGTGAATGAGAGAATGAAAGCAATAATTTGGACCTTGCATGTAAATAGATAAATGATTGGGCAAGAGATTTAAGAATGAATAAAAGAATGAGAAAAGGACAGAGTAGTTGGTAAATATATGAATGTAAGGAAGAGACAGCATCATCTCAATTTTTTGTGTGACTCTGGCCGCTGTTTTTGGATAGAGATGTATGTACATGAATAATAAAGAGACAATATGAATGAATAGAAGGGAATAAAATGAATGCAAGAATGCTTTCACTCCCACTAAGCTATAGACAACCATAGTTTTGAAAGTGAGAAAAAGAAAACTGAACATGAGAAAAAGAGAATGAATAGAAACAAGATGTTCCCACGTAGGAATATGCATAGCTTTGAACTGAGAATCCCTTTAGATGAATGAGATGAAAGAGACATAAAAGGATGTTTGTGTGAAAGAGTATGCATTGGACATGACCTTCCATGTTGGTATATACATGTATTGTGTCTGTATGAAGTTTACTGCATTACTTTAACTTTTACGATATGGTGGGTGATTTAGGGTAGATTTAGGAAGTTAAAATGGTTAAAGGAATTTAAGTTATCAGGGAATAATTTAATGAAATTTTAGTGGAAAAGAAGATTAGATTCAATGTGTCCACCAAGTCTTGGGCATGAAAATGGGTGTTTTAATAATTTTCCATGTTAGCTGATTTTAATGAATTGTATTGTGTTTAAGATTTATGGCATTGAAAATGTTTAGTATATGATTTAAGGTCAATAAACAATGAGTTAGTTTTGTTGTTGTAAAGATTTTTATGGTTTAATTATGTGGTTTTATACTGATTATGTTTCACCCACATCAGCCAATACCAAATCAGCCAGTGGTTGGAATAAATTTAACTTTTGGAGGTCTGGGAAATTTTTTAAAATACCACAAATAGGAATCAAAGATGTCACAATTTACAACCACAGAGAAGTAACTTATCCAATCCTGTAATAATGTGGAATTGAAATGAATATAAATTAAAAATATAGATATTCCTTTTACTGATTTTCATTTTTTTTTTCTTCACAATCTGCAAAAGTGAATCCATCCTTTTAATTTTTCTTTCCTTTTTAGTTTTCTTTCATTTCCTTGCAATACCTCACTTCTACATTATTTTTATTTTGAACTTAATTTCCCCATGAAAATATTTTCATATGGCAGGATCAGCAAATAGGCTCCTTTTCCTCTGTGAGTCATCTCATCAACACTAATTAAATTGGTTGGGAAACATTAAATATTCAGGTCAAACTATGAATCATCTTGAATCACTCTAATGACCAACATGAATAATAACCAAAATACCCTAAACAGTCGCACAAAGCTTGCCAAATAAGCAGAATTGTGAAAGTCTTGGTTGTAAATATTGATGACATTCACCACTGACGATAGAGCAGACAGATGTGGCTGATGGTGAATAATTAAACTGACTGATCATTTAAAATGTATAACAACACAGAATCAATGTTGATGGCTAGAGGGTGAAAACTGGAAGTTATGTGATTTTTATTGGATGTTAGATGACAGTTCTCTATGGAAAAGTGCAATTAGTTTATGATTGTTATTAATGACCATACTCATATGAAATATCATCATCATAATATTTATAGTATCATCGTCTCCAAGGTGAATTTGCACTGCAGTTGAAAACACTTTGTGCAGGGGTAATGTTTGATCACTCAATAGTATTATGCAAATGTACACATACAAATGCAATTATATTTTTCTCCAATTTTACTAAAACATTTTCAAACACTTTCTAAAGATCAACCAAAATTCCCATGCACTCAGTGCAATTTCACCTAGGAAAATACAATTTATCATTTATAAACAATTTTAGACATTATACATCATGATTATTATACAATTTTATAGTTATTTGAAGTACTTTTAAATACGTGAATCAAAGCTTTTCTGTTTCTTTAATTGACTGGGATTATACAAAACAACAACATGATTGCATGACCACAACTTCATGTTATTGTTCTGATTCTATCTTTAGAACCCAAATTTCACAACATTTAATTTTAATCACGTTTTTATAATTCTGCCACAAAACTAAAATTTAGGGTATAGATTCAATTCAATTTTAGCAAATATTTACTAAGTAGGCTGCAATTATTTTTATTTTGTTTGTGCTGTCAAACAGTAAGCACATTGTGGTTTACCCAGACTTCACCCATACAAGCTGAAGAATATAGTTTATGATTTATTGTCACTGTATATTAAGTTTGTCACACTGTGTATGCATACATGAGAGGGGGTCGTGTTTGCATTTAAATGAAAATGAAATATAGGACAATTTTTGTTTTCTTTGGTCAATTTATTTATATTTCATTTTGTTTTGTCTAGAGAGAACTACAAGACCATAATTTTTTCTTACTGATGATTTCTTGTCTTTTTTCTTTCCTTTCTTCTCTCTCTCTCTCTCTCTCTCTCTCTCTCTCTTTCTTTCTTTCATTCTTTTTTTCTCCCTTCCTTTTATCTTCCCTCCTTCCTTTTTTCTTCCTTCCTTCATTTCTCTTTCTTTCTCTCTTTCAACTATTCAAGTTACACCTTAAAGAATGTTGCATGCTATATTCAGTCTTCCAGTATGAGAAATAAACTCAAACCTATCCTGATTTATTATAAGATCGTATCCTCATAAGGGCACTGACTTTAAGATTGAATTTTACACAGAAGATCAATATTTGTTCTTTGTCACATTGAGAGGAAATTGAAAGTATCAGAGGAAATGTACATGTTGATTAACAATTCCATCACACTGATCTGCCTAATCTGAACTTAAAGCCATTGAACTGAATTCCTACTTGGCTATCTTGGCTACTCTAGAATAATGCTAGCTCATATAGAGAATATCAAGAATATTTGATTGATTCAAGGTTCCTTCATGTTCATAGTGAACTTAGAGTCTTTACAAATTGCTCTAAAAATAAGAAAATGTTTTTACTGGTACATATTTTGAACAAACCCCACTTGACATTTTTTTAGACAACGAAAAGAAGTGCCAGCCAGCTTTTCTAAAATTGACATTTATTTTGTAGCAATAATGTGTAATTATATACACAAGTGTAGGGACATGTCATCATTGACTGGACATGCGACTCTTAAGTTTGTTTTCAATTTTGTCAGTTTGTTACATAATCAAACTGTCAAAAAGAAAATGTCTATTGCACCAGTAAAATATTGAAGACATTTTTATCATCTACATGTACAATATAGTACAAGTTAATAATGCAAAGTGTAGGATTATTTTTTACCCTTAATCCTTACAGCTTCCATGATGCAGTTATACAATTCATGATTTCCTTGTAATGTATGAAGTTAAAGGCTGACTTTCATTTCACTTTATATATCTATGTGTATTTTCTGTGTAGCCTTAGCTATGCATCTATTTGTACTTCTAAAGTGTGATAATTGGTGTGTTTGTACTCTGCTCACTTATTTACTAGTAGTTGTGTAAATAGAATAAGAAATTCACTAAGATTTTCATTTGCCATGTCTTGTGTACACTGTACTTGTCACTTTGTTATAGAATTAATTCTCTTTATTAATTTCCTTGAAAACCACTGTACATGCACTGACTGCAGAACCCTTGAATTGGCATAAGTGACATGTATGCATCTCAAAAACTTACATTCTCAAATATTTTGAACTGACATGAGGTTGTAGTTTAAGTACTGCCCAAATTTTTTGCATCTTAATCTCTTAATCCTTGATTAGTCGATCTCAAAACTAGTATGCATAAACATATTTGTAGTACATGTTTAAATTCTGTTTTGTTCCAAATTGGGTATTATTTTCATCACAATCATTGTTAATTTTTGTAAAGCTGTAGGCATTATTATTTTATGTTTATAATTTTAGTCATAACAGAATTGATGATATCATTCATTACAAGTCCCTGCTGAACAGATCTAATCTAGTAAGTGAATTACCATTTAAAGACCTTTTTGGATTTTTCTGGACATTTAAAAGGATGCCTAATATGGGCATGCACATTACTGTTCTGAATAATGATTGCACAAATTCTGGTTATTTTCCTTTTTGTCATAGTACATAATCAGCCTTAGTAATATACTATTGCCAATATTTTTTGAATGGTACATTATATTATTGTATGATTGTATTGGATCAGATTTTTGAAAATGTCAAAATGTAAACATTCAACTTATTCATTTGTAGTTGCTGGTAAAGTAATTAGTTTGAATCCACGGTTAAATTGAATGAAATGCATAGACAGACAGTCAAACAGACATACTGGTTCATTAAATATACATTACAGTGTAAAATTGAATTGCATAATGGACTATAACTTAAGGAAGAAAAAGACAAATAAAACTTTGAGCCAGTATCACAACCGGTCCCAAGAATTATGATTCTTAAGATAAGCAGTACTAGCTTTGCTCAAAATGATATCACATCCCGAAGTGCAATTACATGTGGCTTTCAAAAATCCTGATAACCTGAAGTTCTAGCTTAGTTTTGATCCCCATTGTGAGGGGAAATTTGCCTTAAAAATCCCTTTTCCAACTTAATTTCTCCTCCCACATTGTATATCTCAAGACAATCTGCTTTTTGGACTTCCCTAAGGGATCATGTTATTAATAATTCTTAAGTACATGTATATTGAGCCATATGTTTTCAGACATCCTGTACTTTAAACCTCTCTCTGTCATTACTACAAATATAACTTTAAATACATGCTATACATTGGTTTATATATGCTATGTGTAATGTGTGCAGTTCAGTTAATTTTGTTCACTATATAACATTTTTGACATCCTTCATTACTATGTATACTTTCTAATTCTAGAAGCACACCCAAAATGTAATCTATTGAACACAGAGTTTACTTTATTCTAGTTAGCAGGATTGTGTTACTTTTTAAACATACATATAGTGGACATATTATAATTTTTCTGATGAAATTCTAGGTCTGCATAATTCATAGGCAATGGTATATACAAAGGATATATTGTACTGTAATTGCATAACTATGAAATGATCTCATCCAATCACTATTTTTACCCAAGGAATTCAACTGGCATCTTTATATCTCAAGCTGTGTTACTATAACGATCATCACTCAATTGACTTTTTTCTCATTTTCCACTTCTTTTAGTAATATATAAACATACTTTACAACAGCTACATTTTGTCTTATATTAAGTGGTATCATTCATTCGTTTTTTTCATTCTTTCATTTGTTCCTGATTCACTTATTCCTTTGTTTCTTAGTTTGTTGGTTCATGATTCATTCATTCACCCATTTACTCATTTGTTCATTCATTTATTCATTCACTTATTTATTCATTCATTCAGTTCCTCATTCAACCATTTATTATTTGTTAATTCATGCATTCAGTCACTCACTCATTTTTCATTCATTCCTTATTCATTAATTTTTCAGCTTGTTAGTTCATGAATTTTCTCATTCATCCATTTGTTTGTTCATGCATTCAATCATTCATTTCCCTTAGTTCATTCACTCAACCATTAGTTTGTTCATTTTTTATACAATCATTCTTTCGTTTGTTTTCTTATTCATTCATTCATTCATTTTGTCATGCACTCATTTATTCATTATTTTTCTCAGTTCATTCATTTATTCATCTGTTTGTAATGAAGTTGTTTTGTCTATCTTTAGGGTTTCAAGATGATGCAGGGGTCTTAATCATGCTAAAGCAAAGCAGGTATTTAGAAACTATATATTAGTGCTAAATGTAGTAAATATTTTATATATAGCAGTTGGAAGCACATTAATATCAGTATTCTTTTAAGATTTTAAAAGACTCAGCCATAAATTTTGAGTAGCTTCCATTAACAAATGGAATATCTGGAATATCTTATTATAATATGGTATAGGAAATTTTTCCAAACAAAATAACTGATACTTGAAGCACCAGGACATGAAAATGTTGGTTGCTGGGATCTCTGGAAAACACCAATTTATTTATTCCAAAGGTTGACCATATCAATTATTATTTTGAAAATGGTTGGCTGTATTGATGCTGTAGATGGTAGTATACCTTCTTGATAAGCTATACATGAATGGCAAGAACTGTAAGAACGTTAACTGATATAACCATATACCTACATTCATGCGTTCCAGCCACAACAGATATGATTATTATCTATAAACTACTTCCTTTTGTAGCTGCCCACGTATAGTGGTGTGTTTATAAATAATTAGTAGCTATGAGCTACAACGTAATGCATTGTATAAGGGAATTTGACATATAGGGAATAGTTAAAACAATGATAATAATGAATGCTTTTGTTATTGCTAACCATTTAGTAGTTACTTATACAAAACTTTGATAACATGCAAAGTCCCCGCTATTTTTAGGTGTATAGTAAATCTGATGTTTCTACTTCCTAGTTAAGATCTAGTGCTTGATGCAAATGGCCTACAGGAATCTTTATAGCCTAGACAAACTTTTATAGGCTGGATAATAATCATCATCATCATATTTCAAATGTAGCTTAGAGGTTTATAGATGACTTGTGTTGTCTGATAGCAGTGAAAGCTTCATATACACACAAGCCTTTAGCATCATTAAAAAATATCAGCCCATGCATTAGTGATTCAAAAATAATTAATAAATTTACATACTATTATTCAAATTATCACATATTCTGTTGCCATAACAATCATATGCTGACTTTGGCATGAGGAAAACAATGTCATTGTCCTCTTGATTTAACACTGTGACAGAATGACACCTAGATTAAAATGACATACATGTAGCACGCCCTGTATTGAAAAATACTTCACTCTAATATAACTATAAAAAATCGATCTTTTCTAATTCACTCAGACTCTAACGCATTTGAGTACATTAAAATTTAGGCAGCAAATATGTTCAGCAATAATTTAATTTGAAATTAAAATTGCACTGGCAGTCATAATTGCTTGTGACCAACAGGTGCTTAACTTAGAACTTCCTGTTGATAATAAGATATTTGCATGGTATAATAATTTTAATATAATTAGTAGAGTATAGCTATTTTGCAAATCCAATGAAACTACAAAATGTCCAAAATTAAGAAGCGCTCTGAAATACTGTGATCAATAATAACTGAATAAAAACACACACACAAACAAGCAAAGGTAAAAAATATAAAGACTGAACCAAAAAAAATCAAAGATAGTCTACAAACAAACTAACAAACAAAATCAAAATAGTTTTTTTGAGACCTGAGTTCACCTTTTAATTAATATCAGGATTATTGAAGTGACACCAAATGTCATGGAAATGGCAATTTCTTTCTCTGTAACAACATGAGAAACTGAGCTTACTTGACATATTCAATTTATCTCTGTCAGTCTTAGCCTAATGGACAATCATTTAAAGTACACTTACACAGTCTTTCATGAAAATATGAAATATGAAAATTTTTGACAAAAATGTAGAAAAGGATTAACAACCAATTCAACTCTTGGAGGGATTGAATTCTAATTGGCCATCATACTTCAGAAATCATAAATATAATATAATGTGGAATTCTAATGGTTTTTTTATCTGTTATCTTTAAAGTGTCGCAAAGGATATCAAATAATATGTTTCTAACTACCATTAACTAGTTCAAGAGTTCCTAAACTATAGACAGTTTATCTACAGGAACCAACCCTGTCTAGTTTAGCAACTCTTGAATTATACTAAGTTAATGGTAGTTAGAAACATATTATTTGATATCCTTTGTGACACTTGAAAGATAACAGATAATTTTTAGATCTAGATACACACAAAATTTATCTAGATTTAAATTTGCTACAATTTCTTACTTTTATCTCCAACAAGGAGGAAGTTTAAGTGTACCGTAATAATTAAAATTGAAACATGCAATCAGATCTTTAAATGTTTATCTCAGTGTTAACATTTACAATATGTAAATATCTGGGTTTATAGAATAAAGAATCCACATTATCTAACCCTTCATTGAAAGAATGACCAAGCAATTGCTTTTCTAATGAAGGTTTAAGTGCAAATTTGCATTATGTTTTTAGTCATTGTCTTTGACGATAAAACTGACTTGCTCTAGAATGTGACACTACTCAACTAGTGTATATTATGCTAAACAGTATTTAAAAGTCTAAATGAAATATTAATTTGAATAAGGCAAGAATCACTGATATTTTTACTTCTAATTGTTCAGTGCTGTACAGTTTTTATATTAAAAATGAATTACGTAAATTATCCATCTTTCTTTCAAATATATTGTTTCTGAGTGGATTTCTTATGAAACTTTACCTTAAGGTTATCGATACAAAAATCATTCATAATTCAGAGTACTAACAATTCAAAAGCAAGAGCACAAGGCAACTACACTCATTTTAATTATTAGAAGCCCTAAATGCAAGGCTTTAAGCATCGGTAGCCAAGAGCTCTAAGCAAAATAATAATGTTTTCCATTTTAATGCTATGTACATGTAATTACCAGAAAATGCCTTATATATAAGTTTACAAAGTAATAAAAATGTAGCTTTGAACTTAATAACTTGAACATTAATATTCCAGTTGTAAAGTATTTAGCCTGATGATGGTGTCAGGATGCCGCTGAAACGTTGTGGCAATAAAATGCTCCTTCCATAATCTTTATTGTAAAAGCTTACAGATAACTCTTGCATATGTTTCACTAAAACTGATTGCACTAGTCTGAGGAATTTTACCAGATTATCTCCAGCTTTTTATCTGAAATTCAAATTGTGAAGTACTTTTATTCTCAAATTATGACTTCTACAGATTGTGTGGTTGGCTAATATTTCTCTTGACAGTTTTATGATTGAAGATGACCACTTCTGGCATTACCTAGTTAGCATATCTTTTATAACTACTTAATATATTCTAAAATTACAAGTTAGTTTTTAAACAGTTTGGTTTAGTATTCTGGTGAGTATGGCATTCAAGATATTATTATTATTATTCAAGATACTTAACATCTGGAGAATGACCAATGGTAAATTGTACCCCTTAGCTAGATGGCCTAATTGTGTTTCAAGTATGTACTATTGTTCTCTGTAATTGCACTTAACCAAAATGTGGATATAAAATTTTCACAAAAAGTCTTGAGGGTACATAAGATGAATAAATTTTCTTGCATTATTTAATTACTTTGGGGGTATTGCTTAATTTCAACTACAAATCTGCATTTGAATAAAGCTTGTAGCCTCATCTGAATTTGTCAGCCGTCAAGAAAGAGTCATTTCATAAACAACAGCAATAAACTATTTTGAGAATAAGAAATATCAAAACTTAGTTGTCAGTCTTATTAAACAGTCTAATTAGTTGCGGGTTGTTCTTTTTCAAAGTATTAAGCCATTTTCAAAGTGAAATCACTTAGCAACAAGTATCGCTTTATCAATAAGGCATCACAACTCCAGATTTCAAAAAAAAAAACATGCAAATTTAAAAGTTTCTAGTTTGCTAGTTAGCACATATATATGAATTGACTCCCTGTGTACTGCCCACACTATGGAACAAAACAATGCAAATGTTTCCCAAGTAGCTTTCAATTCACTTTTTGAGAGAATATGAATTAATTTATCCCCCAGATTGAGAAATGCTACAAGGAATCTATAGGATGCAATAGCTACTTCTTGCATATTAGTGACTTCACTCATCTGATAGTGATTCTCAGCATTATTCCAATTAAAGCCATGTATGCTATTGGACAAAAAGCTAGTATTTGCCTTACTAAAATGCTCTCAAGTTTCAATCTCAATACTGTATCCTAGTGCATGTTGTCGCTTAGCATCAGTGGAATGAATAAATACAAATCTACAATTCTCATGTGTAGGAGATTTTCAAGTACTGTATTTTTGGCATGACCTCAAAAATATTTATGTGCTATTTTTATATGCAGACATCCATTTTTTCCATCACTTAATATATTAGTATCAAGATATTCATACAATAGGAATACAAAGGCCAAGGTGGAGTGTTCTGTAAAATTGCATTTTTTCTATTTTAATATAAATAACATTTTCTATTTTTTTCTTTTATTCATTTAGTCCTGTTCTTTTTTTTTTTTTTTCCTCCTAATATTCAAGTAATTTATTCCTAAAGACATAATGTTCCATTTATATGCATTTACTACTGAACCAGTATTATTTATATTCGATATAGTGACGTTATCTCTAGATTTGGCAAAGCTTGGCTGACCAACACTCTTATTGAAGCACAGTTTCTAATCGTAATTTCGCCTTTTAGTTTATTGAAATATCAAAAAGTCATTGGATGATACACTCTTACGATAAGA
The DNA here is from genome assembly GCA_029948255.1 of Telmatactis stephensoni. NCBI lineage: Eukaryota > Metazoa > Cnidaria > Anthozoa > Actiniaria > Isophelliidae > Telmatactis > Telmatactis stephensoni. The sequence goes on from JALIZF010001847.1 coordinate 223,398, forward strand.
TTTTCTTTATTCAATGGTTTTACGTTCAGATATTAGATACGGCATAAATTAGGCCTTCGATTGGGTTAATAAATGCACCATTGTTCATGATGTTATACACCGATGAATCATTCGATACTCAACTACTTAGAGCATGCTTCTTCTCGCCGATAAACTTGGCACGTTTTCGAGAATTCGCGACATCAACTGGTACTACATAAATGCGTATGAAATTCAAATCCTTTCTCTTGCAAGTCTCACAGGTGGATTTCAATTGAACTCGAGAAATCGCCCCAAAATAGTGAATAATTAATCTAGTTGTGTGTGAGCGATGGTTAAAGTTCGGCGTTACTGCCGAGAGGAAGGTAAAAGGACAGTTAAATTATTATTGTTTTCATCAACGAACTCGAAAGCTGTTTACAAGTCATTCATTGTTACGATTCGTCAAATAAATAACAGTGACGTACGACTCGCCATCTCGTCTCTCACAGCACTCTAAAATAACGTCCTAAATATTTCCAAAGATCATAAACCTAATACTTCGTTTCTAGTGGAGTATTTTCGAGAAAATAATCCTTATCAACTACCGTCCTTTTACATGTAGCAATTTTGTTACTATGGAGACATGACTCTCACTGGCAGCACTGAAACTTCCCCCGCATACCAGACATTTTCACGTGCAGCCTAGAGGTATGTCGTTTTCGCAATACTAAAAAATAAATTGCAGTTATCGAAAAGAAGTTTCAAATCAAACTTTTGCTTAGTGAACCTGAGATAGCGATATTTTTACTTAGCTTTGACTATCTTTAAGAACGACATGTCTAGCCCTCAATTTCTAGCTAAACTATCCTATTTCCTCTAATACGACCATTGAACGTCAATTTTGACTATAACTTTACAGATTATGAGATACTTCCTAGAGAAAGACTTTTTGATGTTTTCATTTGACTTTCGCGACTAAAGTTGTATGTTTATTTGAATGTGTTAAATAATTTAACAGGATATTTTACACCAGGGTGGAACGTCAGAGAAAAAAGTTGCTCTTCAGAATTTCAGACAAAAAGAAAAAAAGAATTCCTCATTCCTCGTATTACGAGAAGACATTATGTTTCCTCAATGGAAAATCTCGTTTCATGAAGACCTTCATTTGTATGGAAAACTGCCTTAGTAACTCTTTTTGTTTATCTTGTATTAGAGCGAATAAATTCAGTCGAATGAAGCTTTCAATCCGAACGGCAATACCCCATACTTGTATCTTCTTCTCCTTTGGTACTACACAGCCCAGAATCCTTTCTCCTTGCCAATAACGGACCAACGACTACACGTCCATCGTATTTTCTTGTAAGCTCCTAAGCCGATAAGCTAATAAAGTCAACATTCGAGGGTCCGAGATGCTCGTGGTAGTGTTCTACTTTGCCGATTTTAGTTCTTGGTTTTAGCTGGGGATTTCCCAGTGGATTTTGTTTTGGAAATCAAGGTGTGTGTGCCTCTTTGTTCTTGTAAGCAGTTTTTCTTTTTATTTCCATCTGAACGATACCTGTTGCCAAACGATTCAACTTATTCATCCGTTAAGTTGTCTGCCAAAATGTTACTGCCTCGATAACTTCACAAATATTCCCCAAAAACGAAAATTTTATTGAATCAGATTTATTGCAGCCTACTGAGCCTTACGAAATTTGCTGTCATTCTCTAAAATAGCTTTCCTAGACGCTTTCAACTATTAATGCGAGAAAAAGTAAGTCGCCGGCAAAGACAGGCTGTGTTACGAGTTGAGTCAGGCACAGTTATAGATAATCGGAATAAATGAATGCATCATCGATCCATGCACTTACCCAGTTACAACCACGGTGAAGTCTAGCACGTTCCATCCGCTGCGCAGATATGACCCAGGATGAAGCACGAATCCCATTGCTATGACTTTTAGCACACATTCTAGACAAAAAATAGCCAGAAGATATATTTCGGCGTTATCCTGGAAAAAACGAACGATTTGAGCATTAGTATTGTATCGATACTTTTAGAATACATAACTTAAGGAACATTTCCATGGTATTGATATTATGAGGAAGCGGGGAATCGAAACTAGGAAAATACAGAACTTACTATTCGAATATTTGTGTCGGATTTATCGTTTTTTGGTAATGGAGTATTGGCGGCTAGAAGAACACAGTTCACAAGAATAGTCAACAGAATAAAATATTCAAAAGGCTTGTCCTCAGTTAAGGAACATAACGCGATCTAGAACTTCACAAAGTCGGTAAATTCAACTCACGTATTATATGATATAATATTAAAATAACAGGTTCTAGTTGTGATAAATACATACTACAATATGTAGTGAACCTGTTACCAAACGAACCGTGTTATGTATGAATATGAAACTACGAAATAACATTGAAATAGCCAACGCCATGAAACTCATCGTCAGTGTTTGGAGTCAAAGCTTAGGCTTCCAAAAAGGATACTTTAGATTCAACGATTTTCTTGCAGAATCTTCGAAATATATTCCTCTCGGAAAGTAAAAATAGCGATCTGTTGGATGTGATGATGCTACCCAGTGTCATCGGTACTGGGTCTCCTTGGATTGAAGCCGATCTGCTACGGGTTCGTGTGCTTGCCATTCTCGACTTTGTATAATAGTCTTCTGAAGGTACAGATGAAGGTCGACGCATATCCGCCATGTTCTATAGTCCTTTAAAAAATTTAACCCTCGCCTATCTTAAAATCAAGAAATTGATATAATGTCAAGTTCCTCTAACGTCTTGCACGGGTTCGTTTCCATCCATAGACTTCGCTGTTCGCGCAAACCATCTTTTAGCTTCTCTTGCTTGACACTATATGCTAATTACAACACAAAGCAATTATACCAACAGCCTATCGCAGTACCTGTAAGGCACTACCCACGTGACCACATGTAGTCTTCGTTGGGTGGACCGTATTATGCGCATTATAATTTGAATACAAAATCTCTCCCATATGGTTCACCTGTCTTGGCTATTCGAACAGTCCCGATTTGCGGACCGGAAGACTCTCAGATATCCTCAATTTTCCTTCCTCAAAAAACCTGATTTAAAGTTTTCGAGTTTGTTTTTTATATATACACATATAAAACAAAATATATTTTAAAGGAAAAACGTTTTTTCTTAGATTTACGGAGGCAAGACGCGAGCGCGATAATTCCAAGATAAAATTCGGAGGCGTTTGCGTTGAATGCGAGTCGCATTTGATACAGAGTCAGTTTTTCTGCCTTACCACTGACCCGTACACAGCAAACCTCGAAAACTGAAAACCACGACTACGGTTGATTGCGTTAACCATGCTCAAATGTTAAGGGTTTGTAATATTGGCACCAATTATGCCATTTATTTGACAGTGCAAGCCCCTTGGTAGAACTAACGATTGTTATTATTTGAGAAAAATTGTGTTTGAATTAGAAAAGCTCGTCCAAATAAGAGTATAAGTGAGTGGTTCCGGAAGTATTGTCTATGAAATGTGAAGCTGAACTTAGAGGTGTTATCGTACTCAATGAACGTTTGTTTTGTCGTTCCTTTGGTAAAGATGAGGTCATTTCTTCGTGGTACTGAACACCAAATGATTGTCCATCCCTTTACCGTCTCGTCAGCGCTTTTTATTTTCACTTAACATCTTTTGTGAATATATTTTTCTATTTCTGGAAGTCAAATTTCCTAACATTGCAAAACAAACCAAAGTGTCTTCGAGATTTTGATATTAAAATTACAAATTAAACATACGCAAAAGGAAGCTAAAACTAGTGTATATATCCAAAACCAGACTTCTATTTTCTACGGGAAGCGCACGAAATTGTCAAACATTGTTCGCCAAGTTTCATTTCTCTTTTCCAGATCACATAACCATTTTCAGCAATTTTGGACCATTTTTGTGTGTTCCTTTGATTTCATGATGCTCTTCAATCCTGTTGAATGTAAATATATTCTCAATTTCTGTCAGAAACGAAGGAGGTTTTGCAATATTTATGTTGCTTTTGCATCTACTGCGACGCGATAAGCGAATTGTTGTTGTGAAATCATACTTAAAACAGTCCACATAACTAAACATAAAGTCTTTTTAGGCCGCGCCCTTTACCGCAAAAACACAACACTGCCGATCCATAGAAGCTCCGGTAGTTTTTCCTGTTGGGGATTAAGTGAAATGCCATTACTTAACCTAATAAAAGGGAAAATTTATGCGAGAGAAAATTTCGCCCGAATTTTTCAGAGTTCATATTCCGACATATTAATAATGAATGAGCAGGGGCTCACAGCTGGTATTGTGTCATTTTAATGTGAATCTTTGTGTCTCTAGGACGCAAATTAACTCTATGTAACTTCTTCAAATCTCTAGTTGTAAAGTGTTAACAATGCGCTTGCCATCGTGGTCACCAGTTCAAACCCACAACCGGCTGCGCACAGCGAAATACTAGCTAGGCCGGTAAATAGCTAACTGTTGTGGCTTTATAGGAAGCAAATAGGAACTGACAACGAACTTTCTACGCACGAAATCTCAGCCCCCGTATCTTTCGTTTGCATCCTTTTAATATCATTTCAATCGATACTATTATAGGTGTATTGCGTTTTGTGTGAAGTTATATGGATTGTTTTGTTTTAATTTTGTTTCACCAGTCAACAATAATAAACTGCTTTTGACTTCTTAGAATTACATATTAAAATAAGATTGAAACACCAGGATTTTTTCTCCTGTTGCTTATTTTTCTTGTCTATTTAATCATGAAAACCCAAAATCTTACCAATGAAAAATAGCTGGAGTAAATCTAGGGTGATGTGATACTTCTTGTTTTGCTTCTATTTGTGATTGTTTTGGTTGTAATTCGTTTTGTTTACGCTAAACAATTATAACACACCGAAGAGTTTTATTGAATTGAATAACACTAAATGCTAAGGGGTATTGTATTGGTCTATTTAAATCGTCAGTTTATGAACGAAACTGAATAAGGCAAGGGTTGAACTACTTATTAAGCCCTAATCTTAAAATAGATCATAAAAAAGAATCTTTATTTAGTGACTTCAAATGTAATACAGTACAGCCGCAACTTGATATAGAATGCAGTAAAGTTACTTTATAAGAGGCAGATAATATTCTGGTTCATTGTAAAGGCGCTACTAACACAACGATGGGACGCAACGCTGCCGCCTGGTACGCGCAACGTTTTTGCCTGCCATCCAACGCTTTATAAAAATTGCTGTGCACAACATTGCCGGTAAAGAATCCATGTAGTGTCAACATTTCTGATTGGTCAAAAGTTTGTTGAGTTGACGTTTTACTGTATTTTGCTTCATACCGAAGCTGACAGAAAAAGAAAAGAAAAGAAAGAAAGAGAGAGAGAGAGAGAGAAGGAAAGAAAGAACTTTCTTTCTGTCTTTCTTTCTTTCTTTCTTTCTTTCTTTCTTTCTTTCTTTCTTTCTTTCTTTCTTTCTTTCTTTCTTTCTTTCTTTCTTTCTTTCTTTCTTTCTTTCTGTCTTTCTTTCTTTCTGTCTTTCTTTCTTTCTTTCTTTCTTTCTTTCTTTCTTTCTTTCTTTCTTTCTTTTTCTTTTTCTATTTTTTCGGTATGATATCATTTCTATTATTTTGTTTCTGTTACCCTAGTCTCCCTTAGAGCGTGTTTAGTCTCTAACGGGAGCCTCTCTTCGCCGTGGTCCGGCTTCGATTCCCGGCTCGGGCCATACGTGAATGGAAGTTTGTTTTATGTCTTGTTCTCTCCCTTGCTACGAGGATCTTTTCCCCGGGTTTCCGGTTTTCCCTCCCTGAGCAAAAAATCAACATGTAAGTGGAGTGTTGTATGTTTTATAGAACATTGACTGCATTGGTAGTCGAGTGTTGAGTGACAAAAAGTCCCTTAAGGAGAGTGTCAATTAAAATATATATATATATATATATACTATATATATATAGTATATGTTTAATTTTTTATTAATGTTTAAATTATGAAAGTGGTCCATGCCAGGATCCGCCGTGAAGCTACAATCCTTGCCAAGAGTTGTTCAAATTACCGTTTCAAAGTAATTTTGGTGTGTCCCATCCATTTCTCAGTATTTTTTTCCATCCCCTCTCACCCATTCAATAGTTGCGGTGTCCAGGGGGTCATTGGTGATCTGCTGGGTGAAAGAATGTGCGCTTGTGCCCTTGAAGCCATCTCAACATGGAATAAGGAGAGGGGGGAGCACCGTAACCTACTTGGCAATTAATTGCGCACAGTTCAAAAATGACCATCGTGCCAACAGTTCAGTCAAGGACTTGTAGCTCCATGCCGAACTCCATTGCTTAGTCGTAGCGTTGTGATTGGCCATCGTTTTCACCAATATTAGAGCAATTTTCCTATGAGTGTGAACCGCACCGTGCCGTGACCGTGCCAATGTCGCCACGTTTAGAAAAACATTCGAAACTCTTGACGTAGCCGTGCTGTGCCGTGACCATGCGATTTTCACAGTCATACGAAAACTGCTCTAGAAAGTAGATTTCGTATGATTGTGAAAACGGCACCGCACGGTCACGGCACGATTACGGCAGGAATTTCGAATGTTTTTATAAGACATCACGGCACGGAGCGGTCTGTTTCACACTCATACGAAATTCTGCTCTATCAAGTCACTTAACCGGCTTTAAGACACACAACAGGCTGCACGTCCTTTTTCACAGTCATATGAACGATCCTCTGTCTAACCAAGGGAGAGACTACGTAGCACGCAGTTGATTCATAAAGATATAATACAAAACGCATAATACAATAGAACGAAAGACAATAGAAAACAATCGATTTTTGAATACATTACACCAACTGAGTGCTATGTAGGTTTTCCGGTCTAACCAAACGGACGGCAGAGAACAACAAGACACCGCACGATACGGTGCAGATTCAGTTGCGACACATTGTATACCGACGCTCGCAACATTGTAAGTGGGCTTGCACCATATCTACGATTTCAGTAGGAACGTACCGGAACGTACCTAACAATACACAAAGTCTTAAATTAGTTCTTTCCCGAATGTACTTCGAATGTGACAAATTATTTATTCAGAGAAGTTACACATTCGGGGTACCTGTGGATTTCGCGCCCCTGATACTTTTGACAGCAGTCTTTCCTAATTGTAAATCTTCCTTTTGTAGTGAAATTACACTGGTCAAAAGCAATGGCGTCAGAGCGAGAAGACTCAGATGTTCTTGGAATTGATGACGACTTTAAGCTCCAGTATTAATTGCGTGCTTACAGAGATATGTCTATCGTTATTAAAAAATTTTCCTCCAGAAAAACAACAACAACAACAACAACAACAACAACAATAACAACAGTACATGCAACAACAAATAAAGTATACTTTAAAATTATCCTAATTACATTATTTTCAGAACACATCCATCAGCTGTTACCACGGTGATAAATAAAAAAAATGAATAAATAATGAACTTCTGTAGTTTTGCTTTCCGTCTTTCTTACGTTCTTTCATTCGTTCGTTTTTCTTTCTTTCTTCCTTCTTCCTTCCTCCTTCCTCCTCCCTCCTCCCTCCCTCCTCCCTCCTCCCTCCTCCCTCCCTCCCTCCCTCCCTCCCTCCCTTCCTTCCTTCCTTCTTTCTTTCTTTTTTCCTTCTTTCTTTCTTTTTCCCTTTATTCCCTAAGTTTGTTCTATTTCCTTAATATTTTCTTTTTCTTCTATTCTTCATATTCGTCCATTAACAGCTCTAATTCTATATTCACCCTTGCGCAGTTAAAGGAATTCGAAAATCGTTTCCATGAAGGCTGGTACAATATATACAACCATAAGAAGATGTTCACTGTCTCTCGCTTTCTGAGCCACTGAAGAACTCCAATATTGCTGTACACACTTTTGCAACCTCTTTTTCTAATCTTATAGATCTGTTTTTCGCCAAAGGCTTCAGTTGTATAGAACGGTTAGAGCTTGGGTATCTTGCTATTCATCTTCAGCTTAATTTGACTCAATTTGTTATACATTGATACTAGGACACATTTTCACTTAAATTTTGAGGTTATTTTTGTACAAATAATGGAGTACTAAAGCCTTTACACACAAGTAAATTTTCTATAAGAAATTTATCTTTGACAAATAATTGTTTTGATTTGTGTGTGGATGAGAAAAATTGACCAAAATTCTTATGAAAAACGCGTTTTGTTCGTGTAGAAGGGGATCCGTTTGCCGAAGAAAATTGCTAGCGGAGGGACCTTTAGTCTATTACTGATTTTTGGAGCGCTTTGCTGAAGGATTTCGTAGTCGCCATCTCGCACTTACTCTTGGATTGTTCATTAAAAAGGCTATTACCAAGGCACCACGATGACATTGTAATATATTAAGACCCTATATCCGTATATGCTAGCTCTATTCTAAAAGCACTTAAAGTCCATTCCCGTGAAGTGAGTAATGTGTCGCGACTGAAAACCACCTGTCTGTTTGAACTTCCCATTTTGTTTTGATTAGAACCTTTTATTAAAAACACTTGATTAAAATGCCCGTATTGTTGAGGTCCATCGTAACAGATGCAAAGTAAAAAGCTTTTTTGAAATTGTTAATCAGTTCCCAAAGCATTAATTTTTTCCAAATACATTTTGTTATTATTATTATTTTTATTCTTTTCGTGCATCTGTAGTCTTATAGAAGAAGAAATGCACGGACAAATGGATTCTACCTTGGGTGTATTGACATAAACATTGCCCGTTGCTAGGAAAAATTGCAAGTGCTCTAAAATGCTTTTAAATGTTAAATCGCTGTTACATTTTATAGTTGGTCTTCCTTTAGGGAACTTTCACATTTGTTGGCGTCATTGCGTGACATCATCACATGATGTCATATCTAAAAAAAGATATAATTTCCTTTCGCTGCATATTAATATTGGAGAATTTGAAATAGATTAAATAAATCTTGAGATCAAGTTGCATAAAACCAAGCATGCGTTTTCAGAATGGTCTCCAAATATACTTGTTGTGGTTTTTTTCAATGTCGCAAATGAGCGAATAATTCAAGCAACTTTCGTATTTCTTAATTGTGCAAATCCCTTGCTTAGCTTTGAAGAAAAGGCTGTGAAAAATAGAAATATTGAAGAAACACTTCATTTTGATGAAATATGCCAAAGAATACTGCTTTTTAAAGAAACCGGAAGTAAATGTTCCGCGCGTGCGCAATAACAACAAAGATGAGTGCTTTTTGTCTGGTGGGCGGCGGTCTACCAGAAATCAATGGTTCCCGCCAAAAACAAGCGGGCATGAGCCTGTCAATACCCTATTTTGCATAACAACCGTTGCACAGCATCGTTACAAGTCAGTACATGCAGGTTTATACTGGTTATAGCGACAAGCATAATTTATCTAATTTTAAGGAGTTTCTCTAGATCACTAAGTCTTGTACTCAGCTAAAGTAATGTAGTATTTTGTGAGCGTAGATGAGCATGCGCGTGTATTAAGAATTACGAAATAACCATCATGAAACGAGTGCTGTTATTGGCCGAAGGACTCGTGTACCACGAACTCTAAACACAACACGCACGCACGGGCCTAATTAAATGTACCGAATGTGCTCGAAAACAGACTCGGTGTGTTTTATACAAGAAATAGAAAATTTGTCCGCTGTGTTGTGTGGAGATTTAGAGCACTTGGCGATTATCGATCCCCACTTGCTTACATTTGCGCGTTTTCTATTTCTGTGATTCAATTATGAAACATGCGTGCAAGTGCTGTGTGCAGATTTTAAGCGCAGGCAGGGATTATAGAGGCCCTGAAACAGGATGCAACATTTTCTGCAACATATTGTACAACATCGCGCAAAACACAGTTATACCTTGTGTCCGCCTCTGCAATGTTGCAGAACATGTTGCTATTCATGCAAATATTTGCGCGCAATGTTGCACGCAACATAGAGTGGACACACTGCAACTTTGTGTTAATTGCGCGCGATGTTACAGGAAATGTTTCATCACGCGTGTGTCCGAAATGAAGAGCAAGAAATGCTCAACCAGACTACCTATCCTCGCTCTATAAATTTAGTAAATTATTTGGTCTCGCTGTTGATAGTTCAGTCAGTCAGTCAGTCAGTCAGTCAGTCAGTCAGTCAGTCAGTCAGTCAGTCAGTCAGTCAGTCAGTCAGTCAGTCAGTCAGTCAGTCAGTCAGCTGTCAGTCAGTCAGTCAGTCAGTCAGTCAGTCAGTTTGGCTTCAGATTTTTTACAACAATTCATAATTCATAATTCATGGTGCATTTGATAGTGGATTAAGAAATCTATTGGTGTCAGTCTTACGCCAATCTACCAAAAAAACTCAATTTTGTATAATCATTCAGATAAACTTTGGTTTTTGTTCATAATAAAGATATCTTGGTTTGCTTCCTTTAATCGATGTCACCCTATGCATGCATAGAATGGTGTCCACAGAATATCGACATGAGACCAGGTTCAATATGGACATGACTCCTATGCTAATTACAGTCTGTAAGGTACTTAAATATATTCTCAATTCAAGGGATCATCAAGTCGGTAACATCCTCATGCTGCATGAACATGAAACTTTCCAAACCATATTTCAACCCTAAATTAATCATTTTCTTTATGGTTGTCCGATTTAGTCTATCATCCTCAATATTCTGGTTGTTCCATCTGTGCATACATAGTGAGTCATGTTGCAAATCACCTTTGTTTGATTTAGATGACTTCAATAATTTAGGAACTGCATGACCTCAACAATAGTTTTAAACTTTTTGATAAATTTAGCCTGCGTTGCCGGCCCTTAAGGGAAGGGGACCTGGAAGAGGGCCTGTCTCTCATTTCCCCACTCTCCTCCCCTCCCCAGTCCCCCTCCTCTCCTCTTTCCCCCTCTTCCCCCCTCCCCTCCCTTTCCCTTGAGAGCCAGCAACGCATGCTATGATAAATTGAGAAATATAACTTAATATCACCAGAGTTAACTCTGATATCACTTAGGTATTTTGGTACGCGCCGGCCAGTTTATGATTTCCAAATTCACCTAAAGCTCGCTAAATCGATAAATACTTTTGTATATTTTACAAATAAAGAAGTTTAAATTAGAAATCGATGCGTGTCATTCCTATTGTTCTCATTATCACCTACATAAGTGTTGGAAAACTTCGTTCCGATTCCGCTAAAACTCTAAAAACAGAATTGATGCTACCTTAATCGATATTTTATTAAAATATAAACTTACCTCAGCGATCAATTGAGAAGATAGCTATTGTACTTTAACATAATATACATTTTTAGATTTTACCTATTTAATTGTTTTGGGATTATGATCTCATCCCCCCTTACGTTTTGCCTAAGACTGTGGGAATGATATCATGACCCCAAATGTATTTTTCTATTTTAATTATTTTGTTTTCAGTAGCATTTCTTTTTATTATATATTTATATATATATATATTTCTTTCAGAAGGCCCAGTGTAAGATTAGCTATGCTAAAGATTTCAGATTTAGATTTTCAGATTTTATTCATTTCTCTTTACAGAATATATTTACAAAAACATTCCAATGGCCTGCAAATAGTGAGAACTAATCGAGGCAGGCCAGTGGATTACAATTCATGAAATATGAAAGAGACAATACATAGAAAACATTAGTTCAAAATATAAAATTGTATTAATATAATTATAAAATTAAATATATCTTAGAGAAATGTACTTTTTTGGGGAGGGAGGGGAGAAGGAAGAAAAAACTACGGTTGCAATTTTTCATCATGACATGAAGGGTTCTGAGAAAAGAAGAGAACTTAAGACAAATAATCAGGGAAAATCTGTATAGCTCTCTCGATTTCAAAATAGCTCTCCTCGTTTTGCAATATGGAAAAGAGTGAGTTTCTTATCTTTTTCTTAAATATGAATTTGGAACTATTCCTGATGGAACATGGAAGTGAGTTCCACAATCTTACACCAACCCTAGAAAAAGAATTGAATTGAGCATTCAGTCGCGCTGACTGAGTATATAATTTATTAGCAGCCGAAGAACGAGTATTATATGAGTGAATATCTCTTACTGGTACAAATAATTTGCATAAGTTTTTGGGGCAATTCTCGTTGACAACATCATGTATAAGATTTGCAACTGATTGGCAATACATAATATTTAATGGAGGAATATTTGATTTAATAAAGAGAGGAATGGCACTTTCTCTTCGGTTAGCAAAAAAGATAAGTCTGAGGACACGTTTTTGCAAAATCAGAAGTTTGTTAAGTAGCGATTTTGACGCTTGACCCCAAGCACAGATACCATAATTCAAGTAAGGATAGATCAGTGACCAGTACAAAGTGATTAAAGTGTCTTGAGGAACAAAATGTCTTAATTTAGCAAAAAGTCCAACTGTTTTACTGATTTTTGCACTAATATAATCAATTTGATGTTTCCAGGAGAGATGGCTATCGATCAATATGCCTAGATATTTGACGTATTCTTTATTTTCTAAATAAATATATTGACCTGTTGCATTATCAAAAACTTTGATTTTTATTGGCGAAGCAATTTTTTTCTGATATGGTCGGAAAATGACAAAATTTGATTTTTTAATATTCAAAGTTAATTTGTTTGCAGTCAACCAGTCACACAAATTTGTCAGTTCATTATTAACTGTCGATTCCAGAGTTTTTAAATCTTTGTTTGCGTAAAGTAGATTCGTGTCATCAGCAAAAAGGAAAAATTTCATTTTAGTAGAAGCTTTTACAATATCATTTATGTACAAAAGGAAGAGTAGTGGTCCAAGAACAGAGCCTTGAGGAACACCATACGGGCTGTGTTCTTTTTCACTAACACATCCGTCGATCTCTGTGACTTGAGTTCTATTTGAGAGGTACGATTTAAACCAATCGTTGACAATTCCTCTCACACCATAGATATAGAGTTTCTCAAGTAAGATGGAATGATCAACTGTGTCAAACGCTTTTTTAAGATCGATGAATATAGCGCACGAAAAACGCTTTTTGTCCATGTTACTTTGGATTGTGCTAATTATATCAAGGATTGCATGGCTTGTGGAAGAACCAGCTCTAAAGCCATATTGGGCGTTATCCAGTAAATCATGTTTTTCAACAAATTGGACAAGACGGCCATACATCAGCTTTTCAAAAATTCGATTGAAAATTGATAACAGAGATATTGGCCTGTAATTGTTTGGATCTGTCTCATCATCGGCCTTGAAAATGGGGGTGATCTTAGATATCTTAAGCTTAGAAGGATATTTCCCCTGTTGAACCGATGCATTAAATATATGGGCAAGTGGTTTACTAAGTAATTTTTTTGCACATTTAAGAATAGAGACAGGGCATGAATATAGACCATGTGACTTATTGTTTGGGATCAATATTATTTCGCGTTCGACTTGCTCTTCTGTCACTGGAGCACAAAAGAAAGAATTTTTTTGCTTGATATGTTGAAGATAACTAGTAAAATGTATGTTTGAGCTTGGGACTTTTGATGCCAATTTCTGCCCAACTGTGGCAAAATGCTTATTGATAATGTCGGGTAACTTTGTTTTATCTTGAATAACTGTGTTCGTGTTAGGATCTTTAAGTGAGACTATTGTTTTCTTAGATTTTCTATTGTTACTGATTAGCGAATTAATGCCCTGCCAAGTCTTTTTTATATTTTTGATATTATCGTTAAAAAAAGAATGAAAGTAGAGCTTTTTACTTAGACGAGTTAGATTTAATATCCTATTTCTATACAATTTATATCTAACTCTATCTCCCTTTATAAGCAAATTATTTTTTATTTTGATTGATTTTTTTATACCTTTAGTTATCCAGGGTTTTGAGAATTTTTTTATTGTGCGCATTGAGGGTTTTTTGAGTGGCGCATGTTTATTAACAAGCTTATTAATCTTTTTATAAAAACTACTAAACATTTGGTCGATATCGCCATCCAAGGAGAAATTGAGGTTAGATAGTTCCTTTAAGAAAACTGGTATACTTTAGAAGTATTTTTAAACCTTCTCTAAATAAAGTTCATTATTATTATTATTATTAAGATAAACCAGCAAACAGACTATACACAACACTTCCAAATCAACACATATGATGTTGTACTTCGTGCCATCAAGAACATACTGAACATCTCCGATGTCATTTTGGCGCGAAAGTTAATATTTATCAAATTGAGAATTAAAAGATAGTCAATTAGCGTATACTTCGTGAAATTAACTCTTACTCGGCAGACTTCTACTTCGTGCAACGTTGTGTAAAACAAAACTCATTCCGAGACAAGCCTTTTCGTTGCTATCCGGAGGCAATAATCGGCGGAGACAATAGCGAGTTAAATTAAGCTGCACGTAAACGGGAAACGGCAGACGGCAGAGAGAAACATCCGACCTGCTTTTTTCGTATCTGCATGGTTTTGCCGTTTTAATAAAAGTGAAAAGACCCTCTCATTCGAGTGCCAAAACGCAATACAACGGGCACAAAACAAATAGGTCACGTATCTTCTCTACCGTTATTCCCGTTTACGTGAATCTTAATCTCTCTATTAGAGACTAAGGTTGACGTTTACAGCAAACCACTAACATTGACTTTGATCTTATATTATACTCTAATCCTTAAATCAATGCAACAAGCAAATAAAGAACAAACTCTCTTAACGACAGAAAATACAAATATCTTCACTTACAAACGGCTGAGGACAGACGGTTAGGGTACTGAAAGGTAAAGGTAAAGCACTAATATTTAGCGTCGGTAGTTCCTTCAGCTGTACGCTGGTCTCCCAGAAAGCCAACGGTGCGCTCTTTACCCCACTCTTTCCATCAGTGCATTTAAAGCTAATTAAAGCTACACGGAATGGAAAGAACTCGAAACAAGTGTGAGGTGATCTGACAGAGAATTGAACTCGGGACCTCTCGCATCAGAAAGCCGTGCACTAACCAACTGAGCTACACTTGCTCTATTTTTACCGTTTGACGGTTGCCGTTCGCCGTAAACGTCAATCTTAAGGTCCGGCTCTATTAGAGAGCTTAACCTTCGAGTATACGGGAAACGGCAGACGGTAGAGAGCGTGATCACATGACTTCCTTTTTTCGTGCCTTTATAACGCGAATATGAATCATTTCAAATTGGACGTAAACGTGCGATGTTACACTAACGTTGAAGTGCAAAACGTGCATCGCCAGGCGCGAAAAAAGGAAGTCATATGATCCGGCCTCTCTGCCGTTTTCAGTTGTTTAAACACGAAACGTACGCTCATTATCTGTATCATCGCGCGCAACACAATGTTAATTGATTATTGAACAGTGTGAGCAACCCTACAATTACGTGGCAACATTTGCAGGTTTAGCATCAAGTTCTACTTCTGCAATTTTGCGCGCAACACTACATGCAGAGGTGGACAAACAGTGCAACTAAGTTGCGTGTTGCAGAAAAGGTATTATGTTTACGGGCCTTACGCTATGCATTAGGTTGCGCACACAAGAAAAATATTTCGACTTTTCAGTTCAATAGTCTTCAAATCCAGAATAAAGTAGGTTTTTGTAGTAAAAAAACAAAAAAAGTCCCTTTGTTTTAGACGTGTTTAAACTTGAACGTATTCAAATTTGAAAACAATTTTTCTTGGCCCCCAAATTACCTAGGTGCGCGTGCTACCTTGAGAAATCGATTTTTATTTTCTTGACGGCAACTTGTGTGCTGAGAAAATTGCACATTTAAACAGCACCGTTATTGATATAGCTTGGAAAGAATCAACAAATTAGCAGCAAAACAAAACAAACAAACAAACAAACAAACAAACAAAAAGAATTTTGCATGCAAACTAGAGTTGTTTTATAATTTCATCTAAATTAAATTATCTAATTATGACTGAAGTTGCTGTGAGTCCTCTGAGACCTTTAATCAATATAAATTGAATACATAATTCGGTTTCCTTGTTTTCTTATATCAAGTATTTTAACAAATCTAATTAAAAAGCTCTATCTATAATTCCCCCCCCCCCCCCCCCAACTTTTTGAAGCCTTTTACAAAATGGAATCTTTGTTGGCCAATTACCACAGGAAGCCCAAATGGGAGCTCCGCTACTACTCACTTTGGCCTAGAAAGTGGTTCACAACTCATGAATTGTAGGATTAGAAATCCACGAGTTATGTACATAATTTACACGAGGACCCTTATGCAACACTCTGTTAAATTTCTGATCGACAGGCCCATCACAACCCTTAATTGCCATCATGTGAACAAAACATTTGTTGGTCTGATAGGGGTACTGAACCAAATATAGGCTTTTCATAAACCTGTGAAAGATACTTAATACACATTAGTGGTGCAGATCTAGACATTATGAAAGGGATCGAGGGCCATCATCGAGATTAAAAGAGCGAATTTTTTGTGAATAGGTTATTTTTGGCACACGTGCTCAAAAATGTAATTTTAGAACGGCTTTTCCTTCTAAAATATATTTCAAAATAAAAAAAAGGATCCAACTGAAAGGAGGAGGCACCGCCCCCAGGCCCCTCCCCTGGATCAGCCACTGCATTAGTAGACCCTAATTCCAGTTTTCTTTTGTTTTCATTTGATGGTTATACATTGACTGGAAGTATATTGTATTTCACGGATTATGAAAACCACTTTATTTGATCTACATGCCACTTTTGACCTAACCTGCATCATGTGACAATGTTTCCCCAATTCAAACATGACAAATTTCTAGAGGAACGATTAGCTTAGTTGTGTAGAAACTTGAAGTAGAGTACAAACACTAAAAGTGCGCAACAGGGGCGGATCAAGGATTTTGCAAAGGCGATGTCCCAAATACGCCTCTTGAGAGCTGATGTCACATCCAAGTTGGCGGCCTCCTAACAATGGAATCTGAAGACGTCATCTCGTACGGCGCTAGGGGGTGTTCGGTGCACCTATGGACACCCCCCTGGATCCGCCCCTGCGTAACATAAACAGTACTAAATAGTGCTAAATTATGCATGCAAAGTTTTTTGTTTTCTACTGTTTAATTAGTGCTATTTAGTACTAAAGTATTGCACACTTTTAGTGTCTGTACTCTATCACCATTTTAGGATACTTATGAAGTTTTTGAAGGGTAAAAACGAAAGAGAGCAAACAGTCCAGAGGTTTGTCAGACACTGAATAACTAAAACATTGTTATACAAGTGGAGTAGGTATTTTAGGGGTGTTATGCTTTAAAAGCCAGAGGTGAAATATCCTGTTTACTCAATCAAAGACAACACAATATCAAACATGATCATATTAATTTTAATATCAATAAATGCAACAATGATCTGCAATTAATTTTGATTAGCTCATAAACTTGAAATACTCCTTGAATACAATATAATGTAAATTGAAGTTCTTTTGCTTCAGTTAGAGGTAAAAAAATAACACATACCCCAATTTGAACATTAACTTGGAAATAATTATATTTTTCTTTTTCTTTTTTGCTTCAGTAAAACAGAGGTAAAAAATATTCACATACCTCATTATCAAATATAAACTTGGATATCATGTTTTAAATAATCTTCTATATATTTGATATGATGTTAAAAAATATCATCATATCAAATAAACTTAAAATGATGAAGTTTGCCTTGTTTACACTACTAAGAGAGTTTGCCTCATTTACACTAGCAATGTAAGCACTATCACAAGGAATATACACAGACTCAGCAGTGTACTGCTTATTAGCGCTGCTTCTCTGTTTTCATAAAATTGGGATAAATACAATACTGAGTCTGTGCATAGACTATGTACTTATATGCATACATACTGTAGCTACTGTAAACCAGGCTTTATTTATATATGGAACTTTGAAGACTTTGTGCAGAGTTCATTCAAAATTGTTTTATACTAATATCTTAGACTGAGAGAGAGTAGAAAACACAAGGAGACCTTTCTCCATTCTATTGGCTGCAGAGCTGTTCTTCAAGTGCTAGTAGGTTATATGCCTATAGGTTATATCAGCTGTTTTGGCAAATGAAGGGTCCCCTGTGAAAATGACCTAAGTGACTTTTTGATGGATGTCAAATTAATTTTTCAGCATAGGAAAGTTAATCATATCATTCTATACCATTGAAAAAAATATCAAAAAAGTCACTTAGGCCGTTTTTACACAGAACCCTTCAAATGTAATTGTAACAATCCATAAAGTTAACAAGAAAATATCAGTGACAGGAAAGGTATTTCTCTCCTTTCTTTAGATTTTCAAACCATCTGTTTGTTGTTCCTTTTCAGTGTTCTACATCTTTATGATAAACATCACACTGTTTTTTTGCCACTTTTAACAGTTCAACAGTATAGCTTTGGTCAGACATCAGGATGAACAATGTCCACAGTTCTTAAAATCCTTCAGATTTTTTCACTTCAATTTTTGACTAAGCACAGCTGTGATCAAGTTTCAAGGTGAAAAAGTTTCTTAGCATCCTTCAGATTTTACACCAATCTTTGCTTGCAGCCTCTTTAGCTCCTCACAGTCTTCAGTGTATCTCCTCACATCTTCCTCGTGCTTTTGTGCGTCTGGCAATTTAGTTATCTCAACCACTGTGTTGCTGTGACATCCAATAATGTTGACTCTACATGTAGGATGCCATTGTCCGAAGTAACGGTTTTTAAATGCTTGAGCCTGGTATTTACCAGTAAATCTCTTATACACAAAAGTCTTCATTGGACCTCGTAGAAATGCTTGGACTTCAGGATGATCTGGTATATTTGCTGTTGGCTGACACCAACTGAATTGATCAGGTTTACCAGCTTGAGCAACTGGTAACAGTTGATTAATACGAGCTAGAATAAGATGCTTGACTATTTCAGATATGTTGTCTGATTGGCCAAGTTTTCCAGCAAGCAACTTCTTTAACAAATTTCCATTAGGGTTATAAAGGACATCTCTAACAAGCTTCTCAAGCAGAGCATTTTCTTGGCAACTCAAAAGGACTTCTGCCCCTTTTACAACAGCATCAATTTCTGTGTTAGAAGTTATCTTTCCAGCTTGTGATAACTTATGTAACTGGCCAGAAAACTTTGACAAAGTCACTTGATAGAATTTGTTCTCATTTAGATCTTCATGTTTGATTTTCTCGGTCAAAAGTGTGAGTAGATTGGTCAGCATCTGAAGACTCTGGCATTTTGATGATTCAAGGAAAAACTGAATGTACTGAGAACATTCCTTGGGATGATTGATGATAACTTGACATACTACCAAAAAGGCTTCATCTGTTAACTTTCCTGATTTCCCAAGGTTGACGGTTGATTGCACAATGGAGATTAGCAGTTCATCTTTAGGCACAGTTATGGGACACAGCTCCAGGAATGCAACCACACTTTTGTACTGTTTTGGAGAACATGAACCAATTAATCTCCTCAGGGTTTCGCTCAGTGGTTCCCAGCCAAATGCTGAAACTACATCTTTTAGCAAATGGATCGTTCTCTCTGTGATTCCAAATGCCTCTCTTGATTCCTTCCTTTCATTCCAGTGTCCTGACCAATGAGAGATGAGTGGTTTTGATAGCAAGGAGAGAATTCTTTTTGCCATCTCCACATCATTCAGCTCTGGGAGTATTGTTAGCATGATCATTACACACTCTTCATCGGAACAGAACAACTTGTCTTTTTCACAAATGTCAACCATATCTCTTGCTAGTTTTGTTCTCAGTGATGGATCTTCATTGGCTAGTTTCTCTTTAAGGTAATTTGCAGCTGACTCTAGACCATTTCTGTACATCACCTTGATGGCATTTTCTTTTGGAAAAATAACAAGAAGATAGCGGTGATACCAGTTGGTCTTGGACGCACCTTCATTTCCAGAAGGCCCACTACATTCTCCTTCATTACAATCACCCCAGAACTCACCGTCATCTCTAACATTTAGAACATCTTCAGTTTTGACCAAATCAAAATCTGAAGTCTCTTCACTTTCCCATGATTTTCCATCAACACAAACAATGTTATAGTCATATTCAGTTTCACAATCATCTTCTTGGAAACAATCTGTGGACAGTTCACCTAGGCAGTACCATCCACGGCGGCCACCCCCCTCCATAGTGCAAGACCCATACAAGTTATCTCTCTTGATAGCTTCCACAAAAATAAAGTCAAGCTGTTTCTTCTCCTCCAGGAAAGCATTGGCATCTTGTAAAGTCTGGAATAACAGTTTGTCAGCTCCTTTTAGAGCCTGCACACCATGGTTAAGAAAGGAATTTTCTGAGTACTGGTGATCCAGTCCCCAAGCAATCATACTCGGATCAGGTAAAACTTCGTCGAGCTGTTGAAGCAATCTTGCCAGCTGTTGGTTCACTGAGGGATCAGGAGCACTAGGAGCCATACCCTTACCGTCCCAACACAGAGAATACACTAGAGCCATGCGGTAACCTGAAGTGATCTCAGTCAATTCATGTTCACAGTCGGCATAATGTGCAGCATACACACATGAGTACTGGGATTCTGGGGTGCTGAAGGCAATCCTCTTCTCTTTTCCACCATGCTTTACTACCAGATCTCCACCAGTAAATATTGATGGTACTTGAATGATTAAGGTTGCAAACATGCCAGGGAATTTCTCAGTATCTCTGTGAGGTTTGAAATGGCCACCAGGTTCATAAAGAAGCAGTTTGTACAGATGGGATGTTACTTTCTGATTTTGACAGCCAAGGTCATCTTGAACTTTTTTAACAAGCTCATCAACACCAGAGACAAAGTGTGGATTGGTTATTATGAACTTCGAAGGGTCAAGCTGCATGGAGTCTCTCACTTCTTTATCTATCAGTGTTGCTTCACCTAAACCATAGGGTGCCTGGGTGAAATGCTTCTTTAGGTTTTCCACTGTATCCTTTGTAACTGGTAAACTAACAGCACCATAACCAGGTATTGTAATACCAGGGGAAGAAGGAAGCTTGGAGCTAACATTACCAACTGCAAATTCAAAGGTTCTCTTTTCTTGAATTCTTGTAAACACTTGTGAAATAGTATCTCTCAGCTGTTGCTCCTCATCAACATCCTCATCAGTATCCTCATCAACATCCTCACTGAGCCTTATCCTTTTTGTTAGACTAGGAGAACTCATGGTAGCCTGAAATAAATTAAACAACATTAATGTTTACAAACTTAACGTGTTATACAGTAATATACCTACTCTAATCTTCTATGTACATTGTATTACTAATATATATGTGCATTAATGAAATTTCTGAGATAAAATAATGTACATGCTGACTGGCTGCCTACCATGTTTATACTAGCTAAGAGACATGGTTTGTACAAAATGTTAAAAATATTTTATAACAGCATTATACCATTTTACCCCCTCTTTGGACCATCAGTGCTATCAGAAAGAAAAGAAGTAAAAAAATAATAATGCAAGGTCACTGGGAATCTAACTGGACCTCTTGCAACAAAGGCAAACTGTGCCAAACTGCTCCTATATAAAAACACCAGAAGATGTTAAACCACCATGCAGCCTTTGAGTTCCCATATACACTTATTTAAAAAAACATTGTCGTGGTTAAGCAACGTCAAGGCAAGTCTGAAATGAATGCTGGTTTTGTGCTGCTAATAACCGATAAGGTATTCAAATTAAATCAGACTTGTTATTAAAAGAATTCAGTGTGGTATACTAACAAGGACTTGAAAATGCTCACATTTTGTAATTAGTTCAATAGAAACGAGTCTGATTTGAATACATTACAAAAAAACAGCATTCATTTTAATTGGTCTTAATTGGCTTGACAGTCTTGTTGCTCTGAACCCTGACAACATTTTTTGAAATATAAAGTGTGCAGTATATTATAGAGAGACTGCAAGCAGTCCCACTTTTCCATCCAGATCCATTAAAGACAGGTTTTTAGAATATGCGGACAAGCTGCAATGGGGACAATTCCAGGGGTTCCAAATCTGCATGCACTCATTTTACATATCAGCCTTGTTGTAAGTACAGTAATTTCTCTGTACTGTGATACAAGTTACACAATGGAAGATATACAGCATTCATGAGAAGAGCAATCCTGAGAGCTCAAGGTTGACCATATATCTTCCAGGGCATGGTAACATCAGCACGTACATTAGCTAGATCTCAAACATTTCATAAAACTACTGTATTTTTGATGATAAGTGACAGATTATGTGACCACACAAACTAACAATGTTTAATAATTATTTAATAAGATCTACATACCTGAATATTAATTTCTTGAGCCTCGTGCCTTTACACTTTAAAGGTAGCTAGAATATCAGTAACTCAACTACAACATAATAACGGTTAACAAAAATAGATTACTACTACAACATAATAACAATTAACAAAAATAAATTACTACAGACTTAAGCTACGGTAATACGAGCAACAAAATCACTAAACTTGTCTTGCAACTTTGCTGCGAAACAAGTTGAAGAGTGATGCTGCACGTACGTTTTTCCACCAAGAACAAACTTGTCTTGCAACAAAATAGTTTGCTGCAAGTTGAGTGAATCCTGACTTCTGATTGGATCAATCGTGAACATGAAGGTAGTAATTTTGCAGTTTACAGGGAGACAAGTTGACGTTGGGGTGGTAATACTCGTAATATCGTGAAATTTTGCTGCAAAAAGTAAAGCGACTGTCTATTTGCTGCAACAGACTTTTTCAACTTGCAGCAAACTATTTTGTTGCGAGACAAGTTTGTACTCGGGTGGAAAAACGCGCAGCATCGCTCTTCAACTTGTTTCGCAGCAATGTTGCGAGACAAGTTGATGATTTTGTTGCTCATATTACTGCACCTTTATTTAAGTATTCAACATCTTTATAGCACTTAAGGTAATGCGCTTGCGCATTCGTGCGCATAACGTTTGCGCATGTTTTGCAAGCGCTCGCTGATATCGAATTTGATTGGGCTTCCTGTGTTCTAAAATATTTCAATAGCCTTATAACTGAAAATCTAGCACCGCGACCTATCCTACTTTTCCTGCCTATTTTTATCAACACTAAAACATATCAAAAAAGGAAAAAAATTAATCGATAGGTTTTTGAGAAGATCACGCGTAAGCACAATTGATTTTCATCTTTCAAATGCGAATACTTAGCTTTATCTACAAATAAGTGAACTAGGCATATTACTTTTCATGATACATTTTTCACTTGAGCATGTCTGAAAGCCTTTAGTTTGCATATTTACAAACACTTACAGGTGCTAGAGGTCAAACGCTGAAATCTGTTGTTTTTGTTCGAAATGGGGAGATTTCACTCTTTTCGTGCTTTCATAGCACCAAAACTAGCACCGTGACCCCCCATTTTCTTTATTGATTTCATGTTCCCATCTCAAAAATAATCTATATGATGATTTATAGAAAAATTCGTCAATAAAAACTCGCGCGAGCCCATTACCATTATTACCATTAATAATAACTGTATATTTTAAAGTGCCCATGTCTTCTAGCAATTGCGCACTAACTGGGGGACACTGTACTCTCACACTCACTACCTCTACATTAAAATATTAATTTTTACAAACATCACTCAAATCACATTTTGATTTTTGCTGAGGGAGGAAAATTGGAGAACCCAGAGAAAATCCCTTGCGGCAAGGGAGATTTAAACTGTACTCTTGCACACAATACCAATTCTAATATTCTATTTAAACAACTCTCAGCTCACAAGCTCATTTTATTTTAAGTAAGGGAGGAAAACTTTGGAACCTAAAGAAAAACCCTTGAATCATGGGGAAGATGGACTGAGAGAGAGAAGCCTATGTAATGCCCTATCTGGGAATGGAACCCAAAACCACAGAGTAAGGAAATTGAAAATATTGAATACACTAGTTGTCTGAAAAAGGTTCTCGAAATTTGAGGTAAAATAAATGATATTGTTTTAATTATTACAAAAAATATTATTTTTAAGTTACGGTGCCACGTTCCGAGTCCCCAAGTCCCCGTTCGATGCCCCGGTGTCTCCGTGATGCACGTGAGATGTGACATTTGAGCTGAAGTCCAGTCGCTTTGCAGTCGGAATCAGTTGTCAACATTTAGTCCTTTAAAAAACCCTTTGTTCTTCTATTAAATTTACCAAAATCGCAACAATTCTGTTGAAATGCACAAAAAATTAAAATGCGTCTTTTAAAGTAGTTGAGAAACATATTTGACTGATTTTTTTGATGGACTCATAATCGAGAGCCATCTCTGCTCACGTTGGTAGTTGCTTATTTAAGCTCATTTTCCGTCGAGCTAAATTACAAAGAGTTATCCTTACAATCTACTTGCTTTGATTTTGGGAGAAATCTCCAATTTCAATTAAAACTCTACAAGAAAAGAGCTTTTGTATTGCGATCCACGGGATCACCAAGTCGGTGACCTCTCGTATTAAACTCTGTGCACATGTAGCCTTTTCAAACCATATTTCAACCCTAAATTACGCATTTTCTTTGACGATGAGCTCTTAATGACGGAATTGGTACTAACTTAATCGATATCTCATTAAAATAAACTTACCTCAGCGATAAATGGAGATGAAAACCAGGCAAACAGTCTACAAGACACCACTCCAAACCAAAACATACAGCATGCTGTACTTCGCGCTCTCAGGAACCTAAAGAGCATGCGCAAGTTCGTTTTGGCGCGAAAACCCCACAGTGTCAAGTTACGTTAGCTAGTTCATTGGAGTCATTGGATACTAAAACACAAGCCTTAATTAAACGGACCTAAGTTTCATTGGTCTTTTATTTTGTCCCAAACCAGAAGTTTGTAAAATTGGCTTCACAGAGGCGGATCCAGGATTTTACTAGTAAAAGGGAGGTGTTTTAGAATTGCAACTCATCAAACAATACATACGATTAAAACTGCTAGATAAACCTCACATCTATCTTTCAGGGGCGTATCCAGAATATTTCAAAGGGGGGTCACACTTTCCATTTTTCACACTTCCAATTTCTCAATCTTTCTCCAGTCAGATTCTTTTATTTCTATCATCTTTTATTTTCAAAGGGGGGTCACGGGCACCCTGGGACCCCCCCTGGATACGCCCCTGTCTTTTAAGACGGTCAAGGCGTTTCTCGGAAAAAATTTGTTCGCATTCTTCAGACCATATGGATTACGTACATTTTGCAAAAAATCGCAGAAAATCATTAAAAATACCACCTTTTACGACATCTTATAGCTCAGAAACTAATACGGTGACCCCCTCTTTTTTTCTCGGTTTTTGAATTGCCAAACAATTATCTTTAAATGACAAGATTTTAAAGGAAATTCATTGATGAAATTTAAGTCATTTAAGGCTCCGGAACTACCTTAAGAACGACAAAACACATACTTCGCGACGTTTCGATGACTCCGACATCATTCTCTCTTGGACTGATTTTGTGTTACTGAATTCATGATACTGATAATGTTCATTAGCTTGTTATCGCTGGTATCTCTTAGGGGTTAAAAAATCAGGTAGTGGCTAGATGGGATCCTCGCAAACAAGGTTTGGTTAGGTTTAGGGTTAGTATGAGGAAAGACTTTGTAAAGGGTCCTGAAGGGGTAAAATGGGACTGGGATTTGCCTGTTTTTTTGACTGGAAAATGGGATTTGTTGTACTGGGACTGGGATTTGGGGATTTTTTGTCACTGGGAATGGGAAACACAACATCAAATGGGAATGGGATTTGATGCTGAAAAACTGCAAAACCGTACAAATATTTTTAAAAAATTGAAAAATTACAAGTGGACGCACAAAAAAACGAAAAAGAAAAAAATCATATCCAGGACTTTTCGGTATATTATGCATCTGAGAGACTGAGACTGGTCACATGTCCATTTTTTATGACTTACTTTGTGAAAAGGGGAGTTCGAAAAACTGCAATTGGATTTTTGAGAAATTTATGACTGGGATTGGGATTTTAATGCCGAAAAAGTAGGCTGGGAATGGGATTTGGACCCCCCTTCAGGACCCTCTTTGTAAAAACAAAGCCCTAAACTAGCCCTAAAACTAACCAAACCTTGTTTGCGAGGATCACATCTAGACACGACCTTAAAAAATCGTTCGGCCACACCCTTTTAAAAAGATGTTGCAGGGTCTTTTATAGGCGGGATAGAGTGCTTGCTCGATATTTTGGTGGGTTTTATTCATTAAACATTAATCAAATGCTCCATCCTCAATCTGAATTTCTGGATTCAAGCAATACTTGTGGGGTGCCTAATTCCTATAATTTTTGCTTCAAAACATTTTTATTTAATATTAGGTGCAAAAATTTAAGCATTCTTTTTATTTCGTTGATAAATGAATTGTTTTAGCTTCGGTTTTGTCTCCGTAAAGACGTTTTTGTTGTATCGACAACATCATTTTTTTAAAACCCATACTTAACTAACTTTCTGGACTGTGCTAAATAAAGCATTTCAGGATGAAAATAATAGCATGCAGCGGACAGGGACCGCGGAGCACCTTCAAAAGTGGGGGGGCTGAAGCGGCGGATCTAGACCTTTTAAAAAGGGGGCACCATTTTACAAAACACGCGGGGGCGAAACTTCCTGAAACGCCCTTTTAAAGTAACATCACAGGGCTGTAGCAAGCCATAAAATTATCCTTTTTCGCGAGCGTAGCGAGCGCAAAATTTGCACTAAGGCGCGTCAATTTGATTAACATTTACTATAAAACCAACAAAAACAAACATTTACAAAGTAAAGCTTTGGGAAAGTATGTTGTCCTATACGTTTAGACAGAAGATAGAGAGAGAGTGAGAGAGAGAAAGATCCACCGCTGGGCGGCTTGTATTTGAAAATTTTTTCATAAGATATATTTTTACTTGCGCCTTCAGGTTGTGTAAGATCAAAACGCATCAATGTTATATACCAATATGCTACCTTCTAAATCATTCCTTATCGTAATTTATTTTCATGCCAGGCCTAAGAATCTCATTTACATGTGTCATCGACATAATAACAACCGTTGATGTTCTATCACTGATCATTTGCAAATATGCGAGCGCGAAGCGCGAGCCGGTCTCTGGCAAGAGCTGAGATATAGGTGTTCACAAAGGCTACTTCTCTTGTCATGGCTACAAGAAACCCATGACAAAAGAAAAGGTCAATTATAACCTTTAAAAACAGAATAAGTCAAATTTTGAAAAAAACATTTTTAATTTTTCACGGAAAAGTGGGGGGGGGGGGGGGGGGGGCTATATCGAGGACGTCAATGGGCTCTGGCACTCGCTTTTACAGCCACCACAGCAACCACGTTGCTTAGTAACGAGATATGTCACAGCACCCTTAAGACCTTAAGACCAAGTTCTAGTCTTGCATTATAGCGCGCAACGATACATTGCATGCAGAGGTAGACAAACGGTGCAAATGTGTTGCGCTCGATGTTACACAAAATGTTGCAGGAATCGTTGCTTTGTTTCTGCGCTTTTACTACTGTGCTATAGATCGATTTCTCATGTTTGCGCGCTCAAGTTGACTGACAAAGAAAATTGCACATTGTAACAGCACCTTTTCGATCGATATATAATTTGCCAGTCAATGATAATGGAGGGGGACGCAACGGTTTGCGGTGATGTGGCTTTGCGTTATTTTTGATGCGGTTTTGCCGTTATTCGTTTTTTGATTTCAGATTTTTTTACGCAGTTTGCGGTTTTTAGGATTTTGAGGATTGTTTCTTTTTTTCCTCAATTTTCTTTGCGGTTTCCATACCCCCCTTACGACCCCTTCGTAATGATCCAGGACTAAACCTTCCTGGATTTAAGGAATTAGTTAAAACGCGCAGGCACGTCCCTGTACAGGTACTCTGTTATAAACACGTGAGCTAGCTAGATGTAGAGCAAGCTTAGGAACACGAAGCAGTCAAGCTAGTGTTTCTTTTTCTTTTCGAGTACTCTAAATCTTCCAGTGTATATATCACAGTACAGACAAAAGCAATCGTGTTACAATGCATGCAGCTTTTATTTTATAAAATATTTTTCAAACGGTTTGTACGAGCTGTCTCTGTCCTGTGATATAACATGGTAGCCAGCCAATCAGCGTTCACGTTATATCTCAAATACTTTATAAATACTTTACAAATGACCAATGTTTGATTAGCATCCCGCCCAAAAGATATCGGCGTCCCCTGTATTACGTCGTTACAAGACAATGTATTAGGTCTACATGTATTTCGGGGCATTGCACTTTTTAAAAGCCAGAAGTAACATATATTCTTTATCCAATCAGAGACAAAACAATATCAAACATTATTTAATTAAAATTATTTATTATTATTTAATTAAAATGCAGTAATGATCTGCAATTACATTTGATTAGCTCAAAAGTTTTCAAAAGCATAAACTTGGAAAAACTTAGACTTTAATATAATATAATCTAAAAATTAGTCCTTTTCTTTCAGAGGTCCAAAGTAAAAATACCTCACTTTGAACATAACATTAACTTGGAAGTTATATAATGTACTTCTTGATTTTTTATTATTATTATTATTTTATTTTATTTTTTTTTTGGCGTTAGTACAGCTGGGCCCTGTTGTTTAAATGTGGGTTAGCATTACCCAAGGGTTAACACCAATGGTTTTCTTTAGATCTAACCCTAGGTTAGCGCTAATCCACTTTCAAACAACTGAGCCGAAAGGTAAAAAAAAGCC
Organism: Telmatactis stephensoni; assembly: GCA_029948255.1. Lineage (NCBI taxonomy): Eukaryota > Metazoa > Cnidaria > Anthozoa > Actiniaria > Isophelliidae > Telmatactis > Telmatactis stephensoni. The sequence goes on from JALIZF010001847.1 coordinate 251,889, forward strand.
ACATACCTCATATCAAAAATATAATCTGGGATATTATTTTATAAATCTTGGATATAATCTCAAATAAAGCCCTATTCACATTGCATAAAAACCTCACAAGGCAAGGACAAGCTCAGTAAATTTTTTTTTCATTTTCTTAAGCAGAGAAAACGTAGAACCATTCTTTCCATAAGTTGTGCTTGCCTTCGTGGGTTTGGGTGCAATGGAGAAAATTACATTTTTTCCTTCAGTAAAGACGAGGTAAAATATTACACATACCTCAATCATCATATATAAAACATGAACTTGGAAATTAATATAAATTCTGGAATACATTCTAAATTAAATATTTTTGCTTCTGTAAAACCAAGGTAAAAAATTAAATATATCTCATATCAAACATGAATTTGAAAATATATAATTTCTGGAATATAACCTCATCTAAATATCATAAATATTTTTGCTTCAGTAAAACATATAGAAAATAACCTCATAATAATTAAGCATGGTTCACACTATGTAACTATTAGTAACAAGCTTGTCTTTTTTCACACCTATATGATAAATGGGTAGCCTGTGTAGCTCCCCAAAAGAGGAAGGGAGGAGAGGTGAGGGGACTGGGTAGAGAGAAAGGGGGCTGGGAATAGAGGGGGAGTCACCTTGGGGGAGGGGACTGGACAATTCATAGAATAAAGTTAACAGGAAAATATCAGTGAAAGGAATGATCATGGTATTTCTCTCCATTCTTTAGATTTTCAAACTATCTTTGTTTGTTGTTCTTTTTCAGACTGTGCTCTACATGATCAATATCACAATTTGTTTTTGCCAGTTTTAACAGTTCACAGTACAGCCTTGATCAGGCTTCAGGATGAACAAAGTTTACAGTTCTTGGTCTTTTTCAGATTTTACACCAATTTTAGTCTGCAGCCTCTTTAGCTCCTCATAGTCTTCATTGTATCTTCTCACATCATCCTCATGCTTCTGTGTCTGCCTGTCGCCTGCCATTTTAGTAATCTCAACCACTGTGTTGCGGCGGCATCCAATAATGTTGACTCTAGCATGTGCATAACCTCTGAAGTATTGCTTCTGGAATGCTTGAGCTTGAGCTTTACTAGTGAATCTCTTATAAACAAAGGTCTTCTCTGGACCCTGTAGAAATGCTTGTACTTCAGGGTAATCTGGTACATTTGCTGTTGGTTGACACCAACTGAATTGAGGCTTACCAGCCTGAACAGCTGGTAACAGTTGATTAATACGAGCCAGAATAAGATGCTTGACTGGTTCAGATATGTTGTCTGATTGGCCAAGTTTTCCAACAAGCAACTTCTTCAACAAATTGGTATTGGGATTTTGAAGGACATCTCTAGCTAGCTTCTCAAATAGAACATTTTCTTCTATACTAAAGAGCAACTCTGCACCTTTTACAAAGGTATCAATTTCTGTAGCAGAAGTGGTCTTTCCAGGTTGTAACAACATGTGTAACTGGCCAGAAAACTTTGCCAAAGTCATTTGATAGAACTTGTTCTCATTTAGATCTTCATGTTTGATTTTCTCTTTCATAAGTGTGAGTAACTTGGACAACATCTGAAGATTCTGGCATTTTGATGATCCAAGGAAAAACTGAATGTATTGAGAACATTCCTTGGGATAACTGATGATAACTTGACATACAGCCAAAAAGGTGTCATCGGTAATCCATGCTAATCCCTGGAGATTGACAGTTTTGTGGACAATGGAGATGAGCAGTTCATCTTTAAGCACAGCTGTGGGACAGAGCTCCAGGAATGTAACTGCATGTTTGTATTGTCTTGTTGAACATGATCCAACTAGTCTTCTCAGGGTTTCACTTAATGGTTTCAAACCAAATGCTGAGACTACATCTTTTAACACCTTAATTGTTCCCTCTCTGATTCCAAATACCTCTTTTGGTTCCTCCCTTTGATTCCAGTAGGACCAAGACCGATGAGAGCTGAGTGGTTCTGATAGCAGGGAGAGAATTCTTTCTGTCAACACCACATCTTTCAAACTTGGGAGCATTTTCAGCATGGTAATTACACACTTTTCATTGGCGCAGAATTTTTCCTGCTTTTTTTCACAAAGAGTAACAACATCAATCACTAGTTTTCTCAATGATGCTGGATCTTCACTGGCTAGTCTCTGTTCAAGATAATTCACAACTAATTGTAGACCATTTTTGTACATCACTTTCACTGCATTCTTTTTTGGGAAAATAACAAGGAGATAGCGGCGATAGCAGTCAGTCTTGAATGCAACTTCATTTTCAGAAGGCCCACTGCATACTCCTTCATCATTACAATCACCCCAGAACTCATCCTCATCATATATGTCTTCATCATCTTCAGCATTTAAAACATCTATATTTCTAACCAAATCAAAATGTGAATCACCTACACTTTTCCATGCTTTCCCATCAACACCAACAATGTTACAATCATATTCAGGATAACATTCCTCCTCATCAAAACAACCTGTAGATGGTTCACTGTAATCAAAGTATTCCTCAAACAGCCACTGACTGGTGCAAGTTCCTACCAATTTATTCCTCTTGATAGCTTCCACAAGAAGAAAGTCAAGCTGTTTCTTTTCCTCCAACAAAGCATTGGCATCTTGTAGAGTTTCATACAACAGTTTGTCACCTCCTTTTAGAGCCTGCACACCCTGGTTAAGAAAGGAATTTTCTGAGTACTGGTGATCCAGTCCCCAAGCTGTCATACTCGGAGCAGGTAAAACTTCACCAACCTGTTGAAACAAGCTGGCCAGTTGTTGGTTCACTAAGTGATCACCAGGAACACTAGGAGCCATACCCTTACCATCCCAACACAGAGAATAGACTAGAGCCATGCGGTAACCAGAAGTGACCTCAGTCAATTCATGTTCACAGTCGGCATAATGTGCAGCATACACACATGAGTACTGGGATTCTGGGGTGCTGAAGGCAATCTTCTTCTCTTTTCCACCATGCTTTACTACCAGATCTCCACCAGTAAATATTGATGGTACTTGAATGATTAGGGTTGCAAACATGCCAGGGAATTTCTCAGTGTCTCTGTGAGGTTTGAAATGGCCACCAGGTTCATAAAGAAGCAGTTTGTGCAGGTGGGATGTTACTTTCTGATTTTGACAGCCAAGGTCATCTTGAACTTTTTTAACAAGCTCATCAACACCAGAGACAAAGTGTGGATTGGTGATATTGAACATTGAAGGGTCAAGCTGCATGGGGTCTTTGACTTCTTTATCTATCAATGTTGCTCCACCTAAACCATAGGGTGCCTGGGTGAAATGCTTCTTTAGGTTTTCCACTGTATCCTTTGTAACTGGTAAACTTACAGCACCATAACCAGGTATTGTAATGTCAGGGGAATGAGTGAGCTTGGAGCTGACATCACCAACTGCAAATTCAAAGGTTCTCTTTTCTTGAATTCTTGTAAACACTTCTAAAAGATTATCTCTCAACTGCTCCTCCTCATCAACATCCTCATCAGTATCCTCATCAAAATCCTCACTGAGCCTTATCCTTTTTGTTAGACTAGGAGTACTCATCATAGCCTGAAATAAATAAAGGCTATTTAATAAACCAAACATGGGTTGTAATAATGGCATACTGATACCCTGGCACTCATATCAGACAGAATAGTAAACAGTGAATGACAATAGAAAGGAACTGGACTTTACAATAGCCTCCTCTACATCCAGGCAACTCCATTTGAACTCCTTGGGCTTCCTTTGGAACAATTACTGGGCTTCCTTTGTAACAGTTATAATGAATGCAACTGGATTTCTCCTCCTCTCTCCATTCTCCTTCCTCACCTCTCCTAAACAGGAAGCCCAAGAACAAAGGAAACCCAGTCACAGTACCTTACCTACAGTAAGGAGGCAGCTAACTTAAGACTTTATCACTGTTTCAATAGTTCACTTTCAATATTCTGGTCGAGTGATCACACACACACACACACACACACAGCAATTCAAGACCAGGCTCTGAGGAAAAAATAGAATATAATTAATTAGGATTCTCCATTGTTTCCCTGGAGCCTTATCCTGAATTGCTTTGTTTCAGTGTGAATGCTCGGCCAGAATATTGAAAATGGGCTATTGATAACATGAAAATATTTATCCATTCAGTTGCTGCTTTTCAATTTCCCATTCCATCTCAGTTTCTGTATTTTAAAAGGGTCAGTGATTGTGCAAATAGCTCCAAGATTAGATACTGATCAGTAGATATTAGTTGAAATTTGATGAGCCTGCACATAATACACTAGAATAACCTTGCAGTAATGAATTTTATTTTACTTGTTTTAACCAATGCAATACAATTAAGTGATATTGCAAAAAAACTCAACAACAGGAACTTATAACATATTTTTTGCTTTACTAAGATCCTATCATCACTTATCAAACCTAAAGATGAAAGGTACAACTGTAATATATAAACAAAGCATCGATCTTCTATAAGCAGTTTAGTTTTGCCCATAATTCATTCATACCAAAATGAGCCTTCCTGTGCATGTTTTCCACATACAGTTTGAGTTTATAATAATTATTATAACTGTGATGGATGCCTAAACCATAAACAAACTTATAAAACTATAAAAATTGTTAAATATACAAACAACAAAAGCCTGGTGTTCATAGCTTAACTAATTGGGTGACACAATCATGAAGCACTGTAAGTATATGCACCAAAAATCCTTTTTCAATATTGTTATAATAATATTATAACAATATTGAAATAATATTATAACAATATTAAAAATTATGTCAATATAAAACAGAGCATTATGCTTTTAAGAGCTCTTGCAGATTGGTAGTAAAACCATTAGGCTTACTGCAAAATATTAATACCCTTGTATTGTAAACAGTAACTTAAAATTTGAATCAGGATTTTGGATTTTTCTGGTAAGTTTCTCTTTTTAAATGATTGCATGGGGATCAGGAAAAAAATTGAGAGTTTGAAGCTGGTAGTCACCATAAAAAGTCTTTTCAGTAAAAGGTTATTAAAACAGGAACCTGATGACCTATTGTCGACTATGTATACAACATCAAGGAAATCAACAGACTTAAATATCCACTATTCAGTAGCCAAAAACTGAAAAAAATATATGAAAAATAAATTTGGGTTTTGAAACTATAATGAACAATAGTAATTGTCATTGCATGTACAGTATACTACATGCATACACATAAATATCTAACATCAGTTTTGTTTGGCTTTGGAAATCTTTTAGAATTAATAATGGCACAAATTTTCTAATTACACACTAATTTAGTCTCAATCAGTTTTCCACGTAATCGGCCCAATTTACATGACAATCAGATGGCCATGCACACCGAAATTTCATGGACAGCAGGCCCATCATCTTTGACGTCACCCAGTATCATCAATGCTTAAGCACTTGATGTCTTTGTCAACACAGATGTCACAAGTACATTACCATTTGTGTGCATGCATGCACCTTCAGTGATGAAGTTCCCCTTCTTGCTAGAACATCAGTTGAGCTTTCTCACATTCTTTGACAGTGATGGCAGGTGCATGAAAAAATGTGTGATGTCTGTGTTGACAGATACGTCTCATGCTTAAGATCCCTAATAAGTGAACAAAAAATGTATGGCTAATTACAGGTGCCATACCCAAAATAATAATTAGCCCTCATACCAAGATTTACATGTAGGGGTAAAGTGTCTTAGAATGGTTGTTGTGTAAATCAAGCTATAATGCACTATGCGAAACTGGAACATAATAAAATGTGTAAATAGACATTTCTGTCCACAATCAGCATCTTCAGTAGTCTATTTTTTTGTACTTTTTTGTTTATATTTTTGTGTATTTTTGTATCCTTCTGTAAGTAATGCTGTCAGTCACATTTTGTGTAATCAACAGTGTTCCAGGAATGTAACGGGAATGTCAGATGAATGGCATCAGATGAAGCACCATTTGGGTTTATGATTCACATTCACCTTCTTCACCAATTTGGGCCTGCAGTCTCTTTAGCTCCTCACACTCTTCAGCATATTTTCTCAAAGCTTCATCATGCTTCCACTTATTGGTTGGCACCTTGGTGATCTCAACCACTGTAGAACTTCGACAGCCCATTATATTCAGTCTGGCATTTCTTCTTCCCATGAAGTGGTCCTTCTCAAACTTTTTGGCTTGACATTTAGCATTAAACCTGTTGTACACAAAGCTCCTCTCAGGACCTCTTAGGAATGCTTGTACTTCTGGATGACCTGGTATAACTGCTGTCGGCTGACACCAATTTAATTTAGGCTTACCAGCCTGAGCAATAGGCAAAAGCTGGTTAATACGGGCCAATATTAGAAGCTTGACTGGCCTAGATACATTGACTGCCTGGCCTAGATTACCAGCAAGAATCTTCTTTAGCAAATTTGAATTTGGGTTCTGTAGAACATTTCCAACTAGCTTTTCAAATAGTGTGTTTTCTTGCATGCTTATAAGAGACTCTGCACCCCTCACAACAGCATCAATCTGTGTAGTTGATGTAAAATTCTCAGCCTTAGATAACTCGTTTAACTTTTCACTATACTTTGCCAAAGTCATTTGGTAGAGCTTGTTTTCTTTTATTCTCTTGTCTTTATTCTCTATCAAACATGACAACATATCACTCAACCTGTGAAGACTCTGGAGCTTTGGGGAGTCAAGAAAAGGCTGAATGTACTGAGAACATGACTTGGGATGATTGAAGATAACAAGACCAATTGCCTTTAGGCTTTCATCACTTAGATTGGCTTCAGGGTCAGCTATGTTTACAGCTTTTTGGATCAGAGAGACAAGGAGCTCATCTTTAGGCACATCTTCAGGGCACTGCTCCAGGAACATGGCTACTTGTTTATAATGCTCAGTTGGGCATGACTCAATCACCTTCTCCAAGCTTTTACTCAAGGGTTGCCAGCCAAATGTGGAAATGAGATTCTTTAAGACAGAGATCACTTTCTCAGATGGAATTCCAAATGTTTGCTGCGTCCTCCAATAGTATCCTGATGAATGCCAGTAAGTGACAAGTGGCTCAGACAACAAAGGGAGAATCCTCCTCAAAAAGTCCAAGTCCTTCAGCTTGATAACTAGTTTGAGCATGGTAACTACACTGTTTTCATTGGAACAAAATTTCTCCTTTTGTTCTACACACAGATTAACAATGTCAATTGCCAGCTTTCTCACTGATGCTGTATCTTCATTCTCAACTTGCTGTGCTAGATAATCAATAGCTGACTGTAATCTATTCTTGTACACCACCTTGATAGTATTCTTTTTTGGGAAAATGACAAGGATATAGCGCCGATACCAATTGGTCTTCGATGCACCTTCATTTCCAGAAGGCCCACTACATTCTCCCTCATGACACTCACCCCAAAACTTATCATCATCTTCACCAATGTTCAGAACATCTTTCCTCACATTCAATCTAAAACCCCTTGCTTCTTTCCATGGCTTTCCATCAACACCAATAACTTTGAATTTGTATTCCTTTTCACAATCACCATCATTATCAAAACAGTCTCCTGAGCCACCACCATATCCTTCATACTCCAGGGCACAAGTGCCATACATGTTATCCACCCTTTTGGCCTTGACAATAAAGAAATCTAATTTCTTATCCTCTTCCAGCAAAGCATTAGCTCCTTGCAAAGTGGAATATATTAGCTTGTCACCTCCTTTAAGAGCTTGTACTCCATTGTTAAGAAAGGAACTCTCTGAGTAATGATGATCTAGTCCCCAAGCTATCATACTAGGATGAGGTAAAACTTGATCAAGCTGCTGAAGCAAACCAGCCAGTTTATTGGTTGGAATGTCAGGAGGACTGGGAACTACACCATTGCCATCCCAACACAGGGAGTACACAAGTGCCATGCGATAACCAGATGTAATCTCAGTCAGTTCATGTTCACAATCTGCATAGTGGGCAGCATACACACATAAGAACTCAGATTCTGGAGTACCAAATTTGATCCTTTTCTCTCTGGAACCATGTTTCACAACTAGATCTCCACCAGTAAAGACAGAGGGAAGTTGGATGATGAGAGTTGCAAACATCCCCTCATGCTTTTCAGTGTCACGATGAGGCTTGAAATGACCACCAGGTTCATAAAGCAGCAACTTGTAAAGATGTGAGGTAACTTTCTGCTCACTGCAGCCAAGATCATCTTGTAATTCTCTGACAAGGCTTTCAACACCAGCATTAAATTTTGGGTTTGTGATTTCAAAATTCTTGGGGTCAAGCTGCAATGAGTCTCTGACTGCTTTATCAATCAGAGTCTCCTCACCTAACCCATAAGGTGCCTGATGGAAATGCTTTCTGAGATCTTTTACTGTTGTCTCTGTGACTGGTAAGCTTACTGTTCCATAACCTGGAATCTTGATACCTGGTGTTGTGGGAATAAGTTCTGAGCTATTGCCAACTGCAAATTCAAATGTCTTTTCTTCATGGATTCTAGTAAAAACTTTTAACAAGTCATCTTTAAGTTTCTTTTCAGCATGAAGCTTAGTTCCTTTTGATGTACTATAAGCATTCATGGTCACTGTCTGAAATAAGAAGAAAATACATATCATATTGTCTTCATAAAAAAGTAAACAGTTATAGAAATTGTTGTTGTTGTTGTTGTTGTTTTACAAAGATGATCAGGTTTTGTAGGCTAGCTAATAATTTCAAATCGAATCCCTAATAAATCAAATTCTATTACCCTGACATCTGAGGATATGTGTACTCTTGCTAAAAGCTCCAAGATATTTTCACAAAACCATGGAAAGATCATTTCCTACACTTGCATTAGTCAATTCTGCTCTACCATGATGCAGAAATCTCCCAATCTTCCAAGCATTGGACAAGTCAAGAAGTTATTAAAACAGCTTAACTCTGGGAAAGAAACAGGTGCAGATAGCATCAGTGCCTGAACAATAAGAACTTTGAGTTGGCTGTTGTTACCCATGACATTCTCTGCACAGGTTTTCTGAGAGAAAATACCCAACTTTGTACAATTGTGCTCTTGTTGGTCCTGTTTCAAATGTTCATACACCTGAGAATATCAACTGAAGACAGATTTCAGACAGATATCAGTTCTTTCTATTCTTGATAAAGTCTTAGAGAAGGTACAGATAACTTGAATAAGGATGTCGATCTTTATAGTGTCAAAGGAGATCAACATGGCTTTTCACATGGTCAATCGACCATATTCAGCTCTTCTAAACATCACGCAAACATGGTTTTACAACACAGATAACAGATACAGATAGCAAGGCCTTCGACCCAGTCAACCACTCAATTCTTCTATCAAAACTTAAAGACAGGAACATCAACAAGTCACTGTGGCAGTGAATACAAAGTTTTCTCCAAAATAGAACACAATAAGTGAAGCTCTCTGACACTCTGTCAACAATGCAGACTTGTCCTGCAGCAGGAGTACCACAAGGATCTCTCTTATCCCCTTTGCTGTTCAGCATATTCATCAATGAAGTTTGTGCTGAAGTTTGTGCTTTTTGTATAGAAATGTTCATCGAACGTTTCTATAAGTTTAAATTTTATATTAATATTAGGATTTTTATAGATTTTACCATAGATTTAGTTTGTATATAGTATATTTTCTATTATTTGTAATTAGCCCAGTAGCTGAATGGGCTACCCTGTTAAAATAAAGTCTTATTATTATTATTATAACTTTAACTGCCCATAACTTTGGCACTATTCATTGAAATTACCTCAAATTTCAATTTTAGCTAACTTTGGTGCGCTCTTCTTAAGCATTATATTTTTGTTCCTGTTTGATAAAACTCACTGCAGTCAATTTTTCAGTTTATACCAACAAATCACTACCTACAAAATTTCATCAAGTAGTTGTATCTAGTCCATAACTTAGGTCTGTGAATTATTTGGTGCTTACATACAAATGTTACTAGACATTTCTATTGAAAGATGAAATACTGTGACGATACAATATTATTGCCTATTCTCATGACGAATTATTGATTAAAGTCAAAACTTTATACATGTACAAGTTATACATTGCAGTTCGAGTTTGTACGTACAACTGTAAATGTAACTGTACCATGTTTGGTATGGTTAAAGTGGTCGGTATAAATTGATTTATTTATTACAAAACAAAGCATCAGCCTTATAACTTAGCAATGTTATTATTGTAATTAGGTAAAAGAAGAAATCAGTCTCAAAATCAGATCGAGTCATCATTAAATGCTTTGTGCAACAAATAACATAAACCATAGCATAATATTATTCAAGACATTCCTCTGGAACATGGTATATTTTTATGGCATCTTACTCTAGAACAGGGTTAGAGTTTGAGGGATTCAGTGGCACATCCCTACCCAAAACTGGAAGGAGTACCCCCTGATCTTTTTGCTTGGATTAGCTTTTAGTCTCTCTGATCTACAATGCTATAGTGATATCTGTTGTTGTCTAATTTGCTCATAATGCAAAATTTTCTTTTAGCCGTACAGCCGAGTATAGTCAATTTTTGAAATGCACTTCACATGACTGAGATATAACAGAAACAACCCACTGATAAATTTGCATATTCAGAAAATCATCCATCACAAGCCATGAGCATAGTTGATCAATCAACTATGAAACTAGCCAGACAACCCACAGCATTGAGCTGTTGTCATGGTAAGTGTTGCTACTTGCCTCACAGCTAACAGCAATGCAAATAATTTGCAAGTCTAAGGGTTATCATATATACAAGCTTCAACAAAACTTGATGGCATTAGAAATAAACAGTGTATTGGGAGTTAGTGACTGGCATGTTCTTTCCCCCAACCTCGCATAAATGTAAATCCCGTGAACGTCTACCAGGAACGTGCTTTCCGGACAAAGACTGGGTTTTCTCACACATTCTTGGCATTCTTCAGTCGAATGCCGTATCGTGTTCAAGACTTGTATTCAAAGCTCTTTGTTGCTCAAAATTCATCCTTCTCGGTCTTTCCTTTGACCGTCAAGCTGCTCACATGGTTATAAGTTCAGTATGTGCATAGTCAATTATGGTAAGAGCTCGAGTCACTCTCTCACAGCATCACAGGAACTCATTGTTTAAGCTTACTAGCGCCAGAAATCTATTCTTCGTTTGCAATCACGTGATATTTTGATGACCTTTTGGGTTTTGAAATTCTAAAATGTTAATTCTTTTTCTAAATAAAATAAAATGCTTATGGGCTTGTAGAGCATTTAAAACAATATCTCTTGGAGAATTTTTGGAGCACAAGAGCAAGTATTTGCCGAGTTATTGCCGGATGAATTTTCTCAAATTTTAGTGTAAATGTATGGCGGCGCCATCTTGGAAGACATATGGATATCTTCCAACATGGCTGCCAAAATTTTAGAACATAATTTCAAGCCTAAAGTTGATAAATATCACTTAATTTAACTTTTAGTAGCCCTAGCTGGTATATTTAAGACCAAGCTAATTGATTTGACATACTTATAGTGATTTCCACGGCATTTTAGACGCGTGACTTTGAGTTATGTGACATAATTCACGGGCTTACAACTCGACCCAAAAAACATCCAAACCATCAAAATATCTAAATACAAATCTACAGAATAACTCAAACCACAATTTTCTAAAACATATACAAGAATAGAGCTGGTAGGATTCAAAAATAGATTTTAGTTTGAATATTTGTGACTTGTGACGTCATGTGCAAACGAAGAATAGCTCATTTTATACTACGAGGAATTTATGAACTCCTTTGATAATGCAAGCATTAAACAAACCTTACCTCAGGGTCAAAACAATAGAATTGCAGACGATAAACCACGCTATTTCTAGGTTTCTACCCAAAATCTTGACGCAGCTCGATCAGCAATCAACTCAAACACAATCTTTCGTGTCGCGCCTTGTAAACGTATTGCTCATGCGCAGCCTGTTTTGGCGCGAACTCACTCGACCCATGCCCAGCGCCTGCCCAACAATAAGATCAAGACTGAGGAAAAAAGAAAACGGATACTGATATCATGTAGTTTTTGACTCTGACTTTAGTTTTTACCTAAAGGCGATCGACTAGAAACACCACCTCCTGAGAAACACTAGAAGTTTTTCAAGTTGACCAACTAACGAAGTCAGTTGTTGATTTACAATTTTGTCAAACGGACAAAAACTATACTATCGCCTATTCACTGGGCAAATGAGATACTTCTGAACTGCAGTCACTGTCAGTTTCAGAATATTTTCAAAAGGAGGGGAATCTTCCAAGATATATATAATCTTGCCGCCGTTACACGATGCATATTGTGAAACACTATCTCTAATTTATAAAAAGTACGAATGCATACATATAATCTTGCTAAATCCTTAGACTTGCATGCTGAATGCGAATATGACTGTTACCAAGTTTAGGGAAAGTACATTTAATATGCCGAGGGGGGGGGGGGGGGGGGTATGAAGATGTCGTAACAATACCTCTTAATTTTTCTGGGCCCCTGTTTGGGTTGTCACAAAATTTTCAAGGCCCCCTAGTGAAATTCTAAAATATTTTGAGCCCCCCCCCCCCCCCCCCCAACACAACCACTATTTCACTCACACAAATCACTTACTTTAATCAGATGACTCAATCAGTGTGATTCCTACAAGAGATTAGTACAAGAAAAAATCATTGTATCTCAACGGGTGACTTGCTCTAGCTCTTCTAGCTCTATTGACATTAGGCACTCTGCCTTCTTCTTCGTCATCATCATCTTCCTCTTCGTCATTTGGGATGACTCTCAGAACATCATCTTCGTCCGAATCAGATTCGCTTTCTTGACTTTCTTCAGATGATGTCTCTGTTTCTGATGAAGAGTTTTGGGGGCTGTCTTTTAGAGGTCCAGTTGTATCAGTATCCACGTAGAAGTGTGATGTTATTCTTTTCATTTTGTCTGCTTTCCTTCCTATCAGAGGCAGGCCGTGGTACTTTAAGTATTTATCAAGTTCTTTGACCTTTAATTTCTTTAATTTCCCAGATGAGATCATGGTTGACCAGTCATAGTCTTTGTAGTCTTTATTACTTTCAATGTTGCGTTTCTTTTTCCTTTCATTTTCTCGAATAAGAGAGACAGCCTGCAGGTCTTCAAGATGCTTCACGTATTCAACAACATGTTTAGCATCAACATAGTATTTCTTGGAGAATTCTTCTATTTTGGTGCTACTGCTGGAAGTAATGACACCATCTTTAAAAAGCCTTTTAATGTTGGCCCTTGGTGCAAAATCATCTATTGATCTCATCTTCCCCTTATCGTTTAATGTGGGAGTCGTGAACACATTCATGTAGTGGCCTGGGTTCTTGGGATCTGGAAAAGGGGCAGGAATTCTAGAAAACCTCGGCCCCACCCAACATCCTTCTTGACATTTTTCACACATTTCTCCGTGTTCAGTGCAGCCTTCTTTCACGTACTCCATATAGAGTTCTCCAAAATGATAATGCTTTTCGATGAACTTTACTATTTTAGAAATATAAAAGTACCCGGGTACATTTTTTTTCTGTGACACAGTTGCAGTGTTGTATTGTTTTAGATAACCTTTATTGAAAACCTTTATTGAAAACATATTTAGACCATAAGACTCAATCTAGGGACCAAAGTAACATACATAAATAACAGTTTAATATTTGTACCCTGAACATCATCGAAAATAATATACAGAGGTAGTTTTATAGTAAACACAAAGGGATTCAACTTAATAATTGTAGAAATCAATAATGTTTTGTTATCTGCATGATGCATTCATATTAAAATTGCCTGCCCAATTAATATCTATTTGCAATATTTTCAGAATTTAGGCCCCCCCCCCTTTGGGTATCAATTTTTTTTCAGGCCCCCCTTTTATTACTACAAAATTTTTCAGAGCCCCTCCTCAACATCTTCATACCCCCCCCCCCCCCCCCCCCCTCGGCATATTAAATGTACTTTCCCTTATAGTTTTAAAAAAAGGACAGAAAATCTTTTTTTGCTTCACTGACTTGCCGACTTAATTCAAGCTGTCGTAAGCAATTTTTTGGAGCTGTAAACAGCATTTTTTTCACTTTTGGTGAGTTTGTTTCCTCGTTCGTCGCAAAAAAGGTCATATATAGTTTTCACTTGATTTTAAATAAAGAAATGAAGTTAAAGCTCACTCCGAGACTCTAGCTCCCAAAATGTCTACAACCAATGGTTTTGATAAGAAATCTTGAAGACGATGGCCTAGGCGCATTTTCGAAAAATCAGACACCTGGAAGCATTTTGGGGTAGAGGCTGGTAACATAACTATTCTAAACTGATTTTTCATGCTGAATGCGAATATGACTGTTACCAAGACGTATTCTGCAATCTTATACGTGTAAATGACGTATTTTGTGAATTGCTACGGTCATTTCATACTAACGGCTTTTTCATGTAATTCCAAAATTTCCCAAACTTAAAAACAATGAGACCATAGCTGGAAAGAGCACATCAAAATCAGTAAAACTGTGAAGTTTGAAGGATATAAGTTGAAAAATCAAGGAGATACGAATTTTCAAAAATCGAAATTTGTTGGTATCTCTTGCATAACTGTAAGTGTTTTCTGATACAAAAATTAGTTTAGAATAGTAAGTTATAACTTATTAATTTACACTAATTTGCCTACACACAGTTTATTGTCAGTCGGTTTGTACTGGATCGGCGCCGTTTTATCTCTTCAAAAATACCCAATGATTTTTTGCTGTATTTTTTACTCATTTTAACTTCGTTTTATTTTACTAAGAGCTGAAAAAAATTTGCAGGTACTTATAGGCCCGCAGGCCCAGCCTTTATTCTGGCTACGCCCTTGTTACGGAGCAGCATGGTAGTGACCTCACACAACTCAGACAAACAGATCAAATTTTTCATCACCTAGAGTCCAATTTTGGCAGTTTGCATGCTTTTCTTCTGGCCATTTTTTTGAAAATAAGTAATGCTTTCATGATAAAATATTTGTTTCGCCGTGTTCTTTGCGATGCACTATTACGCGAGCTATTTTTAGAATAGTCGTGAGATGTTTTTCCCATTTCACCAACGTGACAAACCTCTAGGGGAATGATTAGCTTTTGTTTTAAAACTCGTCGTATCATCGTTGTGATTCCTTTGGGATACTCACGAATTTTTTGAAGAGTAAAAAGTTAAAAACATAGGAAAATGAATCCTCTAGAGGTTTGTCACGCTGGTCTATTTATTCGCTAAAAAGTTTTACATTTCAGCCAATGAGAAGTGTCGATAATACGTGACATGTAAACGCGCATTTGATTGGTTAGTTGTTTTTTGTCTTCACGCGTACATATTTAGCAAACTCGCGGCAAATTTTGAAACTACAGTTGATTTTGAGAGCACGGGAAGAACATAAGGTTGCACGACTCGTGCTCTTGGGCTGGCGATATCTTTTGTTATGTCAAAACAATCAGTTTTCCAGCTTGTCATGAAATATCAGTTTTTTTCGGGGGAATTCATTTAGTAATTTTACCGAATTATAGAAGTCGAGCTTGGTTTCAAAATGGCTTCCATTCGAAGGGCACTATTCAGTTCGAGTTCAGAAACAGGCAGTATTCGTTGCTCCAATTCTTCGGAACCAACAGAAATTTCATGTAAAGATACTATAAGTCATGCCTGCGAACAAACAGCAGACTATATCGATGTCGTGGTCGAGGAAAAGGTTACAATTTTTGAAGAAACTTTGTACATTTTACAGTTTCGCTTCATGTACTTAATTAACCTGCGAAAATTGAGCTCGAATAAACGGGCTTTGACTGTAAGATTTTGTAGGTAAAATGTCATGTTTTCTCTCTAACAATGCTCTTCGTTTGCATAGGGTCATGTCACAAAGAAAGTTCTCGTGGTCGCCAAGGCTATGGCTGGGGATATATGCAAACAACTTGCTGGTATGCCATTGTTACAAGACATCCCAGTTGTGCTCTGTTCACTAGAGAATCTATCGAGCGTCTGTAGTAGAGAAAAATTCGCTCTGGTTTTCGTCGATAAGTACTTCGACCAGACCTGTATCGCTGAAATTTGTTCTACAATAAGGTAAGATTTTGCAGTCGCCGAATTCAGTTTTCAGGAAAGCGAGTTTCTTGGAATTAGCTTAAAATAGCTCGCGGCCGATGATTGCAACATGAACACTATATACGAATAATGTACTCAAATGGTAGTGTAAAATGCGTAATATGTTTTTATCTGGGAAATATAAGATGCATATTAATTCTGAACGAAGTCCTGTCATTAGTGTTGTAAATGCTTAATCGAGTCATTCGAAATTGTATCTGTACAAATGTGCATGCGTGATATTTTCCTTCAAAATTACGTAACGGATTGCGTAAAAAATTAATTAAATGAACAAATTTATCAACTCGGTCTGCAGCTACGGTACAATGCCATCACCAAATATGATTATCAATGGTCATTGATTCGTTTATCAAAAATGTGTAATGTTCAAGTATTTAGGTGTACATACTCCAAAACAACAGGTTGGTATCTTGGATGGCTGTAATTATGCTGTCTGTACGCAAGACTCTCAGATGGGGACATACAACTGCAAGCATCCTCCCTCAATTCCTTCACTACATAAACTGGACATGTTGTAATGTTGGCAAGGCCAGTAGAAATTGTCTCACCCACAAAAGAGCTTTGCACCTTCCTATCACTCTTTTGCCCAAGTAGTACCCCAGGAAAATAAATCACACTATACAAGGGTGGATTCTGGAGGGAGGGAGGGGGGGGGTTGATTTAGTGGCTAGCCACTCCTCATTTAGGCTTAGATTTCAGCCAATGGGGTTTAGTGCACCTGTGATACTCTTTTCTCTTTTCATTTTGCAGCAAAATTATCTATAAATTTAAACCTTTCCTCTAAAACAATGATAGTAATATGGCTACCCATTTTTGCAACCTTCCCTCCCCCCTTCTCCTCCAATTTCAGAAATCCTGGGCCTGCCCTAGCTATAGAAAGATTGATGACAACCAATCTCTGGTTGACTAAATAAATAATGACAAATCTTTTTTATACTGAGAATGCATGATTATTAAAACAAACCGTGAATCTTTTTTATTAGATTTAATTCTTCATCCCCAAACAAAACAGTGGCTATTATAGGAGTAGATGCATGTCAAGGTAACCTGTTATCATTGTGAAATAAATAGAGTGATTGTAATAAACCAGTGAAATAGGCTGGAAGATAGGACAGAATGTTGAAACTTCTACCAAATGAGTATATACTTATGATGTTGATGGTCATTTCAACACAGACCAAGAAAATTCCTCTTCTTGTATGGGACTGACTGAAGTTATTAGCTTACCACTGAGAGAAGTAGTTATCAATCAGTTACTTTTGAAATATGCTGGAATAATCCCTTACCGAGGTAAGAAATGAGAACAGGATTATATGCACTTAATTATTTTTATTCAGTTGGAGAGTATTATTGTGTTCAAGTATCCATTATGAGAGGCAAAGAGATATGGATTGCCTATCTACCCCTTTGTCCTATAAGGTCTTCACTGCATAGTACTGGCATTGCTTGGGTATTTTAAGTTAATGAAAATGAAGCAATTTGTGTTACCCCAACATTCCTTTCAGTTGTGCAATCACCATTATCACTAATTATGATCTTGATAATGACAGTCCTATGCTAAAATTTAGCAGTCTATTATTTTAATATCAAAGACTCGTGGCTATTCCATATGCTGTCTGTACTCACAGCTCTTAGCATGATTATACTCTAATGCAATGATTCTGAACAGACTAGCTAGGTTTCAATTCAAGGCTAATGGATCAAAAGCACAAGAAATGTACAGAAATTTGCCTTGAATCAAAACCATTGTTTAAAATAAGTGGAGTGTAAATTATCATGAAAAGAGCTATTAAAATTAATGTGTTCTATGCCTCATTTTGCATTCAGGGTTCCCTATATATCATGTACTTTGACCACTAATGATCTTCATGATAATCAAATGTTTTGTGACTTCATTTAAGATTTGCCCCTCACACCAGAAAGTCCAGACTGAAGATGTTGCTGTGGCAAGAAAAGCAGCAGAGATCATTCGACAATCAGAAGAGCAAGGCTTCCTCAGGTATTGTGGACAGTCTATAATTCATATCACCTGAGACAGTTATGGATATACTACCACTGCATTCTTTTACTTAACAGTGAAGATATGGAGTCATCATTTAAGGATATTGCCCCTTGTACTGTACACAGTTCAAGGTTTGGCTCAGGATTACTGACAGATTCCTCTAGCATCCATTTGGTCAGATCTTCATCTCCATCAGATCAAAATCATTGCTCTGTGAGGCAGTCGTCACTATCTGATAGCACTGTACATAAGTTCATTAAACAGCAAAGAAGATGCTAGAAGTGTAAATGTTTCATATCAAGATCCCATTTATAGTAAAGAACACACATCTTGGACTATTTCTCACAACAAAATATCTGAAAATATCTCTCAGAATGTTCTGCCCATACCAATCAGCTACACTGACCACCTCAATGGAACTCAACCTAATCAAGAATATCAAGGACATAATAACAAGTCTCAACATTTGTCAACAAAATCGCCAACTTCCAGTATCCAATCCACCACGTCCGTATGTGCATTTTCAATTACCAGCTATCCCTGAAAGTAAAGCACAACCAACCAACTCAAATCATGTAACCATCCACACTCCAATAACCAGTTCAAATCAAGGAGATACACCAAGTCAAATCCATCATCCTTCAGGGACTGATTCTCCAAGTAAAATAAAGGTTGAGCCATCGGTTGGGAGGTCAGCATATATGGTCAGTGGAACTCCTGGAGGCAAAGACATGAAGATCACAATACTACCTGATGACATGTCAAAACACAGTTCTAAGGAACGAGTTAGAAGGTCTGACAGTTTTAATCTCAAAGTATTGTGTAACAGACATAATCTGATCGTAGTGACAGTATTGTTCAAATTATTCAGCATGTCATCCCTCTTGAGGTTTCATTTCCTTTTATTTAATATCCCATGAAAATAATCAATATATTCCATAGAGTTTCAACATGGTGGTTTATCATGAGGAACCGGGTAATCAATGCTAAAAGAGTGATTAGGAGGGAGTTGAATGGTCTTCCAAAAAGTCTGGGTCTTGCAAATTATACTATTTAGTCAAATTGCAAAAAGCCATCTTGGCAATCTCACTGAAAAAGCACAACCTGTGCTCGCAAGAAAAAATTGCCTCACAATCTTGTAAAAATAATATTGCCTTGACTTAATTATTGAGACCCTAATTATCTGGTTGTGATATCTAATCTGGTGTTGACCATAACTTTCATCTTTTTTCCCAAACCCAATGGCTGACTTTGTCATCTTGAAATGTTCCAATGGCAGTTCATGTCTTTTTGGTTTACTGATTTCAGAGAGAGAATCAAAGAAAGCTGTGACAAATTACGCTGTCTTCTGCCTAACATAACTGGCAAGAAGACTGACATGGCTTCTGTAAGTATGGAAAGACATGCCTATTCCTTAGTTAAAAGGCATAATAATTACTTTATGAAAATTACACCAATTGCAATAATTGATATTTTAATTCATTCCTTTCAAAAAGATGAGTTTGTCTCCTAGATTTTGGAAATGACAGTAAAGTTTGTCAAGCTGGTCAATGAAAGAACTCCACCCCAAGTTATGCAAGAAGTACGCAAATTCAATAATATCAGATAAATGAGTATGATATAATATTATGTTGATGGACCTAATATGAGAAGGCAGATGATGATAGTGATTAGCGATATAGTTACCATCAATATGGATACTGTTTCTTGTGACTGATAACTAATCCATCCCATCAAATGTAGTCTCCTTTAGTGCAGCCACAGTTTGTGTCGTCACACAATGCAGTTACTCCCCAGTTTTAGGAGTATACCGTTGTGTGACAATTAACACAAACTGTGGCTGTGTGGGAGACTAATTAAATGAGAATTTATGAAAAATTTGAGCTCTGTGATTATTAGTTGGTGTCTGTTGATTGAAGTGATAGGAGCTAAAATATCACATTCTAGCTTACAGTTGGCAATTATAATAAATGGTTCAAGGTATTGATAGCAAATGACATTTCCCTTTGGACAGATAACTGATGCTCTTTCTGCAAGTACTATGGGAATGTGTAGGAAAAGAACTCAGAAGGAACTGCTAACTTCCAAACAAAAACTAATGAGGTAAGTGTTAGTATATAGCTCCATGTTGTTGTTTTAATTTGGTCTATTGGCCTTGAATTTCTTCCAATTAGTTGATATTGACAAAGGAAAATGCACCTTAGGAATTGGAGGTGCAGGAGAAACATTGCTTTTGGTTGAACAGGCCAGTGTCAGTCTCTGCTGCATTCATTACATTTCAACCTTCTCTATAGTGACCTCTCAGGGTAGTAGAATTGTTGTACAGTATTCTGGGTTGCTCTCTTTCTTTCCCAGCTAACATGGTGCATCATTTGGACAGTTCCATGAGTTGATGTAACAAATATAAAGCTGCCTTTGTTTATTTTTGCCTTTTTTCAGAGTTGTCCATCCTCAAATCCCTGTTTCTGTGCCATCACCACTGATATCTGGAGATCCTCAAGGACACATCATATACCCATCATATCTGAGTAATAATGGACCCGCCTTTCACTCCCATGCACAACATTATAGTGCCACCCCTCACCAATACAGTCAATATATCCAAGGAGTAAGCTGTGGTGGGACCTTTAGCCCTTTAACAAAGGACTTACATACAGGATTTATTCATTCAACCCATGTTCATGGCGTCAACCAAGGGATTAGCGGCATACCAAAGGATATACCAACTGCACCATCAGCTAAAGAGCCACAAATTTGTCATAATTACCAATCCATTCATACTGATATGAACATCTGCCCACACAGACAAATGTATGGACCACCTCTAACTGTTAATACTTCATCAGCACACAGTGATATGCCCCAACAATGGGGCTTCTTGAAGTTGCCAACAATCAGTGCAATCTCTCCTTGCAGCAGTACTAGTTTGAGCAGCATTGAAGATCAAGATTCAAGATCAAATAGTTCCAAAAATAGTAGCTCACTGGATTCTCCATTGTGGAATGAAACAAAGTAATCAACTTGCTGAATTAAAACATAAGAACTGATTACAGAAAAATCAAGCATGGATTGAATATTAAACAACTTTTCAACAATTTCACAACAATGAAATTGAAATAAAATGAGAAAAAAAATATTATTAAGAATAAAATAAATATTGTATTTACTTGTTTAAGAAAACAGATAATTATATGTTATTGATAACAAAGATGTATATTTATTACTGACATTGTAATATTTGAAGAGGTCACTGCAAAAATAGACTACATGTAATTGATCTCTGATGAAGTCCTGAATTCTCCTCTGAAAGTGATGAACTTTTAAAGAGAATAGAATTGGATATCAGAGATCACTTACCCTGTTATTGCATAGTCACCTATTTTTCTATTGAACAATTCATGAATATTTTTATTTTATGACCAATAAACTCTTAAAAAACAATAAAAAAAGTAGATATTGTTCAATTATATTTCACTCGAAGATAACGATGTAAAATTCAAGTGATAAATTTTGGAATAACAATCTGACATCTGCTATTGTTATTGACCATATATTAATTGGATTAATTATTCAAACTTGTATTTTTTTTTTAAAAAGTCCAGAAAACTATTTAAAAATAGATTTATTTAGTCACATATTGTACATTTTTGCAATATTTCTATGAAAGTTTAAAATGATTATTTATGACAATTATATTAGATTGTTGCAGTTAGTTGTTGAAGATTGCGATGGAAAAATTCCATGAAAATAAAACAGTTAAAATGTATGGATGTAAGCATTTGGATTTATAGATTTCTTGCTCTTGTTGCAAGGGAATTAAGATCATAATAATATTAGAAAATCAGAGACTTGCCAAATTTACTTTGAATGTGTTGCGAAACCTGAGTGTCTCTTTAAAGTGCATTTTGAAAGCACTGTTAAGGTAATCAATTCAAGTATTCACCTAGAATCTCAAAATTGTTAATATGTAAGCTGGAGTTTCAAGCTTTTTGCTAGACATTTTCATGTCCAAACCTAAGACTAGTCTTAGGTTTGGACAATAAGCACATGCTTAGAGTATAGCACTTAGAGTGATCGCACTTAACCTGTGAAAAAGTACAAAATCTACTTTATACTAAAAAGCATAAAATCCTTTGTTTTCCATTGTTTAATAATGCTATTTTGCATTATTTAGCTAGTACAATTTCACGGATTACATATTAAGTACGATCACTCTAACCTGTGAAAAAGTATAAATTAAATCTAAATGGTAGAGTGCTTACAATACATCCTGTGAAAAAGTTAGCGAACTAAATTGTACTAAACAGCACGAAATCCTTTGTTTTCTATTGTTACAAAGTTTTTCACGGATATATTGTAAGCACTCTACTAAATAATACAAAATTCTTTGCTTTCCTGGCTGATCAATTTACTTTTGCTAAGGCCACTGTCATGTGAGTTCTACCTACTTCAAATCTGGAAGAGAAGAGCCTAGATACACCTTCAGATTTTCTATCGTTGATGGAATAAGTTTGCATGGTATGGTCTTGAATTCAAGTCTTTTATAAGCTTCAAATCTATGGCATCCTCCAAAAGAATAGAAATAATCTCCGCCCAGTCTGCCTTTGATCCACAGGATATCAATTGGTGGTACTAGGTATCTGGTATTGGAATACTGCACATAGAAAAATAGGCATTTTCCATAAAAAAGTCTTAAGAAACCATACCTAGTTTATTTTGCATTAAATAAAATAATCCAAATCCAACAGACCAAAAATAGTACTGTACATGATCTGTAAATGATCCTGAATGTGATGCATAATTATTTCAATTCATGATTGCGTCAAAATTTTCTGAACTTCCTGCAGGATGTATGATTGGCATCCTCCCTTTGCTACCCTGATCTAACAATGATCTTTGAGTGTCTAGGAAAGGGGAAGGGGGTCCGTTACCCTTGTTTTCACTGTGATGCATGCATAAGTGAAAGTACAAGGATAAAAAAAAACATTTTCTTGTGCTTGCATGCTCTTGTGTTCAACTTGTCTGTGAAAACACAGCATTAGGCTTGCTTTTTGCTCATGCTTGTCTCACATGTGAAAACCAGCCTTTGCCTAATAAACCCCACTGCAAGGAGCCCCTCTCCCTGTCCTGAATTTAATGGATCATATGTACATTCTGGATTTATAAGCTGAACTGCTGCTAGTCAAAGCTGAAGAGATGCAGCCAGCTCACCCAGAGCTGATTGCACTGTTGAATGGCCATATGGCTCCTTGAACTGATGTGCTGGCTGGAATGTCCAGTTTGATGTTTCACCACTATCTATGGAATAGTCCAGTTTCAAGATATGCTTCACCTGCCACATACTTATCAATTAGACAACAGAAAGCCGTGCACCCATGGCGTTATAGACACACGAGAGAAAATATAAAGAATGATTAACAAACGTAAGAGTGGCACGAGGCGTAGCTGAGTGCAACTCTAGTTTGTTAAGAGGTCTTTATATTTTCTCAAGTGTGTCTATAACGCATTGAATGGGCAAGCGGCTTTCTGTTGTCTAATTGAAGAGTTCCCTATGAAAATGGCCTAAGTGATTTTTGATGTTTTTTTTCATGGTATAAAATTATATCAATTATTAACTTTCCTATGCTGAAAAATCAATCTCTGGACATCCATCAAAAAGTCACTTAGGTCACATAGGGAACCCTTCAATTGATTTTTATCAGAGCCTGGAACGTTAAAAATGGAGCCGTGCAGCCCATGGGGAAATAGTTCATAGATTTTTCAGCCAATCAGAGCATGCATTGTATGTGCCGCCATCTTAAAAATGAACGATTTGAAAAAGATGATGATGAAGATAGTGCGCACGCAATGCAGCCCATGGGTCCATAGCTTTCTGGCCAATCAGAGTGCGTGTAAGATTGTAGCTATGTTATAAATAGGATTTAGAATGAGGCTACATGCTAAAACTTTTGTCTTCATTGTTACGATTGACTAAGGCTGTACAAAGGTTGGCTGCAGTTTAACCTCATTGGCTGGCTTCGTGTCCAACTGTGGAATCGGTTTGGCTGTTGAGCTAGCCACATTGATTCAAGTGACCATTTGGTCATCTGACAATACAGTCGGTTGTGGCTCAGCTGCTGTATGGTCGGTTCTGGGTGAGCTGGCCACATCTCTTTGTCTGAACCAAAGACGTGGGGTCATGCATGAACTGACCAGCTCATCCAGGATATATAGGTGATCCAATTTACTAAGTAAAATCCCACCCCAAGCCAAGCAGCCATGTTGCTTACAATGTGACAACCTGAAACTATCTTGCAGAGTCGCAGAGGAATTTGTTTCCGCAAAATACCGATGGCGAGCTCTGGCACTAGTTAGTTAATCTAAGCTATTGAAATCTGTAAACAAACTAGTCTATAAATTGAACATTGAATCTTATACATAATATTATCAGTGTAAACTTATTACATTCCTTGCTAATTTTAAATTCTTTTAAATTGAAGACTCCGCGATAAGAACGCAAATACAGCTGTCTTGGATCATCGAATTAAAATTTTATCGAGTCAATTTCCTATATAAGCTTAAACTTAAGTTAAATACGATCCCCGAGGGAATACCAACAACAGAACAGCTGCCAATGTCTAGACCATGGATAAACATTTTTCGTACCTTAATAGTTTCCATTAACGAAAAAACCTTCTCTTCTTCCAAAACGGGAGGAATTGGACGAATAATAACTTGTAAAGGAACATCGTGGACCTCGCATATTCTTGCTGAATGGATGCTTGGATAACGACTTGCGATGATCGAGTTTTGATGTGCCATGGTCAGACAGAATAGACGTACCAGAAAGATAGGGGCATTGTGGACAATATGGCTACAAAGAGATCGTCTCATAAGCGATTATTTATGTCGCTTTTTACATGACGCTAATAAGCTTGTTTGCACACTGTGGCACAGGTTTGCATAAAACCACTGCGCAGGCGCACTTTAATCTGGCGCTGACCTTGACCCTTCCTTCCATCCTGATCTTGAGTTCACTTGAGAGAGTCGTTGGGGGATCAGTTTCTTTTCTAACGAAGACCTATTAGGGCCCGTTCACATGAGAGAGGGTGCCCCTATGTAGTAGGGATAACTCTTTTGTTTTGTTTTCCCGGTACACACGAGGGAGCATGCTCCCACAATATGTTTCCGCAACACGCTCCCGCAACACGCTCCCTCGTATGTACCAACGATTTCATGCAAAAATATTGTTGCGCAGCAAGGGTTTTGCTCCCGGCTCTTGCTCTTAAGGACGTTTGCGGGAAAATGCAAAATAAATGAAAATTCGTTGTAATTTAGAATGCTGGTAAATCATCATGAAACTCATAAAATACTGAGCCCCAAAAAATAGGGGCTGATAATCGTTAAATTTCGAGAGCGATATCGCTGGCAAGTTTTGCAGTTTGCAGAGCCTCCGTCACGAAACATAAAGTAAAGCTATAATACTAGTAACAAAATCACTCACTTTGCTGCAACAGATATTTTCAACTTGCAGCAAACTATTTTGTTGCGAGACTTCAACTTGTTTCGCAGCAATGTTGCGAGACAAGTTGAGTGATTTCGGTTGTTGCTCGTATTACCGCACCTTAAAGAAAAAAAAATTTGATTTGATTAGCCCAAGCTGTACATTTGGCTGGAATTTCCAGTGATTACGAAATATTAGAAAAATGAAAAATAAAGTTCGCCAAGTAACTTATCGAGTTGTTGTTTGTTGTCTCTCAATGTTTGAAGGGATTCTGAGCAGTTCACTTGGGAAGCGCGCGCCCGGGGGTTGGGGGGGAGGAGGGGTGACTCCTATATAAAAGAGGACGGCGATGCTCGTCGGAAATTTTGAAAATGACCCCTAAAAGGTACCTGAGTGGGAGTGGCAACAATTCATTTCTACCCCTAAAAGGTACCAATTCAAAAACAATAATAAAGAATTAAAGTAATGAAACACTTTGTTATCGATGTGATTTAAAGATTCAATTCATATCAACGAAATCGTCTCTTTCATGCTTATTTTAGGTAGTTTATTTACCCCAAAACAGTCCCTAAAAGGTACCAGCTAATGTCTCTGGTAGTCCAATAAGTCTGAAACACCCTAAAAGGTACCAGATTGCAGATTTTGACCCCTAAAAGGTACGACGAGCATCCCCGTCCATTTACGATCGGACCGAGTCCCCCCCCCCCCCCCAAACGGGAGCGCGCGCTAGCCTGCGCAGTATAAGTACGTGTGAATAGTGCCCGCGAACGTCCTTTAATATGAGGGATCGAGCAAACTGCGGGAGCAAATTATTATATGCAGCGAGCTCCCGCAACATGCACCCAGGCGCTGAGCCCCTCGTGTAACACGAAAAACAAAGACTCCCTATTTTACCCCAGACTTTCAATCGAATAGACAAACTAATAGATATACGCCGGAGCCGATAATCAGCAATCGACAATCAACATATCCAAAAATGTCGGAAAACGACGCCATAGAAAACATTAACATATGGCATTCAGCCTACGTTTCTAGGACAATAAATACGGACTGGGAAACTAACAGGGATGTAGGAGCGTAATTTTAGGCAGGGAGTGGCTATTTTTGGTGGGAGGAGAGCTATACCATCATCAAGCATACTTTGCCAGAAAAACGAAATATGATTTACAGTTGTATAGGTGTAGTAACTGTAGTATCTGTAGTAGCCCTAGTACAGTAGTTCCCATAGTTGGCAGTGTACACGTAGTAGGTGTAGTACTTGTAGTAAGTGTAGTGGTTGTAGTTGGTGTAGCACACATGGTAGGTGTTGTAGTACTTGTAGTAGGTGTAGTATCCGTGGGTATATGTCAAAAATATACCAGGGCGATATAACTTGCGATAAAAAGAAACACTCGGAAAGTTGACACTCAAATATGAGTTTTACAAATGGCTGTACAAATAACAGAAATATAGAACTCCAAGAAAAGTTACATTTATGCCTGAAATCAGTTTAAATTTTAAATGAGGAGTCAAGCAAACTAGGATATCCCAGTGGCAGATCTAGGCGAGGGGGTGCAGATGGTGCATACCCCCTCCTGAGACGACTTTGCTACCTTTTCTTCTCAGTACTTTTGCAAAATATCCTTTGGACGGTTTCCGATTTATATAACGCCACACCCCCTCCTGAACTGATAATCCTGGATCTGCCCCTGCCATCCAGTTGAGATGGACTTCATGCTTTGTTGCAGAACATCTTGGAGTGGTTAATCAAATTATTGGTGTCATAATTTCTTGTTGAGTGCACACGGCCGATTAAGGTTTCATCGTTCTCGAAACTACTTGTTGGCAACTAAAAAAGTGCAAATCAGTGTTAGGTCTAGGCAAAGCACATAATGTCGGTCATGGAAGGAGCGAGTGGGCAGGGGAGTGGCACAGTGATGGTGATAGAGGAGCTGGTAGTTATGGACAGGTGGTTAGGGGGTAGTTTTATAAGTAATCTACGAAGTCCCTCCCATTGAGAACCTGCTTACGGAGGCTAATTCCAGGAAGAAGTTGGGGATCTCAGGCAGTTGTCCGGTAACGGAAGGAATCGAGCGAGATATGAGATTGGAGAGGTTGGGAATGGAATGGAATGGAAGTTTCTAAGAATGATATGGAGACTGAATGGGAGGAGTAAAACGGGTATGATAGAAAGAGCTACCATCTGGGTTGGAGAGGTCACTAATTAAGGATAAGAAAACTAAATTAATTAGGAGTTCGTGTCTGTCAGCTTTAAATTGTCGAAATGTAGGAAAACGCGTTTTACTGAAATTAATTATGGCCAAAGAAGGCAAGTAACGAAAAATTCAAAAGAAAAGAGATCAATATTCGACCCATAGTTCGATTCCCAATCACCTCACACTTGTTTCGACTTCTTTCCGTTCCGTGTAGTTTTAAGTAGCTTCAAATACCCAATATACAGTTTATACAGTATACACAAGACAAAAATATACGTACCTTTTGCTTGAATTTATAAACTTTAAAAAATAGTATGCCTTGATTAACTTAATTGGCAATTGTTTAGCGGGGCAATTGCAAAACGCATAAAAAACGCACAATATTCGATCGCACATTTAAGGTAGCTCACTATAGTTTCAAAGACCATTATACCAATGGTAAAAAGTGGATAATATACTGCTTCAAATTTATACTTTGACAACCGTACAGCCAACCATATAACAGACCATGAATCAGGGAACCGTTTGATATGAAACTCATTGCTCGAAAGGTTGCTATAGCAACGTGACGTCAGCATTAAGGAAGGTCATTGTTTCAATAAAATGAGTAAAAACGCAAGTTTTCTACGGTTAACTTTTTTAAAACTCACAAAATCTATTTTCCACATTATCATACAGCCACTATCAAAAGTTAGCTAACTTCCTGACATCAGATTTTTCTCAATTTAGAAAAACCGAAATTTGACAATATCTCATATTCTGATGTCCAGAATGTTTTTAAAATCGATCATACAATCACAAATTAAGCAAAGTTTCATATTATTTAAAAAAATCAACTTTTACCGTGGAAACTTCGAGCAATTAAAATTTAATTGGTAAAAAGAGACCTTTTTATGGAAGCTGTAGCGTTGCTATGGTGACATCCATGGGATCATGACCCTTACAACAAATCCTAAAACTCATAATCTTCAATATAATTGGTCTATAAGCTGTCAATATGCAAACAAACTTGATTTTAAACATGACTTTTTCATTTAGTATCAGTATCCACTATAACTATATATAGGGAGCCTCCTTAAGAAATAAAGAGAAATTAAACGATATCTATATATTAATAATCATGAATATTAATCAATCTCAATATATTTATGAACGATCCAAAATAATTAAAAAAGTTAAGGCAAAAACATCAGTATCCGTAGCAAGACAATAAGTAGTCAGGATATTCAGGTAAAAAAAGAAAAAGCTATAGAAAAAGAGTGAAAAAAAGAAAAAAGAAAAAGGATTCGCCCCCGACACAACTCGAACCTGTTAGATATGCACCCCCCGGACAAAAGGTAGAAACGATTATTTAACTGAAGAATAAAAAAGGAAAAATTAAATTTTGGGACGATTCTCCCGAGACATTCAAGGAAGCTGAGACATCGAATCGACTTACGTTATGGATGAAGATTTCGGCCCCATCCACGCTATCCCGGTGCTACATAAAACAGTTGTCTTAGCCCGAAGGCCAGGGAGGGAGACGATATCCGGACCCTAATCCATACCTTTAGATATCACCTTAGACCGCTGCGCTACCTAGACACTTAATAATTTTAATGTCTAATTGGGGTAGTCTATTCGGCGAAGTTTCATTATGATGCTAATATGTTTGTACCCATAATATGTTAAAAAAATAAAATGTATTGTTCCAAATCCTTGGGGACATAGAGGAACCAATCAAAATCGAGTATTTTGAAGAAAGATTAACAAAGTTGCGTTAACAATATGCATTTTAGGTCCATCGAGCTCGTTTGTAACGTGAAGACGTTACGCTGTATTTTAGTATGGATCTCTATTTTCTACTGCTGGATGAAGGTTTGCAACTGGTAGCCACATTTGCTATTTAAGAGTAGTCCTAAAGCAGATCTCGATGATTATCCAGACAAAGGGCGAAGATTTTAAATGTCAGCAAAGACTTAAGTTAAGTATCTCGTTTACAAATATCTTAACTCAACTGAAAGTTGTACATTTAGAGATTTAATAAACTTTATCACCTATAGGGTTTCATTAGTTGTATTTTCAAGTCTAGTTGGGCAAGAGGACAAGAAGATATCGTGATCATGAAACCCTAACCCTAATCTGCCGAGTCTCTGCTAGTAGGGAATCCCGTACTGATAAAGAACCTGTGCCAGCGCCAAAGACACGAACTTTTAAAGCTATGTCTGTAAGTTTTTCTTATTCAAAATCTTAATCCATAGAAATATTATTTTGTAGCAAAACCGCACGTTAGAACTTGTTAAGAACTTAATTGATAAACGAGTTTTACTTTTTCTTGCACGTACGATTTCAAGTGTTTGCAAGGGGAAACTAGAAGGGAGGGGGAGGGGATTGGAGAGGAGAGGGGAGGGGAGAGGAGAGGAGGGGAAGTTGTTAATCCGCGTCCCCTGGAATTCCCCTAGCTATGTTCGTGATTGTACACTCGGAGGGCGGGTAAACTTCGAGTTACGCGCTTCGAGTTACGCGCTTCGAGTTACGCGCTTTTCGAGTTACGCGCTGTGCCACACCCGTTTTTGCCTGTGCCACACCCAGCGCGTAACTCGATGTCTTTAGGAAAGGTTAGTGACTTCGAGTTACGCGATGAGCGCACAACTCGAACTAAACCAGTCGTCTTAAAGTGTCGAGTTACGTAAATAAGACGTTTATGTTGAATTATTAGGTTTATAGGAAACTAATTCGACTTAAAGTAATTTTGAAATTTGAATATCAACATGGTATAAATTCACAACCATCGTGTAACGAAAAACTACTGAAACGTAGCTTCAACATCAAGATAAGAGATTCTTTTGTAAAAAGTTTAATGTCAGTCGGCAAAATTTACGTCTACGTTAATGGTTGTACATTCCCAGAAATCGGAACTTCGCAGTAGACCGCACATTTTATATTTGTGCCAATTTGAATTGTTTAAGAAATAATAAGCCCATCGGCAGCAATCTGATGTGTCCACCCCCTGTAATCAAATCTCCTGCCAGAAATAGCTTAACAGCGGAAGATTTTGTTCTTCTCGATTCAAGGGCAATGCCCGGCTTCTGCTAGTACTAAGGGAGGTCAGTGGCGTTTCAAAAACTGTTCTATTTACTTTTTTTTCAGTCATTTTTTGGAAATATTTGTATGTTGGTTCTAACGTTAAAAATAACATTATTATTACTACTGTTCTATGAAGAATAAGAAAACGATTAAATCAGAATGTGTTCAGTTTTAAAATGTTGATTCTAGTCTAATAATTAATTCAACATAAACGTCTTATTTACGTAACTCGACACTTTAAGACGACTGGTTTAGTTCGAGTTGTGCGTTCATCGCGTAACTCGAAGTCACTAACCTTTCCTAAAGACATCGAGTTACGCGCTGGGTGTGGCACAGGCAAAAATGGGTGTGGCACAGCGCGTAACTCGAAAAGCGCGTAACTCGAAGCGCATAACTCGAAGCGCGTAACTCGAACATTACCCGATCCCGTACACTCGAGCTACACATTTAATTGAGTCAGTTCGTTGTTCTTACCCCATGCATTTGTTTCCACATAACACAGGCACCCAGCGTGTAATGTGGAGTAATCGCCTTCACCTGATCTTTTTAGGTTGTACCAGACGAATGCCGCATCGCCCTGAAAAATGATAAATTTGAATGATCAATTATGACCTTAATTAACAAAATCAAAGCAAGCAAACGAAAACTAAACAAAAAACAAAACAACAACGTAACACCTTTGATGGTGGTATAGTCAATCCTGCTATTTTAAACACGGTAGCGCCTCCTGACGCAACATCATTCAACTGAAATTAAAACAAAAACAAAAACAAAAACAAAAACAAAAACAAAAACAAAAACAAAAACAAAAACAAAAACAAAATGAAGAAGTTATTCGGCAGTTCAGAAAGTCACATTTACTTATCAGTGATTTTGTGTTTGTCAGGAAACTAGCCTGAGGCAACTGAGCGTCAAGTGATGTGGACTGCTTTTCGATCGTGAGCTTCATGTACGTGAAAGTCGTTTCTGTTTCAGTCTGTTTCTGTTTATTACTTGGAAAAGTTGTTCAGTACATTACACCAAGGCGGTACTACTGAATTAAAATAAATTACATGATTTCTTGTTCAAGGTTTTTTTCTTAAAAACTGCAAACGATGTATAGAACTACTAACGGTCACACTAGAAAGATCATTCCATGCAGCAATATGGTATACGTAGAAAAAAAGAGTATACGTGTAGCAATCAGTAGTAGGCGAATATACATTAAGCTTTAAATCAATTATAAGATAAACATTGATCAAAAGGAACAGCGCTAAGCTTGTTAAAGATTTTATACATTAAGCGACTGTCTTCGTTCTCGAAGTAACTGAAGGAGAGACGTAAAAATAGCCCATATGTGGCGGGGGCACACATTATGGCTTTTATAATGGCGCGAGAAGAGTCTCCGTCTCCTATAGTTGAACTGAATGAATCGAGTCTTTCTAATGAAAGAATTCAACTTACATAGATATACTTAAGAAGAGTTACTATACGGTTCCCCATTGTGGGGTCTTTGCTTTAATATCGGTGTTCCAGGGTCCTGTAATGCCACAAAACCAAAAGGTTACATTCCTGAAGGCCCAGACACAAGATGTTTATGACAACTTTGATTACAAAAACGTGCACACTTTTACGCCTATTTTTTCAAGTACAAATTATTTAATCCTCTCTATAGATTCCATATTTCTGGGAGTCTGTACTCTAACAGACGCACTGATGACGTCAAAATGTATAGTAAGAACAAAACGTGAATGTTTTTCGCACCACTTGGTTAAGTCTTCTGTGCATCTATTAAAATCAAACCCACGGAAAAATGGAATGTATTGGTTTTAAATATTTCAACCAATTGTCATAGCGCGCGTAAGATTCAAGACGTCATCTCTGCGTGTGTACTGTATATCACATGTACACACAGTTCTCGATCAATCAGAGCGCGCATAATATACCAATTATTATATTCTTAAGATTTACTCCTGGATTGGCGCTTATCGCCTTTTGAACAAAACGGGCCCATGACGTTTTCACTGTCGAAAACTGCTCTAAAGGTGAATGATTCCTTGAAGCCGTTGTCTGATCGTAAAAGGTTATCATGAGTATTCGCACGCATTTTTAGGCGCAAGGTCTCTTGTCGGTTGCGCAGGTCATATCTCTACTGTTGCATAGCAACGATGCTCACATTTATTTGACATAAAAGTTTAGCCATAAATTCCACTCATGCACCCCAGTCTACATGAGTTTCGTACTGCCCCCCCCCCTCCCCTCCCAATCGCGTAGTTACCAACCTGTGGAAATATGTTTACAGCTTATTAGAGAATAATGAAAATGCTATATGGAACTGTGAGGTCTTGAATTTTCAGGTGTTGCCGTAAATGACCCAATAAGCTCTCATGCCGGGGGCTTATTCTAATAATTGACCTTGTGGACCGGAGAGGCTGATTTGAAAGGGGGGAGCTTATGTGAGCAGGAAACTTATTTAAAATATGGAAATGATTGAAATATGGAAAGAAATGAATGAATTCAGACATTTTTATCCCTTCTTTGCACAAATATATAAATAGTAAATATAAATAAACTCTTTATTTATAGACGGAGTCAATTTCGCTTTCTCTAATCTTCCATTGGGCCGTCTTCAACTCACACTCGGCACTACCTCTGCATGAAATATTTTACATACAACACTCAACTCACATGTTGATATTTGCCGAGGGAGGAAAAACCGGAGA
The DNA here is from genome assembly GCA_029948255.1 of Telmatactis stephensoni. NCBI lineage: Eukaryota > Metazoa > Cnidaria > Anthozoa > Actiniaria > Isophelliidae > Telmatactis > Telmatactis stephensoni. The sequence goes on from JALIZF010001847.1 coordinate 285,383, forward strand.
ACCCAGAGAAAAAACCCTCGTGGCATGGAAGAGAACAACACATCAAACAAACTCAGTTCACTTATGATCCAGCGCCGAGCTGGGACTCGAACCCGGACCACAACGGTGAATGGCCAGCCTGGGCCCAGTTGTTCGAAAGACGATTAGCGCTAACGAAAACCATTGGCTTTAACACAGGATTAGTGTTAATACCGAGCCCTGCGCTCTCACGTGCACCGCTCGGCCAACCATGCCATGTTTTGTTTGGATTTTGCTCTATTTACTTTACTTAAAATTTATCGAAAATAATGCTATTACAGAACTCTTCAAAATCGCGTTGACGCAACGTCAGACGTTCCCACTCCGATTTTTCCCCGTAGTGGGGGAGGGGTGGGAAACGGCTGTACACAGGCTACGTAACACGCCAACGCGATACGTTGCGATGGCAACTCCGATCATGACCACACCTAGCTAGCTCATAGCAAACTTTCATCTCTATGTAGGTCAGCTACAGTAAACTGTTTAAATTAAAAAACAACCAGAAACCAACAAGTTAGTTAGTGGACCTATTGAATCATTAAAGACACGTGTCCCAGGTCAACTGCTGCCAACTGGTCCAGGTCGACCACACTCTTCTGGCTAAAGAAAAAGACCGTTCACTAGTATTAGTGTAAACTACTTTAGAAGTAAACTTATCGAAGGTACTTCCCATGGCCGTGCAGGCTACAAATATCAATGGCCTCGCTTATAAAACTTCTCTCCTTTGGCTAAAGATCTTCTGGCAGCAGTTGAAAGCACCATAAGCCCCTCAGGATGCGGGCGGGGAGCGGAAACGCAATTAGTTGTCAGTGCGCTACGTTACCCTGGACTCCAGAGGTACGGCACCTTTCAAATACGCCTCTGGATCCCATGATGTGCCTTAATTAAGGCACTTGAGTTGTAGTAGCACTATCCTGGGATCCAGAGGCGTATTTGAAAGGTGCCGTACCTCTGGAGTCCAGGGTAACGTAGCGCACTGACAACGCTTTTCAGTTCTCTTGGGGCCTCCACAGGCTAGCGAATTTAGCCGAGTTATCAGTAACTGTTATCGAATAGTATAAGGTGTAGATGACTTGTAGCTGTCGATAACAAACTGCACTCATTTGAATTGGAGTAAAAGGGATTTTAGTTGTCGATATGTTTTAGTTAACGATGACGAGTTATCGACAACTATTTCCCCTAGCCAGTGGAGGCCTTCACTCTTCTATTTTTTCTTCCATTCGGTTTTCGTTTATTTCAGTAGTACATGAAAACTATGTTTTGTATACGTTTTCTTGTATTATGTTTGACCATTTTCGTATTGTAATTTAGTATAGTAGCTATCTATCTCATTTAGCCCTGTTGGTAGCCAGTACCTTAATTACATGAGAGTATGTGCTTTCATTGACCATCACATTTTAAAATGTAATTCAAGAGATGCATTAAAAACATGCCAAATATGATTCGAATGCATTTTCTAGTAAAATGTTCTATTACAAAAGATGCCATCAATCCCATAGACTTGATGGAAAGCATTGTCAGTTCATAAAATGGATGTAGATGTAGGTGTCTTTCTTCTTATTTACATCATTGTATTTTTGTACTTTAATTCTTCTTAGTTTACTTTCTTCTCGGCTTTTCTGCTCTTGAGCAAGACCACTGCTATGAAGATACCTGTTCATTACATAATGCAGATGATGAAATTTGCATTAAGCCGGCGATACACGCTGCAATTTTTTCTCGCGCTTGCAATGCAATTTTAGGGATTTTGTTGCGAGAACGAAATTGCAGAGTGTATCATGTATGGCAACATGGGCTGCAAAGATGTCTCGCAACAAAAATTGTTGCAGAAAGTTCAAAAGTTTGAAGTTTTCTCTGCAACATTGCACGGTCGTACTGAATGTTGCAGAGTGTTGATAAACACTGCAATTTTTCTCTGCAACAAAATCAAAAATTTCATTGCTAGCGCGAGAAAAAATTGCAAGCGTGTATTGCCAGCTTTAGTAATAAATTACCCATCAGGGGAGGGGAACTCCCATATATTTTGGTCAGGGATGATAATTCCTCCTTTAGGGGCTATCATCACAGTATTTAGTATCTTGGGTTATTCAGACTAGTATTTTTACAAAAATTGGTTCTAAAATAACATGACACCAACTGATAAAAAATTTAAAAACACTGGAGGGAAGATATTTTCAGATTACAGCAAAAATCGTTGCATCGCGACCTCGAACGTCGGTAAGATTTTGGTCTTTTCTGATGCGTCCATCATTCTTGGGGGGCAGAGCTTTCAAGGACTCATTCAGTGATTAGTTAATTTAAAACAATCTCCACCCCAAAACTGATTGACGGCTCAGAAAAACCCAAAATCATAACAAGATTTTTAATTTGCTGGTCACGATGCAATGATTTTGGCTGCAAAAGCAGTGACAATTGAAGAATCTGTTTATTTGTTTTATTGGTCCCATAAAAAGCTTGATGAATGACCATTTTGATACCTTTTAGGGATAGGGATAAAAATGAAAATTCCTGAATATCATCCTTGACCAAAATAATGGGGGTTCCCCTGAGAAAATGATATCTTTTTATTTGTTGGTGCAGGTCCAGTGACAGTACATTTGCAACATTGTTCCTGCTTCATGTCAAATTTTAAAAGGAAACATGGTAAATAGAAGATTATAAGTCCCCACTTCATGTTCTTAATATGTCCCCTAGTATGTATGCTGAGCTTAATAATTAAGTCCAGTAATGAGCTTTTATCAGATATTTTTAAATTCGTAAAACAGAAAAAGAATTACCATAGCTGGAAAGAGCATGTTAAAATTAGCAAGACAGTGAAGTTTGAAGGAATTAAATCCAAAGGGCGGATGAGCTCAACTGAGCCAACGGCCATCATGCACATATTTTTGAGTTATGTTTTGTTGTTTCTTATAATAGCTGTGGTTGTAATATGATTTTGTTTAAAATTATTGTAAAATGTTGAGTAGTATCGTGGTATGGACTGTGTAGCGGCAGCCAAAGGCGCCAACCTAAGCTCTTGGTCTACCTCGGTTTGTTTTGTATTGTAAAGCGCTTAGAACAGATCTGGATAGGCGCTATATAAATGTATTATTATTATTATTATTATTATTAAAACTCGCGAGAATATGAATTTTTGAAAAGTGTGAATTTGTAAGAAAACCTTTGCTGGTAGGCATCTTTTGCCTACCAGCGAATGTTTCCATACAAAATTTTGATTTTGGAAAATTCATATCTTCGTGAGTTTGAAAGTTACTTCATTCAAACTTCACAGTTTTACTAATTTTGATGTGCTCTTTCCAGCTATGGTAATTATATTTCTGTACTGTGACTTTTGGAATTACATGATAAAAACTCATTATTACTGGAAGATCATGAATGCTTTGAGACAGTGACGTGCTTAATTTCATTCAATTCTTAGGTGAAATTTTGCAGTTCATTCTAATGATGAAATTTTCATAGGCTCACAAATACAATAATGGCATGCAAGATCACAATGAATCACTTTTTGTCATTGTGTCATTAGCATCATAACAAAATCCTAATGTCCTGTTCAAGACCTTTTTACCTCTTTTTATGTCCTTTTCAGAACATTAGATAAATTTTGAAACATGAAAGACAATGCTATGTGTGCTGATAAATGATGTTCAAAATAACATTTGATATCTCTGGCATCAAGAAGAGGATGTGAAAACAAGTGAAATATTTGGCATCTTGAATATGATGACAGGATGTTGTCATGGTAATCAAGCAATAAAGGAATGTCATATATTTGTTATCACATGTCCTGTGACTTAATGTCACATTAAGTCTGCCTACTGATGATGTCAATAACAGGGCCGTAGCCACTGGTACGGTTAGTCAGGTTTCAACCAGACCAACTTTTACCGTTAGAGCCATTGCCATCACAGTTTTGAAAGCATGAATTCGTGTAGAAAAAACTGGACCAACTTTTAAAACCTGTACCAATGTTTAAATGGTGGCTACGGCTCTGAATAATAACATTATCTTGTGGAGGAAGTATTCCTTGACTAAGCTGCAGGAATCAAAGAATGCCTCTTTGCAGACTAGATATATGTCAGTGGTCATTTTGAACAATTTTGTCAGTGAATGTGCACTCTCTTTTATGTTGCATTGCATTAATTAATTTTGCAAAGCTATGCAGACAAATATTTGGATGTACCTATTCCTCCTAATAAAATTACTCCAGCAACTATAGGAATAATAACTGCATACATCCTAGGAAGGAACAATTTGTGGAGTACATGACCAGGTTCTAAAAATGGCTGGAAAACAAACAATATTTGTTGATTAATATTCATTTATTATCTGCAAACAATTAATAAAAGTGCATTATCACCCCAGAAAATTATGAACCAATACCCAAGCTATAATAGACCAAGACTAATAAAGAATTTAGGGAGATCTAGGGGAAATAGAGAGGAAGAGGCTGAGCTGCATGAATACTATTGTTTCTGCTTGATTACTCCTTGGAAGATAACTAGGTCAGTCTCAGCCAATCATATTGCAGGTTATTAAACACAGTCACAATTTTTGACATTTAAACAATACGTACTGCCCACGTGCCCTGTACAAGACGAAACATACAATGCCATTAAATTACTTTTATCAATTTCTTTTTATTCAGACTGTCTGGACTTTGAATTTAAAATTACTTCTTCTATAGTATCCATGAGAACACCACTGTTAATGATTGAAATGGGCCATTCTGGTTCATTTCAAATGATAAATGTTATTATTTCAGTCACTTCTTCCAATGAGATTCCTGCATTCATCCATGAATACAGTACATTTTTTTGAAGAATGGCATCACCCTCCCCCTCCCCTCTTCATCCTCCCCAGAGTAGGCTTAAAGGAAGAACTAGCTACCTGCACTGATAATGATTACCCTTTGCATCCCTTACCTACCCAGTTGAATATTAACAAAATTTCTTCTCTTCCCCATTAAGTCTTCTATGCAGCTACATACTTAGGGAGTGGGGAAGGGAAAGTCCTCATAAAATACCCTATGGGAATAGACCATGTACACTGATCTATATTTCTCAGACTACAAAAGATATCACAAGGATCTATCCAGGATTTCTGAATGGGAATGCCTGCATAGGTCTCCATTAAAGAGGTAAAAATAGAGGTTATAGAGGAGGGGAATTACCTAATCCACATCTCTCTCTCTTGAGAGCCTGGACTTTTCCAAATTGCAGTACTGCAGTCTTTTCCATGTACTTACCACCGTGTGCATAATATTATGCATTCTGCCAGACTAAAGACTTCATTAGGATTTGGTCAATAGGCTAGCTACCAGGAAGCCAACAAAAGTTTTCAAACATAAGTATAGCAAACTCGACCTCTGGATTTTTGGTAGCCTATTGACCAAATTCCCAGTAGAGACTATAGTCTGGCGGGACGCGTAATTTTGCACATGATGGTAATTTTTTTCAGGTAAAAGCAGGCAGTAAGCTTAATTGAAGCTACCTGGGAACTTTCTAAACACGAAATCCATGACAACAACAGCCTTCAGAAAAACATGCATCAATGAAAATCTGAATGTCAGCAAACTTACCAGAAATATCACCCATAACGTGTAATATACAAAAATAAGAAGCCCTAATAAAGACATTCCTAGTCCTGCAGCTCTGTCAAGTCCTGTCGCCTTTTACGAGAAAAGAGAAAAGAACTAACTTTAATATTTCATTTGAATGAACTCAAAGTCAAATCAAAATTTTGGATTATTGAAACGACAAATTTCAGGTGGATTGAATAGTCTTACCATCTTTCAAACCCCTGGAATAGTTTTGTTTGGGTGCAAACGCTTTTTTAGGGATTAAAAAGACAGAAATTGAAGAAAATATGAAAACCTTCTGCAAGTCAAGTCGTTCTTTTCTGTTACAATATTGAGCTGGCGATATTTTGTGTCAGCGGTAGTTTATTAAAGCGGAAATGAAATTGAACCTTTACCGGAAATGGAAATGCAAAAACTATTACAGCTATTAAATAAATAAGTAATAAAATTCTGTAGATCTTGGAATTTCAAAGAATTTATCTAAAAGCTTTTATCGTGCAATGAGTGTGCGCACAAATTGAAATAAATAAATATGCAAATGCAGTTAAAGACGAACGAAGAATAGTAATATTAAACCTAATTACTGTTTAAGTTCTTGGAGAAAGGAAAAATATTGATCACTTGAAATTATTCATCATTTCTCTTTTCTTCTTTCATTTTTTCCCCTTTTTTCATTTTCCCCATTTTCTGTTTTCTGATTTGTCTTCCCATCGACCATTGCGTGATCGAGCTTAGTGACCAGGCAGGGTGGTATATTTGCTAAAATTCGTGATGATCACGCTCAAAGTCTCACTTAAAAATACTCGTAATTCTCCATGATCTCTTGAGCTATATTTATGTAACTACGGGGACAGACAGTCCTTTCCCCATCCTTCACTCTCAATATGATTAGTGCCTTAAAACGCTGGACAAGGATGGGTGGCGAGGAGTCCAAGTTGAGCATGCCTTCAGGAGTAAAGGCTATGGGTCAAGCATTACAAAGGAAATTTGCTCGAGGAGTTCAATATAACAGTAAGGAAATATACTATTGTAATTGTTCAATTCCCTTGTTATTCAAATGTTGTTATAAACTAAATGGCTGCTAATTATGACTGGGTAATGTTTCTTTTAATCTCGGCAAAGAAAATTTTATTTGTAAATTTAGCAACAAAACGTATTAAAGCCTTAAATTCGATTTGCTTGTTTATGCTTCGAATTACGCTTTTTCATTCATTGATTGCGACTCCTGTTGTTCTTACGTATATTATAATTTTAAGCTTATGTTTTCGCGATGATAATCAAGATATTCACTAAAACACTCTTGGCTAATTTGGTATATTATCAACAGATGATTTGGGAATCACTCAAAATTCCGTCACTGCGTTTTCGGTATGAGTTACGTGTCAAAGTTCTTCTGGCAATAATAACGTCAATTTGTATGTGTGTGCTAATTAACAAATTGAAGATGGTTTCGCGCTCGTGATTCCACTTGAGTTTTGAACATTTTATGACGTCAAGAGTGTGTCAATAAGAGGACAGACAACTCAAAACCATCTTCAATTCGTTTTTTACAACAATTATTTGAGATAAAAGTTAAAAAATCCTTTTCAAACGGGGCAACAGAAGGAGCGCGCGCGCTGAAACGCGTCAGCAGTGTGTCTGTCCTCTTATTGACACACTCTAATCAACCAATCAGATCGCGAGATTAGTATCAAGTGTTGTAAAATTTATAATTCAATACAGAAGTAAAAAGTAAAAAAATATTTTTAATCCAGATAATAAATACAGTGTTTACAATCCTTATAGAAGGAGTGCCCATAAAATCGGCATTTATAAGAGTCTTTTTTGTTGTCCAGGGTATTGATATGTTTGGGCATAAGAATGGCCACTGATACTACTTTAGACCAAGCCATTAAAGTCATTTTTCACTTCTTACATATGTACATATGTAATAGATGTACAATATAGACTATTTTTGGGCTACTCTAAACTGTAATAATGTTTCAATCATTTTCTATTCCAGTGAAAATAGTTATAAAAGGAGATAGAAATACTGGTAAAACCTGTATGTTTCATAGACTACAAGGAAGACCTTTCAATGAGCAATATATACCAACCAATGAAATACAGGTAGGATGACATATTGTAAGTCTCACCCCTAGTGGGGAGGGGGACATTTTTGGGTAGGTGTGTGCTGTAGCCTATTCCAGACTAAAGCTTTAAGATGTATATCCTATCCCAGATTATAATATTTATAAGAGTTTTTTTAATGAACACTTCCTGGCCTCTTTATTTGTTTGAGCTTTTTGTATATTGGAAAGTGTGCTTAATAGAGGGATTTCATAGCAGCCATGTTTGTGGGCAAGTACAATAATTAGAAAGTTTTTAAATAACAAAAAATTTTATTTCTCTTGGGAAAAAAGCTCTATTATTTTGACCACAAACATGTCTGCCATGAAATCCTTTTATCGGATGTAACGGGGATTCATTGGAAATCATACCCAATCCCAGACTGAAACAATACCACATGTGAGACTAAAAAGACAAAAATGATGCCCTACTCCAGCCCTGGTAGCTAAAATCCATACGCTTTCAAGTGTTCATGTTATGTGTTACTATGGTGATGATGCTGATATATTCCAGTGACTGAACAAAGGTTTCAATTTGAGGCTATTGGGCCAAATGTACAAGAAATGCACAGAAACTTGCATAATACTGGCCTGAACTTTTGTTCAAAGTCATTCAAGTGTTATGTCAATATATATCAGTTATTGCTAATGGAAGTTCAGCCAAAGAACATGTCTGAATCAACATTATTCTGGGGTAAAACATTGAAAATGGTGTAATCTGGCATGATAAACTGTGTTGGGTTTGGTTCAAAGTTCGTATAACAAAACAAGTTTAATGTTTAGAAGTCATAATTATAAGGGTGTGGCGTACTGTAATATAATCTTATGTATTATTCATAAAGAAGAAGTTTACTTCTTTGGTCCCATCCAGACACAATTATTCCACTTTGTGCCAAATGTAAGAAATACAAAAGAAAGTTAAAGCTGAATAAGGTTTGGCATGTGTGAAGGAATGTGGCCTGATACACTTAGATTGGGACTACCTGTACTTATACTTTTACTCTGATTTTACAGGCTGGAAGTATACATTGGAATTACAGAGGTGAGTTCACACACAAACAATAATATTACAATGTTGAAAATTTCTCTGTACGTAGGAGACATCTTTAAAATAATGATATTATTTAACTGCTTTGTCTATGTAATTAAAGCATAATGCATAGAAAAAGCAGTTAATATCATTTAAATAATCACAATGTATGTATTGTAATATTATATATTATTATTAATAATAATAGTAATGACAATAATGTCTTTATTGGATAACACAATTACTGGAATAACCAGTAGTTTACATTGTGCTCAAGACGCTTTCTGCTACATGACTGTATTTTATCCACAGTATATATCTCAATGTTGTATTATTGCAGCTATACTCAATCATTCCAGCTTACTCAAACTTAGTTCCTAGAGCACTGGTCATAGCACTGCCACAATACCCAGAGATCATGGATTTGAGTCCCAGTATACACTTGAGTTAGAGATTTCTTTCTCTGTTTCTTGTAGGGTGTTCACCCACTTCAACTTTCACTATTTTTCTTAATAAAATTATTGTATGTGCAGGAATATTTAATATAAATTTATGTGTGCTTTTTATATTAACTTTGATGAATTTTCTAGCCACTGATGACATTGTGAAAGTTGATGTATGGGATGTTGTGGATGTAGGTAAGCAATTCTAATTATTGCCTAAGAGCAGATCGTTTCACAACAGTGAAAAGGTCTGTTGTACCATTGCCTGTCTTCTCTCTTTAATTTACAGGGCTTTGAACAGCAAATGATTTCATTTCCCTTGAGAGAAAAGCCCTACATTATTTATTATTTAATCATGAAGATGACTATGAGAAAATCTCTCTATCTACAGACTGCATTGACATACATGTACATGTAGCTAAATTTAAGATGCTGATTAGAACTATTTTTTATTTCCTAATGCAGGCAAAAGTAAAAGATCAAGTGATTCTTTAAAGCTTGAAAATGATGCTCTAGTAAGTGACATAAAATTTCAAAACTGATAAAACAAGAAAAATGACAAAACATAGAAATAGTTGAAAAAAAAGAATGAAAGAAAGGAGGGAAGGAAGGAAGGAGAGAGAGAGAGAGAGAGAGAGAGAGAGAGAAGGGAAGGAAAAGAAGAAAAGAAGGAAGGAAGGGAGGAACAAAGAAAGGAAGGAAGGAAGAGAAAAATGTAAAGAAAAGAAATGAATTTTTTCATGTGTACAATGTATTTCCCATTTTCAGTTTTTGCTTGTCTCTTTAGAGCTCCCCAGAACCATGATGATAGTGTTGTTGCAGATGCAAACTTTGTAGATGTTTATAAAGGAACTCATGGTGTCATTATGGTCATGGACATAACCAAACCATGGTAACCACACTATAATGTTACTTTTCAAAGCTGCTACCCTAGCAGTGCCTGGATGCTTGAGGAAGCCTCCTTCGCAGACGTCCTTTGGGTTGCCACACAGTGCTTATTCTCCCCAAGTAACATCTGCTTTCCCAAGCAGAACATTCCTTTCTGGGACCAATCAACATGAAGTTTCCAAAATCTGGAACTATGGACTTTGACCTTGATCACCTTTTGACTTCAAACTTCGATCATTGACTAAAATGTTTACATTTTGATCAAGATCAATTTTACATTTTGATCAAAAATTTGTTTTCTCTTGAGAATTGTATTCTGAGAGAGATTCTACAAGCTTAGGATTTGAATTGCTTGTGAGGATGTTCTGTATTTCATATGTTTTGGGCTCAAATGAATGAGTTGTTTGAAGCTGTTGTTTGAAACAGTGTCCGATAATGATATTAAAATCATGATTCAATTACTTACCAACATCTGCAAAAAATTTCAAACTACTCTTTCTTTTGTCAATGTTTTAGGTCCACATGCTGAGTAAGAAATTTTTAAATGCATGTGATTCTTCAGTGTAATAGCAATCAAATCATTGAAAACAATAAGCTATTAAACTTTGATTGGTTTGCTATTACAATGGGAAAGGAATTCTGCTCAACGGCAAACTTTACTTACCTGGGTAGCTAAGCATTTATTCAATTTTGGTGAAGACCCAAAGGACATCTGCAAAAGAGGCTACACATTATGCCTGAGGTGACTAACATTTGGTTTGGGAGAAAAATAAATTAAAATAAAGTATGGAAAAATGATAAAGCTGGTTTGGTAGGGAGCCTGCACTCTTTGATATTTGTGTTTGAGCACAACCTTGCTATTTAATTTCATAAAATTAAAAAAGCTCAACATTATCCGGTTCTAATATGATAATTATACACAACTGCCTTAAAAAGGAGAAATAGATTTTTGGTCAAAGAAAACACAAAATAATATTGTTTCTGCATGTTTTATGTTTTGTTAACATAAGTATTCTTTTACAGGACTTTTAATTATATCAAGAAAGAACTTCCTAAAGTTCCAGCTCATATTCCTGTTTTAGTACTGGTAAGGTTGTTATGACAAAAAGAAAGGGGAAAAAAAAGATCAAACGTTATATTTTACTGGAAATATATATATTTTGTAAACTACTGTGTGTACATATTTATTCTATATCTTGTATAATGCCATTTTTTATCATTCTAAGGGTTATATTATTTTGTGAAATTAATAAATAAACAAACAAAAATGAATGAATGAATGAATTAATGAATAAATAAATAGGAAGGATTGCATCAAGCCAGGTACATGCAATATTTTGCTGCATTAAAATGTTAGGGTGGGAGAAAAGTCATGAATGAAACCTTGGATATGGTGTTCAAGAGTTGATAGCCTTAGTCCTGGATTAGAACAGATAATAGATCATTGTATTGTTTCTAACAAGGCTGTATTGTTGTTACCAGGGCAACCACAGGGACATGGAAGAACACAGACTTATTGTACCAGAAGATGTCACTAGTTTTATACAGACTCTAGAAAGGTTTGTTCATCAAAAGAAAGCAGCCATATTGATTGGCAGGAACAATAAATATCATTTTACATTACAGAAGAAAGAATTCCAATCCCCTTTTGTTCAGCCATCAAGGCCTCTTACAATAAAATTATTATTAATAATTATTGAATTCTTGTTAGATTTTAAAAAGTCATTTGTGAGATTTTTTATTTGTTCTATTTTTCAAGTTGTTATTTTTGCTAAGCCAGACTGTTCACCCTGTCTACACTACTGTATTGTATATTATAGTTAAGTTTATATTCTACATGTATTATTATCTTCTATTATTAATATTATAGTTATATCATTCCAATGTACTTGTTGTACTTTTGCCAGGCCAGACCGTTCACCCCCTATACACTATGCAGAGTCTTCAATGAAGAATGGATTTGGACTCAAATATATTCATACTTTCTTAAATTTTCCTTTCCTTTTACTGCAAGTGAGTACATGTACATGTATGCATAGAATGTAACACCAACAAGAAACTTTTGCATCTCTTCAAATTTGAATAGTAGTGTTAGGGCAATGGCCAGGTTCTGAGCTTGAGCTTGAAAAGGCTGTTAGTGAGCAGTGCTGCTGCAGTTTGTTGACCACAACATTGAACGGGGTGAGGGGGCACTTATAAATTGAAGTGTTTAAGGATTATTGTCCAGGGCTCTAAATGTCATCTTGTTACATAAAATCTAAGTGAATTCCCTACTGTACAGTACTTCCTACATGTATATTTCTTTCTTTTCAGAGAGAAGCACTTTTGCAACAACTTCAAGTTAATGCAATGGATATGGAGGTACAAAAACTCTTCTAATTTCATATTTTTGAGTACTTGCATATATGCGTATACATATACAATGTTGTATAGACTTCAAAATCATTACTAACAATTGATTCTCAACAGTCAACCTTGGAGGAACTTCAAATCTATAAACATACAGAGGAGCAGGATTATGAGAAGTAAGTTAAATGAGGTTATATCCTTCAGGGTTGTCAATAAATTTTGACACTGCAACAACCAGATGACATTTGTTGATTAGTGTACTTGAAATATAAGCTGTTATTGGTAAACTGATTCCCATTCAACCACAAATTAAAAGTACTCTACTAATAAAACATTTCTACCCATTTAAGTGATATCTATCATGCGACGTATACTTGTTTTGTACATGTAAAATATGCAAACAAAGTTGGCTCAACATTTTTGTGATAATTTATTGTATATACATCCTAGATATCTAGATTTCTTGGACAAAAGAAAGAGAGAAAAAGAGGCAAAAATGGCAGCAGAGAAAGAGGCTGCTCAAAAAGCTGCTGAAGCTGCTACCAAAACTACAGGAGAAACAACCTCACCTGGTAGTACCTCTCCTCCAATGAATGCTGTGGAGAGAGGTGAGTGAAGTGTCTTATCTTAGTTTTATATAATATTCAATTATTGAACATTACAAATTCAATTAATTTATGTGTCTTTAAGTCATGTTGATACTCATCATTATCAGATGAGATTTGGGTTGGGTGAGCTGGATAAAAGAACCTTGGACAATACATACACATTTACTTACCCATAGAAGAGGTTGGTTGTCAACAAATAGATTCAAAGCAGCTTTGATCTGTGACAATTAAGCAAAAGGAGCCCCTCCTCCCCCTAACCCCAATAGCTTTTTCTCACATGATAAGCCACTGATGGGGGCCATCACAAAGTATTCTTCATTCTTCAATTTTTAATTCTTTTATTTTAAAAGCTTTTTGAATCAGATTGATATTTTTGAGATCCCAATTTGCATTTTTTTGCACTAAAATATTGCCGTTGTTTAGAACTTTCAAAGTCTGGTAGCTTTGCTTTGAAACAAGGCTACATGTAAAGTCAAAATGCAAATGCAAAAAAGGTCTATTACCAGTTTCATGAATATGGAGATTGATTGCTGGTCAGCAGTGTTGCACTTATCAAGTTTCTGTATCATTTGAAAGTAGACACTCAACCACCAGCTGCTGCTCCTGCTAGCAAAGAATCTAGTGTAGGAGTGATGAAGAGATGGTTTTCTGGCTCTAAATCAAATGCCCCTCAAGAAGGTGAGACTTTAAACAATGTACATGTCAGCACTGTACTTGACTTGTACATGAAAGCAATATGTGGTGATTAGAAAGATGTCAGTAGGGGTTTGAAAGAGATTGGTAAGGGTGGGTTTATGGTTTAGAACATGTCAGTAAGTGGTTGGTGTTAGTAAGTGGTTAGTAAGGTGTCAGTAAGTTGTTGGTGATGTGTCAGTACGTAGTTGGTAAGGTGTCAGTAAGTGGTTGGTAAGGTGTCAGTAAGTGGTTGGTAAGGTGTCAGTAAGTGGTTTGTAAGGTGTCAGTAAGTGGTTGGTAAGGTGTCAGTAAGTGATTGGCAAGGTGTTAGTAAATGGTTGGTAACGTGTCAATAAGTAGTTGGTAAGGTGTCAGTAAGTGGTTGGTAAGGTGTCAGTAAGTGTTTGGTGATGTGTCAGTAAGTGGTTGGTAAGGTGTCAGTGGTTGGTACATGTAAGGTGTCAGAGAGTGGTTGGTGATTATTTTGTCAAGGTGTCAGTAAGTGGTTGGAAACTTGCCATGGTGTTAGTAATACAAATGTAATTACAATACAATACAAGTATACTAAGTAAGTTGTTGGTAAGGTGTTATTAAGTGGTTGGAATGATGTTATTAAATGTTTCCTTAATTTCTAATTTCAACATTATTTATGAGCAATCTTTTCTATTCTTTACGTTGTAACAGAAATTATTCCCAAAACCAAGTCACCACCAAATTTACCTCCAACAAATGTAGATGAATTCAGACCTGAAGATGAATTGGATGCAGGGTTTTTGAATGATGAATCCACAGCTGCTGGAAAAAGCAAAGCTAAATCTAAAACTAACTCTAAATCTGTCAAAGTTGAGGAACCCCCAAGTGATTCTAGTGATGAAAGTGACAGGTAAAACCTGAACAATTATTGATATTTATTAAAAGTACATATATAACTGTACTAGAAGTAATGTTTTGAATTTGATAATTAAAAATACAGTGACTCGGAGTCTAAAAATCCTATGGTTGCTGGATTTGCTGAAGACATCTCTGATGATGAAGATGCTTTTGCTACTAAACCAGTGGTTGTCAATGGCAACCTGGATTCAGAACATTCTGATGAACCTCATACCAAGCCTCGACCTGTTGTAGAAGATATCCACATCACCTCAAGTGAAGAAGAAGAGGAGGAAAAGGAAGAAGAAATTCTAAAACCTGAAGTTAAAGTACAACCCATTCCTCAGACCACCCCTGAAAGTAAGCCAAAGAAGGGACTAAAAGTAGATGTCAGTGGTAGTATGAAAGCCAAACAGGAGAAAATGAGTAAGACAGTCAGTAGGTCACTATCTAGTGGGAATGACTTTGATGATTGGCTGGACTCACCTGAACTGGAACCCAAGGTAAGTGCCATTGATATATGTCAGCAATGCCCATTTTCAACTAATTCTACTTCTTGTGAGAAGTGGCTGATCAATGAGTAAGTTGGTCAGTTAATTTTGACACCCTACCAACTGCGATGTACATTTTTACCTTCAAATCATTTAGTGATGCCTGATCAACCACTTACTTACACCTTACCAATCACTTACTGACATCTTACCAACCATTTCCTGACACCTTACCAACCACTTGCTGACACCTTACCAATCACTTACTGACATCTTACCAACCATTTCCTGACACCTTACCAACCACTTACTGACACCTTACCAACCATTTCCTGACACCTTACCAACTACTTCTTACCAACCACTTGTTGACACCTTATCAACCCCTTGCTGACACCTTATCAACCACTTACTGACATCTGACCTACCACTTACCAACACCTTACCAACCACTTACTGATACCTTACCAACCACTTACCGACACCTTACCAACCACTTAATGACACCTTACTAACCACTTACCGACACCTTACCAACCACTTACTGACACCTTACTAACCACTTACCGACACCTTACCAACCACTTACTGACACCTTACCAACCACTTACTGACACCTTACTAACCACTTACCGACACCTTACCAACCACTTACTGACACCTTACCAACCACTTACTGACACCTTACCAACCACTTATCAACACCTTATCAACCACTTACTGACACCTTACCAACCACTTACTGACACCTTACCAACCACTTATCAACACCTTATCAAACACTTGTGACAACTTACAAATCAATTATCGACCTCTTCATCTTTGCAAAGGCTGAAATAACATTGTAATGTCATCATCTGGGCAATAGTTGTATACATTTTTGGTAAAAACAAATACTTATTTATAAGTGCTCATTTATATTTATTATATCAGGGGTCTTTTAGTTCAATGACAAGTGAAAAGGAATACTCAGTAAGGTTAGTGAGAAATTGTAAATGTTAGTGAATGAAATATGGGATATTTTTATGAAGACAAATTGGCCTTTTTGAACTTTGTAATGAAAGTTAAGTAGTCTGGATGATGATGATGGTGATGGTGATGACGATATAAATAATTCCCATTTTCTTAGTACACTACCTCATACATTGTACTCAATTGTATATTCCCTCAATTTGCAATTCTAGAAAAGTCGATGTGGATAGTCCTTTTGAGACTTCACCTCATGCTGCGTCTATTGGTATGGATGAATGGTCTCTATTTATGCAAGAACAGATGAATTTATCCAAAAAGAAGCCCAAGAAAACAGGTCAGATGCCTAGATATTGTATTGCAAGGGCCTTGTATAATCACCTCTGCTTGAATAGTTGCCCTGCTCGAATAATCGCCTAAAGTTTTGGGCATGGAAAAGGGCAACGATATCACTTGAATAAGTGCCCCATTTTTGAGATAATAACAATCGCCCTGTGCAATTATTTAGGGTAATACGGCATCCATAACAAGACAATTTGTTTCAAATACCGTTATCGCATAAGACTTAGATTAATTAGTCAGTATTATTGTGATTGGCTAATTTATATCAACATGTAAGATGGACATAGTGAAGGATATAAAATTGTTAGTAATAGCCACTGTTTAAATATGTATTTCTATTTGACATAGATTTGCTTGAAGATGATGAAGAAGGTAAGAGGGATTTTCTTCTTTATGGTGCATGTGGTGTGAGTGCAATGCAATGCCATGTAAATGCAAGCTATGAAACTCTTGCACTTTGAAAATTTTTTAACACCTCCACTCTCCGAGGCCCAGAAGGGAATGGGGTGCGGGTGGGAACGGGAAAGGCATCCTATCCCTTAGGCCCTGGGTCTCTGAAACACCCCTTTCTGCTGACCAATTTAGAATAAAGAGAAATTTATGTCTATTTCCCTTCCTTTCTCTCTCTAAGACAAACACCACAAGAGTGGGGAGAAATCTAAAAGTAAAAAGCACAGGAAACACAAGGAGAAAACAGACGAAGGTGAGGGCGATAAAGAACGACGAAAGCACAAGCACAAACACAAAGACGGCGAAAAAGAACGAAAATCCAAAGACGAAGACAGCGAGAAAAAGAAAAAAAGTAAACACAAACACAGCAAGAGAAAGAGTACAGACGAAAGTGGAGCTCATGGAGGAAAAAGCTACGAAGAGCTTTAAGTCTTTAGCCATTGACAAAGTGGAACCATGCATGGTGGTAGTAACGCTGATGAACGTCGCCATGGAAACACGACGTGCTAATTGAGATCTCCATGCCAACGTAGCATCCGTGTTTATAGATGTCTCTATGGAGATGCACGTGCTGATTGATGTCTCTATGGAGACTTAGATGTTGATTGTCTCCATGGGAACGTGATACCGAAGAGGAATGGTGTTTTGATGGAGAAGTAGTCATACATCATTGATATTCAATTTGAATGAGTAGGAAGGTCTACGAAGTCTGCGTCGATGTTTTGGGTGGTTAATTTCATGTTGATTGTTCTAGGAGCAGTGCAATGATTGACATACAGATAACTTAAAGTAACTGCTGCAAATAGGATAAATTATATACAAAGATGATTTTAATTTTTTTTTACTTGTCGCATTCTCTTCTCTTCCTCTTACTTGATCTTCTAGCTTTATGTTCCTGCCCAGCCTTCATTTCATTTTTTAAAAGGTACATCATACATTGTTTTTACTCTAAAAGTGAGGTTGTATACTACTTAGTTAATGATGATTTTTATTACTAGAAAACCTCGATCTTATTCTTGGGGTGCATGTGACGTCACGGCAGCCATATTGGTTGACCTTCAACAAAAGATTTCTCATTAGCGTCTATTGTTTGGTCACCAACATGGCTACCGCTTCATTGTCTTTGGATTCCCAAAGGTATGGATAAAACCCAGTAATAGGCCTTTACCCTCTGGAAGTATAGATATGAAACGTCATGACGGTAAAGCCTTATTAACCTGCGAGCAGAGGTATTATCCTACCACACGCGTGCAAAACGTTGTTCAAACTGAAGTACAAGGAATGTTATTTTGTTATTTTTATAAGTGTTATTTTGCATGCCTCAGTTTTTCTTACGCCGAGAAAAACGGCGTGAAAGCCAAGGAACATTTGCATAGATTCATTCGGTAAACCACAGGTAGCCCAAGCTATACAATTTTTGTATTTGAAATATATACCTGATTTATCACTGATATAGGGTTTCACGAATGATCATATTTTGTATATTGAGTAAATACAGCAACAATTTTAACTAACAATGCGCACTCGTTTTGCACGCGTGTGCTATCCTACTCTCTGCGGAAAAGGGGAATAGGAACCCCTGCAGGCCCTCGCGATTCTGGATGTAAAAATTATGGTCAATTTAAAAAAACTCGTTTCAAAACCGGGTTTTTGTATGCAAACGTCATCATGCGCATGACAGTTTCACAGTTTTGCTACATCATCTTTGCGCATGCTCACCAGAAATGGTCGCGAGAGCCGGAAGAGGTTTTTCCCTTGCTAGCTCGGTAGCAGAGGATTAGCAAAAATCTCTGCTCGCAGGGTACGAGCTTATTTGTCTTTTCAGAGATGCGCGGAAAATGAATGAATTTAGATACATAGTTATTTAATGAAGTGGTTACAATAGTGACGAGTTGTGTAAATGTGGCAACTGTTAAAAAAAGAATCAAGAGTGCCGGCAATAATCACACGAAAAACTAGTAGCTACAATTTAGTAAATAGCACCACGACAACGGTACAAAGCAAAGGATTTTTTTTACTTTTTAGCAATGTTAACTTTCTCATGAGTTTTTTGTCTGCACGGATAAATTTAGTGAATGACTATATTGATTTGGGAAGTGAATTAATATTCGGAAGATACCATTTTAGCCACATTTCATATAAATCGAATTTAAAAACTAATTTAGACTATATTCTTTATCATAGAATTTATTTTTTTCATAATTTGAATTTTTCGAGCATATTCGAAAAGATGAATGGGCTGATGCGAGGTGCGACGCATCTCAATTGTAATTTAAGATCCTGATGTTTAGACGATCAGCAGTTTTTTCATTGCACTTAGTCTAACCCCACTCTCTCTCCATCTCCCCATCCCTACCCCAAAGGGGATGTACAGTGTAACGAACGACCTCTGACCATGTGAATATCAGGCTCATGATTTTAGGAAAAAGTGATTCCAATATTAATGCCGCAGCAAATTATGAATAGTCTGCGTAACCAGGTTCTCGAAAGCGGAGGGGGAGGGCTCCCCTTTCTCCCTTCCCCTCCCCCTCCTCTTTCGAGAACCTGAACATTGTTTGCATGATGTAATTACCAAGATTAAATTTTTCTTACGTGTGGCTCTTCCTCTTCTTGGGAACAGGTTTGTGTATATAAAAAGAGTGGAGGTTCGTTTTGAAGCACGATTCTGGAGACTCGGTCCTCTAAATAGGAATTTATTGCCCTGGATTTATCTGGAATGTTAGAAGACCCTTAGAACTCGAACACTAGAGAGCTTTAGCACGAGACGTTTTGTTAATACGGACGTCGCGTACGTTTTTGTTCGTGCGCGCGCCGTCATAGATGAGTTCCCCTTCTCGTGACGTCCGTGTTGACAAAAACGTCTCGTACGTAAGCTCCCTACTGTTTTCCCTAGAACAGCTAGAAAGTTCAAGAGGGAAAATTTAAATATTCAATCCCTACCCCCACCCTTTATCCCGAATTTGATGATTAGGGGGCTTGAGCACGAGGCGTTTTTCGTCAACACGGACGTCGCGTACGTTTTCGTGCGTCCGCCGTCATAGGTGAGGTTCCCTTTCGCTAGAACGTCAGTTGAGGCTTTCTCACTTTCTAGATTTCATCTATAACGGCGCGCGCACGGACATAAACGTACGTGTGACGTCCGTGTTGACAAAAACGTCTCCTGCTTGAGCCCCCTATTATTTTCTTGCCTTTTATACCTATTGGATTTAAATCTCAGCCGAATGTGCCTGGGAGGCACTTGATTTGGAAATGGTTGGGTATGTGCGGCGTCACGGCTAAGACCGGAGACCGGAAATACCCAGAACAGCTAGAAAGTTCGAGAGGAAAAAGTTAAATATTCAATCCCCACACTCTCTCCCGAAGCTTAAGCGCGAGACGTTTTTCGTCACCTCGGACGTCGCGTACGTTTTTGTTCGTGCGCACGCCGTCATAGGTGAGGTTCCCGTTCTCGCTAGAACGTCAGTTGAGGCTTAACGCTTCCTCACTTTCTAGATTTCATCTATAACGGCGCGCGCACGGACAAACGTACGTGTGACGTCCGCGTGTTAACAAAAACGTCTCCTGCTTGAGCCCCCTATTATTTTCTTGCCTTTTATACCTATTGGATATTAAATCTCCGCCGAATGTGCCTGGGAGGCACTTGATTTGAAAATGGTTGAGCGTGTGTGGCCTCACGGCTAAGACCGGAGACAGGAAATACCCCCAAAATTAATTCAGTCCCAAAACGGAAAAGCCGACAAGATGACTACCGTGACATTGCTTACAACACGACAATACTGAGGTCTGCATGTGTGATAGTGTCTGAATTTGTATACACCTACTTTAAAATTAGGTTGTCAGAGACCTAAATCCCAAGCGACAAGACCGAAAAGGAGTATGGGAAGGTACAAAACACATTTCTTGGCTTTGGTCTTGATTTTTAACACCAACAAATGAATTTCTTTCGTGTATGAAGGCAAGACAGGCTAGATGTGAATCCTCGAGTCGTTCGTGTGTTTTTTATAGTTTGGTCATTTCTACCCATACTACCTTTCGGGTGAGTTGCGCAGTTATTAGATCTTAGACCAGACCTTTTGTGAAATGGGTGTAACGTAACGGCAAACAAGAGAGCACTCTTAACCAATACTTGAACCCTTCACAGTACAGTCACTCCCTTTCCCCTATTCAAAGTCGACTGGTATGCCACTGTACTCTGGACTTGCAGAATCCTCTGCGAGAGTGGGTATTCGAACAATATTGGAGACTTTAAGAATGACGTTTACGGTGAACGGCAACCGTCAAACGGCAAACTTTAGCCGTCTGTCCTCGATCAGCCGTTTGTACACTTAAGTAAAGATATTTATTTTTTGTCATTAAGAGATTTGTTCTTCATTTGCTTGTTGGATTGATTGAAAGATTAGAGTGAAATATAAAATTAATGAAAATCAAAGCCAATTTTTTGCCGTTTGTTGTTAGCAGTTTGCCGTAATATAGTCAATTAATCTTAACGAGGTCTCTAATGTTGGTGTAATACTGCAAGTCCCCAGAGCTATTCACTTTTAGAATCATTTTATCACCTATCAGTTTCACATTATGTTATTTTGTTGTTTTGACGTTCAACCTTCCGAGCAAAGTATCTGCTTACAAGACTAAGGATGACGGTCTTTCGCTGAAACATAAGTAGACATGAGTACTTGTAAGCTTCTTTCGTGCGAGTATAGTACAGTTTGTCCTTTCTCAATTCCACCATATATCGTAACTGTTCCGTCTCTGTTCTTCTCCGAGTGCCGTATCACATCAAACCCGTGATTCAACTGAGTAGCACTCTGTTAGCTTGATGATTGGTTTGTTGGTTGGTTGGGTGGGTGGGTGAGTTGTGGGTAGGTGGATTTGTGGGTGGGTTCGATGAGTGGGTGGGTAGGTGGATTTGTGGGTTGGTTGGTTGGGTGGGTGGGTGATTGAGAGTGATTGGGTGGGTTGTTTCTCAAATATGCAGTTGTTGTATGACTGTGAAAACTGCACGTTCACAGCACGTTCACAGCACGGACATTTCTAGTCTGTAGAAATTACGAGACTAACGCGGTCACACTACGGCGTATTCCGTTTCACACTCATACGAAAACTGCTCAATATACGCACGTACGTACGCAAATGCATGTACTTCGTTACTGAAAGAACGCCTGCTAAATATTAGTTAGTTACGCTAGTCTGATGTACTGCTTGCATTCTACTCTTCCACATAGCTAATCCTTCTGCCGCAGCATTACGTTTTTACAATTAATTAAAAGATATGACAGACTTACATCACTTTCTTCCACAAAAACACCTTCTTCCTCTGTGCTTTTAATTTCTTCATACTATATAAAAAACGATAACACTGTCGGAATCCAACTTTGAAATTGCAATATGTAGAATCTTGAATTCGCAAGGGGGACGATCAATAATGTCCTATTTACGGTATTGGATCCTGTGATTAAAGTTCGCCTTATTTCCCCTGCAGCATTCTTTGATATAAAGGCGCTGTTACACTGTGCAGTTTTCTCAGCAACTTGCTGGAGGATTGCACAGTGCAACAGGGGTTGTCTCGCAATTTGTTGTTGTTGTTGTTGCGCGTATAGCGTTGCATGAAGTAGAACTCAGGTCTACTTTTCGCAACGCATTGCAGCACCTTGCAATGCCATTGCACAGTGTATCACCCCTCCAGCAACTTTCCCCGCAATTTTTGAGGTACGTTTTCTACGAGCGCATGCGCAATTTCTTATTTCGCTCTGAGGAGCCATCTTGAATCTCGCTCGCAGCTTGCCTCGGCCAAAAATATTGCAAGTTGCTGGGGAAAATTGCACAGTGTAACAGCGCCATAATTTTCTCTGCAACTTGTTTCGCAACGCCGTTGCGAGACAAGTTGCTGAGAAAATTGCACCTTAACAGCGCCTTAAGTGTATACCTTTTTCTTTTTGATGTTTTTGCAAACCCATCGTATACCCGACACGATTGCTTTCCAGTTTGGAATGAGATTGAATGGGGGTGGTACGATACTTCCTTTGTCAACGTACTGCATCCACATACGGGTCCTTGAGAACTTCCATTGAATATCAGCATCGTCCTAAGATAACCAATACTTTATGACGTCACTGGTAAATCTACATACTAACGTGATTAAAGCTGATGACTTCGAGCGTTTTTCAATACATAATAAAAGCTGAAGAAGCTCTAAATATATATATATATATAGAGAGAGAGAGAGTTTGCTGAAGAAGGCCGAATGGCCGAAACGTCCGAATAAACAGAGATTTAGATCGAAGTTACAAGTTGCGTGAATTGTTTTTTTCATATTCTATTTGTATATATACAGCGAAGTATTCGAAATACTAACAAGATCCTATTAATACTCAAGCGTCAACTTTGCCGGCTTCCTTTGCGGAAATATTAATTTAAACTCAGAAGCTTGGGACAGATAAATCAACAGAGTTTGTTAGGAGTACGTAAGTCGTGCTCACTAGTGAAGCAAAGTTCACTGAGGACCTATTAGTCTGATTGGGTAGACGTCCACTTAGGAAAACACAGGACCCAGATAGACCCTATAGAACATCAATTTTTCAAGGAAAGAAGGCCAGAGTTAGCAAATTGTCACTATATTCCTTTTTATCCTACACCATAGAAAATACCAGAAAGTAGGAAAGCCGTTATATATTCGCTATTCAACTGTCTCTTCCCATGAGGCATTGCGGTAATTGGATATCCCACTCGTCACTTGTATTTTCTTTTTATACACACCACTCGCCTAAAGGCTCGTTGTATACTAAAACATACTTGTGGGATATTCCAGGGTATTTCACTCGAAACCATTGTATAACTACTCTATATCTATTCTTGGGTTGCATGTGACGTCACGGCAGCCATCTTGGATGAACTTCAACAAAATATTTCTCATTAGCGTCACTGGTTTGTTCATCCAACATGGCTACCGCTCTATTGTCTTTCGAATTCCCAAAGGAATGGATGAAACCCAGCAATTTCAAAAAAGGTTGACGGGGCGAATGGTGAATTGGCAATCGGCGATTGGTGATTGCACGACCGAAAGGAAATATTGCTTCATTTTCATTGATTGAATACCCAAGCAATGCCGTTACCATGCAGCAAAGACCTTATTGGACAAAGTGGTCGATAGGCGATTCATATCTCCGCGCCGGATAGCGGTCTAATAGCGTGACCACAGTTCCTTTCGGTCATGCAATCACCAATCGCCGATCGCCATTCGCCCCGTCAACCTTTTTGAAATAGCTATATATCACAGAAGTTAAATCTACTTACCGCTACTTTTTGGAATGAGTTAGCCATCATAGCTATCAACATGTTAAGGGCAACCAAGATGGCAGCGATGTTGTAAATCGCGAATAACATCTCACCCGTTACTTCAGTGATCTTAAACTCTGGACGACCAATCTTGAATGCCTCAACATCAGTTTTGTCGAAAAGGGCCCAAAACAGGTCACCAAAACCACTGGAAATACTTAAAGCAAGGGAGTAAAATGTCAGCAGGGACATTGGGAAATGGGAAAAGTGAACTGAGAGGGTTTAGCTTGAAAAGAATTGGTTTTCCCTGTGATAACGTGATGGATGACACTCAACTGGTGATCATACGGCTATCGTATTTCAGGGGATACTTGGCTTATCGTGAAAGCAATTAACTTAAGTTTTCCTGATATGAATTTAGGGAATTTAGGAACTGAGCAAGGGCGGCCGGGCGGTAAATCACCGATCTGATCACCACTGTGGTCCCGAGTTCGATTCCCTTGACGGGGCATCATATGTGACTTGAGTTTTTCAGTTCGTTCTCTCCCTTGTTTCGAAGGTTTTTTCTCTGGTTCCTCCGGTTTTCCTCCCTCAGTAAAAACGAACTAGTGAGCTGAGAATTGTGTGCACAGAATATTAGAATGTGGTGACAGTGTGTATGAGAGTGTAGTGTCCCAAGTTACTGCGCAAGCGCTAGAACGCATTGGACACTTGAATAAACAGTTATCTATCTACTTTTGTAACGTTAAAACACTTACTCTGCAAATTTATGCATTGCAGGAGATGTTGAATTTACAAAAGAACTTTCAGAGATCAAGACATATTGTGAATAGACCTGCCAAAAAAAGATACGAAAAAATTAAAATATTGAATCGAATACTTGGTATAAAATTACCGACGCACGCTCTAATTGATCAAGAACCTATCGCAGAATCTTATGAACACTGGGAAATTTGTTGATTAGTTGATTTTAACGAACGCGTGTAAGTGGACGTTTCAATCATTTATAGCCATACTTTTTGGTTTTGAGCTGTAAACTAAAAATGTTAGTGTAGAAAGTTCCGGGTTTTTTTTGTACTCCAAAATGAAAGGGGATTTTATAACTGCAAGTGGTCAATACCAGGAGAGAATGTAATGAAAGACCGCGTAGCACTGAGATAGAATGGGAAGTGGAAGTTTGAACGAAAGATGCAGTGCTAGCTGGATGAGAAATCCCAACGAGGAAGCTTTCCGAGCGGTGACCCTTGGTTTATTGCCCTAACAAAGCAGAGAAAAAATTCTCTGACCACGGTTGATATTCGAACTCATGACCACTGGATTTGTACGCCAATGCTCTACCAACTGAGCTACGAGGTCAATTGTCTTTTCTTGAGACTAGATTGTGGTTATATAGATGTTGGGACACGATGTTAGAATGAAGGAACGAGTGAGATTTATCTTCTAGCACTGCATCTTCAGTTAAACTTCCACTTCAATACCAGGAGAGCATAACTAAGAGACTAACACATGCGCATGCGTGTCCTTGTCACGTGACGTGTTGGAAACGCACTTCATGTTATTTTTTAGTTTCCCTCGCAGCCGCTACCAGTGTCGTCACGCAAGGAGAAAGCGTTGCGTGATGACACTGGGAGACTAGCTATTTTTATGCTTAGTTTCGACTGCCAACCGCTTAAGCGCGCTGTTAATTGTTAAATTTGTGTTCTAAAAATAGCCAAAATGTAGGAAGAGATGTTAAATTTGGCTTTGGAAGATTTTGATAAGGCTTCGCGCGGAGTCTCAGTCTCAGAGTTGTTCTCTCCTGCCAACACTTACTTTTCGTATTGCAAACCCAAATGCAAAGTAAAGAATGGAAAAAAGCAGCATAAACTTAAAAACATCTCCACTCATCTGGACAAGCGACAAGTGCAATGGACCAATGGCAGAATTGACTTGGAGTGCGCTCGATATGTGAAGAAAACTCAAAATAAATGCCATGGCATAGAAAGTGTTAGATAACAGCACCATTTTAAAAGCCCATTCTTGTGAGATCTCGTCAAACAGATGATGAAAATATGCATCGTGAGTGTGAATATGTGATTGGTGATTGGGGTGACCAGCGTGCGTTAATACTTCATAACCAATAAACCATAGCAAAGCACAAAGGACGAACAGGACAAGCATTATGATGGTGACCATGTTCCACCACTGGGAAAAGTAACGCTGGCTTCCTTGTTGGAAATATTCCTTAACCTCTTTGACAATCATCCCAATTACCCATATACTCATAAGAAGCTCTGAAAAAAGAATGAACATTTGGAAACTATTATTGTTAAAGAATGCGCTGCACGTTTTTGAAGAATATCACGGCCTATTGCAGTAAGGTACCCACAGTAATTTGCATAAGTTATTGTGAGTGTCATCCCTGCCTTCCAAGAAAGAGCCGAATACATTAAAAGTCATTTGTTATGAACATAACATTATGATATGTTGGTAGTTATTCTAATATAAAAGAAAATGGGCGATGATGGTGGAGATAATGATAATGATGATGATGTTGTTGTTGTTGTTGTTGATGATGATGATGACGTTGTTGTTGTTGATGATGATGATGATGATGATAACGATATATGTATTGCCCCATCAATGCTGCGGTGAAAACGATTACCGAGATGATGAAACAAGCACAGTCTGGATTTCTTCTTATAACATGATTTCAAACCATGATTGCCTAAAACTGTTAGAAAAAAGAGCGACATTTTTTACCACAAATGTTGATAAAAGTCACACGCTATATGGCTCTGAGAACCTTTTCTTTCAATACATAGTCTAACCTCCATTACATATAAAGAGGACACTCTTAGAGTCAGACAAAGTGCTCCTTTCACTATGGAGTTGTCCCAAAGTAATGGGATGCAACATTTTCTGCAGCATTCGGCACAGTAAAATTGCACCATGAAACTGGTGGAACTGTACAATGTGTTTCACCAGTTTCATGGTTACAGTTTCTCTGTTACGCACAACACAGTACAACACTGTATTGCGTACGTACGGAGCCCCTAAAGGGCCATGCAACATTTTTTCTGATGAAAAGTGGACTTATAAGCCGACTTATGTCTTCCTTCAACGGACGAGTTATAAGTCGACTTTCTATCCAACGGACGAGTTATAAGTCACCTTATGAGTCCACTTTTCATTAGAAAAAAGTTGCATGGCCCTTTAGGAGCCCCATAGTTGCGCAACGTTTCAGGAGGGTGTCAATTTCAAGAAAAACATATACACTAATAATTCAGTAATTATACGATGTTTCGTTTCTTTTCAATTGTCTTTTTACTGATATAATCAGTCAGTATCCCATTGACACTTCCTTGCAGAAAAAAATTGTAGTAGTAAAACTCGATAAATGACATGTGAACTTACTTAGAATCGTAATTTTGGCAATGGTCTCGCCCATGGCATCTTCCATTGAACATAAGATCAAAAGTGCCAGAAACCACACAAATGAAACTAGATTTGAAAGAAACTTAGCAAGTGGTGTCTTCAGCATTACATTCAGGGCGTTTTGAGGCGCTATGATATAAAACAATGACCAGAATGGAAGCAGAATTGTGAAGATCACGATAATGAAGGTTTTGGTTATAACTGATCGGTACTGCCATCCATGAAGACCTTGGTAGAGCACTGAGTTCAGCATGAGTTGACTATATGGATGGGCAACAAACTGCGAGAAAGAAAATTAGATATAGTGAGATGAGGGCAGTGTTATTCAATATCTGATGATGGCATAACTGTTGGCGAATCATACAAAATCCATGCATCTGTACGTTTCTTTCTCTCTTTGTTTTATAATCTACTCGGAATTTCGTTCAGTTTGAGATAAGCCTAAAGAACTTGAAAACTCAGCTTGTTTCTTCGATTTGACTGCGAAGAAAGTGAAAGATCGAAGATCAACTGTAAGAAGCTGTTTGTGGGAATTCCAGCTGAAAGAAAATTTCTTCGTGTGATTTAACTTAAATACAATATTTCACAGAAATTGTACGATATGCCACCAATACTGAATCACTTATTCTAGAAACCCGTGGTCCATACGTCGTTGAGTCAAAATCGGTTTTATGTTCAGGTACGTAGAATCACCCGCGAAAGCCAGTTGATTGACACCTATTTGCCTGGACATGCAGTGTTACAACTAATTTGCATTTCAGTTCGACAAGCGAAAAAGTTTAATTCAAAAAAACCCGCTTGATTCGTTTGAGAACTTAGAACTTGTTGGTCCATATAATAAAAATAATTTCAGTTGAAAAACTGTTTTCAAATAGTGGAATATTTTTTTGCCAAAAATCAGGGAACGCGACTAATTACCTTTTTTCTGGACCCAGCGTCAATCAAAAATGTGATAATTTTGACATGACCGACCAAAAATATGGAAGCATTTGAAAAAGTTCGGTGTTAAAATGATTAGAAAGTGAATATGTTTTGATACTTTAATGTTTTCACTTAAAAATTGAAATGAGTAAAACTGACCTTCCTGGCAAAAGGGATAAAAATTGAATTTGTTGCCCTTTTTTGTACACCAATTCGCAGCGATATTAGTCAATTTTAGTACAGGACAGTTTACAAAATAATTAACACGATAAATCTTACTTGTGCATAAATAACAATGATTATCACTAAACATAACTGAGCAGAATATTTACAATTTGTGACTTAAATAATTATCCGTAGTGGTATAATACAATATAAATATCACATAATTTGATTTCCTACCACGCATATTGATGATTTGTATACAGGCAAAATCAAATCATTTTAAACAATAATTACGTAAAAAAAAAAAAAAAAAAAAAAAAAACCTAAGGAGATTCAACAGTTATATGTTCAACTTACTCGTTCATTTTTGTTTTTGATAGCAAAGTTCAGTACGCTCAAATCCGTTGTATCTCTATCAATGACTGTCTTCACCCCTTTACTGACTCGTGGCATCCTCATGATACAAGCAATTTCATTCATATTATGGCAGAGATTCAGTAAGTCCACGGCAAATACTTCACATTGGTTGGACAACTGTCTATATTCCTTTTTGAACTCATATTCGGTGCTAGCAAGCCGCTCAAGCTTCCCATTGAGTTCAAAAGCACGATATATTGGATCTAGTTTGGTTCTAAATGCTTCAATTTCAGGCACGAGCTCTGATCCGGAATTAACTTCACTAGTCGAGGCAGGTGACTCCAGAGAATGTGGAACAGCATAGAGATAGCAGTAGGACAAATACATTGGACTTGACATGGCTCTGTAAGTGTTGAGGACGAGACAATGACTTGAGTAAAACTCCTAAAGAACTACACTCCTTACACTGGCATGACCTTGAATGAGGCTCTCTTATGACGAATCCCTTACTGAGAAGCAATTTTACAGCCTCACGGTTATTTTGTTGAATCGCCAAAATCATTGCAGCATCTGCGAGGGAATGTACCTTCCCTTCATCGCCATCTTCCTGAGGTTTCGGTACGCTGTCAATGAAGGACTTGAGCGTCTCTAAGTCATTACTTTTTGCTGCATTTAAAAATCTTTGCTCTTTCTTATCTATAGCATAAATCGAAGAAATTACATTAATAGGGCAAACAAATGTTGTCTTATCCTCCAGTTTTTCCATGTTTATACTTTGTCCATTTCCTCATTCAAGTTGTGAAAGCAAAAACCAAAGTTTCAGCACGTCGAATCATTAGTTTCACGATAAGAAAACCTCCGATTAGCTGCCGATTAATTCTCATAAATATGAATGATGTTAGTTCTAACGGCCCAAAATTATTCCCCAACGTTGCTCTCTTGAATATATCTTGGACGTACTGCTATCAATAGATATCATGAACAAGATATGTTTTGGCCATTTATCAATAAGAATGTCCAAACAATTCTTTACAAAGGTCAGAATTTAAGAATAAATCAAAGCTAATATTCAATTCTCAATTCCTCTCTCAAATCAAATATTCG
Source organism: Telmatactis stephensoni (assembly GCA_029948255.1). NCBI lineage: Eukaryota > Metazoa > Cnidaria > Anthozoa > Actiniaria > Isophelliidae > Telmatactis > Telmatactis stephensoni. The sequence goes on from JALIZF010001847.1 coordinate 315,438, forward strand.
TGGGGAAAGCGCTAAGGTAGTCACAGCAACTGCATCAATGAGTAAAGTATGAAAACCAAGCACTTTTGTTTGAATTGAGTTTATTGCAACCAACTACAAGATGATATACAGATAGCTTCTTTTTGGCTGATTTCTCAATAACCTAAATGATTCTGTCATATATTGGAACTACCAGCTATGGAAAACATAATAGAAAAGAACGACGCTTTTTAGTTGCATTCGTTATTTTCCTCCTCCACAGAAAATGTGAATAAGCTAAGATGCTCGCGGCTGTAAGAAAATTATCGCCAAATGAAGATCATGTGACGCATGAATTATCTTTAAATTCAATATCTAACATATAATTAAAGATGACACTTAATTGGCCGGTAACAAAAAGAGCAAGGGACTAGGTCCAAGTTTGTAAAACCAACTCAATTAAGGTTCCAGAAAAAAATACCCCATCACATGAAAGAGCAGCATACAACATGCCTGCTGACCAAGTTTGGGGAAGTTTGACTTAATAGAAACAATGTTATGAGCATTCAAACCCTGTCAAAATTACAAAGAAATGTATGGTGTCCAGCCAAAACGTCTAGCCAAACCATACATTCTCTGTATTTTAAGAAAATTTTTAAACATCATGATAATTCTATTTCCATTTGCTCAAACATGATCAAATTTTCAATTCTTACTTATTTTTATGTGTTCTTTCTTATTATGAAGTCTGTTTGCGAATTAACTCGTATCTAAGAAACTTGGTCCCATTCCCCTGCTCGTTTTGTTACTGGCTAATTCCTGTAGACTGGATTTTCTAGTGTGAATTACACTTCTTGAAAAAGCGAAATTCTCTCTCAGTTGAATCCACGCGGGCGCAGTGGATTTTCGAAAGTAAAAATTCAAGGACAGAATCTTATTAAATTGTTCTTGCTTTTATTAAGTGCTGTGATGTTGAAGGATTTTTTTTGACAGATTAGACAAGCTTACTCAAAGAACAAAGAATGTTGGTGAGAAACATTTGAATTCAGGACCCAACGTCGCCAGGACCTCGGTAGGAGATGATCGATTTCCACCATACTCTGTCCATCACAAACCCTAGCCTTTACTATAAGGGATAAGCCGATGGACTGAACGTTTCCTTTTTTCGTCACACACTTAGTGCACATCCTCATTTGATCAGGTTTCCGGTTATAAAAGAACAATGTAAATGGCATTATCAAAGTCATTAATAATTCATTAGAAATCACAATAGAAATCACTACCGTAATGTAGATCTTTATATTGGATAGAGAATTTTCACTTTAACTTCGATTTTCTGAGCCAAAAATAGTTTAACTTAGGCAATTCTGGTCAAATATGACATTTGAAAGCTAGACGTTTGATAAGTAATAAATGCCATTGCAATAATCCGGCAGTGTTGGAAACGATGAGAGAAGAGGTCGCCGTAGTTAACAATCCTCAGTTTTTTTGTGTGCTAGCGATACAACCGTCATATCTTAGGACTGAAGTGAAGAATGAGAGAATAAAGAAACTATATTAGAAATTTGATAAGACTGAAAAGATAACAGTATGATACCATTGAAGAACTGTAGCTTACTACCCCATTTCCAAGGTAAGTGTCGCTATGATATTAGTACTCGGGGGGGGGGGGGGGGGGATTTAACAAATTTACAATGGTTTTTCGTGGTATGGACTCTTATTTGCCAACATTTTACGTCACGCATGGTCAAAATGTTATGGACTCACGAGGCGTAGCCGAGTGGGTCCACCACTAATTAAAACGATCGATGACGTAATCGTATGGACTCATATTTAACACAGCTCTCCACCAATCAAAAAGCGAATAACTGATTGATTGTGCATGTGGCGAAAAACAATTGCTCGACGAATTTTGCGGTATGGCCTGCAGCGGAACGATGTTAATAACGCGATCATGAAGTCAAGTATATTTTCAGGTCCGAAAATCGAATGAGGTAAGTCAAAAACTACTTCAGTTCGAGTTGATTTGACTACTGTGCAGGCGTAGAGTGCAATTAATTGATCACACAAATGAGTTCTTAAAATAGCTACTTTAAAATTAACTTATTTGCGAAATATGATAACTAGCACTTGTGTGTTCGAAGCCTGAGCCGCGCGCTTGGTTGATTATACTTCTAGTAGGTCGATATTATATTTCCTTACTTCTACGAGCGCGAAGCGCGATCGAGACGCTCTGCAAAAATCTTACAGTGAAATTTTCCACAACGGCTAAGAACTGAGATTTGAGATGACTGAATTTCTAGTTAGCATGCATACGCACCACTCAGTCTTCTAAAAGTGTTCGCGGGCTCGGATTTTCAGACAAGAGTCTCGGGATCTCGGTGAGTCTCGGATTTTACCACTTATTACCCCTTTTTATTATAACATTAATGCCGTTTAAAGTTAAGAAATATTAGAGAATAAGGGAAATTGTTATAAAGTTGTTAAGCATATTTTACAGCTCCAACTCAATGGAAAGTTTTCCTTTTTGGATTATATATATAAAGTCTATTTTTACTACTATCATTGTTCCAGATAATTTGAAAAGACTTCTTCGCGCGACGTGATTTTCAGTATAGTGTTATGGAAATTCTTGATTTCCCCAAAAGGTTTGAGTCCAAAAACGTAGATTTGAGTCAAACCTCCTCACGTTTCAATTGTCTAAACTTTTGTTTCCCCAGTAAAATTGCTACTTCGCCTCCGGGCGGCGGCACCTCGTCTTCGTAAGTAGAAACTTTGATATAGCAGCCGCACTTTTAGAGTAAAACAAAATGCAACAGCAATAAACAAGCCCTGAAGAGTGTTGAGGATTACAAAGGGATACATTAAATACTGGGATGTAAACGGTGCTACGAACCCAAACACCCATGTGAACCCCATCAACACTGCAATCTTGGCGAATACTCCCGAGTCCTTTCGACTTTGGTCTTGTCGACTTGCGACCAACTGAGATTGTCTCCTTGTGGTACTTATTCCTCTGATAATAAGAAAGAAAAGTACTGCATTCCAAAGTATTGATGCGGCTACAGGTATAGCAAAGAAATAAAGGTTGGCCCAGGGGTTGTTGATCCAGCAGCCTTTCTCACCACCGTATCCAATAACAACGACTTTTAATTGTTCTAGAGCTACGCAAATTGACAAGAAGATCAATATTGGAAGCCAACCAGCTGCCATAGTCAAAAGAATGCGTTTTCGTTTCTTCATCGGGTCATTCCTGCGCAGGTGGAAAGACCTGGTGTTTGAGAACGCTCTCCACGTGTCAAAAGCGATGATGGACATCCACATGAACGAGGCCAGGAAACTGTAATGAAGCACTATTGCTATGACAGTACAGCCTTTGCCAGTGAATGTCAGTCCTGATCCTATCAACCATAACAAGTGTGCTACAAGCAAAGCACAGGAGAGGTTCATTAAGTTGATTCCAGGAATTGTCCTGAGAGTTGCGAACAGAGAGTAGGTGGCCAGGACAAATACCAAACAAAGTACTGATATGGAAAACCCAATGTACGTCAAGATGGCTAAGCCAGGTGGGTCTTTGATAGTATTCTCATTCTTAAGTTGTTCATAAGTGCTCGTGTAATTTGTGCATACCATTGCAGTTCCATTTCTCCATGTGTACTCTCCATACTGGTATAGATGACTTGATGCATTGTACAGTAACGATCGATTCGGGAAAATAATGTACTCGTGTCTTTGAAGAAAAATATAGGAACCAGAACAATTCTCTGACAGGAAATTTCTGCACACGACGATATTTCCTATAGGCTGCGAAAGTCCTTGAATCATTCTCGAATTATTGGAGAAGTAGTCCTTTTGAGTCAGCAGTTCTTCAGTTTTGTTGATGTACACAGAAGATGTACCAGGAATTACATGGTATTCTGTTGGCGAATAGGTGTCGGCGAGAACACACGTGAGTGGTTTGATAGTGACTTTGATGGCTTTAAAGATGAGTTTTTCACTGAATCTTAAGGGAGTTCTCTTTGTTATACGAGGAAGCTGTAATATATCAGTCAAATTGATATTTTGGGCCTTTGTGTTCAGATCGAAAATATATAGATAAATTTGCTGTCTGGTGTCAAGAGGATACCATTTAACAAATGTTATGGCTGTTGAATTAATTTGTAGTACTTTAGAAATGGTGTTGAGAACATTATTTTGGGGAATGAAAATAGGTTTTAACGCAAACACACCATCGATTTGCTTTATCCAGAGAGCAACCCGATACTTCTTTATATTAGATACCTACAGGAACAAATTGTTGTCCTGGACGACATGTCTTTAAGTACTAGTCATATACTTCTCCATTTGTGCACGATAAATGTATGGTATAAGCTTTTCCTGGTCTTCGCCAGATCAGTTCACCAATGTCTAATATGAGGGAAAATGATTTTCTGGACAAATGCGAGTCGGTCAGAGAATGAGACACTTTGTATCCTGTGCAACCAGGACCACATCGTAAGCGCATCTGGATCAAATGTGTAAGCCACGCAGCATTTGCCTGTTTAAAACCTCGATCACATAACCAGCAATATATGTTTTTATATATAGGTCGGGCTCGACTTGCAAAGGCATAAACTAATCCATACGACCCATTCAAGCACGCGCTATTAATTTGGCCTAATGACTGTTTGTACCGTTCGCATTTGCTTAGTGATATCTTATGGCAATATCTTCTTGGCGTGCCAATCTTTGGCAAAATGGCTGGTGCTTGACAATACTGAGAAAAAAATTTGGCTCTTTCTACATCTGTGCTCCCAGATGGTGGTGTCAGTGTACATTTAAAATTAAGAGGATAAAACTCAATATGGTGCTGCTGATATCCATGGCAATAAGCAGCAGAGTCGGTTAACAAAGGTTTTATTGTCACGGGTAGTGACAGGCAATACATCTTCATAATTTTCGTGAGTTGGATAAGAGAAGAACCATTCATTAAAATACTTTCCCCTATGCGTCTTTTTGGCGTTTGCAACACAAGCGTTGGTAACGTTTGGGTTTTTCCAGGATTTTGGACATGACGCAATCATCCAAATACCATTTTGGCAGGACCATTGTTCATGTGGGACCTTGGAACTTGTAGCTTGGGTACCAAGGTTCATCCCTCCTAGACAATATATTCACGTAGTCATGACAACAGTCTTTGAAATAGTTGCAATATGGATCACATGAGCAACGAAACTCTTTTCGGATTCCTCCAGGGTCTCTCCTTCTTAAACACCTATTCTTGCACGAAAGAAGACTGGTAGAGCAAGTAACGTTTGGGAATCCACGCTGTCGACTATCGAAAGGGACATTTCTGGATCTACTTTTACATTCCGCAGTTTTACACTTTGTCAATAGAGGTTTCTCACTCAGAATTTTCATTTCCCTACCACCAACTGATGAAATGTGTAATTTCTTCGGAATGAATGCAACTTTCTCTTTGATTAGGCTGGTTACCTCGACTCGATGATAATTGTTCCCATCGGGAGTTGTTATGATCGCTTGCTTTAGTCGAATTCTTCGTGATATTTAAGTCCTCTTTATCAGTCATCCTGAGAAGGCTTATGTTTTTAAAAGCGGTTGCTTCTTTGTAGGTGTCTTGAGTAGCTGTTCAAAGGACCTTGACGACAAATCGAAAAGCAAAACGTTCCAACAAGAATAATAGGCCCTAACATGATTTTGCACCTGTATGCTGCTTCAATACAGATGTTTATAGATTAGCCGCTGTTCGATGAATGCCGTTAGACTGAGTTTTGTTTTGTGTGGCTTACCTCTATATAGTCAAACGCCTACAAATTATACACAATGTTTACCAGTTTCAAATGAGTTGAATCATGCACAAAGATATCAAACCGCCCCTGTTATTATTGAAATGTAACACTATATTTTATCATTATATCACAGTATTATTTTTCATGTTGACTCTGTAATACAATTTCTGAAAGGTACATTTGAATACATACATCTATTTGAAGAAACACGTTGACGGTCGAGATCTGAATCAGACATTCAAGGCGAAGACAATAGCTGCAAATTTTGATATATTGATATATATATATACGAATACGAGTGATCTAGTTTGAATTGTTGTAATATTGGCGTATAATTTATGAGTTTTGAATGAGAATTTTTTGTATTTAAGTCACGAAAACAAAAACAGCAAATTGTGTTCCATCTCAGATTCAGATTGACCAACGTCCACTTTTTATTGAATAGATGTATACCACAACAATGGGACGTCGGATATACCAAAGAGTTAACATAAATCAAACCAATGAAAATATATCGATGAAATTATACAGGGTTTTAGGCTTTTTAATTTAATTAAGGTCATGTCTTCTCTGCGATGTGGATGATACGCCCTAAAGGGATAAGTACTTCGCACTGAAAGCAATACTGAAATAGTTTTCGACATTGATATGGAAGGCGAGTTAAATATTTCTATCGACCGAATGCATTCCTTACAAACAAAAATAATCCTCCCACTCAAATTTAGAGGTGCAATGTCATTGGTTTGTCGTGACTGGAGCTTGTAAAAACGACTAAAATGCAGTCCGTGCTATTTGATATGAAAACGTATTAATCAAACCACATACCAAAACCATATATCATATTTCAAAAACGACTATAATGCAGGCCGTGCTATATGCTCCGAAAACATATTAATCAAACCGCACACCATGTACTAATTTAATTTTTTAGTTATTTTAATATCTTATGTGTTGGTCTGGTCAGAATTTCGAAGACCGCACTTGTCGGCCAAATGAATGAATGACCATAAGTGAAACTATCAGGTTCACATAACCTTTATTATACATACCACCTTTTATTATATTTTCTTCTGAAGATGGAAAAAATTACTTAATTGACTAAAACCATATAATTATATATTCATTTGAATACTATTTCTTTAACGTTCCGAGGCTCAAGTAACTGTTTCATGTAATGAAAACTGTTTCGTGTAATGTTTGCCATGTTCTCGACTGGCGCCAACCGCTGTCAAAGTGTCTAATGCAATGTTTGCTCAAATTCTCGTTTGTACGTTTGACCGCATTTATAATGTGTTGATAATAGATTATATTCTAATTGCTATATTGACTGAGTGGGACAGCTGGGCGGGAAAATATTTGGTTCGAGGTTATGACAGTACGAAAGAGATCAGTACAGAATGAACGAAGGCGACATATGACTCTTTCTGGCCATTTTATTTATATTTGTGGACGTGCGCTGGTACGAGAACTAATACGGGATTTGCCTCGCCTTTAACCACTATACTACTGAGCTAACTGATGGAATCTTCCCAACAACAACAACAACAACAAACAACAACAACAACAAAACAAAACAACAACAACAACAACAACAAAATGCCGTTTTGTGTGTTATCATGAAGCTCGTTAGCATTTCTCTGAATAGAATTGAAATACAATTATTAATATTTAAGGTTTTTTTCTGGGAATTCAGTAACAACGATCTAATCAGTGAGTGTCTTTTGGAATAATCGCTTTTGTGTGAAACCCTCCCATATCACATAATAAGACAGATAAATACCTCGAACCTCGGCTTTTATCCACAAAATTGAAAAAGCCTCGCTTCTCGGTATTTATCCCTTCCATATAGCTGCATGCCAAAACGAGATAATGAACATTTTCTTAAAGCAGATCTGTTTTCGATGTTGTGCGTAGCCCGAGATAGGGCGTTTGAAAGTCCTCAATAATATATGCACGTACAACTAGCGCATGTGATGATACTGTAATTGATCTACCTTATCCCACGCCCCTGATCAACTGGTGACCATGTTGACTGATATATTATATAAAGGTCGTGGCTAGATGAGATCCTCGCAAACAAGGTTTGGTTAGGTTTACGGTTAGCATTTGGGAAGACTTTGTAGAAATAAACACTCAAGTACCTTGGTTTAGGTTTAGGGTTAGTATTAGGGAAGACTTTGTAAAACCAAAGCCCTAAAATAGCACTAAACTAGCCCTAAAACTAACCAAACCTTGTTTGCGAGGATCCCATCTAGACACGACCTTATATAAAAGGAGCATTGCCGGACGCGATAGACATAAATTTCATTATACTTTTCGCATAACTTGAATTTCAATGTTAGCCTCGCTTCAAATGTGGAAAACTAGCGGATTATGACGTCTAACTAAAGTAAATAATGGGTTTAGAGCCTATTACTAACTATTATGCTATAACTATAACTATATTTTTTTCACGGGTTAAATCACTCTAAACTACCATAAAAAATTTAAACTTATGATGAATACAGTGACAATTCATAGATCCACAATTTGCTTGAGTAAACATGAAACAATTATTTGCGCACTGTATTTACACTGGAATATACAGAATGTCCGACAAACATCGTAGATTTCAGAAAGATTTACGACATTTACTGTTAGTAATGTACTCTTAGAATACATAAATTCCAAGACAGAGATATAAAGCTTTCAGCAATCTATGTATATTTACTTATTTATCTATCTATGCTGTATACTGAGAAAAACGTTTTTGGCTTGTTGGACGTAGCATCAACAACTAAGATGGAACACAATGGACAGTATGAGTAGTTTGCAGAAACGTTTGCCTTACATTCTTTCTCTGCTACGTTGTCGTTATTAGGGCAGAATGCCTATTGTTTCATAGATATTTCTCATTAACAAAATTTTGAACTTCAGTTTTCAGCGTTGACTCATTATAAATATTCATGTTTTAGTATAAGATCGCCAGGGATTGGTCCCTGAAATATCTAGGGGAAGCATATGTGGGGGGAAGTTTGAATCTTGGCCAGATGTTCTTCGAGGCCATAATCTGTGCGCCACTTTGCTTGTTTTTGCACTTTAATTTTGGTCGTTGATTTAGCTCACAATGCCATATTTGCCACACTATAATCGAGCCAGTTGAGCGCAGCAATTGAATTTGCATATCGTACGTTAATGTTTTGTCCATTGATTCTGTCCTTTGCTTTAGTTTTATGTTAGTGGCAGTTCTATACTTCGAAGAACTTCGACCGCAGGCAAGCAACTATTATGGCTTTGGCATGGTTTAGCATCCAATGATCTTATAATTAAAGTTATATAACAGTTGATATAGAGTCCTTTTTCTTCTTCCGTTCTACCTCTTAGTAACAAGTTTCAGACTTTTGTTTCCGCGGTCAAATTACTACTCCGTCGGGCGGATGCACCTTTTCTTTCTAAATAGAAACTTCTATACAGCAAACGAACTCTTGGAGTAAAACAGAATGCCAAAGCAATATACAGACCCTGAAGAGTGTTCAGGATTACAAAGGGATACATTAAATACTGGGATGTAAACGGTGCTACGAACCCAAACACCCATGTGAATCCCATCAACGCTGCAATTCTTGCGTATATTGCCGAGTCTTTTTGAGGACGATGCTGACTTGCAACCATCTGAGACTGGTTCTTTGTTGACCTTATGGCTTTCACAATAAGAAGGAAAAACACTGCATTGCAAAGTATTGATGCGATCACTGGTATGGCAAAGACGTACAGCGTGGCCCATGGATTGTTAATCCAACATCCTTTCTCACCACCATATCCAATGTCAACCACTCCAGATTGGTCTAAACCCACACAAGCTGATAAAACAATCATCAATGGGACCCAACCAACTGCTATGGTAAACGCAATGCGTCTCCGTCTCTCCTCTTGATCATTTTTAGCGAAGCGAAGAGGTGTGGTACTCGAAAATGACCTCCACGTGTCAAAGGCAATGAGGGACATCCACACAAATGAGGCAAGAAAACTGTAATGAAGCACTATTGCTATGGCAGTACAGCCTTTGCCAGTGAATGTCAGTCCTGATCCTACCAACCATAACAAGTGTGCTACAAGAAGAGCACAGGACAGGTTCATTAAGTTGATTCCAGGAATTGTCCTGAGAGTTGTGAACAGAGAGTAGGTGACCAGTACAAATACCAAACCAAGTACTGATATGGAAAATCCAATGTACGTCAACAAGGTTAGGCCAAGAGGGTTTTTGATGACTTTCTTTTGTTTTTCGATTGTTTTCGTAAGATTTGAGCATACTACTGGACTTGCATTTCTCCATGTATACTCTCCATACTCGTACAAACGACTTACAGCATTGTACATTAATGATCGATTAGGGAAAATTGTATACTCAGATTTTTGAAGAAAAATGTAGGTACCAGAGCAATTTCCTGCCACCAGTTGTCTACAGACCATGATGTAGCCAATAGGATGTGGATGTCCTTTGACTGTTCTCGAGCTGTTGGAAAAGTAGTTTTTTTGAGAAAGCAATTCTCCAGTTTGGTTGATGTACACAGAAGATGTACCTGGGATCACCTGGTATTCTGTAGGTGAATAGGTGTCGGCGAGAACACACGTCAGCGGTCTTACAGTGACTTTGATGGCATAAAACGAATATAGACCTATTGTCAATGGTATCTTTTGTGAGACTACGAGTTGAAGTAGTTTGGTTACATTTGTAGGTGGTTCTTCGTTCTGTTTGGGAATGCTTATGTCAAACAGAATCAGATAGAGTTGCTTTGTACTGTCAAGAAATTCAGGATTACTAAAAGAAGAAATTGCAGTTGAATTAATCATTAGTAATTTCGATAAGATGATAACAAAGTTTTCATTTGTTGTGAATAGACGAGAAGTAGAATTTACTCCAATGGCCTTTATCCACAATGCAACTCTATACGTCTTAACCGAGTTAGAGTTAACAGGGACAAATTTATGTCCTTCGCGGCAGGTTTTCAGAAACCAGTCATAGACCTCTCCATTTCTACAAGATGTAATCAGTGGAACTTTCTTTTTACTTGAGGAAAGTACTGAACCAATGTCTAAGATAAGGGAAAATGGTTTTGTTGAAAACTTTTCTTCACTTGATGGCTCCCATTGCTGCAAATCTGGTAGCCAGAGAGGGCCACATACAAATTGAAAGTTAGAATATCCATTGCATAATAAGCAATACGCATTTTTAAAGGTTTTTGTCAGAGGTTTTTGAGATATAATGGCAGATACGAGTCCATAGGAACCATTCATGCACTTGTTTGCCGTATCACCAGATTGTAGATTTCTTGAGCAGTTGTTCACAGAATCATAGCAGCGTCGTCCTGGTACATCAGCTTTTGATAAAACTGGTGATACACAATTTTCGAAAGCGAATTTTATTATATCTTCTTGTGTTGCCTTTTTAGGCGGTGATATCGTGCACTGGAATTCTAGAGGATAAAATTCCATTTGTTTCTGTTGGTATCCATGACACTGAGCACAAAATCGGTTGGCGAAGGTCTTGTTGTCAAAGGTATTAACAGGCAGCACATCTCGATAATTCTCTTGGGTAATTTCGGCAAAACTAGTGTTACAGGATTTTCTAACCATTTGGTTTGTCCAGGTTTTGGGGCATGACGCAATCATCCAAATATCATACCTAGTACAAGACCATTGATCATCTGGAACTTTCCAAACTGTATCGGCGTCGCCTGGGCTGCCTCCATGACAATATTTCACGTAGTCATGGCAACAGTCTTTGAAATAGTTGCAATATGGATCACACGAGCATTGGAAGCTCTGTGTACTTCCCCCAGGATCTCTCATTTGTAAACACCTGTTTTTACACGAAAGGAGATCGGATGAGCAAGTAATGTCTGGGAGTATCGAGTTTCCTGCAGCTCGACGTTTTCGTTCTTGAAAGTAGACATCTTCAAGTCTCCTTCTGATAATGAATTCACTTGATCCAGACCCAACGTGGAATGTTTTTGCATTATGTGATATTTTGAATTTTTTGTAAGACTTGTTAGTGTTGGAAGTTGGCCGTTGAAAATTGAGTTGGTCGTCCGAGTTCTTCGAATCATCCTTCATCACGCTCAAATCCTGGTCTTTAGTCGACTTTCCCATAGGAAACATTTCGAAAAAATCCAGGTTTTTAGATGCACTTCCTTCTTCGCATTCATTTGAGGTAGTTTTCAATGGTGTTTGAGGACAAATGCAAACGCAAAATGTTCCAATAAGAATGGCAGCCAAAAACATGACTGCCCACATTTGCTTCAATACCAACGTTGTTAGTTAACTGCTGCTCGATGAACAAGCTAGAAGTTAGAGTTTGGAATGGCTTTTCGCGTGGCTTTTACAAACCTCAGGGTATCAAGTTCGGTTTTTCCTTTCAAATGAAATCAGTAACCACATTGGTACTTTTTTTGTTTTCAATTCAACTGTCGCCCAATTATTTCACGATGACAGCATTATAAATGAGTTAACGAATGATGGTGATCTAGCAAGTGACATTTAAACGGTTTTCAATAAAATTCCGAGTCTTCTTGATCACAACAAACCGCTGTCTACATACAGGGCTATTAATGGGGTAAAAGGTAAAAGGATAGAACAGAATATAATTAAAGAATAAGAGGTTAAATTTGGAACCTTTTACAAATTTTTAGGTCAGTTTTACCCATTTTAATTCTTATTATGATTACTGATCGCCTGTATAACAATAAGAGGTTATTCCTTTGAAAATGTCATTTTTAAATTTAGCATTCGTTAATATTTATGATTATATATTTTAGTAACACAACTGTGCAGTAAAAACAATTCTTGATTAAAATTCAAATCAAATTAGATCATGGATCTGCGTTACATATCCGGCTTTAATTTGAGAACATGTCGGTGACGCCAATACTTAGTTATCACCACTTTATTCATCCATCCATCCATTTCTATCTATATTTTCGCTTTTACTTTTCCTTAGCTGCTCAAGACTTCTATAAACGTATCTAGGTGACAATTTAAGCTTATATTTATTTTTTAATTGATAGTAGCGACGAAAAAAATCCGTTAATTTTGCACGTTTTTTGTCTCGCATCAAGGTAAAATAATTATTTGTAATTACTATATTTTCTTTGATTATTCCGCGCCAAATAGGCGTCTTATCCTTTATTGTTTGCCCGAATTCCCATTTTGTTAAACCATTTACAACATGTTTGCATAACCGTGATAGATGATATGAATATGATACTAGTTTCTTGTAGTCAGTGGCGTAGCTACCATTGCGCACATATACACGCACATGCGTTCCTTGAAATCTGGGAATATCGTAGCAAACTATTTAATATCTCTCGAATCATTTTCTCTTAATCGAGTTGGCTTTTCTTTGGCGGTGCGTATCTCTGAAAAAAAAAATCCTGGCTACGTCACTATATAGTTTTGCTTTTGAATGGAGCACTGTTTAAATAAAGAAAAATAGTGCAGTGTTTTGTTCAATCAAAAGCTATGAGTCCACAGTCCGCGTGGTTTATGATTTGATAAAACACTATTAGCGCATTCATCAAGTTATTGTACCAAAACGTATGATTTATTAATGAGATTTTGAAACAAAGTTTAAATAGATATAATTCCATGAATTATAATTTGTCCAAAGGGATAAACGTAACTTTGTACGTTTATCATATGAAAACAATAAAAAGGATATACAGCCAGACCTCTATTAAGCGGCCATCTATCCCATTACCCTTTCTACAAACGTTCTTCAAAGCGACATGAGTGTATCCCATTACCACCCTCTATTTAGCGGCCACTTATTTCATTACCACTGGCCCTATATAAAGCGGCCACTTATCCCATTACCACTGACCCTCTATTAGGCAGTCACCTATTCCATTACTACCTTCTATAAAGCCGCCACCGTACCTATTCCATTATACCACCACCTATTTAACAATTAGACCTCGAGGCCGAATGGACTACGAGTCAATAGCCCATGAGGCCGTAGGCCGAATGGGCTATTCAAACTCGTAGTCCATGAGGCCGAGAGGTCTAATTGTTTTAGTATTCACCAACATATTGGGCCAAAGGTGAATGAGACTAAACAAAACAAAGAGAGAAAAATGTTTTATTGATATTATTACTTGCGCTTCCTCTCAACTCGGGCTATCACCAATAGCCCGAGGTTAGGGAGCCAATCAGAATGCAGGATTTGTAATAGCCCTTATGTTGGTGAATACTAATTAGCTATAGCGGCCATCTATTCCATTGCCACACTCTATACAAAGCGGCCACCTACTCCATTACCACCCTCTATTTAGCGGCCACCTATTCTATTACCACCCTCTATTTAGCGGCCACCTATTTTATTACCACCCATTCAATTTAACGACCAATTGGTCGCATCCAATGCAAAACGATGGTTTCTCTAGAACTGTTTTAATTGTTTTCTATCAAATGGCCACTTAGCAATTGCAAGGATAACAAGCTTACTGGAGGTTCTACTGTAATTCATCTTTTTTGTGATTCATTTTTGGTTTCAAACTCAAAAAGAATTGGTTTCAATCTCGGGAGATTGTTGTCTCCCGACATGCAATATGGATTGGATTTACTCAAGCGACTAAAAGATTCCGATATAATGAACGATATCCATCGCGTGCTTTTGCGATGAAACCGAGAGGGTTTTTAATTAAAAACGTTCCCTAAGGAAATAACATTATTGGTGAAACAGGTGCTAAAGTTTATCCAAAGGGCCCCCTAATCAAACAGAATTTTTTTTTTAAATAAAGGTAATAAAAATGTACCTAAATCGTCGTTGTTTAGTCTTGTTATTTGCGCGTGCATGTGTAATATTCTACTTGGGCTTCCTGTGGAAAGAGCGCGTGCTCTGCTTTTTATAAATCAGTGTTGTCAAGGCAAATGGCGCACAAAAACACATCGACGGTCTAGCTTGTTAGGCGCCTTACAACATTTTCCTTACACAGGATACTCACGAAGCCTGCGCACGGTGAAGCATCACAGGAAGCCCAAAAATAATATTCCATATATATGCGCGCGCGCAAAAGACTAAAACATTTATGAATGGTTAGGGGGCCCTGTGGTTTATCTTCAAATGGAATTTCCTAAGACGAATTTGAAGACATTTTCATTGCCGAAACTATTATTTTTTTAGTGCAGTATCATTTTTTGCTGTCCCCTGGTTACCTAAGTTCATCAGTGATATCATTACGATACAATGGATCGAAGTAGTAAGAGCATTGGCCTCGTAATCCGATGGCGCCGAGTTCAAGTCCACTCTGGCACCAATGAGGCTGAATTCTCGGTAATCTGTATTTCAAATTCAGCTTCTCGACCATACTTGTACATAGCAACTGGTTTTCCTCCTGGTTATTTGGGATTCTTAGCTATTTATGTTTCTTTAGAGATTATTATGTGTTCAGCTCATGATTTCACTCAGCATGTAAAACGCCATTAATCATGGGCTTTGAGAAAATGGCGGTATACAAATCTTCCTCATTATTATTATTATAATTGATAATAATGAAAGACGCCAATGGTACGATTTTCCTCTTCGAACCAAATAGTGTTACACCGTAGCATGTAACTAAAAATTATTACACTTTCAGTGTTCGCCATTTTATCGGACCTTATCGGACTCAAATTCCTTAACCCTAATTGCTTGTACAACCTCCAATTATAAAGTACCTTTACAGATTGTACCTCTTTATTGGTATTTTGATGCTCTGTGTTCCGTAAAGTAACTAAAGATGTCAAATAGTGGGGTTTTGAAACGCAGGAAAATTGTTGTATAAAGAAAACAGTACCGTCAGTGAGTTTCTATAACTAATTAGTATTCTTTATATAAAGCATACTAATGAACTCTTTAAAAAAGAATTAAAAAGAGTTCATTAGTATGCTTTATATAAAGAATACTAATTAGTTATAAAAGCTCACTGACCGTACTTGTTTTCTTTACCCAACAATTTCCCTGTGCTTCAAAGCCCTCACCACTTGACACATTTAGTTAGTCTATGGAATATAAAGCACCAAAATACTAAGCGCTGATTGGGCGAGTGAGTGTGATCATTTTCTAAATATTCTTAAATTACACTTTCGTATCGGAAACCGTTCTGCTCCTTGTATTAAACGTTGATATTCTATTCTTATAATGAAACTTTATATACAACAACCTGACTCTTCGAGTAAAACAGAATGCCACAGCAATATACAGACCCTGAAGAGTGTTCAGGATTACAAAGGGATACATTAAATACTGGGATGTAAACGGTGCTACGAACCCAAACACCCATGTGAACCCCATCAACACTGCAATCTTGGCGTATATTGCTGAGTCTTTTCGAGTTTGGTGCTGACTTGCAACCATCTGAGACTGTTTCCTGGATATCATTATTGCTCTCACAACACAAAAGAAACATATTCCATTGAAAACTATAGAGATTGCGACTGGTATAGCAAAGAAATAAAGATTGGCCCATGGGTTGTTGATCCAGCAGCCCCTCTCACCACCATAACTTATGGTGACAACCTCAAATTTGTCTAGAAGAACACAAACGAAGAGGAAGATTACCAGTGGAAACCAACCACAAAGCATTAATATCGCTGCTTGCCTTCGTTTACGTTGTTTGTTATCTATCGCTGACCGACCTGATTTACTAGAAAACGCTCTCCACGTATCGAAAGCTATGATAGACATCCACAAAAATGAGGCAAGAAAACTAAAATGAAGCACTATTGCTATGACAGTACAGCCCTTGCCAGTGAATGTCAGTCCTGATCCTACCAACCACAAAAAGTGTGCTACAAGGAGAGCACAGGAGAGGTTCATCAAGTTGATTCCAGGAATTGTCCTGAGACTTGGGAACAGAGAATAGGTGATGAGCACAAATACCAAACCAAGTACTGATATGGAAAATCCAATGTACGTTAAAATGGCTAAGCCTGGGAGCCAATTGGCTGTCCTATCTTTCTCGTGTTGCACAAAGGTGATTGAAAAATGTGTGCATACCACTGCTGTCCCATTTCTCCAAGTATAATCTTCATAGTCGTAAAGGCGACCTGTCGAAATGTACATTAAAGATCGATTTGGGAAAATGGTGTACTCATGTCGTTGAAGAAAAATATAAGCGCCAGAACAATTCCCTGACAGCAATTGTCTACAAACCACAATGTTTCCAAAAGGCTGTAGGTGACCTCGGACCATTCTTGAGTTATTTGAGAAATAATCTTTCCGTGTCAATAATTTACCAGTTTTATTGATGTAGATAGAAGACGTATCAGGAAAAACCGCATATTCCTCGGGTGAATATGTCTCTGCAAACACACACGTCAATGGTTTGGACATAATCTTCACGGCAATAAACGTGAAATTGCCCATTTTTATTTGAAGTGTGTTTAGTGATTCGGTGAGTTTCAACGCATTTGTTATATTGTGTCTTAGTTGTTTTACGAGATATGGCATATTGAGATCGAAAAGCCCCAAATATGTATGTCTCATTGAGTCAAGGCAAATCCAGTGGATATTAGTTATGGCTGTTAAGTCGACCGACAAAGCTCTTGAAACAGCTTCAACAAGATTATTTTCTGTAATACTCAAACAACCAATTCGAACCCGCACAAAATGAGATGATTGATGCTTAAACCAAATAGCCACTCGGTATTTACTCAGATTGGAAATCACAGGAACAAATTGCTGTCCTTTGCGGCATGTTTCTAAGTAAGAGTCGTAAACTTCTCCGTTACTACAGGATAATGTTACTGATTCACTGTTCGCTTTTTCTGGTGAGACTTTGCTAATGTCCAAAATCAAAGAGAATGGACGTGTCCCTAACTGTAAAGGAGATTTCATCTCTTTTCTGTGTGTGGGGCCACATTGTAAGGTACCAGCCAACCAACATTGAGCACAATACAGGTTTTTATATTCCATAGTCGAAATCCGGTGTCTACGATATACCAGCGCATATGAGCCATTTTCACATTTTTCTCGAATTCCCGCCAAATTAAAAGGACATTTGTTGATCAGCCTTGGATTTGGACAGTATCTTCTTGCTGTGCCGTTCCTTGGCTTAATAGGTAGTACGGCACAATTTTCAAAAATAAATTTCATTCTTTCTCTCAGTGCTACTTGTCTGAGTGGAGAAATCGTACACTTAAAGCCAAGAGGATAAAATTCCATTTGCTTTCGTTTGTATCCATGACACTGAGCACAGAATCGGTTGGCAAACGTTTTGTTGTCAGGGGTAGTAACAGGCAATACATCAGCATAATTCACATGAGTCATTTTGGCAACAGTGCTACAGGATTTACTATCATTTGAATTTATCCAAGATGTTGGGCATGACGCGATCATCCAAATTCCAATTCTGCTGCAAGACCACCGTTCATCAGGAACTTTGACAGTTGTGTTTGAAGATTGATGTTTTAGGCAATGCGTTGCGTAGTCATAGCAACAGTCTTTGAAATAGTTACAATATGGACCACAAGAACAACGAGCTTTATCTTCAGTGCTTCCTCCAGGATCTCTGGTTTTTAAACATTTGTCCTTACAGGAAAGGTGGGGAGATGTGCAAGTTACGTTTGGAAGAGGGGGCACAAATCGGCGTTTTCTTTTCTGGGCCAAGTGTTCTTGCTCTTTCTTCTCTTTAGGCGCTGATCCAATCTCGCCTTGCTTTCTTTTCTAACTGCTTTCCTTCGCGTCCTTGATGATGACGAAGTTTTATCCTTCCCTTATTACGGAAGCTTGATGAAGCATCTTGCAAACGTCGCTGCCATTCTTCCTCATTTTTATTGCCAATAGGTACATGTTCACCTTCCTCTTTCTCTTGAGTTGATGGAGCACTTTGTCGTTGGACGGAATTCTTCATTTTCAGACAAGAAACCATTGTCCAGGTTGTTTCTTGGTAGTTGATATCTTTCATCATTTAGATATTCTGCATGTACATGTGGACTTTGAAATTGGAGAATAAAAGACAGTGCAAGCGAAAACATTGATAAGGTTTACCATCTTCAGGGTTGTTCGTTATATGTATGAACGTTAAAAAGTACTAAATCCATGTCTATTCATCTTTAAATGTCTGCGATATTGACAATGAAAATTTCATGTCGAAATGAATAAGGCTTTCACTTTGTTAGAAATACAAATAAAAAGGCGGCAGTTTAAAGAAGAAACCACCCAATCACATTGGTAGCTTGGCAGTCTATTTCTAAAATTATCACAATTGAAAATTTAATCAAGCTGTTAAGGTGTTAAACAACTAATTTGATCATCTTTTATTTACGTCCACCATGGTGGCTAATTTCAACCAAGCAAAAACAACTGGGTATTTTTGACACGATGATGCTTTGACGCAGAAACCCTAACTGAGAGAGCCAGCTTTACATCTTGGTGACGTATTTTTTAAGAGGCAAACCCAATTTGATATACCAAGTTGGTTCCTTAGATACCAGTTAGTTGAGATACTATTCATATAAATTACAGTCAAAGATTCATTGTTCGTCAGTTTTTCAGTGATAATGGTTTGTACATGAATCTTGATGGTTATCAGAAGCAATATCCAAGACCATATGTCATTTTTTTCTTTGGTTCTTTAGCTTCTGACTTATACAAATTAATCATATTTTTGACAACAGAACACGTAACACAATAAATCGTGTTAATTGGTACTCGTAACGTTTAATGAGCAAGTTTTTATCTCTTTTTCTTTCAGGGCCTACTTCAGGACCATAAGTTGCCTTAAAACGTCTCAAAACGCCTTAAAATACACAATGTAGCCTAAAGTAGCCTTAGGTTAATTTCAGTTAATTCAATAAGTTGCCTCAGAATGCCTTCAAACGCCGTAAAACGCTTTAAAAATTACACAAATTTCTTCACGTGTTATTAAAACGCCTTAAATTGCATTAAGTTGTTGTAAAAAACGGCGACAAAAAAAAGGACCCGGGATAGGCCTATTTTTTTAAAATTTTATTTTTATTCGCCATTCATATATATTTACAAAAGATTTTTTTTTACAATATCTATAGAACAAAAGATTTTTTTTTTACAATAATTATATAACAAAGATGGCAAGGAAGCCTCTTGAAGCCATTAGGCTTATCAAAAGCAGAGAGCCTATTTGAATCAGGTGAATGTACACCTGTTTCAAAAATCGTTGTCGCAGCAAGTCCTCGGTGCACACTCCAAGACTGCAATGAAGATTTATCCCTACTAATATAGGAGCATCCTCTCACATGTAAACGGCCCTTAGAATGTTCAACAAGGAACTATCACACAAGGAAAGACAATAGCAACCTCATAAACAACTACCCAGTTGCAGTCTTGGAATGTGCACCGAGGACTTGCTGCGACAACGTTCTTTGAAATAGGTGTATATTACACTGGAAACCAGAGGTTAATGCTTATAACATTTATGACAATGTATTAAAATGTTATATCTTTGTAGTGCTCAATTGGTATGTGTTCAAGACCAACTCTGTTTTTACCTGTCCAACGTTTTCCCCTTATACACTCGATTGCAGAAAGGTTGTAGTATACATGTATACAAATATCTAATTTATTCAGTATACCTGAATGAAATGCAATTTGTAAATATGTGCTTACAATATCCGAAATATAGTTTTTTGATCCTGTGAGAGTTTAGAAAGACTAAAAATATATTTTGGCAGGCATTGCATGCAGACAATGCTGATTTAAGCAGTATTTTAATTTGGGTTTGGCATCTCATTAGATATTTGTATATATATATTTGTATAAATGTAGACTACAACCTTTCTGTAATCGAGTGTATATGCATTTATATATTACCCTGGAAACCAGAAATGAATGCTTAACTTATAACATTCATAACAATATATTAAAATGTTATATCTTTGTAGTGCTCAATAGACCATTTCACGGTTGTCGTGGCTCAACCTCAGCCTCGATACCGTGTAATATATTCTCTAGAATTGGACTACAGCCCGTGGAATTTTAAAGTGTTTGGATTGTTTGTTGATGTGTGCATTCCTTACCTTACCATGGCTACAGTCGATTTCTAAAGAATATATTACACGGCTGTCGAGGCTGAGGTTGAGCCACGACAACCGTGAAATGGTCTATTGGTATGCGTTCAAGACCAACTATGTTTTTACCCGTCCAACGTTTTTCCCTTATATATGCATTTATGCGATAAACTGATCAGACTTGAAATAATCATTGAATTATTAACGCATACACAGTCAGGTGATATTGTACACATTATATATGTACAAACGACTTTGCATTGGAACTGATCAAAAATGAATATTGATCTTATAAAGCTTAAGTGAATGTTCGTTAACAGCTTAATCTCTTCCTCGTGCCCTTGGTTCAAGTGGTTTCCCTTTTAAAATTGGATGATAGGAACAAACGTTTTCTTAAATTTGCTAGGACTTCATTGTATTCCTACCTCTTCTTTCCCAGCATTATACCAATTTCAGCATTACACCCATTTCGAGTTCTCTGTTGTTGTCTTAGCTTAGTTAGATACTATTGATTTAATACATTTATGTATTCCTTTCCTTTCCACTTCATGGTTACAAAATACTAAAGAGCAATTAAAACATGCCACTCTGAAATAATTTTTGAATAGATAAAAAAAATGCCTCAAATTCGTACATTTATTAAAGTGCGTACGTACGTTCAGTTGCAAATTTTTAGCAAAGCAATTATTTAGCAAACTGAAACAAATAGCTTCATTTTACCTTTTTGTGGTTATTCATAAAAGTTCAGCGCAGGGAAAAATACTTAAAGTGGCACGACGATGAAATTAGCACCCTTATTATTATTATATTTGTTGGCATCCTTATAGCATTCATATTAACAAGCCAAAGCGATTTTGTCATACGATAAAAAGAACGTCCTCAAAAGGAGCTATTTTCCTTTGCTTTCATGAGCCGCCATTATTCAAAGGAGCACTTGGAACAAAAATTTATAACGAGTGAAAATGACTTGAAATTTAGTCAAACTGATAATTACAGCCCCAATTACCACCACAAAGCAACATTTTCTTTTTATTTAGAAGAGTCGGATAGAAATTGTTAAGTATTTTAGCATCTAAATGAATTTTTTGAAACTGACGTTATATGACGTCAATTTCTCAACACAATTGTTCTCTTAGGTTTTAAACGCAAAATTCTCCGTGATAATGTGCTTAAAATGCTTTTTTGGCGGAGAGTAGCAAGTTGTTTAACTATATTCATTTTCTGATAAAAATGATAAAAAATAATCAGTTTTTTCACTTTTCATTAATTTGGCCTTTTAAAGTGCCAGGAGAATTAATGGCGGACGGCATTCAGAGAAAATTCAACTCAAAGTTTTAGGTATACGATTTCCTCTCCCTCAACAACAACAACAACAACAACAACAGCAACAATAACAACAGCAACAACAACATGAAGTTGGGTTTTACTTAGTAAATGAAAAAACGTTTGCCATTTCAAACACGTTGTGTTTCGTCTAACCAGTAACTATACGTAACTACAACCACAAGGGATGACGTCAACTGTGAAAAATGTTGTCCAATTTAATATTAAAAGTTCCAAGACACAACTTTCATTTCATTATTAAGGCAACCTGAGCACGAGTTACCCTGCGCCCAGGGTCTAGTTTGTCTTAAATTTGTCGTTTAGTATTCATTTTTTCTCCGCCCACTGAGTAAATATTTAAATATAAATCATTAAGCACTAATAATCGATAATGTAGTGCTGAAGCCTTAGAATTAGGACTTCGGCTACGCTTCGTATATTACTAGTTGCTTCATCGGCTGTCAAATCCCAGTAAAAATATTAAAATATTAAAAAATTCCAGAATGATTTTACACATTTTTTACATACTTCGTTATTTTTTCATTTAACATGCCGGTTATTTTACGTTGTTTGAAAAGTTTAAGATAACTTTTTCCAAATCATTAATGATGAATTATTTCTCTAACGTCATCCTTACCTAACAACAATAGAGTCGATTTTGTTTTGGGAAAGTTCATGCAGGCCATGCCTAGCTTGTGGTAGAAACGGCCATTATATATTGCAGGGCGAAGCAAATTTCATTCCATTCAAGAAACTAGACGCCTAATAGGCGTTTAGTCGGGCTACCTATTTAATATAGTGAAATATCACTAACAGCTGTGCAGAAAATTGGGGAATGGAAGCTTTTACAAGCCTGCTTTGACTTGTCAGTAGTTTATGATCGCAAAAACGCACAACAGGAACTTCCAGGAGGGGGACATTAATAATCAAAACCGCACAAATGATCGTCAAAAACCGCGACTAAATTCCCAAAAAACCGAAACTGCATCTGAAAAATCGCGCTTTTCTATCATAAGTGATACAAAAACTGGAAACTGAAAAATCGCAAAGATAATTGGAATTTACCGAAAACTGCACCTCCAGTCCGCAAAAACCCCAGGCACCCAGGTAATCATTTAGAGGGGAGAAAAAATAGCTTAAAACGCTTCAAAACCAGAAAAAAGCATACAAAAAGATGAAAAGATAATATTTACTACATAACAAGGCGAAAAAAAAATTTTTTTTATACCAGGATTCGAACCCGAACCCTCTGCTCTAAATGATTGCCTGGGGTGCCTGTGCAAAAACTTCAAAATCCGTGAACGCAGGTCTCTAGAAAACCACTAAACCGTGGGCAAAACCCGTAAAACCACGTTATAATTGCATGCGAAAACTGTCAATCCCAATGGCCCCCTTCTCCCAGAGCTAGAGTAGAAGAGAAATCGAGAGAACTGTGTCAGCTGACTGGCGTATTTTCTTAAAAAAGCAGCTTATCTAACATGATCACAACAAATATGAACATCTTTGATTCATGGCTAGTGTTTTTTTATCAGTTCAAGAGAATAAAATTGGTTTAAATTAGTCAATAAATAAACATTGCACTAAATGTCAAGTTAATAATACAAAATATCATTTGCTTAATTGTATATTCTTCCGTATTTTGCACTTTAAAAAACCCGGCCTTACTCATTCATATCACGTGGCTGACATTGAATGCCCTATTTTACGTTATTTCCATGCTATAATTATCGGAGATAAATTGATGAAATATCGAGTAGAACAAATGTATCTTACATTGTTTATAGCTAGGTCAGAGGTTGAATCGTTTTCAAGTACTGATTAAACTGCCATCCTGTCTTGAGTTTTTGTTCTTGGACAATCCAAAAACATGATAAAATCTGGTAAAATTGAGAAATCTTGTGTCGGCCATGTTGATCACTTTCAATCCCTCGCGACGATTTCCGACCACAGGAAGCCTCTGTAATTTTTCATGACTATAAAGGCTTCTGGGTGATCTCTGGTGATCTCTTAGGGATCTGCCTCGTTTTCATGGCCCATATCCGACGTTGATAGATAGGATCTTTGGATCGAAAGGTAAACCTAGAGTCGCGCTACCACAGGTAGCCCGACTAAAAAATTGCTTCAAGATCAATACACTTTGACGTCCTTAAAACAGTCACTGAATGTGTGATCAAACGAAACCCGTAACAATTTGAACGCCTTAGCTATAGCAGCAAGTGTAGCTCAGTTCGTTAGTGCGCAGCGTTCTGATGCGAGAGGTCCCGCCGAATTGGATCCCAGTGACCTCACACTTGTTTCGACTTCTAGATCTTTCCATTCTGTGTAGCTTTAAGTGGCTCTAAATACCCTTAAAACGGAGCATCAACGAATAGAGGGGGCGAAAAGCAGTCCGTCCGCTTTCTGAAAGATTCTAAAGCTTGCATGTGCTAAAGGAACTATCGACGCTAAATATATAGTCCTTTACGTAAGTAACGTCTATTTATCTTTATATTACATTTTCGTATTGGAAACCGTTCTACTACTCCTTGTATTAGACGTTGATACTCTGTTCCTATAATGAAACCTTATATATAACAACCTGATTCGTCGAGTAAAAAAGAATGCCACAGCAATATACAGACCCTGAAGTGTGTTGAGGATTACAAAGGGACACATTAAATACTGGGATGTAAACGGTGCTACCAATCCAAACACCCATGTAAACCCCATCAACACTACACTGCTTGGTGTATATATATTGCCGAGTCTTTTTGAGACTGCTGCTGACTTGCAACCATCTGAGACTGTTTCCTGGATATTCTCATTGATCTCACAGCACAGAGGAAACATACTCCATTGAAAACCATAAAGATTGCGACTGGTATGGCAAAGAAATAAAGGTTGGCCCACGAGTTGTTGATCCAGCAGCCCCTCTTACCACCATAACTTCATGGTGACAACCTCGAATTTGTCTAGCAGAACACAAACGAAGAGGAAGATTGCTAGAGGAAACCAACCACAGAACATTAATATCGATGGTCTAGATCTTCTTCGTTTGTCATCTACGCTGACCGACAGGATCGGATTTACTTGAAAACGCTCTCCACGTATCAAAAGCTATGATGGACATCACAGCTGTACGGAGAGTTCTTTCAGTCGGCAAAGCTGCCAGTCAGAACTTCGCAAAGCTTCTTTATGAAGTTTCTTTATGTTTCTTTATGAGTACTGTCAAACACTTCCTGGAAAACAAGTGCTTTCATCATTAGTCATGATTCATGATTTGGTAGAACTGAAAAAATGGCTAGACAGTAATAAACTGAGCCTCAATGTCATGAAAACTAAATGCATGTTTATAGGCACAAGGCAGAAAGTTTCAACATTACCCGCTGAGCCCGATATTAGTCTTGACGGGACGGCTATTGAGCGTGTAATGACCTATAAGTGCCTAGGTGTGCATTTGGATGAACGACTCACCTGGGAAACACATGTTTCGGAGATTTCAGCTAAAATATCAAAAACGCTTGGTGCTCTAAGACGACTCAAACCAATTCTTCCCCAACAGGTGCTGATCACGATTTACAAATCGTTGATCTTACCATATCTAGATTACTGTAGTGCTGTTTGGGGTAATTTTGGTAAGGGTCTCGCTACAGACCTCCAAAAACTACAAAACAGAGCAGCCCGTATAATTACTGGGGCTGACTACAGTGTTCGATCTACTCAGATTCTTCATAATCTAAACTGGCTGACTTTAGAAGAGAGACGTTCTCAACAATTTAAAAAGCTCATGTTTAAAACAACTAATAATGATGTACCGGAATATCTTTACGAAAATTTTACTCGAATTAATACGGTACATTCTCACAACTTAAGAGGCGTTAATGACAATCTTTTCATTCCAAGGCCTCAAACTGAAGCGCTCAAAAAGAGCTTTGTATATCGAGGAGCTTGCTTATGGAACAGTCTCCCTACTAAAGCAAAACAGGCCACCACTTTAAGTTCCTTCAACAATAATCTTCAGTAACCATTTGATGTGTATTTTTATATATAATTTTAATCTTGGAAATCGTTTTTCATTTAAGTATAAGTAGATTAGCAAATTAGTATTTATTTTCCTTAGCAATTTTTTACACGGCTCAAAGGGAGAGCACTTGTAAAGTTAGTGATTTGACACCGTGTTTAAATAAAGTTCATTCATTCATTCATTCATTCATTCATTCATTCATTCATTAGTGTAGTACATATCATGAGCCAAGACTACAACTACTTCGTTGCTCTTTTGATGGCATCGAAAATTGAGCGGGCCAAGAGTTTTGTTCAACTTCACTTTAAAAACTGTAAGTATTACTTTTCCTCGTGATGTTTTGTGAAAGTTTTGATTATTCATGCTTTAAGGACACTCCTTCCAAGACCTGATAACAATATTGTATTTGTGAAAGATTTAGCAGACAAAATTAAAGCTCTTTCCTCGTGGTTTAACAGAGCAAAAACAGCCGTGTGAAAAGAAGTATGTCTAAATAATTTTTGTTTTGATTGTTTTTTCAATGAAAAATGTCGAAATTGCCAATTGCCAATAACGACGACAATAATGACGGTCATTTCTATGCTGCATGAAATCTGATATTTGAAGGCGTAAAGACAAGAAAACACCTACAACTTATTCGCCTTTTTCATAAATGAAAAATCAGTCAAAACTTTATAGTTTGTAATTGCTGGTGACTGATTTGACAGTTTGAATGTATTTAACTTATAAATGGGATTATTGTGTCCGTCCGATAATTTGAGGCGAAACTCGAGAAAATTCAAGTTATTTGCTTTGTACATCTATGCGATTCCTTTCCTATCCATTGCATGGCTGTAAAATACTAAAGAATATCTTATACACTGAGCAATTAACCAGACCGCTAACCGGTAACTATATGTATAGGGGTTTACAGTTTGGTGTTTACAACTCTTCTAATTCTTGTTGTCAACGTCCACGTACTCTTTGTAGAATGAAGGCATTTGCACAACAACCTGACTCTTTTTGTAAAACAAAATGCCACAGCAATATACAGACCCTGAAGAGTGTTGAGGATTACAAAGGGATACATTAAATACTGGGATGTAAACGGTGCTACGAACCCAAACACCCATGTAAACCCCATCAACACTGCAATTCTTGCGTAGATTGCCGAGTCTTTTTGAGAACGATGCTGACTTGCAACCATCTGGGATTGTTCTCTTGACTTCTTTAAAGCTACAACGATAAGGACGAAGAACACTGCATTCCATATCAACGAAATGGCCACTGGTATGGCAAAGAAATACAGGTTGGCCATTGAGTTGTTAATCCAGCAACCTTTTTCACCGCCGTATCTTACTGTAACTACAGCCAATTGGTCTAGCAAAACAGACACAGACACAAAGATCGACACTGGAAACCAGCCATATAACATTAAAATTATGATCTTTCTTCGTCTCCCCTTTTTGTTAACCACATATGATCGGCAGGAATGACTAGAAAATGCTCTCCACGTATCAAAAGCGATGATGGACATCCACATAAACGAGGCAAGAAAGCTGTAATGAAGCAATATTGCTATGACAGTACAGCCTTTGCCAGTGAATGTCAGTCCTGATCCTACCAACCATAATAAGTGTGCTACAAGAAGAGCACTGGAAAGGTTCATTAAGTTGATTCCAGGAATTGTCCTGAGAGTTGAGAACCGAGAGTAGGTGACCAACACTACTACCAAACAAAGTACAGATAAGGAAAACCCGATGTACGTCAAGATGGTCAAACCAGGGGGCTTGTTGATGGAACTAGTTTTCATGTGTTCTTCATAAGTCCTTGTAAAATTTGAGCACACCATTACAGTTCCATTTCTCCACGTGTAGTCACCATATTCGTGAAGATGACCTGATGCCTTGTACAATAAAGATCGATTGGTGAACATTGAGTATTCATATCGTTGAAGGAAAATGTAAGCGCCAGAACAATTCCCTGAAAGCAATTGTCTACAGACAACGATGTTCCCCATAGGCTGTGGTTGACCTCGAACCATTGTTGAATTGTTTGAGAAATAATCTTTCGATGTCAATAATTCACCAGTTTTATTGATGTAGATGGAAGATGTCCTCTGAAACAATCGTATATTCCCCAGGTGAATAAGTATCTGCAAGAAAACACGTTAGGGGTTTAATAGTAATTTTGACAGCGTGGAATATTAAAAAGCCCATTTTCACACGAAGGCTGGTCGGTGATTCGGTGAGTTTCAATACATTTGTTGCATTACCATCTTCATTGTCATTTGGGATCATATCGAAAAGCATCAAATATGTTTGCCGTTTTGGGTCAAGGCAATTCCAGCTAATAAAATTGATGGTCGTCGAGTTGACCCTCAGTGCTTTAGAAATATCTTGAACAAGAAGGTCCTCGGGAAACAAAACACAAAACGAACTGGACGAAAATTGGGCAGCATATTTTTTAAACCAAACAGCCACTCGGTACTTCTTCAGGTTGGAAATTACAGGAACAAATTGCTGTCCTTTGCGGCATGTCTCTAAGTAGGAGTCATAGACTTCTCCATTCCTACAAGACAACGTGACTGAGTTACTGTTCTCTTCTTCTAGTGAGGATTTCCCAATATCCAGTATCAACGAGAAAGGACGTGCTGCATGATCAAGGATTCCCTTTGCAATTAGTGGTCCGGGTCCTGGCCCACATTCTAATTGATAAAGCGTTGGATCCAAACCATTACATTTTGCACAATGTATGTTTTTATAGTTTTCTCTCTCTTTTCTAACATATACCAGCGAATACGAAGCGTTTTCACACTTTTTTCGAGCATCAATTAGTGAAGAAGAAGAACATTTGTCCACTGGAACATTTGTGCAATATCTTCTTACTGTACCGTTCTTTGGTTTTATGGGTAATAGAGCACAATGCTCAAAAATAAACCTCATTTTTTGTTTGGCTGTTACTTGCTGAGGCGGTGAAATCGTACACTTAAAGCCAAGGGGATAAAATTCCATTTGCTTTCGTTGGTATCCATGACACTGAGCGCAGAATCGGTTGGCAAACGTTTTGTTGTCAGGTGTAGTAACCGGCAGTACATCAGCATAATTCTCATGAGTCATTTTGGTCGCAGTCCCACAGGATTTACTAACATTTGAATTTATCCAGGATGTTGGACATGATGCGACCATCCAAATTCCAATTTTGCTACAAGACCATTGTTCATTAGGAACTTTGGCACTTGTATCTCTAGTATTAAGGCAATGGGTTACGTAGTTATAGCAACAGTCTTTGAAATTGTTACAGTAAGGATCACACGAGCAACGAATTTTTTCCTCAGTGCCTCCTCCAGGCTCTCTTGTTTGTAAACACCTACCCTTACAGGAAAGGTGAGGTGATGTGCAAGTAATGTTTGAGAGTGGTTGGTTCAGTGAAAATCTTCGTTTTCGCGTCTTGACGAAATCTGTCGGCCCGGAGTTTTCTTTTGTTACTGGTCCCATTTTTCTACCTTTTCTTTCAGAGTGCTGCTTTACACTATCTTTTGATTTGCTGTGTTGAAGTTTTTCTTCATAAGACACTATCCAGTCATGATTCCAATTTTGTGGCCATTCTTCCTCACTCTTTTCATCATTGAAGGGTTCATACAATCTTTGTATTTTCCTAGGAATTTTTGCAAGGCTTTGCCCTTGTAGAGATTTTTGCGCGCTTTGTATCTTTTCAGGAAAAGTTGATAGACTTTCCTCTTGAGCAGACTCTTTCTTGGTAGA
Organism: Telmatactis stephensoni; assembly: GCA_029948255.1. Lineage (NCBI taxonomy): Eukaryota > Metazoa > Cnidaria > Anthozoa > Actiniaria > Isophelliidae > Telmatactis > Telmatactis stephensoni. The sequence continues at coordinate 345,257 of JALIZF010001847.1, forward strand.
TAAGAAATGATTTTTTCGAGACAATTGATCTCCTCCATCATTCAGATATACTGCGTGTTGACTTTGGAGTAAAAGAAAAGAAAATACAACGACGAAGGTGAAAAGGTTTGGCACCATAATTGTCCCCTGTGATCTGCTTCAACACTTTGAACGTACGTATTGTATCTTATGTGCTAAGCCAAAAGTAGCGCATCCCTGAATATTAAATTCCGTGCGATAATTTCTCAAGCACAATATAATGGGGCTATTGTTTTATAATAAAAATATATAAGCCGACAGGTGGTATTCTAGCCAAAACACTGAATCAGACTGTCTAATGGAAAGTGTGAAGTGGGGCAATAGTAAATATTGGAAAAATAATTAAAATGTGAAAATGTATGGCAACTAATTGGCAGCTTTTTATTGATGTTGAAACTGGTGGCCTTTTCGATTGAGGAATAGGGAAAATATATCAAGAAAACCCTTTGCAAACATACATCAAAACAATAAACCCTTAATATGCATACTCTCCAACTTAGTTTTTAGGTAAAGGTTTTACGAAAAGTTAGTCTTGCCAGATTTAAGATCCAGAATGAAACATGTGTTAAACGAACTATCAGTGGCAAGCGATAAATAGCCTGGGCAACACTTATCTAATGGCAATATATTGTTAGGTAACGACAACGACTAGAGTTGTATAAATCTAGGAATGCATTTCTCTTTTTTTTTAACTCGAAACTGCACATTATTGTTAAACTACTGAAATATAACGGGACAACACGTTTTCTGTCGTGCTTAGATGGTATAGCTTTAGTGTTTGTTTTGTATTTGATGTAGTTTGTTTTTGATCGCTTTTGTTGCACCATTTGAATATTCCATTCAACTTCAAAAGCGCCGATTTGAAGAGAACTCCTCAGCTTGTGAATCTTTAACATAAGACTGTTATTTTGTATCAATTGCGTGTATCCACAATATTATATTTGAAATAAATATAAATACCAAACTTAATTAAAAACAGTAAAAAAAAAAAAACATTATCAGAAATAAGTAAGTCAGGATTTGAAATAATACTATTTTTTAATTATTCTACATAGTACTCTGACTTTATCGTACATTTGTACAATTACGCATTTATTGAATAAAGTTATATTTTGCTGTTATTGAAAATATAATTCAACTGTTGTGTTACGTGTCATATGACAAGAACACATTGTTTGCTACCGCATTTCAATCAATTAGGAGATGAGGACAAGGGAGATTAAGGTAGCCTGCGGGTGTATCTGTATCTTTTTCTCATAAATGTTGGGGGCGTGAAACTGCACCAATTTATGTAAGTTTTCTGTGATAAATAAAAGGTAAAGGACCTTGTTTAACGTCGGTAGTTCCTTTAGCTGAGCTAATCTTCCAGGAAGCAGACGGTGCGCTCATTTTACCCCCTCTCTCTATATCAGTGCTCCGTTTTAAGGGTATTTAAAAGCTACTTAAAGTTACACGAAAAGGAAAGAAGTCGAAACAAGGATGCGAGGTCAGGACTGGGGATCGAACTAGGCACCGAAGGCCGCACACTAACCAACTGTGCCATCCTTGCTCCTTAAATAAATAATCTCTCTTCAAACAAGTTATATGATAAGGAAATACAAGCGATCTTCAAAATCTAACTTTTTAAAAAAAAACAAGATATCTCCTTAAAACAAGGAGAAATTTTCTATTTGCTATTTGGCTCAATCACCTATAGCGCCAGGTTTTCTGTGATGGAGCTGGAAGAAAATCCGCTGAATAGAAATTGGTCTTCAGACGTCATATTTTACCTCCAAAACACCAGACTCTTGTATTTACCTTGGCTTTTTCGAGAATACTAAAATAGTTCTAACATTTCTCCTACCGATAGAAAGCTTTAGGATATCTACACCTTTGACGTGGACAAATAAACTATAAAGAGTAAATTACTAAGTTCCAATTACAATAATCAATAGTGCAAAATGCTGCACATTATGGCTACATCCCTGCATCGACTGAATAACGTCCAATGGATCAATATCAAAGCATTTTGAAATAATTAAGTATTTTGTAAGTTTCTGTCAGTAATAAATGTTACATTGAAAGTAGTAATCACTAGTCATAGAAATGGCAAGAGATCTGAAAGGAAAAAGCTTATTATGCCAATAAATGGCCTTCCTATATTTATTATTAAAAACAACAACTAAATATGCCCATATGAAAAGAGTTTTTTGTTTCTTTCAATAAATGTTACATTTAAAGTGTTAATCACTGGACATAGAACTGATAGAAATGGCAAGTGATCTGAAAGGAAAAAGCTGAATATGCCAGTGGCCATACGGTATGAGTTTTATGATGGAATTATCAACTATTATAATATAGCTCAATTATAACACACGTTCTGATTGGCTGAGAGACCACCAAATCCATGCTCTATTTCACCGGTAAAGACATGGTTTTCAGACGAATGAATATACCAAAAAGTCTATACACAAATTTTGCCTTAGTAAGGAAACCCAAACTTAAAAATAAACTAGAAAATACTTTCCATCATTCCATTATAATTACATCCAGTAATTGCAGATCCTGTCATACCAAGGGAATCACCGTCAATGAAATAAGGTGTTGCTTTTATGTTAGTTCGCAGCCGGTAAAAAGTTGGGATCCAAATAATTATATCCAGTAATTACAGTTCCCGTCATACCAAGGTAATCACCGTCAATGAAATAAGGTGTTGCTTTTGTTATTTGCTCAAGAGGATGATGTAGACTATGATCACGTGAAAGATTTCTCCCGAATAATTAATGACGATTCGAAGTCGTTCAAAGTCCTCCAATTTGGACTACTTGACAGGGCTTCAAGTCCTCTCGGACTTGAACTGATTGCGGGGACTTGAAACCCCGTCAAGTCCTCATTGTCAGACTTAAAACATTACTTCAAGAATACTCTTTAGGAAACATGTCGGCCAAGGCATCTTGGAATCCAACATGACGAATTTTTACTACTATCGAAAGAAATCGACTTCATTTCAGAGTTTTTTGATTGTACTTTGTAGTTGCTTCCGCACGGGATCTAGAATTTTGGGAATAAAGACAGTGGTTCTCTGAATACATTTGCTTCTGAGCCTAAATCCCTTGTGGAATTTTGCAACAGATAGTAAGGTGTTGTTTTGAATAAATTAACAAACCATGAGGGTTTTACCTTGGCAGCTCAAACGTCGACTCGATGTAGTTGCTAACTTTTGAAGCTTACTGAATATTAATATTCACCTTAAAATTTTGGATTTATGACCAATTTTTCTCAAAAAGCTACTTTTAAAAATTGTCTGATATCTCGAATTATTTGATCTAATCAGTCGCAGAAAAATAATTACCGGTACAAATTTCAAGGCTTGTAGACAAATGACTGCAAATTTCTCAGAAATCAGACACGTTTTGATATAAAAAGACGCGCGATTAAAGTTTATGTTTGACAAACAAATCAATAGGTACGGGCCACCTTAAGTAATTGTATAATACCAGTAATATTTTTGTTCATCTCAGGGGATTTCCCCAGTGTGCCACTAAGTAACGTATTCGAGGTCATCAAGTAAGTTATACCTTCCAGCGAAAAAGCATGACAGATCGTGTTTAGGCCGATAAAACGGTGCAGGTTTTCAATACGTTCATACGTATTCATGCTCACTCTTATATGCTTTAATGTGTTTGCCATAGTGTATTTCTTCCGAAAATGTCTGAAAAGACTCTAAACACGAGCCCTTCTTCAAAGATCGCAATCATTGCTTCAGTTCTGACGGTGCTAGTATTTTGCGTTGAGTTGGGGCGCATCGAACTCATGCTTTTCCTCAGAACGTCGAACACGAGTCACACGTGTTTTGATAGTGACTCAGAAAAAATTGGAAAAATCTCACGAAAAGACGTTCTAACATGGCTAAATCAAAGTCTGAAAAGAAGGTTAAACCGGATGAGACAATAAAAGTTAAAAAACAGAAGGAAACCATGGATGAAAATAAAAATGTTACAAATGGAGAAAAGAAAAGCAAGAAAAAGAAGGTGAAGAATGGTCCAGTCAAGGCTCCTGTGCCTCCTGTCAAGAAGCCAGCTAGTTCAGATTCAAGTTCAGAAGATTCTGATGATGAAATGGAAACAAGGCACTGTAAAGCAATGGGATACGTTGACGATACAAAGCTTTTTCTAGCGCTTCCCCAGAAAGACGTGCCCGAAGCCATTCCATTACTAAATGATGATCTGAGAGTTATCGCACAATGGTGTTGCGCGAACTCGCTCCTCATCAACCCAGACAAAACAAAGGTTTTGGCCGTTGGAGTACCACAGCGCCTGAAATCCCTGCCCCCATTCTCATTAACACTACTTGGTAAAGACATCGAAGTTGTCCCAGCAGCTAAAGATCTTGGAGTTATCATCGACAAATGTCTGAACTACAACGAACATGTAACTAAAACCGCATCAAGCTGTTTCTACAAACTTAGTAGAATCAATAGAATTAAGCACCTATTAGACACTAAGACTTTGATACTGTTAATTAGTTCATTTATATTCTCTTCATTATTTTATTGTTCTACCGTATGGAGTAACACTACGAAAGCAAACAAAAACAAGCTACAATTAGTACAAAATTACGCAGCAAGAATCGTCCTTGGTCTAAGGAAGTATGACCACATCTCTGAAGGACTCAAATCACTTAAATGGCTAAACATCCAAGAAAAACTGTATCTAAATGATTGCATTATGTTACACAAATGTGTCTATGGAAATGCACCGCGATACTTATCCAACAAGTTTGTACGAAGGAACAAGATACACAAAAGAAATACCAGGCAAAACCAAGACCTCGATCTACCAGTTTGCAGATTAGCAACGGGCCAACGAGCATTCACATACAGAGGAGCTAAAATATGGAATTCATTGTCAAATGAATTAAAGTATACAGAGCAAATAAAGACTTTTAAGAAACGTCTAATTAATAATATAATAATATCTCGTTAGTATGTATAATTTCCCTTTTTTTTCTTTTTTTTCTCTTTTATATTTATATTCGAAATTTTTAAGAATTGTACAGTATATTTAGTATATTAGTATATTGTTGCTGAAAAGCCTTTTTAAAGGAGCACAATAAAGTTTGTATGTATGTATGTATGTATGCTTAGAGACCAAAACACGAGAATGAACTTTTTGGAGGACAAGATGGCATTGATAATGAAAGACAACAACGACAGAGTTGATGATCGCTATCCCATAAATAGACGAATTAAAGAAAGTCTAGCATTTGTGACTAAGCATATTTCCAGCAGGAATAAACGATATGTTTCATTGGGAGTCAATCAAACAAAAATCAAACAAACATCAGATGAGCTTCGGCAAATAATAAGACAAGAAGTAGGAAAAGTTGTGTCGAATCTACAAGCTGCCAAGTATTGGATCCCAATCCCTGGTCCGCCAGGTAAACCAGGAGATAAAGGACAAAAAGGTAATCGAGGAGGAAGAGGACCTATGGGTAAACAAGGAAGGAGAGGAAAACGTGGACCTCGTGGATTTAAAGGTGATCCTGGAAGGAATGGAGTCCCTGGTCCTCGAGGTATGCCTGGACTCAAAGGAGATCCTGGTCCTTCCTTAACATCTCCATCAATACTGATTTCACCTCCTCGTTTGATTGTTAATGAAGGTCAGTCTGCTATTTTTCGTTGTTCTGCAAGTGGTTATCCAAAACCTGCTGTTTTGTGGAGTAAAAAGAATGGTTTATTGTCTAACAACAAATCAATAACAGACAATAGTGGTAGACTTGAAATAAAACACGTCACACCCGATGACTCAGGAATATATCAATGTAAGGCTTCTAATATTCTTGGTAAAGCACAAAATACCGCCATCCTCGAAGTGAACTTCCTTCCACGACTGACCATGAAAACAAATCCCGTCTACAGTAAGACAGGAGATAACATTATACTGCCTGAATGTCACGTGACAGGACATCCTAAGCCTAAGGTCACGTGGTCTAAAGCTGTTGGTAGTCTGCCAAGAGGTCGTACTGTAATCAAGGACGGAAGTCTGACCGTGTTAACATCCAAAAAAGACGATGCCGGACTATATGTTTGCAGAGCCAAAAACCGCCTTGGTTCAGCTGCCTCGGGTATTATCGTAAATGTCATTCAGCTGCCCAAATTTGTTATCAAGCCTCCTTCAGCATACAAAGTGAAGCTCAATACAACTGTAGTTCTTAACTGTACTGCTTATGGCGATCCTCAGCCAGTTATCAGCTGGAGAAAGGAAAATGGTGTACTTCCTGCTGGTAGATATGAAGTAAGAGATGGTTCTTTGATTATAAGAAATTCAAAAATACTAGACTCCGGTGTGTTTGTATGTACTGCTACAAGTGCTGGAGTTTTTCATGTAGACACCAAAATAACACTGAATTTTTTTTATGCTGACTGCTCTGATTACTTCAAATCAGGAGAGAGACGTAACGGTGTTTACAAAGTAGAGCCTGATGACCAGACTGCTTTTGAAGTCTACTGTGACATGACAACTGAAGGTGGAGGGTGGACAGTGTTTCAAAGGAGAAAAGATGGATCGGTTGGCTTTTATCGCAACTGGCAACAATATAAAACTGGATTTGGAGACCTGAATGGCGAGTTCTGGTTGGGGAACGACTACATTCATCGACTCACGGCAAGAACTCCTTCAACTCTTCGTGTGGATTTGGAGGACTGGGGCGGAGTCAGGAAGTATGCCAAATATGGTAGTTTTAGTGTTGGTGATATATCAGACAAGTACAGACTTAGTGTAGGCTCGTATTCAGGTACTGCTGGGGACTCACTGGTATATCATAACAACATGGCTTTTACTACAAAGGACAGAGATAATGACAAAGGGGATGTCAATTGTGCCGTTTCATTTACTGGTGCTTGGTGGTATAAAAACTGTCATGAATCTAATCTGAATGGTAAATATTTAGGAAACCAGCACGGTGATAATGGGATGCGCTGGTATCATTTTCACTTTAGTAGTTTATCAATGAAACTAAGTGAAATAAAACTTCGACCTCAATCCTTTTAGACCCAGTTAGTTAAGTAAATTCTTATGAAAGTTCTTTTATAATGCAAAGTTCTTTGTCTAAATTCGTAATTTTTATGGAAACCATTCTGTTTCTCCTCTAAGTGTGTAACGCTTAAAACTTAAAACAGATGTGGTATGAATCTGTCTTAACTAAATATTTAGTTACGTAAAGCAAGCAAAAATCGCCCCAAAAAGTCGCGAGAAATTGAATGAGTTGAATTTCTCGCGACTTTTTTGGGCGATTATTCAAGGGTGGCTACACGCGTGATTTTAGAAAATCGATCGCGTCGCCTGTGCAAGCCAAAACTCGCTCGTGTAGTCGCGGCTTTACACGAGACTGTTTCCAAACGGATTTGGTCCGATATGGAGTAGTTCTGTAGACATGCGATTGGTCCGATAATAGCGCTGAAGTATCGCGGGCTAATTAATCAGATTTTTTATGGGTCGAAGCACGCACGTGCACATAGTAAACAAGACAGGTTTGTTTCCATTTTGATTTTGTGCCCTATTTTGGATGCAAATGCATTAAAATCTGCAACATCTCAAATCGTCCGGATCAGATCTTCAGTTAATTCTAAACCAATATCAAAAGGAGCTGCCATGCGACTTAATCGAAAGAGCGTACGGGTGGACGCAATAATTTATCAGTTTGGTTTTGGTCCTGATTTTAAGTAAGGGTTAAAGAATGAACACGCAGCGCAGCCCTCGTGGCCTTTTATTTAATGCGAGGGACTCTATATCCCATGGGACACGAGTGTTCATTCTTTAACTGTCTTAGAATATGATCACACTCACGAGCGATTTACCCGCTTTTATTGTTAAATTGTCTAAAGGCTTATTTGTTTTGCACTGCTTTCTTGTGTCCGATGCATTTTGCGTTTTCCAATTGAAGAGGCTCATTTATGTCATGCACATCAGACCGGCCGGCTGGAGGCCGCTTTGGCTACAGAACTCCACAGGCTTTTTTAGGGATAGAAATTGTCACAATATATGAGATGGATGCTAAATCTACTAGAGCGAAGAGCTAGATAACGACAGCAAAAAAGTGCCTATTTTACGTACTATCAAGCCTGAAAACACAAGTTGGAGGTTTCGAGTATCTAAAATTTTTCACAGTAAGTTTGAGTTTGTTATAATTAGTTATAAAAGCTCACTGACCGTACTTGTTTTCTTTATCCCACAATTTCCCTGTGCTTCAAAGCCCTCACCACTTGACACCTTTAGTTACTCTATGGAATATAAAGCATCAAAGTACTAAGCGCTGATTGGGCGAGTGAGTGTGATCATTTTCTAATTTAGCTTTAAATACCCTTACAACGGAGCATCAACAAGTTCTTTGTGCAATAAGTCGACGCAAGCTACATGTGAATTGTCGTGTACTGACAATTCCATGAAACATCATTGACAACGAGGGAGCTAAGGGGGATTAACAAAGTTTTGTTGCAATGTTTTAGAGAACGTATTTAAGGAGGGAACATTATCTTTGCAAAACTCGCCACTGTCTCGAATAGTTTTGTGCTTGAACGTAGCAAGTCATGTGGAAACAAAAGGATAAAATTCCATCTGCTTCCATCTGCGGTTTCGCGCTGGACGGTTGTTTGCATATTAATTATATAATATCAAACTATGCGGTCACCCTTCCCTGCGGATTTCCTGTGGTATACATATACATCAGTACGCCGTGGTCACCCTATGGTACTGACCACCTGACTGACTTGGAGATCACTCGAAATTTCGTACGAATCGTACGGATCGATCGGTCCGTCCATCTCATTTTAGTTTCGTTCAGATGGTGAAATTTCGTATCCAAACTTGCCATAACTGAAGCACATTTTAGAACTCCTTGTACGGTGACGAGCGTGTTTTCTTTATTTTCTCTTTCTTTCTTTGGATTTGAATTAGTAGACTATTCAACATAAATTACTTAGTCGATAGTATATGGTGATTCTGTACTATGTATTCATGACCAATTAATAAGAGGTTTTGTCTTTCGTGTCCTTCTATTATATAGAACAGTGATTCTCATACAGGAGAAAGAGCGATATGGATCAATCGCATCACTTATAACAGTGTAATTTCCGTTTTAGCATAAAACTGTGCAGTTTATCTTAGTCGTGCTTAAATAAATAGGTGTTTAAGACCAATTTCTGTTTTTACCCTTTGTTTTCTCTTTACATATGCATATACATGCCAAAAATCCCATCTAAAAGGAATCTTTAACTATCAACACATAACATGTATTAACTATCTTTAACTATCAGCACATTACATTGTATACATTACATGTATTAACATTGCATTGGAAAGCTGAATAAAACTGAAAATTTATCGAATGTGAATATTTCTTAGCAGCCTCCTCTTCCTCTTGAGTTAGGTTCACATGGTTCCTCTAAAATTTCAAGTTACGCTCCCCTGTTTCTTTCAGCTTAACCCATTTCGAGTTCTCCGTCGCTGAATCTTAGCCCAGTAACATATTGATCATCCTCGGGATCCCAGGATTATCATTCTGTCACCCGATAATTTGAAGCGAAAACTCGACAAATTTCAAGTTATTTCATGCAGTGCTTTGTACATTTATGCATTTATGCATATTATAGATTACTGATTCGTCCTGTTTATATTTTTTGCGAAACGACTATTTAGCAAACTCAAACAAATAGCAGCAACAACACGAAGATGGGTTTCACAACCTATATGAAACAAGTTTGTAGCATTTTAAACACGTTGTGTTTCGTCTAACCAATAACTATGTGTAATTAGTCACAAGGGATCTACAATTTGGTGTTTTCAACTCTTCTAATTCTTGTTGTAAACGTCCATGTACTCTTTGTAGAATTAAGGCATTTGCACAACAACCTGACCCTTCTTGTAAAACAAAATGCCACAGCAATATACAGACCCTGAAGAGTGTTGAGGATTACAAAGGGATACATTAAAAACTGGGATGTAAACGGTGCTACGAACCCAAACACCCATGTAAACCCCATCAACACTGCAATTCTTGCGTAGATTGCCGAGTCTTTTTGAGACCGATGCTGACTTGCAACCATCTGGGATTGTTCTCTTGACTTCTTTAAAGCTACAACGATAAGGACGAAGAACACTGCATTCCATATCAACGAAATGGCCACTGGTATGGCAAAGAAATACAGGTTGGCCATTGAGTTGTTAATCCAGCAACCTTTTTCACCGCCGTATCTTACTGTAACTACAGCCAATTGGTCTAGCAAAACAGCCACAGCCACAAAGATCGACACTGGAAACCAGCCACATAACATTAAAATCATAACCTTTCTTCGTTTCCCCTTTTTGTCAACTGCATGTAATCGGCAGGAGTTACTAGAAAATGCTCTCCACGTATCAAAAGCGATGATGGACATCCACATAAACGAGGCAAGAAAGCTGTAATGAAGCAATATTGCTATGACAGTACAGCCTTTGCCAGTGAATGTCAGTCCTGATCCTACCAACCATAATAAGTGTGCTACCAGGAGGGCACTGGAAAGGTTCATTAAGTTGATTCCAGGAATTGTCCTGAGAGTTGAGAACCGAGAGTAGGTGACCAACACTACTACCAAACAAAGTACAGATAAGGAAAACCCGATGTACGTCAAGATGGTCAAACCAGGGGGCTTGTTGATGGAACTAGTTTTCATGTGTTCTGCATAAGTCCTTGTAAAATTTGAGCACACCATTACAGTTCCATTTCTCCAAGTGTAGTCTCCATATTCGTAAAGATGACCTGACGCCTTGTACAATAAAGATCGATTGGTGAACATCGAGTATTCGTGTCTTTGAAGAAAAATGTAAGTGCTAGAACAATTCCCTGAAAGCAATTGTCTGCAGACCACAATGTTCCCTATAGGCTGTGGTTGACCTCGGACCATTCTCGAGGTGTTTGAGAAATAATCTTTCGATGTCAATAATTCACCAGTTTTGTTGATGTAGATGGAAGATGCCTCTGGAACAATCGCATATTCTTCAGGTGAATAAGTATCTGCAAGAATGCAAGTTAGGTGTTTAACAGTAATTTTGACAGCGTGGAATATTAAAAAGCCCATTTTCACACGAAGGCTGGTCGGTGATTCGGTGAGTTTCAATACATTTGTTGCATTACCATCTTCATTGTCATTTGGGATCATATCGAAAAGCATCAAATATGTTTGCCGTTTTGGGTCAAGGCAGTTCCAGCTAATAAAATTGATGGTTGTCGAGTTGACTCTCAGTGCTTTAGAAACTACGTGAACAAGAAGGTCCTCGGGAAACGCAAAGCAAAACGGATGGAGAAGAAATTGAGCAGCAGATTTTTCAAACCAAATAGCCACTCGGTACTTCTTCAGGTTGGAAATCATAGGAACAAATTGCTGTCCTTTGCGGCATGTCTCTAAGTAGGAGTCATAGACTTCTCCATTCCTACAAGACAACGTCACTGAGTTACTGTTCTCTTCTTCTAGTGAGGATTCGCCAATGTCCAGTATCAACGAGAAAGGACGTGCTGCATGATCAAAGATTCCCTTTGCAATTGGTAGTCCGGGTCCTGGCCCACATTCTAATTGATAAAGCGTTGGATCCAAACCATTACATTTTGCACAATGTATGTTTTTATAGTTTTCTCTCTGTTTTCTAACATATACCATTGAATACGAAACGTTTTCACACTTTTTTCGAGCATCAATTAGTGAAGAAGAAGAACATTTGCCCAATGGAATATTTGTACAATATCTTCTTACTGTACCGTTCTTTGGTTTTATGGGTAATAGAGCACAATGCTCAAAAATAAACCTCATTTTTTGTTTCGCTGTTACTTGCTGAGGCGGTGAAATCGTACACTTAAAGCCAAGGGGATAAAATTCCATCTGACTTCGTTGGTATCCATGACACTGAGCACAGAATCGGTTGGCAAACGTTTTGCTGTCAGGGGTAGTAACAGGCAGTACATCAGCATAATTCTCATGAGTCATTTTGGTCGCAGTCCCACAGGATTTACTAACATTTGAATTTATCCAGGATGTTGGACATGATGCGACCATCCAAATTCCAATTTTGCTACAAGACCATTGTTCATCAGGAACTTTGGCACTTGTATCTCTAGTTTTAAGGCAATGGCTTACGTAGTCATAGCAACAGTCTTTGAAATAGTTACAGTAAGGATCGCACGAGCAACGAATTTTTTCCTTAGTGCCTCCTCCAGGATCTCTGGTTTGTAAACACCTGCCCTTACAGGAAAGGTGGGGTGATGTGCAAGTAATGTTTGAGAGTGGTTGGTTTAGTGAAAATCTTCGTTTTCGTGTCTTGACATCTGTCGGCCCGGAGTTTTCTTTTGTTACTGGTCCCATTTTTCTACCTTTTCTTTCAGAAAGCTGCTTTACACTATCTTCTGATTTGCTGTGTTGAAGGTTTTCTTCATAGGACACTATCGGGTCATGATTCCAATTTTGTGGCCATTCTTCCTCACTCTTTTCAACCTTGAAGGGTTTATACAATCTTTGTATTTTCCTAGGAATTTTTGCAAGGCTTTGCCCTTGTAGAGATTTTTGCGCGCTTTGTATCTTTTCAGGAATTGTTGATAGACTTTCTTCTTGAGCAGATTCGTTCTTGGTAGATAAGAAAAGATTTTTTCGAGACAATTGATCTCCTCCATCATTCAGATATACTGCGTGTTGACTTTGGAGTAAAAGAAAAGAAAATACAACGACGAAGGTGAAAAGGTTTGGCACCATAATTGTCCCCTGTGATCCTTTGAACGTATTGTATCTTATGTGCTAAGCCAAAAGTAGCGCATTCCCTGAATATCAACTTCCGTGCGATAATTTCTCAAGCACAATATAATGGGGCTATTGTTTTATAATAAAAATATATAAGCCGACAGGTGGTATTCTAGCCAAAACACTGAATCAGACTGTCTAATGGAAAGTGTGAAGTGAGGCAATAGTAAATATTGGAAAAATAATTAAAATGTGAAAATGTATGGCAACTAACTGGCAGCTTTTTATTGATGTTGAAACTGGTGGCCTTTTCGATTGAGGAATAGGGAAAATATCATATCAGGAAAACCCTTTGCAAACATACATCAAAACAATAAACCCTTAATATGCATACTCTCCAACTTAGTTTTTAGGTAAACGTTTTACGAAAACTGAGCTAGTCTTGCCAGATTAAAGATCCAGATTGAACCATGTGTTAAACGAACTATCAGTGGCAAGCGATAAATAGCCTGGGCAACACTTATCTAATGGCAATATATTGTTAAGGTAACGACAACGATTAGAGTTATATTATATATATCCTGATGATGACAGCGGAGCACTGTCGAAACGCGTCGACTAATAAAAGTTTTTCACATTACTTGTCTTTTTGTAATGAAGACACCAAATTGAAAGTAAGAAAACTTGAAAAAACAAAGAGGAAAATCATCGATTCAAATTTTTCGGTCGCATTCAACTCAACATATATATATATATATATATATATAATAGTAATAATTATTATCATATAAATCTAGGAATGCATTTCTCTTTTTTTTAACTCGAAACTGCACATTATTGTTAAACTACTGAAATATAACGGGACAACACGTTTTCTGTCGTGTTTAGATGGTATAGCTTTAGTGTTTGTTTTGTATTTGATGTAGTTTGTTTTTGATCGCTTTTGTTGCACCATTTGAATATTCCATTATAAAATAATTTGGATAGTACGCTCACTCTGATTGGCCCAGAAGCGTTCTAGATGAGGCTATCTAAACACGCTACGCCATCCGTACGCTCAGTTTCTCTGGTCTCTTTCAACATCACACTTATTTCAACTAAAGCATTCCAGTTTCGAAGCAAAAAAATCTTTCTGCAAGGAAATAAAAAAAAAACTAACAAAAAAATTGGTTATAGCAGAAATCAAAGTAAACAAACTAGAATGGGAAAAGTGTGAGCACCCAAAAATTTCCAGTCGCGAGTACACTACCGTGAATCAATCCCTAGCAAACTAACCTAGCAGACCAAAATATGCTTGACATGACCCAAATACTTAATACAAACAAATAGAAAAACAAACAAAAAAGCAAACAAGGAAGCAAGCAAAAAGCTCGTTGATAAAGAGGAAAAGGAATTATCCGTAAATTTCAAACAAAAAATTCCATAAACACGGCATGCAAAACACTGGAGCTCAAAGAAAAATAGGCGCTTGTTAAGCGCATGTGGCTACAGCCTTATGGGATAGAAAGAAAGGCGTCAATAAAAATGAGATACAGTGTTGAAATACTGGCTATTTACTGTAATTTCTTACATCGGACTACTGAGCGCTTACATGGTTAGTAAGGTTGCTTTTTTGTATATAATTTTTTATTGTCAATTTGCTGTAACTCCAGTAACATAAAAGTGTAGCGGTCAAACAAATGCGAAAAATATTTTTTTCCCTAGAAGATAATGTAACAAAAAGAATTAATATTCACAGCCACTAAATTTTATTGCTACGCGCCCGACATAAAAGCGTTCGAAACACAATCGGTCGAGTCACTTCTAATTGGTAAACAAACAGACGATTGGAATATAAAACAGGTATATAGAGATATTCCTGTACATAGAAAATTGAGCCAAAAACACCAGTGCTTATGTCATTTAATTATTTAGTTTTAACGATATGATACCAAATTATATCTTAGGCTTGAAATTGAGTAGCATTCACTGTCGGTCACGGCTTTGAAGTCTCGTGTGCAAAGTGGCCTAATTTACGGAAAAAAGTTCACATAAATTATTTCTTTGACAATTTTTAACTTAACTCTTTTAAAGATGAATTTGTACTTGTTTTTATTCTTGATTGTAAGAATTTCCACAGCAAATTTTTGCCTCAAGTAATTAGTCGATTGACGGAAGAGAATCCTCACGAACTTTTATCTGTCGGGCGCATACCATGCAATCGGTGGTAAACTCAATACGCCTTTTTGTTGTTTTCTTGACAGACTCAGGTGGCAGTTCGCTTTCAAAATCTTTTCGTTTCTGTTTATTTTAACACTGAATCGAAATTCTTTTATTTCAAAGTGTCCTTTGTTTATCATTATCGATCATTGTCTATTCGTTCAAAGTCGATCAATGATTGGTTCCGAAGTTTATAATTGGGCTTCCTGTGGAGTTACGCACGGACGGACACGACCCGATGACTAAGTGGCTTCGCCTCTTCGAGGCTGTAGCCACAAAAATTGAGCCCTGAATGAAAAGTAGCAACTTAACAGACCAGATAAAACATTTTCAAACTCAAATTACTTTATTTTTTACTAATCGTATTTACATAAATACAACTGAGATAATGTAGCAAACAAGGAAAAATATATATTTGTATGAGTCTTTATCATTTTCTTTCGGTTTCAAGCTCTTTCGTCGCGAAAGTTGTTTTTCATTGACAAAGGGTTTACAACAACCTCAAGCTCAACAAAAAAGTCTATTAAAACACTTGTAAACCAAAAACATTGAACACTAACCATCTTATTTCAGGAAAATCAGTCTCATTTAGCCAACCAGGTATCCTAAGGCTTCAAACACAGCAATTTTTCTGCACAAGAAATGACTTTTCGCCAGCTCAATGCTCCGACTCGGCTGTGATAGTTGCTCTCTCAGTGCTTTTCTTCTTCAAAAAGAGTAAACAATTTGATAGTTTTCAACCACTCATGACTTTTCAATAAAAGATCATCCTTTTCCTTGAGTGAATGAGATATGCCGGTCTCGGTTTTCTTGCATTTTAGCGAAAGTTTTCACTTGAATCATCTTCGCCAGTCTTTTCGGTGCGTTTGCTTGTAAATTTCATTCAGCCGCTCTCATCTAAACTCGAATTTCATTGGTCGGTGATGATTGTATTGAGAGTCGCTATTTTGATCAGCAAGTAAAGAGCCGCTTTTCATCAAAATATTGCCTCGATTATTACTGGATTATTTTATAAAAGAAATATAAAACGGTTTTCCGTGTTTATATAGCCTGATCTAAACACTTGTGATGTTGGGAGAACACTCGAGAGCACTCCCTACGCTCTCTCGTGTTCTCCCAACATCACGCGTGTTTAGATCAGGCTATATAAACACGGAAAACCGTTTTATATTTCTTAATTCAACTTCAAAAGCGCCGATTTGAAAGAACTTCTCAGCTTGTGAATTTTTAACTTAGGACTGTTATTTCGTATTAATTGCGTGTATCCACAATATCATATTTGAAATAAATATAAATACCAAACTTAATTAAAAACAGCAAAAAATACATTCTCAGAAATAAGTCAGTCAGGATTTGAAATAATACTATTTTTTAATAATTCTACATATTACTCTGACTTTATCGTACATTTGTACAATTACGTTTTTATTGAATAAAGTTATATTGAAAATATAATTCAACTGTTGTGTTACGTGTCATATGACAAGAACACATTGTTTGCTACCATTTCAATCAATTAGGAGATGAGGACAAGGGAGATTTAGGTAGCCTGCGGGTGTATCTGTATCTTTTTCTCATAAATGTTGGGGGCGAGAAATTGTACCAATTTATGTAAGTTTTCTATGGTAAATAAAAGGTAAAGGACCTTGTTTAACGTCGGTAGTTCCTTTAGCTGAGCTAATCTTCCAGGAAGCAGACGGTGCGCTCATTTTACCCCCTCTCTCTATATCAGTACTCCGTTTTAAGGGTATTTAAAAGCTACTTAAAGTTACACGGAAAGGAAAGAAGTCGAAACAAGGATGCGAGGTCAGGACTGGGGATCGAACTAGGCACCGAAGGCCGCACACTAACCAACTGTGCCATCCTTGCTCCTTAAATAAATAATCTCTCTTCAAACAAGTTATATGATAAAGAAATACAAGCGATATTCAAAATCTAACTTTAAAAAAAACCAAGATATCTCCTTAAAACAAGGAGAAATTTTCTATTTGCTATTTGGCTCAATCACCTATAGACCCCCTATAGCGCCAGGTTTTCTGTGATGGAGCTGGAAGAATATCCGCTGAATAGATCTTCAGACGTCATATTTTACCTCCAAAACACCAGACTCTTGTATTTACCTTGGCTTTTTCGAGAATACTAAAATAGTTCTAACATTTCTCCTACCGATAGAAAGCTTTAGGATATCTACACCTTTGACGTGGACAAATAAACTAAAGAGTAAATTACTAAGTTCCAATTACAATAATCAATAGTGCAAAATGCTGCACATTATGGCTACATCCCTGCATCGACTGAATAACGTCCAATGGATCAATATCAAAGCATTTTGAAATAATTAAGTATTTTGTAAGTTTCTGTCAGTAATAAATGTTACATTGAAAGTAGTAATCACTAGTCACAGAAATGGCAAGAGATCTGAAAGGAAAAAGCTTATTATGCCAATAAATGGCCTTCCTAGATTTATTATTAAAAACAACAACTAAATATGCACATGAAAAGAGTTTTTTGTTTCTTTCAATAAATGTTACTTGTAAAGTAGTAATCACTGGACATAGAACTGATAGAAATGGCAAGTGATCTGAAAGGAAAAAGCTGAATATGCCAGTGGCCTTCCCATATATACACCTATTTCAAAGGTTGTCACCGCTAAGAGCGATAGGCGATAGGTAACAGGTCATTCCAAGACCGCAAAGCACTATTGATTTCTAATTGATTTACATATGAATAGCCAAATATTTGATGGAAGAGTGTAAAGAAAGATTTAGGATGGCTTAATTAAGAAATCAATAGTGCTTTGCGGTCTTGGAATGACCTATTACCTATCGCCTATCGCTCTTAGCGGTGACAACCTTTTTTGAAATAGGTGTATCATTAAAACAACAACTAAATATTACCATATGGTATGAGTTTTATGATGGAATTATCAACTATTAAAATATAGCTCAATTACACGTTCTGATTGGCTGAGAGACCACCAAAATCCATGCTCTATTTCACCGGTAAAGGCATGGTTTTCAGACGAATGAATATACCAAAAAGTCTATACACAAATTTTGCCTTAGTAAGGAAACCCAAACTTAAAAATAAACTAGAAAAGACTTTCCATCATTCCATTATAATTACATCCAGTAATTGCAGATCCTGTCATACCAAGGGGATCACCGTCAATGAAATAAGGTGTTGCTTTTGTTATGTTAGTTCGCAGCCGGTAAAAAGTTGGGATCCAAATAATTATATCCAGTAATTGCAGTTCCCGTCATACCAAGGTAATCACCGTCAATGAAATAAGGTGTTGCTTTTGTTATTTGCTCAAGACGATGATGTAGACTATGATCACGTGAAAGATTCCTCCCGAATAATTAATGAGGATTCGAAGTCGTTCAAAGTCCTCCAATTTGGACTACTTGACAGGCCTTCAAGTCCTCTCAGACTTGAACTGATTGCGGGGACTTGAAACCCCGTCAAGTCCTCATTGTCGGACTTAAAACATTACTTCAAGAATACTCTTTAGGAAACATGTCGGCCAAGGCATCTTGGAATCCAACATTTTTACTACTATCGAAAGAAATCGACTTCATTTCAGAGTTTTTTGATTGTACTTTGTAGTTGCTTGGTTTTCCTTTCCAAAAACCACTTAAGGTGGCCCGTACCTATTGATTTGTTTGTTGGGCATGAATTTCAATCGCGTC
This sequence comes from Telmatactis stephensoni, assembly GCA_029948255.1. Taxonomy (NCBI): domain Eukaryota; kingdom Metazoa; phylum Cnidaria; class Anthozoa; order Actiniaria; family Isophelliidae; genus Telmatactis; species Telmatactis stephensoni. The sequence continues at coordinate 363,902 of JALIZF010001847.1, forward strand.
TTTTTACATCAAAACCTTGTACGATTTCTGAGAAATTTGCAGCCATTTGTCTACAAGCCTTGAAATTTGTACCGGTAATTATTTTTCTGCGAATTAGATCAAATACTTCGAGATATCAGACGATTTTTAGAAATGGCTTTATGAGAAAAATTGGTCATAAATCCAAAATTCTAAGGTGAATTTTTTCCTATTTCGTTAATCAAGTAGAAAGGCATAGAGGACTACATACAACATGTATCGCGCCAATTCAATCCTTAGAAGTCGCGATACAAATTTGCGCTGTCTGTTAGTATGCAAAATTATGTAGTCAAAACTACCGCCAAAATCTCAACAAAATTTCAAAAACAGTGAGAACCATATCTGCTATAAGAAAGACAAATGCCTATTGTAGCTTGTGAACAAAGTATGGAGACATGAGACATGGTTATCCTCAAGCAAACTTGGAGAGTAATTTTTGTGACCACGAGGTGAACGTTGCGAATTTGTATTATTCGTTCGACTTGTACAAATTCTGTCGAACTGTTTCGTGAAATTTTCTAGGTATGGGATAGAACGAGATGTTAACATACCTGTTGCCAAGTGTCGTTGTCTTTGCTGCACTAGGTATAATTCAGTAAGCTTCACAAGTTAGCAACTACATCGAGTCGACGTTTGAGCTGCCAAGGTAAAACCCTCACGGTTTGTTAATTTATTCAAAACAGCACCTTACTATTTGTTGCAAAATTCCGCACGGGATCTAGACTTTTGGGAATAAAGACAGTGGTTCTCTGAATACATTTGCTTCTGAGCCTAAATCCCTTGTGGAATTTTGCAACAGATAGTAAGGTGTTGTTTTGAGTAAATTAACAAACCATGAGGGTTTTACCTTGGCAGCTCAAACGTCGACTCGATGTAGTTGCTAACTTTTGAAGCTTACTGAATATTAATATTCACCTTAAAATTTTGGATTTATGACCAATTTTTCTCAAAAAGCTACTTTTAAAAATTGTCTGATATCTCGAATTATTTGATCTAATTCGCAGAAAAATAATTACCGGTACAAATTTCGAGGCTTGTAGACAAATGACTGCAAATTTCTCAGAAATCAGACAAGGTTTTGATATAAAAAGACGCGATTAAAGTTTATGTTTGACAAACAAATCAATAGGTACGGCCCACCTTAAGTAATTGTATAATACCAGTAATATTTTTGTTAATCTCAAGGGATTTCCCCAGTGTGCCACTAAGTAACGTATTCGAGGTCATCAAGTAAGTTATACCTTCCAGCGAAAAAGCATGACAGATCGTGTTTAGGCCTATAAAACGGTGTAGGTTTTCAATACGTTCATACGTATTCATGCTCACTCTTATATGCTTTAATGTGTTTGCCATAGTGTATTTCTTCCGAAAATGTCTGAAAATACTCTAAATACGAGCCCTTCTTCAAAGATCGCAATCATTGCTTCAGTTCTGACGGTGCTAGTATTTTACGTTGAGTTGGGGCGCATCGAACTCATGCTTAGAGACCAAAACACGAGAACGAACTTTTTGGAGGACAAGATGGCATTGATAATGAAAGACAACAACGACAGAGTTGATGATCGCTATCCCATAAATAGACGAATTAAAGAAAGTCTAGCATTTGTGACTAAGCATATTTCCAGCAGGAATAAACGATATGTTTCATTGGGAGTCAATCAAACAAAAATCAAACAAACATCAGATGAGCTTCGGCAAATAATAAGACAAGAAGTAGGAAAAGTTGTGTCGAATCTACAAGCTGCCAAGTATTGGATCCCAGTCCCTGGTCCGCCAGGTAAACCAGGAGATAAAGGACAAAAAGGTAATCGAGGAGGAAGAGGACCTATGGGTAAACAAGGAAGGAGAGGAAAACGTGGACCTCGTGGATTTAAAGGTGATCCTGGAAGGAATGGAGTCCCTGGTCCTCGAGGTATGCCTGGACTCAAAGGAGATCCTGGTCCTTCCTTAACATCTCCATCAATACTGATTTCACCTCCTCGTTTGATTGTTAATGAAGGTCAGTCTGCTATTTTTCGTTGTTCTGCAAGTGGTTATCCAAAACCTGCTGTTTTGTGGAGTAAAAAGAATGGTTTATTGTCTAACAACAGATCAATAACAGACAATAGTGGTAGACTTGAAATAAAACACGTCACACCCGATGACTCAGGAATATATCAATGTAAGGCTTCTAATATTCTTGGTAAAGCACAAAATACCGCCATCCTCGAAGTGAACTTCCTTCCACGACTGACCATGAAAACAAATCCCGTCTACAGTAAGATAGGAGATAACATTATACTGCCTGAATGTCACGTGACAGGACATCCTAAGCCTAAGGTCACGTGGTCTAAAGCTGTTGGTAGTCTGCGAAGAGGTCGTACTGTAATCAAGAACGGAAGTCTGACCGTGTTAACATCCAAAAAAGACGATGCCGGACTATATGTTTGCAGAGCCAAAAACCGCCTTGGTTCAGCTGCCTCGGGTATTATCGTAAATGTCATTCAGCTGCCCAAATTTGTTATCAAGCCTCCTTCAGCATACAAAGTGAAGCTCAATACAACTGTAGTTCTTAACTGTACTGCTTATGGCGATCCTCAGCCAGTTATCAGCTGGAGAAAGGAAAATGGTGTACTTCCTGCTGGTAGACATGAAGTAAGAAATGGTTCTTTGATTATAAGAAATTCAAAAATACTAGACTCCGGTGTGTTTGTATGTACTGCTACAAGTGCTGGAGTTTTTCATGTAGACACCAAAATAACACTAAATTTTTTTTATGCTGACTGCTCTGATTACTTAAAATCAGGAGAGAGACGTAACGGTGTTTACAAAGTAGAGCCTGATGACCAGACTGCATTTCAAGTCTACTGTGACATGACAACTGACGGTGGGGGGTGGACAGTGTTTCAAAGGAGAAAAGATGGATCGGTTGGCTTTTATCTCAACTGGCAACAATACAAAACTGGATTTGGTGACCTGAGTGGCGAGTTTTGGTTGGGGAACGACTACATTCATCGACTCACGGCAAGAACTCCTTCCAGTCTTCGTGTGGATTTAGAGGACTGGGGCGGAGTCAGGAAGTATGCCAAATATGGTAGTTTTAGTGTTGGTGATGAATCAAACAAGTACAGACTGAATGTAGGCTCGTATTCAGGTACTGCTGGGGACTCACTGGTATATCATAACAACATGGCTTTTACTACAAAGGACAGAGATAATGACAAAGGGGATGTCAATTGTGCCGTTTCATTTACTGGTGCTTGGTGGTATAAAAACTGTCATGAATCTAATCTGAATGGTAAATATTTAGGATACCAGCACGGTGATAATGGGATGCGCTGGTATCATTTTCACTTTAGTAGTTTATCAATGAAACTAAGTGAAATAAAACTTCGACCTCAATCCTTTTAGACCCAGTTAGTTAAGTAAATTCTTATGAAAGTTCTTTTGTAATGCAAAGTTCTTTGTCTAAATTCGTAATTTTTATGGAAACCATTCTGTTTCTCTTCTAAGTGTGTAATGCTTAAAACTTAAAACAGATGCGGTATGAATCTGTGTTAACTAAATATTTAGTTACGTAAAGCAAGCAAAAATCGCCCCAAAAAGTCGCGAGAAATTGAATGAGTTGAATTTCTCGCGACTTTTTTGGGCGATTATTCAAGGGTGGCTACACGCGTGATTTTAGAAAATCGATCGCGTCGCCTGTGCAAGCCAAAACTCGCTCGTGTAGTCGCGGCTTTACACGAGACTGTTTCCAAACGGATTTGGTCCGATATGGAGTAGTTCTGTAGACATGCGATTGGTCCGATAATAGCGACAACAACAACAACAATCTTTTTATTTCGTACCTTCATTATTTTACAAAAATAAAACAATAATAATTCTTGTAAATGGCATAAATTAAGGTACTGGACCTAACCAATAACTATAAAGCTAATAAGGTGTTAGGACCAGTCTCTGTTTTAAAATTTAAATGGAATGCATGAGGCTTAACTAGAAATGAATGGCACGAAATTTACAAATAAATAAATATATATATATATATATATATATGCATATATTATATATATATACATATATATATATATATCAAAAAGTTTACACATTTTTTTTCCAATACATACGTATATATATATCAAAAAGTTTACACATTTTTTAACACAAATTACTAAAGAACAAAAAACAAGAAAAAACAAGAAATAGACAAAGCACTAAACAATAAATAAAACAGTAATAATCAATAAGTGAGAAGGTATTTTTCTTTAACCACTGATTTAAATTTTGTTAGACTTTTTTTGTTTCTGTAGCATTTATCTAATGAATTCCAGATTTTTGAACCTATATATTTAATATTGAACTTGCCAAAGTTTGTTCTGGCCTTTGGCAAGTACAAATTTTGTCTTGTGGCTGATCTTGTGTGGTACATATGTACATCACTTACTTTTTTAAATAGTAACTGAAACTTATGAGGCAGAAGATCATTATTTAACTTAAACATAAAAGCTGCAATGCAGTGATTAGTAAGATCATATAACTTAAGAATACTCAATTGTTTGAATATTGGACTTGTATGAGCATCGAAAGGAGAAAAGGTTATCAACCGCAAAGCCTTTTTTTGCAAAATGAATAAAGGTTGTAGAGTAGTTTGATAGGTAGTACCCCAAGATAAGACTCCATAAATCAAAAATGGATAGATCAAAGCGTAATAGAGGTTAGTGAGCACTTCAATATTTACGTAGTAACGTAACTTTGAAAGTATTCCTATGTTTCTTTTGATTTTTTTTGAGACATATTGAACATGTTGTTTCCAAGTAAGATGGCTATCTATATATATTCCAAGATATTTGATACAATTTTCCTGTTTTAGTGGGACATTATAAAACTCAATTTTAAAATTTTCAACACTTTTCTTTTGTCTAGAGTGGAAGAGGACAAAATTCGATTTTTCAATATTAAGTGACAACTTATTTGCACAAAACCATGTATGAACTTTATTCAATTCGTTATTTATTTGTTGTTGCAGAACGTTTGCTTGTTTATTTCGACAAAATAAATTTGCATCATCAGCAAATAGATGAAAATCAAAAAGATTTGAGCAGAGATGAAAATCGTTGATATAGATTAAAAAGAGAATTGGGCCAAGCACTGACCCTTGAGGAATACCTGTAGTTATATTTTTCAGATCAGATGAAATATCGTTAATGGTAACAAATTGTTTACGATTATTTAAATACGACAAAAACCATTCCTTTGTAATCCCTCTAATTCCATAATAATCCAATTTCTCAATAAGTACTTTATGATTGACCGTATCGAACGCTTTACACAAATCAAGAAAGATACCACTAGAATAGTCAGAATTGTCAATTGCGGACAGCGATGAAGTATCGCGGGTTAATTAATCAGATTTTTTATGGGTCGAAGCACGCACGTGCACATAGTAAACAAGACAGGTTTCAAATTTGTTTCCATTTTGATTTTGTTTCCTATTTTGGATGCAAATGCATTAAAATCTGCAACATTTTTTGTCTCAAATCGTCCGGATCAGATTTTCAGTTGATTATAAACCAATATCAAAAGGAGCTGCCATGCGACTTAATCGAAAGAGCGTACGGGTGGACGCAATAATTTATCAGTTTGGTTTTGGTCCTGATTTTAAGCATCAACAAGTTCTTTGTGCATAAAGTCGACGCAAGCTACATTTGAATTGTCGTGTACTGACAATTTCATGAAACATCATTGAGAACGAGGGAGCTAAGGGGGATCACAGGGATTCCCAGACCTTAACAGTTTGGGCTTCCTGTGGTCTTTTAATTTTACCAAAGAATGTATGAAACGATATTCAAGTAAAGATATCTCATGAAAAAAGCCTTAATTTACTTGGGATTTAGTTCAAAATTGAGGAATGTTGTATTATTTCTCCAAATTTGTGAAATTGTGGCTTGAAAAATTGGTTACAACATCTTAACTCCGAGGAAACTTTGAGCTGTTTTGCAACGGTTCAGCGAGTGCATATATTTACACAAGGGAAGACAGCTTTTTGGGGGGTCGCTGAAAATGCCACTTAACGTCTATAAACTCTTCAGTTAACTGCGTAAAGACATAAATATATACGAATTCTCTTTAGTAAAGAAGTATTAGCTTGAAATATTGAGAATTAGTAGGGGAAAATCGACGTTTTCAAAGCATCAATTAAGCATGGATTGAAGCAGCAGTTGGCTGATCACACAGGGGATAGACGACGGGCAAATTTGTACTTTTTTGCTAAGAAGGGGGAGGGGCTGGTGCACATTTTTGCTAGTCATGGTGTGAAGTTGCCAATAAAATCATGAACGTTGGTTCCAATATGGATGAAGAGCAGGAACTAGACAATTTGCGAAATATTTTAATAGAAAAGGCTATCAGTGGACACAATCTTGCAATCATTGGCGCAGCCGGCACTGGGAAAACAACTCTTGTGGGAAAAATAATTGAATCAGTTAATCACCAAGGAAAAAAACATACGTTGTAAGTGCAACCACCGGAGCTGCATGTGAATGTTATGAACGAGATCGAGAAAACGCGGTAACTTTAGATTCTTTCTGTGGAATTGCACCCTCCTTCGAATTAAGACAATCCATTCTAGTAGAGACACCGGCAGTGGAATATGTAAATCAGTACAAATTAATGTGCCTCTCTCCCACCCCCTAAGTGGTCAGCCAACTGCTGCTCTTCTAAATTTTAATTAAAAGCGAAGTGTCTTCCCTTGTGTAAATATATAACTCAGAAGAATTTTGTTTTGATAAACTGCTTCAAAAGCATATTTGAAGATAAGGAAACGTAAATGGATAACTAAACAAGGTATTTCTTTTGTTTAAGAGCTTTATTTCAGGTTTTGAGACACGTTTTCGGCACGAAATTTTTGGTTCTTTGATGCGTTATCGCACAACAGCCATTTATGAATACATTATCTACCGTTGAAGACCACAGGAAGCCCAAACTGTTAAGGTCTGGGAATCCCTGTGAGGGGGATTAATAAAGTTTTGTTGCAATGTTTTAGAGAACGTACTTAAGGAGGGAACATATATCTTTGCAAAACTCGCCACTGTCTCGAATAGTTTTGTGCTTGAACGTAGCAAGTCATGTGTAAACAAAAGGATAAAATTCCATCTGCTTTTGTGGGTGTCCATGACACTAAGCATAGATCGATTCGGCTGGCAAAGGTTTTGTTGTCAGGGGTAGTAACAGTAATTCCCATGAGTCATTTTGGTAGCAGTCCCACAGGATTTACTAACATTTGAATTTGTCAAGGAAATAGGACAGGTGGCAATCATCCAAATTCCAATTCTGCTGCAAGACCACTGTTCACCTGGAACTTTGGCAGTTGTATTTGAAGTTGCATGTTTTAGGCAATGGGTTACGTAATCATAGCAGCAGTCTTTGAAGTAGTTACAGTAAGGATCACTTTCAGAGCAAATTTTACCCAAAGTGTAATTACCCTCTAACTGTAAAATTTGCTCCGAGTCCAGGAATTGTACTTAAATTACCCTCAGTGCTTCCAAAAGATCTCTGGTTTGTAAAGGTGGGCGGGCGATGTGCAAGTAATGTTTGGAAGTAGTAGTAGTAGTAGTAGTAATATATCCTCACCGCATACTCATTAACTCATCGTAGAATTAAGTTATGGGAGGAGTCCGCGACTGATGAGGTAATAAGCATGTAACAAGGATATAGGCAAGTCATTCTTGAGTTTGTTTTGCGCGGTGAAATTTTGGATTTGTGTAATAAACTGCCGTATTCTCCTGTGGGATAACGTATAACTGAACGAAAACGTTCCTGGTTGAAATATTACAAAATTGCTGGTACTTTCTGGGAGCGCAATATCTACGTCGCATTCAATGACTTATTCCCTTTTAGGGATAACTTTTGGGAGTTAAAAAACCATGTAGAGTACATAGCAAATTGGTAGGGACGAGGAGAACGAAAAAACGCTATTGCCTTTATGGAGATGATTTGGGGGACACTACGGAAAGGCAAAGGGTGCACACATAAAACCAAGCAAATCGACTTCAAAATTCAATGGTTCTGGTCCATGCCATGCTATAGCATTACTTAGAGATCTAGAGCTAGGCTGCTTCGGCTCGAGGCCAACACATAGCAAAACAGAACTCAAAACTGCTGCATAGGCTGGCCAACCGCCACCAGGGGAGGTGGGTGGGTCGCGAAAGTTCCCGTTGTTCCGGCGTATCTTGAAGTGGCCACTCCTAACACGAGTTGGCTTATTTATACTCGGAGCTAATTAATTATGCAGTGAGAATAGTAAGGGAAGTTGAAGCTTAGTACGTCAAGCTTTTCGAGTTCATGAGCAAAAGCACAGTTCACTGCTAGTGGGTTACTGCTTGCCGCAAAACTAAACTATTAATTGCGGCGGCAAACGGGTGAAACGTTTATGGAATTCAAGTTGGCTAGAATGCTAGAACATCCAACGAAAACGAAAAGTCCAACGAAAACCCATCCGTGATAGGACTTGATTTGAGTTGAAATGGGCCGTGACGAGACGTGTGTCCCCTAAAATTACAACACAATGTGTCTCAAAGGTCAAAATGGGTTAAAGGGCAAATGCGTTGATTGCTAATCAAATTCTTAACAGCCTTCCGAAGAACACGGGTTTCTATCTGGGGTGTTAGCTAGGAAATGGGCGAGGACATTATAAGACTAGTCGTTTCTAGTAGAAAGTGAAATGCTGCGAGCAGAAAACCGTTGGCAGGCGCGTAGCGTGGTCATTTGGCAAGTACGCACGGATGTGTAGGCTGTAAAAAGGAACGTTTTGTCTTCCTTCGTAGGTTTCCCGGCAGCCCACGGGCTGGCTTGCAATAGAACCGACTAAACTAAGCAAAAAATGAGATGTTTTACATTTTGATTTCTTGTTTGAGATAGTAGAAAACACGGAAAACAATTAGAAAAAACTTCCCACCTCAAGTACGCACGTGCGTATTATATTGGCGCAATGAACGCTACGTGCCTGGTTGGTGGATCCACGTCAGCAGAACTGCTCCTCTAAAACTCAAAAAAGGACACTGCTTTCTATAGTAGATCAAATTTCCTTGTCTATCCCCTCTCATTTGGATTGGACTTCGCTTTAACTAAGAGTCTAAGGTAATCGACTTTTCAAAAAATGGACGTTTTGCTCAATCTGTGAAGTCAATAATCCTACATTTAACTAGACGCATACCTGCGTGAACTCAGGCACTCGTTACACTATGGTTGAAGGAATGCGTTCGTAGACAAACTCTCTAAGCTTTTTGCTCTTGTTCCTCAGACTTTTCAGAGTTAATTGCAGTGATATTCTGCTTGGTTTGCGATCTCGCCATGATCATGCTTACGTAATTTAATAGAACCATGATTTTCAGAAATATACTCCGCAGAACGGGATCTGATGTTTTCTCTTATATTCATTGTGATTACTGAGTAGTTGTAGACGATATATAATATCACAATCATTTCATGGTGAACTCGCAACACTTTGTGCAAAGGTGTCTACACTAATAACACAAAGTACGCGATTATTTATAGTAACTGCATGTGTAGTCGTTTTAATGAAACCATCCTAAACGGATAAAATTGTCGACAACAATTTGAAGAAGCACTATATTAATCCTATCATTAAAGTCACATGGCATAGGTGTAAACATTGTCTCTTATGTCATGACCTTTTCCGCTAAGAACGCGTACAAGACTATGTGTTGATCAGCAGGGATTTCAGGCCCCAGTTTTTTGGAATTGTCGTACGTAGTATCAAGAAGTAGCAGTTTCATCACTTGTACGGAACCATTTGGGATTGTATTTCGGAACCTTAGCTCATTTGATATATATTACAGTATTCGTGCTTACTCTATTCAGTGACAGTGACGAGACCTTTATTAATCAATGCTAATATATGGGCCATTCTACGCATGCACTTAGACTTCACGCATGCGCCTTAGAGACTCGGCTGCGATTTGTGACTGAACGCAAACCAAACCCGAATTTTAAACTCAGGCCTCCTGCGGAACGCCCGAGTATAAATGGCATCAAAACATTCCGTCACCTTGACATGTATTCCATATCTATATGATACGCACTACTGCTGGATCCACTACAGCTATCAACCACGAATGCAAATTCCTTGCACCCAAAAAACATGAAAAAGGCTAAGAAAAAAAAATGTGAAAAAATTGTTATGAAGGTATAGAGGTTTTTAAAACATCAAGCTGTCTCCAAGAAATTGGCCTCGCGTTCTGAGGTTCTGGGCAGCGATTTTGGTAGCCATAGGGGCCAACAGAGGGTAGGGTCCCCAGGAAAGAAAGCAAGGCAGTATTCTCTGTAAACAATGGACAGCTGTAGAAGCGAGGCTCGACATAAGAGCCGCTCGATTGACCTTGTAATGCATGAAAGGGAACCCCACCCTCTGTTGACCCTAGGCTCTGAACTAGGTCCAGAATTAGAGCTTTAGCTAGCCCCCCCGAGGTCAACAGAGAGGAAGGATGGGAGGTTAAATTGGACCGAATGTGGTGATGGGACGTAATTCATTTTGCCTTGGCTCTACGGGTCACGATAGATAGCTGTATCTCTCTGGAGATGCAATGCCAGAAAATGCGTAAACCCGTGGCTCTCCAGGGCGCCTTCACTACCGGTACTCCTCTATCAATGCAATCCTTTAAATTCGTCACCCCGTGGCTCTCGCTTACGCCAACAAAACTCGAGAAATCCAACCGCTCTGCAGTCCTCGTAGACTGCCATTTCGTTGATGAATAGCTCCACCTCGCAGTCAATCCCGGACCGCCCTTTTTCCCCACGTGGAAATTCACTTGGCAGTCTCCGACTGCCATTTCTCTCACCTAACTTCACTAATTCGCAGTCCCGGACTGCCATTTCGTCCACATATCTTTCAGACCGCCTTTTTACTCGCATGGAAATTCACCATGTAAACTCCCTCCCATGTAAATGCCGGACTGCCATTTCTTTCGCGTGTAAATAACTTCGCAGTCCCGGACTGCCATTTTTTCACATAAATTCACTTCGCAGTCCCGGACTGACATCTTTTCCACGCGTTAAGTCACTTCGCAGTCCCGGACTGCCATTTCTTCCACATAAATTCACTTCGCAGTCCCGGACTGCCATGTTTCACGCGAATATATTCACTTCGCAGTCCCGGACTGCCATTTCTTCCACAAAAATTCACCTCGCAGTCCCAGACTGCCATTTCCTCCACATAAATTCGCTTCGCAGTCCCGGACTGCCATTTCTTCCACGTTAATTCACTTCGCAGTCCCGGACTGCCATTTCTTCTACATAAATTCACTTCGCAGTCCTGGACTGCCATTTCTTTCACATAAATTCACTTCGCAGTCCCGGACTGCCATTTCTTCCACATAAATTCGCTTCGCAGTCCCGGACTGCCATTTCTTCCACGCGAATAAATTCACTTTGCAGTCCCGGACTGCCATTTCTTCCACATAAATTCACTTCGCAGTCCCGGACTGCCATTTTAGTCTACGTGTAAATTCACTTTGCATTCCCGGACTGCCATTTCTCCAGCGACGCGCAAATCGACTTCGCAGTCCCGGACTGCCTTGAGAAGTGCTCTCGGTCTCATTAAAGCATAAACTTAACATGGAACACACTTAACAGTCCCCAGCCACCCTGGCTGCCACTGCAAACTCCTAAAACTAACAACGCAGTGGGACATAAAATAGACGAGCAAAAGGCGAAAAGAACCAAATGTAGCCCCAACCTAGCCCGTCCCAAGGGTAAACAAATGGGTGATTAAGACTTTGAGCAACAATTCCCGTAATGAGTGTATTAAGCAAAATTACCGGGCGCAACGATCCAACTCATACCTATGCAAATTCGTGAGAAACCAAAGTTTGAAGTTACGCCCCAATAAAATCAAAACTAAAATGCAAGAAGAACGACTGAACAAAACTGTACTGTACTGCACTGTACTAAATAAACAAAGGATGAAACAAATCAATGCATGACTAATGAACTAACTGGAAACAAAGATCGAAGTCATGAGGCGTAACACAAAGCATGCAAGACGAATGCAAATTGCTAAAGCAGGACGCTAATGGCAGGACTGACCAAAGTAACACAAAATATATGATAAACGCGGTTTGAGTTAATGATAAAGCGAAAAATGGGCAGCCAACGAAAGTAGTGTGGAAAGCGTAGAATAAACCACGAAGAAACAATTATGAAAAAAGGAACAGAAACAATTGAAAGCCTACCCAAACCGGCGAGCCGACTGATAAAACGCAAATTACAAACTTATTGCAAACTTGGACAAGAAAAACCTAGACTAGCGGCTACAAATACAAAATGACTACTTGCCAAATTGGGAATAAACCCCGGGAAAACCAAGAGAAAACGTCCGAGTCACAAACACTGAAATTTCCTCCATACGTTTACCCAAGAGAGCTGGAGCCGTTGAGCTCGATAACTCTGCTAACTAGCCGTGTTCAGTTTAGCCAAGATTAGTAGGAAAGCCAGAACGTTGAGGGTGCTGAAACTACTCAGAGAGAGAATCTTGAATTAGAGCTGGTGGCGGTTGACGATGATGGTGAAGAACGAAAGTTCCCGTTGTTCCGGCGTATCTTGAAGTGACCACTCCTAACACGAGTTGGCTTATTTATACTCGGAGCTAATTAATTATGCAGTGAGAATAGTAGTAGTAGTTTATTTAATCCTTTTGGCAGTTTGAAGACTGAATTACAAGGATGTCAGCAATTAATACAATAAATAAATAAATAAATAAATAAATAAATAAATAAATAAATAAATAAATAAATAAATAAATAAATAAATAAATAAATAAATAAATAAATAAATAAATAAATAAATAAATAAATAAATAAATAAATAAATAAATAAATAAATAAATAAAAACAATGAATAAACTTTATTACAAAATTCACAATGGAAGACTATTTACAGATCAATGATTTAAAAAAACATATATGTATAAATATTAATAATAAGATATTCATATAATAAGAAATTCATATAAAAAATTGTGATAATATATAGTGTTAAATGTAATGTAGATGTTCGTTGTCTTTATAATTTATAAAAAAAAAAAAAAATCGGCTAAATAAATAAATAAATAAAAACAATGAATAAATTAATAGATTGAAATATATAAATATAATGCAATAACTATCATGTGATAACCTCTTGACAGCCAGCCCACAGAAAATTCAGGAAATGGACTGACCCCGACTGTCATCCATTCACAAGAAAATCCTGCAAGCGGACTGTCAGGAAGTCACCAAAGCGTTTGGTATTAGGAATAACTTTAATAACTTTATTCTGACCCGATCTAAGGTTCTGGGTTACATTATGGGAATACCTTAGCCCAGATAACAAGGAACCAAAAGGGGGGATACCCTGGATTTTACTTACAAATTCAATACATAAAGTGTCCCTTCTAGATTTAAGAGTAGGTAGCTTAGATTCTACGAGAGCTAGCTCATAACTTGTCCCCGGGTATATGATATGGAGAACTCTTCTTTGAACTGATTCAATAAGGTCAGAAAGGGACTGAGGGAGGGCAGACCAAACAGGGGCAGCATACTCTAAAATTGATCTTATTATAGAACAGTATACCTGGATTAAATCTAATGTGGAAAGGCCACATTTCTTAAGAATCCTAATAGCATATAGCCTCTTGTTAGCTTTTTTAACTATATAGTTACAATGAACATCCCATGTGAGCTTGTTAGAGACATAAACTCCCAGTAACTTATAACTTTGGACTTGTTCTAGAAATAACGAGTGGAAATAACGAGTCAATAGAAATACAAATAAACAGGCGACATTTTTAAGAACAAAACGTCCAATCAAATTGATAGTTTGATAAAACTTTTTGCTTCTCGGCAACAACTTAGTTAAGAACTAGATCCAATATGATACCAAGTTGGTTTTCTAGATACAAGTTATCTCAGGTAATAATCAAATAAATAATTATAGTCCAAGATACGCTAAATAAACAGCCAAGGTCTTGTTTTCTTCACGGGCAGGATTGTGTTCTGACGATCTTGAGGCCCAACATCGCTTGCATTGGCCGATGTAGGTGAATTCGCAAAACCAACCGGGTCAGGTTTTTGCGTTTCTCCCGCGGTTTCGCGCTGGACGGTTGTTTGCATATTGTTTGCATATTAATTATAAAATATCAAACTATGCGGTCACCCTTCCCTGCGGATTTCCTGTGGTATACATATACATCAGTACGCCGTGGTCACCCTGTGGTACTGACCACCTGACCGACTCGGAGACCACTCGAAATTTCGTACGAATCGTACGGATCGATCGGTCCGTCCATCTCATTATAGTTTCGTTCAGATGGTGAATTTTCGTATCCAAACTTGCCATAACTGAAGCACATTTTATAAGTCCTTGTACGGTGACGAGCGTGTTTTCTTTATTTTCTCTTTCTTTCTTTGGATTTGAATTAGTAGACTATTCAACATAAATTACTTAGTCGATAGTGTAATATTCTTCCCTGTGTATTGTTATTCATGAGTATGATAATGAGGTATGGGGAATCGCTCTGGCCTGGAACCAACCAAAGCCAGGCGAAGTGCAAACAAAGATTATTTGGCAACTTTGAACCCGACTTACTCGCTAAAGTGGGTGGGTGGGTGGGTCGCCAACCGCTCTTCGTCGCAACTCGAATGAACTGCATTAATTACAAGAATTGTTCTCCTTTATATGCAATCCCCAGAGAACATATTACCAATTCAAATGGACTTTGAATAGTTTGTAAACTGATTTAAACGGGAATGGAAAGATGGCAAGTCTTTTGTAGTTTAATTTTAAGTTTTGGTTTTCCTTTACTAAAGTAAAATTTTTGGATATACTCATTCGTCAGAAAACCATGTCTTTACCGGTGAAATAGAGCATAGATTTTGTGGTCTCTCAGCCAATCAGAACGTGTGTTATAATTGAGCTATATTATATTATCCTATAACTATTACACATTAGCCAATCAGAGCTAAGCATTTTCTATGAATACAGAGCGGTATTTCATGGATTTGCTATGAATACAGAGCGGTATTTCATAAAATGTATTAGCCAATTAGATTGCTCAAAATTTGAATTTAGCCAATGAAATTCAATATTTTTTGAATATATAATTAGCTGAGAAACGAGCGGGAAACCGCCGGCGCGCGCGTTTGCATCGTCGAGTTTCGATCGAGTTCAACTACTTCAAATGCGATTTCTTCTCTCTCAGAAGAAAATATTGATCATTATAGAGGCACAAAAGAACCCAAGAACACAAAAGAAGACTGAGGTGGACACTAAGAAGGTTTTGGACTTTATTTCACAAGCTGCGTACTGCAAAGAGAGTCCAACTGAACCAGAACGCTTGAAAATTTCTACTGGAAATTCGCAAACCAAATACTCTAACGTCTTACAGAAACTCCACTGGCCGATATTTGAGAGGTAAAAACTACCCAAAGCTCATCGAGAAGTGCTCAGTCAAGCAAAGAGAAAAAATAAAACGGCTTCGCTAAGATGGGTTGGGGAAAAAAACAAACGCACGAAAATGTTTGACAGAGGATTTTTCCAATAAAAATGTTGCCGTCACGATCTCTTTAGAAAAGCGTAATTTTTGACTAAAATGTGTAATAGTTATAGGATAATATGGTTATTTGATGTTTTTTTTAATGGAATACTGGTGAACATTTCACTCGAAATTTATGTTATTTTGTATACAACTCGCCTAAAGGCTCGTTGTATACTAATAACATAAATTTCTCGTGAAATATTCACCCGTATTCCATAGAAAACCATCAAATAACCAGTAAATATTATATAGAACAGTGATTTTCATACACGAGAAAGAGCGATATGGATCAATCGCATTATTTATAACAGTGTAATTTCCGTTTTAGCATAAAACTGTGCAGTTTATCTTAGTCGTGCTTAAATAAATAGGTGTTTAAGACCAATTTATGTTTTTACCCTTTGTTTTCTCTTTACATATGCATAAAAATCCCATCTAAAAGCAATCCGGCTCTAACTATCAACACATTACATGTATTAACTATCTTTAACTATCAGCACATTACATTGTACACATTCACATGTATTAACATTGCATTGGAAAGCTGGATAAAACTGAAAATTTATCTCAAATGAATATTTCTTAGCAGCCTCCTCTTCCTCTTGAGTTAGGTTCACATGGTTCCTCTAAAATTTCAAGTTACGCTCCCCTGTTTCTTTCAGTATTAACCCATTTCGAGTTCTCCGTTGCTGAATCTTAGCCCAGTAACATATTGATCATCCTCGGGATCCCAGGATTATCATTCTGTCACCCGATAATTTGAAGCGAAAACTCAACAAATTTCAAGTTATTTCAGTGCTTTGTACATCAGTTTATGCATTTATGCATATTATAGTGAGATCATTCGTCCTGTTTAAATTTTTTGTGAAGCGACTATTTAGCAAACTCAAACAAATAGCAGGCTCGTAACATGGTATATGGGATCAGGGATCAAGCTCCAAATTATGGCCAGGATCAGGGATCAGAGGCCAGGGCTCAGGGATCAAATGGGTGAGATCGAGGATCAGGGACATTGGGTCAGGATCAGGGATCAGCTCAGTTCTCTGCACCAAGGATCAGGGATCAAAAATTTCTCAAATATATAATTTCCATAAAAACCCGGGATCAGTGAGACGAGAATATACCATGTTACGAGCCTGAAATAGCAGCAACAACACGAAGATGGGTTTCACAACCTATATGAAACAAGTTTGTAGCATTTTTAACACGTTGTGTTTCGTCTAACCACTAACTATGTGTAATTAGTCACAAGGGATCTACAATTTGGTGTTTTCAACTCTTCTAATTCTTGTTGTCAACGTTGATGTACTCTTTGTAGAGTTAAGGCAATTGCACAACAACCTGACCCTTTTTGTAAAACAAAATGCCACAGCAATATACAGACCCTGAAGAGTGTTGAGGATTACAAAGGGATACATTAAATACTGGGATGTAAACGGTGCTACGAACCCAAACACCCATGTAAACCCCATCAACACTGCAATTCTTGCGTAGATTGCCGAGTCTTTTTGAGAACGATGCTGACTTGCAACCATCTGGGATTGTTCTCTTGACTTCTTTAAAGCTGCAACAATAAGGACGAAGAACACTGCATTCCATATCAACGAAATGGCCACTGGTATGGCAAAGAAATACAGGTTGGCCATTGAGTTGTTAATCCAGCAACCTTTTTCACCGCCGTATCTTACTGTAACTACAGCCAATTGGTCTAGCAAAACAGACACAGCCACAAAGATCGACACTGAAAACCAGCCACATAACATTAAAATTATAATCTTTCTTCGTTTCCCCTTTTTGTCAACTGCGTGTAATCGGCAGGAATGACTAGAAAATGCTCTCCACGTATCAAAAGCGATGATGGACATCCACATAAACGAAGCAAGAAAACTGTAATGAAGCAATATTGCTATGGCAGTACAGCCTTTTCCAGTGAATGTCAGTCCTGATCCTACCAACCATAATAAGTGTGCTACAAGAAGGGCACTGGAAAGGTTCATCAAGTTGATTCCAGGAATTGTCCTGAGAGTTGAGAACCGAGAGTAGGTGACCAACACTACTACCAAACAAAGTACAGATAAGGAAAACCCGATGTACGTCAAGATGGTCAAACCAGGGAGCTCGTTGATGGGACGAGTTTTCATGTGTTCTGCATAAGTCCTTGTAAAATTTGAGCACACCATTACAGTTCCATTTCTCCAAGTGTAGTCTCCATATTCGTAAAGATGACCTGACGCCTTGTACAATAAAGATCGATTGGTGAACATCGAGTATTCGTGTCTTTGAAGAAAAACGTAAGTGCTAGAACAATTCCCTGAAAGCAATTGTCTGCAGACCACAATGTTCCCTATAGGCTGTGGTTGACCTCGGACCATTCTCGAGGTGTTTGAGAAATAATCTTTCGATGTCAATAATTCACCAGTTTTGTTGATGTAGATGGAAGATGCCTCTGAAACAATCGCATATTCTTCAGGTGAATAAGTATCTGCAAGAATGCAAGTTAGGTGTTTAACAGTAATTTTAACAGCGTGGAATATTAAAAAGCCCATTTTCACACGAAGGCTGGTCGGTGATTCGGTGAGTTTCAATACATTTGTTGCATTACCATCTTCAAGGTCATTTGGGATCCTATCGAAAAGCATCAAATATGTTTGCCGTTTTGGGTCAAGGCAGTTCCAGCTAATAAAATTGATTGTTGTCGAGTTGACCCTCAGTGCTTTAGAAACTTCGTGAACAAGAAGGTCCTCGGGAAACGCAACGCAAAACGGATGGAGAAGAAATTGAGCAGCAGATTTTTCAAACCAAATAGCCTACTCGGTACTTCTTCAGGTTGGAAATCATAGGAACAAATTGCTGTCCTTTGCGGCATGTCTCTAAGTAGGAGTCATAGACTTCTCCATTCCTACAAGACAACGTCACTGAGTTACTGTTCTCTTCTTCTAGTGAGGATTCGCCAATGTCCAGTATCAACGAGAAAGGACGTGCTGCATGATCACGGCTTTCCCTATCAATTGGTGGTCCGAGGCCTGGCCCGCCACATTCAATTTCATAAAGCATTGGATCCAAACCGACACATTTTGCACAATATATGTTTTTATAGTTTGTTCTCTGTTTTCTAACATATACCAGTGAATACGAAGCGTTTTCACACTTTTCTCGAGCATCAATTAGTGAAGAAGAAGAACATTTGTCCACTGGAACATTTGTACAATATCTTCTTACTGTACCGTTCTTTGGTTTTATGGGTAATAGAGCACAATGCTCAAAAATAAACCTCATTTTTTGTTTCGCTGTTACTTGCTGAGGCGGTGAAATCGTACACTTAAAGCCAAGGGGATTAAATTCCATTTGACTTCGTTGGTATCCATGACACTGAGCACAGAATCTATCGGCAAACGTTTTGCTGTCAGGGGTAGTAACAGGCAGTACATCAGCATAATTCTCATGAGTCATTTTGGTCGCAGTCCCACAGGATTTACTAACATTTGAATTTATCCAGGATGTTGGACATGATGCGACCATCCAAATTCCAATTTTGCTACAAGACCATTGTTCATCAGGAACTTTGGCACTTGTATCTCTAGTATTAAGGCAATGGGTTACATAGTCGTAGCAACAGTCTTTGAAATAGTTACAGTAAGGATCGCATGAGCAACGAATTTCTTCCTCAGTGCTTACTCCAGGATCTCTTGTTTGTAAACACCTGCCCTCACAGGAAAGGTGGGGTGATGTGCAAGTGATATTCGAGAGTTGTTGGTTCAGTGAAAATCTTCGTTTTCGTGTCTTGACGAAATCTGTCGACCTGGCGTTTTCTTTTGTTAATCCTATGTTGCTACCTTTTCTTTCAGAGTGCTGCTTTACAGTATCCTCTGGTTTGCTGTGTTGAAGGCTTTCTCCATGTGAGACTATCGGGTCATGATTCCAATGTTGTGGCCATTCTTCCTCACTCTTTCCATCGTTGAAGGGTTCATACAATCTCTGTATTTTCCCAGATATTTTTGAAAGGTTTTGCAATTGCATAAATTTTTGCGCGCTCTGTATCTTCAGACTTTCCTCTTGAGCAGATTCTTTCTTGGTAGATAAGAAACTATTAGTTCGAGACAGTTGATCCCCTCTGTCATTCAGATATACTGCGTGTTGACTTTGGAGAAAAAGAAAAGAAGAAACAACAAAGGTTATAAGGTTTGGCACCATGATGGTCCCCTGTGATGTGCTTCAGCGCTTGAACTGTATCTTTTGTGCTAACCCAAAAGTAGTACGTATACTCCCGGAATAATAATTTCAGCACGATAATTTGTCAAGCACAATGAGGCTATATTGTTTTAATTATGATGGAATTATCAGCTGACAGGTGGTATTCTAGACGAAAACACTGTCCTTATCAGGCTCTCTAATGGGGTGTTTACATGGCACTAGGATCACCCTTGCACTAGGATCATCCTAGCATGGGAATCATCCTACGTGATATACATTTACTGCATTCTGTTTAGTAGGATGATCCTAGTGCCCGAAGCGAAGACACAAATTTCCATGTAAACAGAATGCAGTAAATGTATAGCAGGTAGGATGATTCGCCTGCCAGGATGATCCTAGAGCTAAGATGATCCTATAGTGTCATGTAAATACCCCCTAATTGAAAGGTTCCAGTGAGGAAATAGTAAATAATGGAAAACTGATAAAAACGTGAAATGTTTGCCAACTAATTGGCAGCTTGATGTCGAAACTGGTGGCCTTTTCGAATTAGCAATTGGCAAAATGTCATTAGAAACATTTTGAAAAAATGTATCTAAACAATAAACCCTTGATACATTTCAACTTAGTTTTTAGATGAGTTCACGTTTTACGGAAAGTCAGTCTTCCGGATTATATACCCAGATTGAAACGTGGTAAACGAACCATCGGTGGTAAGCGATGAATAATCCTGAGCAGCTCTTACCTAATGGCAATATTCCAAAAAACGTTTTCTGCTGTACTTAGATGGTATAGTTTAAGCGTTTGTTCTGTATTTCATGTAGTTTGTTTTTTATCGCCTTTGCTTCACCCATTTGGATATCCCTTCAACTTCAAAAGCACCGATATGAAAAGAACTCCTCAGCTTGTGAATATATAAAAAAAGGACTGTTATATTGAATTAATTTAGTATACACGATATCGCATTTGAAATGAATAAAAATACCAAACCAAATTAAAAACAGCAAAAACATAATTTTTCATAAATAAGTACGTCAGGATTTGAAACAATATTTTATCGCGTACATTTGTACAACTAAATTATTCAATAGTTGTTTTTGAAAATAAAATTAGACAAATTGCATATATATCGTCTAAAAGCTGTTAAAAGACGATAATACATTCTAATTTGCTTTAAAGGGCATCGATAATTTTTTAGGTGGGGAGGGGTGGGCTTCAAAATATAACCGCAAACCTTTACTCGGCGAGATATAAGTACAACGCAAGTTATCACCTTCAAAAGCTTTTTTCACTGTTCGATTCTTAGATAAATGTCCAGCAAAACGGTGTCAGGGTTTTTATTTATTGGGCATGTTCCGTTTTCATGAAGAATTTTGTCCAAATTTAAATAAAGTAATAAAGAAATAAAGAATTTAAAAAAATTCAACTTTAACCAAAGATAAAATCCAGAAAATGCAACATATTAGAGTACAAACACTAAAAGTGTGCAATACTTTGCACTATTTAGTATAAATAGCACTATTTAAACAATAGAAAATAAAAGAATTTGCATAATTCAGTACTATTTATGTTGCACATGCACTTTTAGTGTTTGTACTGTTCAAGTTGTACATTCTTAGCATAACCGTTGGTATTTATGAATTATTTACTTTCAAACCAGGCTAAGCCTGTACAAAAGAATCCGTGGTCCAGGATTACAGCAGTAATTAAGGAATAGGAAACAGGACTATTTTCAAATGCCAGTCCCCCCGTCATTTTTAACTCGTGGATATGCGAAGCATAGAAACGAGTTATTGTGAGGACTCTGGATATGCAAATGTGTCACTCGCTCACTCACTCACTCACTCAGTGAGGTGTTAGCAGATCGATATCCGAACGGCCGATTTCGTTTTACCGAGTCAACTACGAACGTATTACAGTCGTTAGTCATCTGCAATCGAACTTCATATTACGGAAACGTACCGAAGACGAGAAATATTCCGAGGCTATAACATTAGGCGGATCGTTTCTATATTTATACAAAGAATCAATTCCAATGTTCCATGTGGATGAGATCTGATTCAATAAAAGGAGTGTGTAAGTGTTGAGGAATCAATAATTAAATAAAACAGAGGATAAAAAATGTTAAGCGAATCCATCGAGATTCAAACCTATAGCCTTCCATTTTCACGCCATAAGATAGCGTACAGCAGTTGAGCCTGGGCTGCCTGCCTGTGCTAAAATCTGCTCAGTAAATACACGAGTTCTCCACAGGGAGCCTATGATTTGACTGCGAGCCACTTGCATGGGCGACATGCGCAGTTAGTTTTTACTAAAGGAGACTGGACCAAGTTCTAAAAATAGCCAAAATGCGGGTCAACATGTTTCATTTGTCTACTGAAAGTTTTTATTAAGAGTTGACACGGCGTATCAGTCTTCTTGTTGTGCTATGCAGATATAGTCCAGTCATCCTGTGAAATTTATATGGTCGAAGTCAAACAAATTGCAAAAGAATTTCTGTCACTGCCAAAAGATAGTTAGTGGTCAACTTACTAGCATACTAAAAGTTCCCCAAAATTCCAGTGGTGGAACATGCTCAAATAAGCGCTTTACGATTTCAAAATCGTACCACAGGGTACCCAATTCAAAGAAAATAAACAATGAATAACATATCGCAATATCAATGCTTTTTTGTGTTTCAGGAGTTTTCAGAGGACTTAAATAAATGTTTTTGACGAAAAAAAAATATAATAACATGAATTGAAATAAATAAAATAGATTGAAAAGAATTCCGAGTCCGGCAATCATTTTACGAGGAACGCCTGGAGGTTTACGTGTTCACTGCACGTTGTTTACTGGAAGTTGATGTTATTTCTGCGATTTTTAGCTTTCATCTTTACAACAAGCTTATATTCTGACAAAAGGTAGGTTTAGAATTTCTTTTTAACATATATTCATGAATCTGTGGTTGTTTTGTTGTATTGAAATCGCTTATGTTCCCCGAAATACCAATTTTATGGCAGGTGCATATACCAGAATAGATAATATAATTAAATACGACGTATTAAATTTCTTTCTAAGGTATTATGTTCCTCCAAGAGGATTATTACAGGCATGTTTCGTCATGGATTGCTGCTTTTGCAATGAGTCGTTAAATAATACTCAACCAACAGTGGTGTTGACCGAAAAGGGATGTAGAAATATAAATCGAATATTAAGCGAATCAGTCAATCAGAACGAAATCAAAGTAGAAGTAGGCCAAAGCGTCCACAAAAAGTGCCGGCTTGATTTTATTAGACCACCAAAAAATGGGAATCGTAAAGATCTGGAAAAGAGTGCAACAAAAATTACTCGAGGGTCCATAACAAAATTTGTTTGGAAAGAGCACTGCTTTTTTTGCGGCCAGCCCGCAAAGTATGATGGTCGGAAACGTGGATATGACGTCATCCCGGTACGTACCAAAGACTGCCAACATTTTATTATCGAGGCGTGCAGTAACAGAAACGGTGAATGGGCCGCAGTAGTACGAGGGAGGCTTGAGTATGCTCAGGATCTACATGCCTCAGATGCTGTATATCATCAAGCCTGCAATGTAAACTTCCGTACAGGGAAGCAGATACCGAAGAAATACAGCAGTAGCGACGCTGCTTCTAAACGCCATAAAGGACGCCCTACTGACGCAGCCAAAAACACGGCCTTCTCTGAAGTGGCAAAGTTTCTTGAAGAAAATGACGAAGAACAAATAACAATAACTGATCTTATTACTAAGATGCAAGAGTTTCTTGAAGGCACTGGTGAGCAACCCTACAGCGCTATATACATGAAAAAGAAGTTACAGGAACATTTTGGCGACAAAATAGCGATAACTAATGTAATGAATCAAAACGTTGTGACTTTTCAAAGGACAGTCTCATCGATACTCAATGAATTCTACAAACAGCCAAAAGCAGACGACAATGAGGTAGAGAAAGCTAGAATTGTAGAGACGGCCGCAAAATTGATCAAAAGCGAAATTAAGAACTTAGACACTTCAAGCATGAATTATCCCTCAAGTGAGGAAATGGCATCTATTGGCCAGTCTCTGGAGTTCCTACCCAAGCTACTTCAATTATTTTTGAAAAGTATTTTTGTTGGAAAAGATACCAGTCTAAAGCTTGCATCAATTGGGCAAGCAATTATACAGGCAGCGAGACCAAGAGCTATTGTAGCTCCCCTACAGATCGGGCTAGGTATTCAGCTCCATCATCATTTTGCTTCAAAGTTTCTGATAGACTCACTCAATTCGCATGGTTTCTGCTCATCGTATGCTGTTGTACAAAAATATGAAAGAGGCGCAGCAGTGAACCAAGGTACAGACATACCAGGCTATACACCGGGTAGATTTATCCAGTATGTTGCGGACAATGTGGACCATAACACAAGAACTTTGGACGGGACTGGAACATTTCATGGGATGGGCATTATTGCCACTATCACACCATCTGTTAAAACCAAGCAATTGGTACCAATCAAATCTGTAACGGCACAGGAAATAGCTGCAGCTGGGCAAGTAGATATCTTTGATTATCAAAGGCCAAGTGGGGAGAGTGCACAACGTCTGCTGTATAAAAAACTGAAAGACTTGCAAGTGCAGGATGCAACGATCAACCTCGACCGCCTTTGGAAGATAACCCTACCACTTTTACGTTCTCCACGGCCAGCATGGGCTGGTACAATGCAAGGAATATGTCATGGTCAATATCCTGGTAAATCGTCAGTAATGTTCTTGCCCATGATAGATCTAGACCCGACTGATATGTCTTGCATCTATTCTTCACTAGTGTTTGTCAGCAAACATGCCAGGCGATATCATATCACACCCATCCTGACATTCGACCAGCCATTGTGGTGGAAGGCGCTGACTATTATATTGAATGAGCCGGAAGGTAGCGATGTGAAATCAGTTGTTTTAAGATTGGGAGGGTTTCACGTACAGATGAGCTTCCTAGGAAGTATTGGCCATCTCATGGCCGGTTCTGGTCTACAAGAGCTACTTGAACTTGTTTACGCAAAAAACGCAGTAGTTCATATGCTAAGTGGCAAAGCAGTCTCAAGGGCAATCCGAGCTCACTTTCTCGTTGACAGTGCTCTGAACGCAATACTTTTTTGCAAAACTTTTAATGTATGTCTTCCTTCTGGAATTAACCTGGAGCCCAGCACCGATGAAGAATGCGCCCCACAAACTGCTACCACTTCCCAAGAGTCGCGCACTAATGAAGAATGCGCCCCACAAACTGCTGCCACATCCCAAGAGTCGCGCACTAATGAAGAATGCGCCCCACAAACTGCTCAGTACCACATAGAAATTACTGATGGAGACTTGAAGCTGGCGGAAGCCATAATAAGACAGTTTGAAGAAGGCAAATGCAACGTTGGTGAAGTGTGCTCCTCTGAAGTTCTCCTTAGAATTTTTGAAAGACTGGAACGAATGAAAACTTCCATGAAGAGTCAGCGAACAGCAGTTCTGTGGATGACATATATGGAAATGATAGATATATTACGAATGTTCATCAAGGCCGAAAGAACAGGTAATTGGAAGCTTCACCTTCAAGCAGTTTATGACATGCTTCCCTTTTTTGCCGCAGCTGGTCACAATCTATATGCTAAATCTGGACACATTTACCTACAAATGATGAATGATCTTCAAGACAAACACCCAGACGTTTACCGGAGTTTCCAGGATGGTTTTCATTGTGCGCGAAGAAGTGATCGCTTCTGGGCTGGGCTCTCAACAGACTTAATGATCGAGCAAGTTCTAATGCGGAGTGTGAAGACGAGCGGTGGGCTAACCAGGGGTAAAGGATTGACCGAGACACAACGGTTGGTTTGGTTATTGTCAATGCCTGCTTGTGCAGAGGTCAACAATGCCATGCAGAATCTTACGGATGTAAGGTAATGTTCAATTGTTGTTAGAATGCTCAGCTATTTAATTTTTGTTAATATCTTGTCATTATAACCAATCAGTACCATTAATAAAACGTCTATGATTTTGACTACAGGTATCACACTAGTGAACAGCACAAGGACACTAGTGACGCAAGAAAGCTGCGCGATCATAAGGACACCCTAGATCTAGTGGATTACCTTTCTCAAAGAGATCCATTTTC
Organism: Telmatactis stephensoni; assembly: GCA_029948255.1. Lineage (NCBI taxonomy): Eukaryota > Metazoa > Cnidaria > Anthozoa > Actiniaria > Isophelliidae > Telmatactis > Telmatactis stephensoni. The sequence continues at coordinate 389,798 of JALIZF010001847.1, forward strand.
TGAGGACCAGTCACTGCGGTGCATTGCAACAGGTGTCGTAGCTGGTGAGGATGTAAACGTTGACAAGTGCAAAGACGTGTGAAATAAAGTATTGAGCTCCATGATTGACAAAAATGCGTATGAGTATTCATTTTCCAAGAAACACCAAGCAGTAACCCTTGCGGCCAAAACAGCTGTGAAATTTAGTGATGGCAATGTCCAGGTGGATCCACAATTATTATTTCAGAGACTGAGTTTTGTTGCAACAGGAGGACAGTACAATGATCCTCAATCGTTTTTCAAGTTTGAAATGTGCAGTTATCCTCCAGCATTATTCGATTCGTCGCTTCTTCCACGACAAGCTAATAAACCTGTGTTGGCTGATGCAATGTGGGCCCTCGTAAAAAACCATGAACAAACGGCTGCACCTACAGGCAACGTTCATTATGTGATAGATGGTGGCGCTTTACTCCATCGTATTCCATGGCCACGTGGCTTTACGTACAGTGAAATATTCTCCCTCTATGTGCAGTATGTAACACGGCGATACAAACAAGCTACCGTAGTATTTGATGGATATGCAGAAGGCCCTTCCACAAAAGATTGTGCGCATCTGAGAATGTCAGGCATTTCTGGCCCACCAGTGAACTTCGATTGTGACATGGTCCTGACGTTGAAGAAAGAGGAGTTCCTGAGGAATGCTGCTAATAAACAACGATTCATAAATCTACTCGGAGAAAGGCTGCAGTTGTCGGGATGCCATATTGTTAACTCATCAGGAGACGCAGACCTACCGATAGTCCAAGCTGCCATTCAATCTGCCAGGACAACCTCAACTGTCTTGGTTGGAGATGATACAGACCTGCTAGTCTTACTTTGCCATCATGCCGAAATAAATGCACATGATCTGTTCTTCATTCCTCAGCCAAAACAACGATCCACAACAAGAAAAGTTTGGAACATTAAAACTACCATATCTGCACTTGGTCCAGAGACTTGCACAAACATTCTGTTTGTGCACGCAGTTCTTGGATGCGATACGACCTCACGCCTCTATGGTATTGGTAAAGGGTTGGCGCTCAATAAGATATTTAAGGATGCAGCTTTTCGCGAGCAAGCTCAGGTTTTCAATCGTCCAGATGCCTCAAGAGATGATATTATTGTAGCGGGAGAGAAAGCCCTCGTTAGTCTCTATGGTGGAAAGGGTGACGACAATCTTGATTCATTGAGATATTCAAAATTTTGCCAGAAGATCACAACTGGGACCACCTTTGTGCAACCTGAGTGTCTACCACCCACATCTGCAGCTGCTGCTTATCACAGCCTCAGAGTTTACTACCAGGTACAGCAGTGGAAAGGTGCTTCGCTTCAGCCAGAAGACTGGGGTTGGAAGATTGAAGGTGGACTGCTCCTTCCGGTTAGAACTGACCTACCAGCAGCTCACGCATCATTGTTAGAAATGATCAGATGTAACTGCAAGTCTGATTGCCAGTCAAAGAGGTGTTCATGTAGAAAACATGGTCTGGAATGCACGGCTGCCTGTGGTACATGTAGAGGCCAAAGTTGTACGAATTCTACCCCACCAGACTTCAGCGAAAGCAATGAGTAGTGACGCATATAGATACGATTGATGATACATAGTAATCAATTAGTTGTTTTTAGTCTAGATGCAGTATGTATAAATGCTATTCATAATGTATAAGATTCTGATCGTGCCTAGTATGAACTGTAGATCTTGTTACGATAAGTTTGTTTATTCTAGTCTAAGAGAAAGTTTTTCCTCGAATTGGGTACCCTGTGGTAAGATCTAATAACTTCAATAAATAAAATAAATTAAATCATGCATCAAATTCCACCAAAATCACCTTTGACCAATAAAATACAAAGCTGAGCCTTAGTTAAAGAGAATGTCTGATACTGTGAGATAAGTTTATTTAATTCTTTATGCAAAACGAATTTTCTTTGAATTGGGTACCCTGTGGTACGATTTCGAAATCGTAAAGCACTTATTTGAGCATGTTCCACCACTCGAATTTTGGGGAACTTTTAGTATGTTAGTAAGTTGACCACTAACTATCTTTTGGCAGTGACAGAAATTCTTTTGCAATTTGTTTGACTTCAAGCCACAGGATGACTGGACTAATAGTGTTTAACTTGAAAGCTGTGCTTCCTCAGTCACTAAACACAACAGATATGCTACCCTACTGACAATTAGATAACGATATATGATGCTACGATTCCAATCCATTTTCATCTTATCAAATTCATTTTTTTTAAAGGTAAATGATCTTTAAAATTCTTATTGTGAATAATTGAACAGTACGCGGACAATCTAAAAATAGTAGAAACCGGTTTTCTCTCTCTTTTAACCTGTTCACATAAGTCACATCACCCACATGTCCCGCCCTAGAATGAACACTGTATCAGGCTCCAGCCAGATGTTAGCTCGCAACCAGTAAAAGATGGGACCCAAAATAGTTATATCCATTGGTTGCAGACCCCGTTATACCAAGGTAATCATCGTTAATGAAATAAGGTGTTGCTTGTGTTGTGTTAGCTCGCAACCAGTAAAAGATGGGACCCAAAATAGTTATATCCATTGGTTGCAGACCCTGTCATACCAAGGTAATCACCGTTAATGAAATAAGGTGTTGCTTTTGTTGTATTAGCTCGCAGCCGGGAGAAGGTTAGGACCCAAATAATTATATCCAGTAGTTGCAGACCCTGTCATACCAAGGTATTCACTGTCAATGAAAAAGGTGTTGCTTTTGTTATGTTAGCTCGCAACCGGTAAAAAGTTGGGATCCAAATAATTATATCCAGTATTTGCAGTTCCCGTCATACCAAGGGAATCACCGTCAATGAAATAAGGTGTTGCTTTTGTTATGTCAGCTCGCAACCGGTAAAAAGATGGGATCCAAATAATTATATCCAGTATTTGCAGTTCCCGTCATACCAAGGTAATCACCGTCAATGAAATAAGGTGTTGCTTTTGTTATGTTAGCTCGCAGCCGGTAAAAAGTTGGGATCCAAATAATTATATCCAGTATCAGCAGACCCGGCCGTCATACCAAGGTAATCACCGTCAATGAAATAAGGTGTTGCTTTTGTTATTTGCTCAAGACGATGATGTCGACTGTGACCACGCGACTCTGGTATTCCTCTGAAAGAAATAAGCTCTCATATGAATATCGCAACCACTGGTGAAAACCTTTAAAGAGTTTTTATCTTGTGCATAAATCCTTGTCAATATGGAAAAAGGGTTGAAGATATTGGATCACACTCGGTCGCCTCGAACAGATTTGCATAATAAAAGGAATTGAGCTGAGTTTGTCTATCTGATCGGCACAAAATGATCTCCAATTAAAAATCACACTTTAACTTTGTCAGTTATAATGTATATTCATTTAACATTGGCGACCTGTGCCAACTTATCCCATAGGAGCCTGTGTCAACTAACAGTTCACAGTGACCTGTGAAAACTACGCCAATGTATACATAGTGCACTACCTGTGACAACTGTGCGTTTCACGAAATTGGCACAAGCCGGCATAACTTTTTAATCCATATATTTTTATTATTATTATTATTATTATTATTATAATCTGTAAATCATCTGTAAATCACCCTTGTGATCGTGACGATAATATCCTCAATAAAGATTTATTATTATTATTATGTTTGTGTTTTCACAGCGGAAAAACAAGGTTTATGAACCTGTGAGCTTTTAGAAATAAACGATTTTTAATAAAATCATAAAAATGTAAGATGTAAAAAGAATAATACCTTTCAACACATGATAAACAGAAATCCAAGCTCGTTTCTTGTGGACAGTCTTGACAATGCCATCGTGATCCCACGATGGGTGATATACCACACCCGTCACACTATAACAACAATAACATAATGAAGTTATTTTTATAAAACCATTAATAATTCATAGTAAATTAAGCCAATCGAGGAATTTCAGAATGCTACATTGGCTTACCTACGTACAGAGTAATGTGGATATATTTTAGAAATGCGACCTTTTTAATCGTTTTCACACTTTTGACAAAACAACGAAAACAAACAAATACAGAAAAACAAACAAACAAACAAACAACAACAGCAAAATCACGTGTTGGTGTGAACGGAAGTCCTAAGCTTGAATGCTTCCAATCCAAAAGACTTGTTTTCGATTTTATGTGGATTAGTATGGATGTAGTCTTACAGGAGGAGGAGGGGGGGGGGGGGGGGGAGGGTCTCACTTACCATGAAACCACTGTGCGAAGTGGAAGCCTGTTGTACCTGATAATAAAAACAATATATTTACTGAACAAATAAACATAGATCATGCAGGAACCCAATCTATCCCTTATCTCAGATGGAATGGTAAAATCATGATGTTAAAAAGTGCTAAATATCGAAGGGGGTTAATAGGGACATTTATGAGCGAAAATAAGACGTGTCCTATATTAGGTGCGAACCTCTCCGTGTAAACGACACGTGCCTTATTCGAGCCTTCTCAAGGACTGAATGGCTCAGGATGCTGTAACAGAAGGCGCGGCTTAGACTTAAGGTAACGTTTATACTGAGAGGTTTGCGCCTTATATAACTGAGACGCGTCCTGTTTTCGCTTGTATAAATATCCCTAATGTGCAAATGTAGTTGAGAGAGAGTGACCTTTTTGAGGTACCGGCTGTAATTGTTACCGCGTAACAAATATGTGTAGGGTACAACATTTAACCCTACCGCTGTTTTAAGAATGACTTTATATGGATAATAGACTAGCGAGGAAAAAAAATTATTTCCTAAGGGGGTATTTACATGGCACTAGGATCATCCTAGCACTAAGATCATCCTAGCGGGCGAATCATCCTACCTGCTATACATTTACTGCATTCTGTTTAGTAGGATGATCCTAGTACCCGAAGCGAGGACACAAATTTCCATGTAAACAGAATGCAGTAAATGTATAGTAGGTAGGATTATTCGTCTGCTAGAATGATCCTAGTGCTAGGATGATCCTAGTTCCATGTAAACACCCCCTAAGAGAAAAATATTCAACACCACATAACAAAGTAGACATCGATAATCACGAAATAAAAAAGATACAAACCTGGTCACCATGTCTTAGCTTTTGTCTTTTAATTTTCTTGAGTTCCATAAGTTCCATGTAGTCACGTGTTTGCTTCAGTTCTTCGGGTATACTTTCATCATCCTATAAACAGCAAGTGATAACATGACGAGTATACGCGAGCCGCTGGACGGAAGTGGCCTCAATTACCGTTTTAACTTGGCTTAGGGCTACCTCTCACATAACGAGAGTCGTATATAGTCTACCCAAAGTTTTTCGGAGCATTACAGTCGAGTGCAGAAGTATGAACAGCTAGAAATTATCCTTTCAAAATTATCCATTTGTCCAAGACAATAGAAGTTGGAGACATGCGCAGATATTATCACTTGCTGCTCATCACATGGTTAAGAAATACTTGAGCAGTAAACCAATCAAAACACTGAGAAAGTACAACACAGCACGACACGTATAATGCCTCAGGGTTTTACTTTTACTTTACCTTAAAAGTTTTCACAACGTACTATAATTATCCATAGGTTTCTTAATTTTAAAATTATATTGGATAAAACATCAAGGTTGACAAATCAAAACACTGAGACAACACAACACGACACGTGTAATGTCTCAGAGTTTCAGTTGATTTGCCAAAACGTCAAGTTGACCAATCAAAACACCGAGACACAACACGGCGCAACACGGCATTTTCGACTTATTCACATTCATAAGAAAACTGCTGTAATCGACATCTAAGGCGCCTAACATCTAACACATCTAACGCCTAGGCCACACCAAATCTAACCAGCAGTTCAAGATTGACTCAGACACCAAGCATTCCACGTATTTAGTTGCAATAGGTTTGGACCACACAGGGGAAGCACGGAGTCTAACTGACTAATCCATCATCTCCCTTGTTTTTATGCTCGATACATACAATTGACCATCAAGTCAATTGCCAATAAGACAAGTTGAAACACGTTCCCATATTCAGTTCCTATTTTGTTTTCATTTCATGTTATCACTGAAGACGGGAGACACTTACCGACTGGTATGATGTATCATCAGAGAAAGCTACACTAGATTCATCGTCATCATCTTTGTTATCGTCCATATAAACACGAGGTTGATATGAAGGAAAAAATGTGGAGTTTCGAAAACCCAGCGTTTGATAATGAGAAGATCTTTTCGCTGTCTACAAAAACAAATAGATAAATGAAGAAATTGTGGGTAAATGCAGAAGATACATTTCTTCTGTGAATAACTGGATATCAGACGAAGAGCACAAGGATTTAAAAGGATTTCATTATATGCTAGACGTCCAACATCAACACAAACGACAGCAAGAACAACAACGACGACAACAACAACAACAACACAAACACAAAAACAAAACAACAATAGCAAACAACCGTTGTTGTTCAGGAGTCCTGTAATGCTCTGTCAAAAGAACATCAAAAAGTTCATCCATCCTCAGTCATACCAAAAAAAGGGATAAGTCGAAAGTTTATAAATACCAAATTGCTTATTAGTTTTCTGAGTGGTATCTATTTGCTCTAGGATCACGTAGAAACAAATTTAAAGTTAACAAAATTCCCATTGTAAGAATTTCCCAGTTGATTTAATTTAACTTACCCTGCTGCCTGACCTGGGTATGTTGGGAACTCGACCCGGTATTGGTAGTCCTGCTTTGGCTAACTTGATGAAATATTTCTGTGTTCTACTTGCTACCTACATATCAAAAACAAATAGTTTAAATTTAATTAATCAAATTGCTGATATAGAAGAAAAAGGACGTTTCCCACAGAAACGTTTGCAGACATTGGCCATGCGTATGCGCACTTTAAACTGTGCGAGATTCTACACAAAAAATAGTCGGGCACCGAGTTCTACATCCACAACATCGCAAAAGCAAACTGAGTGCAAGTGTCAGCAACGACATGCCATACGCTTTTCGCATCGCCGCTGACTCCATAATATCACTGAGTAAGGGCGTATTTCAAATTCACGGGGAGCCATCATAAATAAAATAGAAACATCAATGGGAAATATTTTTAAGGTTCGATGGGAGCTAGAGTGCCTCGGAATTCAAAATGGCGGTTAAAGTTTGAGATTTTAACAATTGCGAAAAATTTAAGAAGCCAACATGCTGATTCTCAATATTCTTAGGCTTAAAATCAAGGTATATTATAATGGGCTACAACATTTTATATTGAAAAATATTTTCAAATAACAGAAATGTTTCGTCAAAATTACATTCTCCACGATAATCAGAAGACCGCCGCAACTTAGACAACAACGCACAGAACAAAACGCTCCTAAAAATCTTGATTCTTTTTATTGATAGCCAATGAAAAGGTTTATAGCATAGTTGTGCAGGTCAAGTTAACTCCAGTTCTTTGTCAAATACTCACATCAGGGTTCGTGCTGAGATTTAAAATTCCAGGAGAATTCAGTCAAGGAGTTTTTATTTATTTATTTATTTATTTATTTATTTAATGTATTCGCCCAAGGGCAGGTAATTTTACAATAGGACTCAAGGTCCCCTACAAGGTAAATTACCTTGGTTTAGTTTTTAAGGACCAAAAAACGGCTTTCCAAGGAGTAGCTGAAATACTAGGACATCCTCTTCCCTCACTTACATGTAAAAGAAAAAAGTGAATTTCTATGTTTCCCATCCCATTCAGGTACCTTACGTTTTTTGTTAAAAGAATAAATTCAAGGGGTTTTCAGGGGGTTTGAGCAGAATTTCTAAAATTCAAGGGCTTTTCAAGTGCTCTTGAAAACGTAAATGAAATTCAAGGAGTTTTCAAGGAGTTTAAGGAGTAGCACGAACCCTGCCACACTCATTTAGTTTTTCTTGAATATATTGGCATTTACGTCAAGCTCAGAAACAAACCATGAACCTGCTTTTTCAAATAACAGAGTTTAACCAAAATCCCAAAGAAGCATTAGTAAATAGCGAACGTCCTTAAAAGTCAAATATCCTTCAAGAATAATCTTTAGGAAGCATGTAGACCGAGACTTCTTGGAATCCAACATGGCGAATTTTTATTAGATCAAAACTAAGAAATTGATTTCATCTCAGAGTACTTTGATTTTACTTTGTAGTTGCTCGGTTTTCCTTCTCAAAAAAAACTTTGGTAATTGTATAATACCAGTAATATTTTATTTACTCTCAGGAGATTTCCCCATTGCGCCAGTGTCGTATTTGAGGTCATCAAGTAAGTTATATTTTAAAGCGAAGAAGCATGACAGATCGTGTTTAGGCCAATCAAACGGTGTAGGTTTTCAATACGTTCATACGTATTCATGCTCACTCTTATATGCTTTAATGTGTTTACCATAGTGTATTTCTTCCGAAAATGTCTGAAAAGGCTCTCAACACAAGTCCGACTTCAAAGATCGCAATCATTGCTTCAATTATGACGGCGTTTGTGCTTTGTGGTGAGTTTGGACGCATTGAATTCATGCTTAGAGACCAAAACACGAGAATGAACTTACTGGAGGGCAAGATGGCATCGATAATGAAAAACAACGACAAAGTTGATGAGCAACATCCCGTAGATAGACGAATTAAAGAAAGTCTGTCACTTGCGACTCAGCATATTTCGAGCAGACATAAACGATATGTTTCATTGGGAGCCAATCAAACAAAAATCAAACAAAGACCAGTTGAGCTTCGGCAAATAATAAGACAAGAAGTAGGAAAAGCTGTGTCGAGTCTACAAGTTGCCAAGTATTGGATCCCAATCCCTGGTCCGCCTGGTCCACCAGGGAAACAAGGAGATAAAGGACAGAAAGGTAATCGAGGAGGAAGAGGACCTATGGGTAAACAAGGAAGGAGAGGAAAACGTGGACCTCGTGGACTTAAGGGCGATCCTGGAAGGAATGGAGTCCCTGGTCCTCGAGGTATGCCTGGACTCAAAGGAGATCCTGGTCCTTCCTTAACATCTCCATCAGTACTGATTTCACCTCCTCGTTTGATTGTTAATGAAGGTCAGTCTGCTATTTTACGGTGTTCTACAAGTGGTTATCCAAAACCTGCTGTAGTGTGGAGTAAAAAGAATGGTTTATTGTCTAACAACAGATCAATAACTGATAAAAGTGGTAGACTTGAAATAAAACACGTCATACCGGATGACGCAGGAATCTATCAATGTAAGGCTGCTAATATTCTTGGCAAAGCACACAATACCGCTATCCTTGAAGTGAACTTCCGTCCACGACTGACCTTGAAAACAGATCCCATCTACAGTAAGATAGGAGATAACATAACTCTTCCTAAGTGTCACTCAAATGGGCATCCTAGACCAAAAGGCACGTGGTCTAAGGCTATTGGTAGTCTCCCAACGTATCGCACCATAATCAAGGATGGACAGTTAACCTTGTTGAGATCTAAAAAAGGAGATTCTGGGATATATATTTGCAAAGCAGAAAACCGTCTTGGGTCGGCTAAGTCAGGAATCATTGTAAATATCATTCAGTTGCCCGTGTTTGTTATTAAGCCTCCCTCAATATATGAAGCCAACCCTGGCGTTACTGTAGTTCTTAACTGTACTGCTAATGGTGACCCTCAGCCAGTCATCAGCTGGAGAAAAGAAAAAGGTGTACTTCCTGCTGGTAGATATGAAGTAAGAAATGGTTCTTTGATTATAAAAAACTCAAAAATACTAGACTCGGGTGTGTTTGTATGTACTGCTACAAGTGCTGGAGTTTTTCATGTAGACACTAGAATTACATTGAATATTTTTTATACCGACTGCTCTGATTACTTCAAATCAGGAGAGAAACGCAACGGTGTTTACACAGTAAAACCTGACGACCAGGCTGCTTTCCAAGTCTACTGTGACATGACAACTGACGGTGGGGGGTGGACAGTGTTTCAAAGGAGAAAAGATGGATCCGTTGATTTTTATCGCAACTGGCGAGATTACAAAACTGGATTTGGTGACCTGAATGGCGAGTTCTGGTTGGGGAACAACTACATTCATCGACTCACGGCAAGAACTCCTTCAACTCTTCGCGTGGATTTAGAGGACTGGGGAGGAATCAGGAAGTATGCCAAATATGGTAGTTTTAGTGTTGGTGATGAATCAGACAAGTACAGACTGAGTGTCGGCTCGTATTCAGGTACTGCAGGGCGGGACTCACTGGCAATTCATAAGAACATGGCCTTTACTACAAAGGACAGGGATAATGACAAAAATAGCGGAAATTGTGCTGTTTCTTATACTGGTGCCTGGTGGTATGAAAGCTGCCAATACTCTAATCTAAATGGTAAATACCTGGGGAATCAAGTTGATAGTAAAGGAATAAGCTGGTATTACTTTCACGGTAATTCTTTATCCCTGAAATCAAGCGAGATGAAACTTCGTCCACAAACCTTTTAGAAAAAGTCAAATGACGAGCTTGAGAGACCTTTGTAATCGATATTATTGTACTGATGTTGAATTGGAATACTCATCCCGCCTATCTTCTAAGCATAAAGGACTGGAAACAGAACAGCTGCCGCATGCAAAATGGATGCTAAGGGCGGGCTCCACGGGTTCCGAATTATTGTCCATTATCTATTTATACGAAATCTGACCATGCAAGCCCAAGACAATCCCCAAGGGGACTTGGGGACGGGAGAGACACTAGTAGTCTAGATTGTAGACCAGGGACAGGGGACAGTTAGGGGGTGTCTTAGGAACTCCCACCGGAGACTTTGGGCCGGACTGTCCCATGTGGACAGGGGACACCATAGGCCAATCCTGGACATTCCTCGCAAGCCCACATTAAAAGGCTTAAACAGGATAGCTGCTGCAACAGAATGTTTACTAGGGTAATTGTATTGTATATATATTTCAGTATAGCAAATCTGACCACGCAAACTCACTTTGCTTTGAGTCACGGCACTTAGTGCAAGGCCTAGACCTTTGACAAAATCAAGGTCTGTATAGATACGCCGAACTTCACATGAAGCGTTCTAAATTAAAACATAAATTCAGTGGTGTTACTGATCTAAATCCAGTACTACTCATGTAAATAGGGCGTTTCAACCACTTTCTATGAAAAATCATAAATCTGACTCAAAGGTCAGGTCCAAGGCTATGTTTACACGAGAAACGATATGGTATAGATAATATACATCAGTTCTATTTACACTGAATTGGTCTTATAATGACTAAGCGCCGAATCATTAAGCCTGGTTCACACTAGCGTCGTAAGAGTCGGAATCGGAATCGGAATGGCATTCGGAATAGCAAGAAGCTTACACTCTAGTGTGAATCAAAACAACGCAATCAGAATCGGAAACCTCGCGGTTCCGTGCTCGTTTTTATGGTGTTTTTCCGGGAGATTCAAAATGGTGGGTGATAACAACAATGACCACTTTAATACTTCTTTTGGTCATTTTGCTCGTTATCACGCCGACGACAAAGATGATTAAAAGCACGTACGAACAAGAAATTGCTGGGTGAAAACGGTACCGGCACTCAAAGCGAAAAATGTACGGCGAATATTGGTGTCTGGTGAGGGACATGAAAACTCATGATAGGGAAATGTTTATCGGGGTAGGATTGTGTTGTTTTATACGATTTGAGACGTAACGGTGAGCTACGTCGCTCGCCTACGGCTCGTGCTTCCACTACGCTCTCTCGTGTTCTCCCAACATCACGCGTGTTTTGATCAGGCTATCAAACACTGGAAACCGTTTTTCATTCCTTAAGTCAAACACGGAGAACAGTTTTTTATATTTCTTTAGTTAAAACGAGGGGAAATCGGAATTTGTTCTCGATAGCGAGAAGTTCGAGTTAAACGAGTTCGAGTCGGCGAGGATCCACTGTATATAATATTTCAAGGGATAACACACTAAACCTAAGGTTTTATATTGTATGATCCACTGTATATAATATTTCAAGGGATAACACACTAAACCTAAGTTTTTATATTGTATGATCCACTGTATATAATATTTCAAGGGATAACACACTAAACCTAAGGTTTTATATTGTATGATCCACTGTATATAATATTTCAAGGGATAACACACTAAACCTAAGTTTTTATATTGTATGATCCACTGTATATAATATTTCAAGGGATAACACACTAAACCTAAGTTTTTATATTGTATGATCCACTGTATATAATATTTCAAGGGATAACACACTAAACCTAAGGTTTTATATTGTATGATCCACTGTATATAATATTTCAAGGGATAACACACTAAACCTAAGTTTTTATATTGTATGATCCACTGTATATAATATTTCAAGGGATAACACACTAAACCTAAGTTTTTATATTGTATGATCCACTGTATATAATATTTCAAGGGATAACACACTAAACCTAAGGTTTTATATTGTATGATCCACTGTATATAATATTTCAAGGGATAACGCACTAAACCTAAGGTTTTATATTGTATGATCCACTGTATATAATATTTCAAGGGATAACACACTAAACCTAAGTTTTTATATTGTATGATCCACTGTATATAATATTTCAAGGAATAACACACTAAACCTAAGTTTTTATATTGTATGATCCACTGTATATAATATTTCAAGGGATAACACACTAAACCTAAGTTTTTATATTGTATGATCCACTGTATATAATATTTCAAGGGATAACACACTAAACCTAAGGTTTTATATTGTATGATCCACTGTATATAATATTTCAAGGGATAACACACTAAACCTAAGTTTTTATATTGTATGATCCACTGTATATAATATTTCAAGGGATAACACACTAAACCTAAGGTTTTATATTGTATGATCCACTGTATATAATATTTCAAGGGATAACACACTAAACCTAAGTTTTTATATTGTATGATCCACTGTATATAATATTTCAAGGAATAACACACTAAACCTAAGTTTTTATATTGTATGATCCACTGTATATAATATTTCAAGGGATAACACACTAAACCTAAGGTTTTATATTGTATGATCCACTGTATATAATATTTCAAGGGATAACACACTAAACCTAAGGTTTTATATTGTATGATCCACTGTATATAATATTTCAAGGGATAACACACTAAACCTAAGGTTTTATAATGTACCTGTTTAGGGGTTCTGTTGCCCAGTGCTTTAGCAATCTTTTCCCATCTCTTAGATTCTATTTCTTCTTGAGGATAAAGTTGTAACAGTTTCTCAAGGCGAGTCTTTAAAAACAAATGGGAAACATACCAATTGAGGGTATTAAAATAAAAGTGACCCAGGGGTGGATTTAGGGGAGGGGTGCAGGGGGTGTGCACCCCCTCCTGAGACGACTTTGAGTCCTTTTTCATATCTTTCAAAAATATCCTCTCGGCAGTTTCAAATTTATATGACGGTGCACCACTTCTTGAAGACGGTGTACCTCTCCTGAAGATAATCCTGGATCTGCTCCTGTGACCTAAATAAAATCTAGAACCCCAGGGAGGGGGGACTCTGATATATTTTGGGTGGGGATGCTCATCATACCTTTCAGGAGTCAAAATCAGTGATCTGGTTGGTACCTTTTAGGGTGTCTCAAATTGCATTGGACTACCAGAGACAGGTAAGCTGTTACCTTTTAGGATGTTTTTTAGCAAATAAGATGCCCAATCAGAAACTTTACAAGTAGTTGGTATAAGAAGAATCTCTTTAGTTAATACTACTACAAATGAAAAACAATACTGACATTTATTGTTTTTGAGTTGGTACCTTTTCGGGGTAAAAATCATGGATTGCCACACCCACCTGGATAAGACTCTTGTACCTTTAGGGATCATTTCAAAAATTTCCAACCAGCATCCCCACCCTCAGTATATATAGGAGTCTCCCATGGGAGTCTACTAATAATTTTAGCCTACAAGTCTAACATTGCACAGTAAATAGCCCTTTTTATTGAATATATTTGTATCAGCTGGGCAAAAATGATGATATCCATAAGTTTATAATACAGGGCCCAGCTGCTGGAAAGGTGGTTAGTATTAATTCTGGGTTAAAATCAATGGTTGTCTTTAGAATTAATCTTGGGTTTGTACTAATCATCTTTTTGAAAAACTAGTCCCTTATGAACAGGGGCAAGGGCCAATATTAGTCTTAGTCCAAGGTTAAATGGGTTTAATCCTGGATTAGTTCTTAGGAAATATGGCCAAATGGCATTCTTTAATGTGCAAACTAGACCTCATTTCTAAAAGGGGTTTGGGGTTAAAACTGAATGAGTTATACATGTACATGTACCTGTTCTTCTGTAGTCCAGGGTTGGTTAAAAGTTGGGAGTTTACCAGATTCATTATTCTTGTTAAGAGATTCTAAAGATGTTGTATCACTGTAGATAATAGATAAAAATCTGATTAAAGTCTGGTTTCCACAAGTGACATCCAAAAGCATAAGCAACATACACAGACTAAGTAAGGCAGTGCTCATTAGCAGTGCTTGTCTTTTCACTAGTGACATAAGCATAAGCACCAGTAACATACACAGACTCAGTAATGTACTGCTCATTAGCACTGTTTATACTACTGACAAATGCAAAAGCATATTAAGCAACATAAAAAATAAGGCGATGCTCATTAGTAACTTGCTTGTCTTTTCTCATGCCTATATGTAAATGCATGTATGTGACAAATACAATTACATGTACATATATGTTGCTTATGCTTATTTCACTGGTCACAACCAGCCTAATAAGCTGCAATAGTGCCTGTATATGGTATAGAAAAATATTATATTATTAATGTCAAGAACTAAAAATAAAAGTGCATCATTTTATTATGGATATACAATATTATTGTACTTAAGATTCAGAAAATCAGAAATACTCAGCCTCCCTTCCTTCCTTCTTTCCCCCCTCCCTCCTTCCTCCCTCTTCCCTCTATGGTCTCCTACCCTCCTCTTCCCTTCCTTACTCTATCCATCTATCTACAATCAGCTCACATCAGGACTAGATTTTTTTAATACTTAACATGTAAAAATATCATACCTTTCTCTGTTAGATCTCTCACTAGTAAATAATGAAGGAGTTGCTAGGGGTTCCTGTGGTGTTGGCAACATAGAGCCAGTTGCTGGAGATTGGGTACTAGAGGATTGATCTGTTAAGTAATGAAACAATTCTGCATAATGTAGTATACTGAAACTACAGGCAAACCCCTATTAGCCTGCAAACTATTAACAGACTGACTAATCAAAGGAAGGACTGACTATATAGCATTGAAAGAGAGTGAATGAACGAATGAATGACAAATGAATGAATGAATGAAATGAACAAATTTACATAAAAGCTTGGTATATGTACATGCTAATGAACATTGTGCAGCAAAGACATTCTTCTTCTTCAGTGACTTCCTCTCAACAACAATCACCTTTCATAGACCTAAGTATGTTCTACATGTACATTGTATGATCATTTTACATTAAACAATATCATTATTTATTATATGGCTAGATAATTTCCTGAATTCTGATTGGCTAACGTACATGGTCCGTATTTTGTCATATCAGGACCGCTGTACCGAATGAAAAGAAATTGGCATTTGGCAATTGTTTTAGTGGGACTTCTCAAAGCCATATAATAAATAAGTTATTAACCTCGTTTGCTCGGTCTGTATGGGAAAATATCAGACCTCAGTCTTTTTATACAGACCTCGCTGCGCTCGGTCCGTACTGTCAAGTTCTTGGTGTGATATTTTCCCATACAGACCTCATGCTCAGTTAACAACCCTTTAATATATCCCTAATTATTAGGAAAATAATTGTACTTGTTTATAGGTACTGCCTGGAGATACACATAACCTGAGGCTCTTGTCAGAGTAATATAGTTACATACATACAGAACAATTCATGAGTTACCTGTGAAAATGACCTAAGTGACTATTTTGATGATTCATTATTATTTGATGGTATAAAATGATATCAATTAACTTTTCTGTGCTGAAAAGCTGATGTCTGTACATCCATCAGAGTCACTTAGGTCATTTTCATAGGGAACCCTTCATTATTATCTTTTTGCCATGTACCTTTCTCCACATAATTTGATGATGCTCTTGTGTTGTGCAGTAGGGGGAAATTCATATCTACTGGACCAAGAGATGTGGCATATGCCTCCCACGGTATCTTTGGTAGTTTGATAATATTTTGAGCTGAAGGTAAGCCTAGAGGTTCCTGCAATGGAAATGACCTAAGATATATTTCCTGAAATCACCAATCACAGAACAGCTGACAACCCTTCTGAGTCACCGATGAATAAAAAGGTAGCAAATCCAGTTTATTAATCATTCATTCATATTAATCATAACTATCATATTTACATTGTTTTGTAGTTTTTCTACAAATCCTATTGGATCATCAAGTGCCTTTGCCTCTTCTTCACAGAGTATATCTAAATCCTTTAGGAATGTAAAAGAATTAAAGAGTTATCAAAAGTCCTTTCTATTCTTACACTTATAAAAATTTAACTATATACAGATGATTAACTTTGTCCAAGTGATATGTAATACTCAGTAATCAGTCAGAGGTAGAGTACTTTCTAATACTTATAATTATCTTCAAAAAATCAAAAATCTAAAATCATACGATTTGGGGGACTTCGAATCTCTTTCACTATGCAAAGTATATAAGAGCATACGGACTTCAAACAAAAATGTTAAATCAAGACGTTTATTCGCAAGTAATTGTCTAATAATCATATGGGAACTGGTAAGGGAAATTTATGAAAATTACTTCTTCATTCAACTTTTTTGTTTGAAGTTCGGTTGTTCTTATACTATTACTAGCAGTTAATGTGTAATAGTCAAATATGAACAAAAGGAAACAATAGAATTAGGTTTTACTAAATAATGTCTATTAGTTTAGTATCTATTTCACAGGTTTATGAAAACATCAGACTGTATTTTACTCTGAGTGGCTCATCATGCCAAGTGACGTACATCACCGATTATTTGAAATATCCCTAATAAAGCTTGATGACCAAAAGTTTTAACTTACATGTGGTTGTGTAGTAATATAATAATAGTAATAAATGTTCGTTGCATCACCACTTGCTGTTTCAAATGGCTTCTAATGGCTTTTAATGGTTATTAGTGACATCACTTTTATGACGTCATCGTGAAACAAAAATCCCTTATAACTCAACAACGAAATGTCGCATCGAGATAAAAATTGCACCAGATTTTAGAGAATAGCATTCTCTTTCAAACTATGTAGTTTTGAGAATCTTTTGAAGTGATCTGGATGTTCTCGAAAAATGTAACAATTCGCTATAGACCACTTTCATAATTCAGTTTTTTCCATTAGGGAAAATGAGGGCCTTGTGTAAGAAATTATCAATGCTATGTGAGAAATTACTTCAAGACAAATATTTTCAGAAAATTTTATCATTTTTGGTTCAATACCAAAAAAGTTATGCACTGTCAAAAATAGAGAGTTTTGTATGTAATTTTGACCAAAAGCCTTGGTAGCCTCGTTTTGGTGCATTTTCAGAATTTTAAATCCCCATAACTTATCAAGGATTTAATATTTTGTTTTGAAAATTGCACAAATTATCAAAATCAACAATCTTAATAATTTCAAGTTAATACAGTTCCAGATATAGTAATTTTTCACTATTTATGCTAATTAGCAGCAGCCATTATGAAAGTCGTGTATGACGTCAAAATCACGTCAATGGTAACTTTTCTACATGGCAAAATAAACTGCCACTTCTAGTTAGGCATCACTGAAAATTTCATTGCCCACAAATGATAAAAGATTGTTGAAGGTATAAAGGTTAGAGCAAAAATGGGAAGTTTGACCTTGCCGATTTTGGGGTCTTTTGTGCCCAGCGTATCATACAATAGCTAAAATCAAAGTAATGTTGGCCAGCAGTCTTGCATACCTAGGGTGATTACCAGAAAACAACAACAACAACAAAAAAACAAAAAACAAAAACAAGAAAAACAAAAATAGGAAATTCTGGTTTGAAAACAAATGGTACATGTGTCCAATTGGGAGGTCCAGAAAACTCAGTACCAAAAATTTGGTCTTTTAATCGAGGTACAATAGATGCATATGTGATATGTACATGTGCCATCAGCTGTTGGAAGTCAAGTTTCCCCAATCTTTTTTACAATTAACAAACAAGTTTCCAACTGGATAGATTGGTTTAAATGGTCAGCACCCCTAATAGTTTCAGAGATTTCAGTGAGTACATGGATGTACCTGGATGTTTCAGAGAGACTATGATTCAACATACACCTATTTCAATAAATGTTGTCAGTAAAAGACTACACATCTCACCCAAAAGGAAGCATGGGTAAAAATTACTGAAGCTGTAAAACCATGCAAATGTCCACACCATTATTCAACTTCAGTTTGCCATAACCTAATTTACATCAAAGAGTTTCATTTGCTAATGTTAAAATCAAGACCAATGCAAAAGAGAGAGTGAAATTTTGCAACTACCCATACCAGTACTCCTTTTTGGTCTAGTCGCGTAGGCTTGAGACCTCTAGCTCATACAACAACCTTTTTTGAAATAGGTGTATATAAATTTTCAACAGTTTGTTCAACATACAGTCTAGACTATAGACTGTATACAATGAGATGTTCATGTAATACACACTAATCCTCCATGAACTAAAATACAAACTAAGCTTCTGCTAGGAAATTATTACATTGGGACATTAGGACTATATAAGAGGTGTTTAGTTTCACACATTTTCATAATGGTACTGGGTAACTTTCAAGAAGATTTAATTCCCTTTATTCAAAGATAAATTTCTATGTAGTTTCAAAACATACTTGGAAAATTTGTCCAAGCACAAATTCTTTTGGAGACATTTGAAAAATCTTCTGTAAATCTTCAAAGGTCAACAGTAATCTGAAACATTGGAATATTCAATAATTACCTTGATAGCTTGCATTCTTTGTCCTTCTAGTGCAACCAGTGTTTGCAATAATTGTTGATAACTGTAAGATTATAAATAACAGGCTAGTGGTTAAAGTCATGCACGTGTACATATGTTACATGCTTCTGCATGCATGCATGCTTTGCACTGCAAAACTCTCAGTCTTGTTATGGCTAAGGAACAAATCCTAATCCTCCTTATACAATTGTAAGTACTTTTAGGATCCAATTGATCTCAAAGTACCTACTGGGCCCCCCTCCTCCCCTTTTCAAAAGAAAATAGATTATAAAGTTCTATGCTTAATGTGAACTATTATTTACTTACTGTTTGTTATCTTTCATTGCAAGATAGTCAGACTCAAAGAAGAACCTTTCATAAGGATCCTTCTGTTTAAAATCATCATTATCATCCTCATCCTCATCATCAGACACCTGTTGGAACCGTAGTCCATCACTAAACATTTCTCCCTTCATTTCCATGTCCACATCAATATTCTTTGATGTCTCTGAATCATTTACAGAATTTTGTCTGCTTGATATTCTACTGCTGCAAGAACTGGTGGTCTTGGAAGGGCTAAAACCATCATCATCATTATCATCATCATCATCATCATCATCGTCAACATCTACTGTTCTCGATGTTTGCACTTTTGTCTCGGTTTCTGCTTCATCTTTTTCCTCTTTATTTATGTGCTCTTCGCAGATTTTCTCCTTAATCGTTTCACAATTTGTCTTGTTTTGCGAAGTACATGTATCTGTGTCTTCTGTTTCGGAAGGCAGGCAGTTTAGTGAATGTGTTTCGAAGTCTTGTGAATTTAAATCAGAAACTTCAGTTTTCACGTTAAGACTGTCAAAATTGCACAGACTACCACTTTCAACTTGTATTTCGTCTGTTATTATCCCTAAAATATCTATATCGACATCTTCTTCTTCGGGTTTGGTTTCAAATTCGCTATGGTTCTCTTGAGAAGGAGGTTGTGTTTGCGCCATGCTTTTCGCTTGCTGCAGATTTCAGCGAGGTTTCGTGGTGCACATTTTCTGACGTCTCATCCTCTTGCTGCAAGAATACATTTTTTTATCTTTTACACCCTTCAAAACCAATGGAAGACGTTTAAACAGAATAAAATGGTGCATAAACTGCAGCACATGTTGTTTATGTTTTCTTATTCGGCGCCATTTTCATTTCGAAAGCAATGTACGCTTTGGTATTCCTGTGTGGTAGTACCAGTCCTAACGAAACACAGGAATCCTGATATTCATTTTGCTTAATAATAACTGCACAATCTTATATCAATAAAATAATGCGTGTGTTTGGTGGGTGGGGATCCTTGAGAGGTCCGTGAGGGTACTCCCCGAGGAACGTCAGTCTGAAATCTCTAGCCAAAGTCTATTCTGCATTTCATGAAATTCTAATCCTTAAATTAAATATGCGTCCAGAGTAACCGCTTCATTGTTGTTTTGATTCCTGAAGGAATGGATGACACCCTGCCTGTCTTGCAAATTTGATACAGCACTTGGGTGTGGCGGGTTCCAGTCCCCGATGATGTCTGACGTGCAGGTGCAACCACGATACCCTGGGAACCAGTATATCGTCTTAGGCTGCCTTGGCGATCTTCGGCCTAAAATAGAATAGAAAATAGAAAATAGAAAATTTTCCCGGTATGGAAAAGTTACCCCTTTCGGGTGGAGCCACCATAAGGGGTACTCGGCCTGGTGGATGTGACATTTGACTAAGATTTTTGGTTTGATTATTTAGGGAGTGAAGGCGGAAATGGGACGGAGTAGGAAGCGCGAATATCAATCGAAGTAGAAAGCGCGATTTCGCGTTAGTAAGGGATTTTGAATGCATAAAGAACGAGAAGGCGCGTTATATCGGTGGATAAAAATCCTAGCCGAGAATCTTCAAGGCCGGTACATACGGGAGCTTGCTCCCGTAACACGCTCCTGGGTCATTTTGCACAACGAGTACACACGAGGGAGCATGATTCATGTCTTCCTTCACATTTTATGACGTCATTTCATGACATCATAGCTACAGAAAAAAGCCATAATTTTCTTTAATTAACATTGCATATTGGAGAATTGAAATAAATCAAATAAATCTTGATGCAATTGAAGGATAATTTCCATTTTTTGAATGTCGCATATGAGCGAATAATTCAAACAACTTCCGTATTTCTTAATTTTACGCCATCCATGCTTGGCTTTGAAGAAAAAGCTGTAAATAAATTTTCGTAAATGTTATAAATATTAAAGAAACACTTCGTTTTGATGAAATCGGCCCAAATTTATAGTTTTTTAAAGGAACCGGAAATAAAATGTCCCGCGCATGCGCAATAGCAACAAAATGAGTCCTTTTTGTCAGATGTGCGTCGGAAGTTGAATTGTTCCCACCAAAAACGCGCGCCTTTCGCCAAAGTAAGACCCATTATTCATAGCAACGTCATACATGTCAGTTGTACACCCTTAAATACTGAGATTGCAGCTTTTTAACATTAAGGACTTTTTATTATAGTCCTGATCTGTTTTATTGATATAAAGATTAAATTGTATCGTATCATTATTAATTTATGCATATATTTTTTTCGTTTATTATTTTTTCTTTAAAAATATATATGTGACAGTAAATGTATCTCGGTATCCTTCTATAAGATACAGCTAATCCCGTTAACATTTTTCAGATAAAAAAAGGTTTAGACTATTACAACAAAAATCACACGTCTAGCCCATTAAAAATTCATCATTCTAGCACACCCATGAACTACCTTGCTTTGACTTTTTCGCTTTCTTTGGCTCTGAAGGTGTGAATAAATTGCCCGTGCACAAACCATATATCGCGAAAGGAACTAATATTTATGTGTTTTTAAAAGGACAGTGAGCTTTTATCAGGTATTTTTAAATTCGTAAAATAGAAAAAGAATTACCATAGCTGGAAAGAGCATGTTAAAATTAGCAAGACAGTGAAGTTTGAAGGAATTCAATCCAAAATTCGCGAGAATATGAATTTTTGAAAAGTGTGAATTTGTAAGAAAACCTTTGCTGGTAGGCATTACTAGCCTACCAGCGAATGTCAATTTTCGTTCAAAATTTTGATTTCGGAAAATTCATATCTTCGTGAGTTTGAAAGTTACTTCATTTAAACTTCACAGTTTTACTAATTTTGACGTGCTCTTTCCAGCTATGGAAATTATATTTCTGTACTTTGACTTTTGGAATTACATGATAAAAGCTCATTGTTATGACTGCAGATCAACGATCGGCTTCGTTTGAAAATTTCCCGACTGGTTTCCGAACCTGCACCGAAGCATCTCACTTGGTCCCGAAAAGTCCAATTAAATGATATCACTGCATAACCAATCAAGCAGGTGGCAAGTTATCTGAAGTGATAACCACTTGAACAAGTCACCCAGACATAACACCTTTGAAAACATCTTTATTTTTACCTAAACAAAGTACGTTGTTTTCCATGGTTCAACAGAATTAACCGAATGAGGGGCTTTGTTATTATTGTGTCTATATTTGGGGTCCTGGTTTTAGAAAGTACAGCAAAGAAAACTCAACATAAAGATGTGAAAAAGACTTCACCTCACCATGGTAAGATGAATTTGTCACAGGTAGTTTAGTGAGCCATCGAGGTCTTTGGCTCTTTCTTTCCGTGTCAGTAGCCAAGGGTCTTGTTCAAATCCGGAAACATTTGGACGCTTATTTCAAAACGTTAAAAAAAGCCAACAAACTGTTAAAAACCAAATCATCGAGTGCAAAACTGAATGAGCTAATTTGTTATTATCAAAACTTTTAAAGGGAGCAATTCAATAGAACGTCGTTGTTGACCTTGAAGATTTCAGTAATTGATTGTTCACACCTTAAAGGATGTTCGATTTTAATTTGATTTTTTAACATTACAAACTGAGCTTAGGTTATTTTCCTTAGCAAGACTAAAGAGTTATTAATCCCATTTTTATGAATTCGATAAAACTGGGGTTCGACTGTTTTCTTTTTGATTTTTGCTTCCCGCATTTCGACCAAATTGTTCGCCTCATTAATGCCATTCCAATCACTATAACCTTAAAAAAATTAACGATCGATAAGAAAAGCTTCGATATATTCATATTTCATCATTTATCATCTATTGTTTTATGGCGTTTTTGTTGACATTTCTAGCTGGTTGTTTTATTGAAAAGCTTAGTCTAGGGTAATTTGGTACTTTACCAAATCAATAATAAGGGCGGTTCTGCGAGCGGTCCAGTTTTAGGATTTAACATTTCGCTTGCGTTTTTCCCTGCCGTTTCTGCGGCATTTCACAAACTATATTGCGTTTTATAAACGATCATTTTCGATCTACCAGCCAAAGAAGAATGGACACCATGTGCGCCAGTCAGAATCCCTGATGAGCTTTCCCATGTCCTACCGATAAAATGACATCTTCTGTCATGTTTTTATGAAAATTAATTCATAACGAAATCTCTTAATAAGCTTGTTGAACAATGATTGCTTCTTCAACCTAGACTTATTAATAATTTGTCGAGACTTTTTCATATGTTTTCGGACTAAGGGCCCGTTCACATGAGGGGCACCCCTGTAGTAGGGATAACTCTCTTGTTTTGTGTGCCCCCAGGGAAAAGAAAACAAAAGATTTTTTATTCCCTACTACATAGTGGCACCCTCTCTCATGTGAACGGGCCCTAAGCGTCCATCTCCAGGGACATTGATGATACACCATTTTACAGCATGTATACAATTTGTCTGCGCATGTCTGTGTTTTGGGCTTGAAATTCATTTGCATATCGAATGCAAGAAATTTTATGTTGACACGGAATATTTGGCTGGCTATCTCGTTCTTCAAAATTTTGTTCAACTACCGAAATACTGAGACAACTAAAACATGAGCAGTCTACCTACCGCTAGTGCGCTGTGGATAATTATCCAGATCGAAGGCACTCCAGATGGGAAAATATCACGCGTCAAAGTCAGTAGAAAGTTGTGAGAAGGACCAGAACTCCGCACTTTCGAGTTATAATGCTCGCGTTGAATTCATGCATAAGGTAAATTTAGTAATGGATGTCATTACCAACATGGTACTCTGTGAATTGAATCCAATAAGAGTACTCTGGACTTCATTGATTGTTGAATAATTAGCCATGTTTACTGGAATCTCGTACTTTTTGGCGCAAAATTCTTGCAATTCATTCTGAAAATTTTACATCTTTGACGGCGCCCCCCAGCAAAATTATTTAATAATACGCTTTTTCCATGCTTCGTTCTTGTAAAACAGAGCTTTCTTGGTGGAAACTCCTGGTCCCTCCATGTGATTTCAAGCAATGTTTACAGCCGGGTTCAAGCCTCGTTAAAATTGACTAAATTCGGTATAGCCTATATTTTATAATCTGCAACATTTATTTAGAAGTTAATGACCTGTTTTTATACATGGTGAGGCATACAGTTTGTGCCGTATGAAGCAGCGTTTTATACTTTATAAAAGAGCAAAAAATTCATCGCTGAAATTTGCATGCAAACAACGTTAACGTGCTTGGGAACACGTTCACAAAAATGCTTTAGATCACATGTAGGGACCACGAGTTTGGACTAAAAAAGCTCAGTTTTGCAAGAAAGAAACTTGGAAAAAGCGAATTACTAAATAAATTTGCTGGGGGGCGCAGTCTAAGATGTAAAATTTTGAAAGTGAATTGCAAGAATTTTGAGCAAAAAAGTACGACATTCCAGTAAACATGGCTAATTATTAAACGATCGATGGAGTCTAAAATACCCTTATCGGGTCTAATCTACACAGTAACTTGTTGTTAATGGCTACCACTGCTTAACGTACCTTACATATATATTTAGCGCCCACAATATTACTCGAAGGTGCGGAGTTCTGGTCCTTCTCACAACTTTCTACTGACTTTGACGCGTGATATTTTCCCATCTGGAGTGCCTTCAGTTTGGATAATTATCCACAGCGCACTAGCGGTAGGTAGACTGCTCATGTTTTAGTTGTCTCAGTATTTCGGTAGTTGAACAAAATTTTGAAGAACGAGATAGCCAGCCAAATATTCCGTGTCAACATAAAATTTCTTGCATTCGATATGCAAATGAATTTCAAGTCCAAAACACAGACATGCGCAGACAAATTGTATACATGCTCCATTTTACAGTTATATCTTGTCAACTACAGCCTCGACTGCACGTAATATATTCTTTGAAATTTGGTAACAGCTAGTGAAAAGGTAAGAAATGTACACAAATGAACCAGGGAGGTGTAAATGAACAAAGCAAATACCTTCGATTTGACAGGTTTGTGCTTTGTTCACAACTCCCTGGTTCGTTTGTGTGCATTTCTTGCCTTTTCACGAGCTGCTGCCAAACTGAAAAGAATATATATTTTATAGCGGTATCAAATTCTACCCATGATTCCTTTCAGGTGAGTCGCGTAGGCTCGAGGGTTTTTGTCTGACAACGTTTATTGAAATAGGTGTATAACTGTAAAATTGTCTATTAGGGCCCGTTTACATGAAGGCGACGTTGTCCCTGGGTAGTAGGGATAACTTTTTTGTTTTGTGTCCCCCAGGGAAAAGAAAACAAAAGAGCTATATCCCTATACTACCCAGGAACAACTCGCTTCATGTGAACGAGCTCTTAGCTTATTTGAAAAATGATCAAAATATACAATGAACAATTTTGATTTAATAATATCCTATTGCTGACAAATTTATCAAAACCTTTCCTTTTTCTTTCTGTCTTGCATGCCTGTGCAATTTTAGTGGAAGCCGGAACTAGCCAGTTGCCAAATCCTTATTTACCCAGCCTTCTGAGAGACCCTGAGAAACGTATTCTTGGGTTGCATGTGACGTCACGACAGCCATCTTGGATGAACTTCAACAAAAGATTTCTCATTAGAGTCCCTTGTTTGTTCATCCAACATGGCTATCGCTTTATTGTCTTCTGAATTCCCAAAGGAATGGATGAAACTCAGCAATGGTTAGGGTTTGGGGTTGTTGGTATATAGGGTTTGGTATTTACCAAAAACAGTATCTACGATGTTTGTCCAGAGGCCTAGGGTAAAAATCAAGATCATTTCCGATGATCTCTCTCATTGACTCTTTTCTGACAACCAGAATTAAGAAGTTTTCTTGACACTAAGCAGGTGGGAAATTTGTCGCCGCAGGCCGAAAGTTACGCGGGCTCTGGGTAAGAGATTGCTTGAAAGCTACCTGTGGCAAGAATGTAAACAGTATGGCTGCCAGTTTCGTTTAGCCTGTGAACAGGAAAAGGGGGAGGAGGAGGGGGAGGGGGAGGGGAAGGGAAGGGAAAGGAGAAGGGGAGGGGAAGGGAGGGGGCGGGAAGAGGAGAAAGGGGAGAGGCTCTCCTCTTCCCCCTCTTCCCTCCCCCCTCCCCTTCCCTTCCCTTCCCCAAGAGCCTGTTCACAAGCTAGTTTTGTTAGACTACTGTTTTTGTATATTTGTGTAATCTCAATGTATTTCACTTCCTCCACAGCTTGCAGTTGTGTAGTTTAAGGTACAAAGTTCCCGAGTCATCCAAAGATATTAAGCTCTATGCTAAAATTCTGCCCATTTGATTGGGGGGTTCACATGATAAACACGATGGAACGTGACCTTCACGTTCGTGTTTTCCATTTTTGATGACTTAAAATCATAGCTCAGGCAATTTTCAAAAACATTTTTTTGAGAAAACTAGCTTATACGATACACAAAGATGAACCTGTGTGATTTCGGTTTTGGAGCAAAAGCCAGAATTTAAGATTAACACTTAACAGTTTTGTACATATCTCTTCCAACTGGAGCACAGAAGAAAACAATAAGTTTAATAGCGAAATCAATAGAAAATAACCTTGATCACGAATTATTTTTAGTAAGATTGCCACTAGAAATATCCAAGTTGTAAATGACGAAAAAAATTGAATAAGCTTCTTCAGTACGTAAATCCTTAAATTTTGAATGATTTATCAATTATTGAATTCGTACTCTATCCAGCATTCTCCTCACTGAAGGACAACCGTGAATTTTCTTCAAACCAAGATAATCTGTAGTACTTGAAGCAGCTTTGACAGCTTTTAAAGCATCAAAATTGGACTTGAAATTCGAGAAAAGACATTTATAGGGAAAGAGGAAGTTTAGAAAGCTCAACATTCTTTATCACGTTGACCACTGGTAGCCATTACTGTTTACATTTTTAACTTTCCCGCGTGCCACAGGAAGCCCCCGCGACTCACGCGCAGAAAAATTTCCCATCTGCTTTTACACTAAAGGAGCTACTGACTACAGGTTCTGACAATGCACTTATTAATGAGTTGTAATTGGTACATATTTGTACCAGTATCAATGATTTCGTCAGAAAAAGGTTAATGATATAACATTTTAGTGCAAGGATGGGCTTTGTAAAAGGGATGTATGTACTAGGTGTTGTGGTGTGTACGTAATGTGAAATTGTGGCCTTCTAACTATGTTGACTGAAGAGACGACACTTTTAAGTCGGTACTTCATACCGTTAGGTCGTTTAATTTGTACGTTTCGAGTATTTACTTTCATCGTCAGTAACCAGTATTGCTGACGATGAGACGCTAGAGGATTCAGGGTGGTCGAAAGGGTCCACGGTCCACATTGTTGTCATTGCCGTTTTCAAAAGTTTCTTTTGTTTCGATTCTCGGGTGGCCCACCAATTGGATAAAATCTTCCAAGAAGTGCAGGTCGCCCCATTTGCTATACTTCGTAGGGGCCTGATTATATGAACCGGGCTGACGTCCCGGTAAAACGGGCTGATTTCTTTTGTTTTCTTTTCCCTTGGGGCCACAAAACAAAAGAAGTCAGCCCGCCAAGGCGGGCCAGCCTGGTTCATATAATCAGGCCCTTAGACCCGCATTTGGTAATAACTATTAGTAATAACTATTGTATTAATTTCGGTTTAGCCTGTATTCCGTGATTAATAGCTTACAGGACTGTAAACAGCCCAATTGCTTTTGGAGGAGGCAATCAGTTTTATTTACTTTAATTTGTAGGAAACTTTTAGAGGGAGGGTATCCGTTTGTTCTGTGCACACGGCCCTTTTAATATTCTTTCTTTAAAATGCAGATGAGGGTGCCAGTAAACGACAATATATTCCAAACGTTTTCCCACCTCAGATAACTAGTAAGTAATATTCATCAATTTTCAATTATTTTTATGAGTGTAAATATCTTAAATTTGCAATAAGGATTCATAATGATAATACTTTTTGGTTTGCCTTACTAGCTTTGATTTTAAAAGTACAAAAACTAGATGTTCTTCATCAGTAAAATAAGGTTTTCAAATTACAAGTGTTCAACGTTAGCTCGCGCCTGACGTCATTATGCGCGCGGGTTCTAAAATATTTTCATAAATGTCAGGACTTGAAGACAGTCATTTCCAGTGTTCTTGTCTCCCTAGAAGCGTGGTTTTATTGTGGGAGACAAGAACTCTGGAAACGACAGTCTTCAAATCGAAACGTCTAGTATTTTACATTTCAATCAGAGACAAACTAAATTGTATTCAATTTTCAATTAATTGATATAATCATCATCATTAATTATCATCTTCATCATCGCTATTATACATTACCATCATCATCATCATCATCGTCGCCAATGTTTGAATAATTGTTTGGAGGTATTCGACTCCTCTAATTTTAGATATTATGTGGCTTGCAGTTACTAAATCCTTTAAGATATGCATTAAAAAGAAAGTGGAGATTTTATATATCCTGTTTTGGAGAGTTTTCGACTCATACTTATTGCAAACAGATATCTCTGGAATGACTCTAAAAGAATATATGGCAAAAGCCGACCTTGCCATATCGATGCCGCTTGCGCATTCTGTCGTATAACTTGTGGTATATTCAATCATTCTACAGCATTACTGGCACCAAACACTTCAGTCCTCCATGCTGCAACTGTTGGTGCCTATGCTGGAGCTAAGGCAGGTGCAAGTAGCGGTGCACATGCTGGGGCCAAGACAGGAGCAACCGCAGGCGCTGAAGCAGGGGCATCAGCCGGACTGGAAGCAGGAAAAAAGGCAGGAGAAGAGGCCGGCAAAAGGATAGCTCATGAAATCGCTTTAGAAACCATACAAAAGATCCTCATGACTATGGCAGACCCTGGTCATACCTTAAACATTTTTGCAAATGCCTCTGCAGCTGCGGGTGGTGCAGGTGAAGCAGGTGGCGCAGGTGAAGCAGGTGGTGGTGCAGAAGGAGGAGGAGAAGCTGGTGGTGGTGCTGCTGGAACTGGTGCTGGTGCTGGCAAGGCAAGTGGTGAAGCTGGTGGCCAAGGTGGTGCTGCAGGCGGGGGCGCTGGTGAGGGTGGTGGCGGTGGCGGTGCTGAAGGTGGAGAAGGCGGCGGTGGCGGCGGCGGTGGGGCTGGTGGTGAAGGTGGTAGCGAAGCTGGTGGTGGTGGTGGTGGTGGCGGTGCTGCAGGTGGTGGTGGTGCTGCAGGTGGTGGCGGTGCTGCAGGTGGTGGTGGTGCAGTTGGCGGTTCAGCTGGAGTTGAAATTGGTGCTGCTGGCAGTATGGGAATAGGAGCATCTGCTGGGATCTTAGCAGGAAGCGGAGCCCAGGCATCTACTGTTTCAGCCATTTCTGTTGAAGCTAATGCTGCAGCCGTTAAAGCAAGTAGTTCGACTGGAGCAGCGTTGAAAAGTAAGTTCTATGCACACCTCTGCAAATCTAAACAGTTTTCCACCATATGGCTATAGCAATAATTAGTTTTGAACATTTTATGACGTCAAGAGTGTGTCAATAAGAGGACAGACAACTCAAAACCATCTTCAATTTGTTAATTTCTCGCCTGAATTTCAACAGAAACCTTGAAAGCGAGAGTTGCCTTCTAAGAGGGCTATACCGAGGCTGCCTTATATGCCTTTTTTACTTTACATACACATGGTGAATAAATTTGAAGTGATGTTATTGATAATCTTTCAAATTTATGATAAACAGCAATACATCATATACGAACTTTCATAGTGGTTGCTGCTAATTAGCATAATGCTGAAAAATTAATTATGAAACTAATCCCTTGTCTTCCTTTAGTAATGAATGGAGCTCTCTACTTGATTTACTCCATCAACATTCCCTTCCTGCAAATTTTCACCAACAATTACTGTCTACGAGCCAATGGAATGGAGTTATATTTTAGCCAACGTTGCCAGTACTTCACGGCGCATGTTCCAGGGCTTAATCAAGACCCAGATACTGTTTCTTTTGAGTCCGTCTGTGTACCTGGTTCGTATATAGTGCAAAAAGACTACCGTTATATATTGGTCAAGCACCAAATGGACAAAAACTATGGTAAGATATCTCAATGCAGTCTTTGCAGTTCTATCATGTAAGGGAAATGCATTGCTGCACTAAATAAAAAGGGTGTTTTGTGACGATAAGTTATTATGTAAACATCCTATAATTAGGTCTCCTCAATCAGGTGTTGCTTTATTTAATTAAGTATCAAAGTCTACAGTTATGTCAACAATTAGATGCAAATTCCGAGCTTCTTGGATTTATGAACACCTATCTCTGTCAGTCTAGTTCTCCAAACCAAGTGAGTTGCTTTCCGATTGGCAAAGCGCTATGCCGACAAGGGAAACGGGAATCTGCGATTTCTATCTCAAGGACTCGTGCAATTTTGATACTTTTCGAAAACCACCCGAGTACGAATTAATCAGTCCAAATTGAACAAGAAACCGTATGATTACCTTTCAGTAATATGCATGAAAAAATTCGAGAAAATAAACAGCCATTTTTAAAGAAAAATAAATAAAACCACGAGAAGAAAACTTGGAGCACGCGCCCGCACTATAGTTTAGCGCGCGCGCGCTTAAGATCATGAGCATGCGCAACACTGGAACTTGCAGAATTTATATTTTGCTTACTTCATGTCGGGCGGTCGATCCTTTGGGGCAAAAATCTCCAAAACTAAACGGTATATCCTTTCATAATTTGTCAACTTCAACTTTATTCTAATAATAAAGCTACAGTAATTGACGAAATATGAAAAAAATATTTTAGATTCTGTAGTGCAGAATTTTTTCGTTCTTTGCCCGATGAAACTTGAAGATATGGACTTTCTTTAAAATGAGCGTTAAAAAAAATCACATGGAAAACGTTTCTTTTTATTTATTTTATTGGAAAAATGACCTTGGTTAAAGCCGACGTGGCGTTGCTATAGCAACCTTTCGAGCAATGAGTTTCATATCAAACGATCCCCGATTCGTGATCTATCATATGGTTGGCTGAACGGTATCAAAGTATGTATCTGTAGCTACCTATTATACGCTTTTTACTATTGGTATAAATATCTTTAAAGCCCAAAATGTTTTTGTATGCAGGCATATGTTAAATAAGGAATATATGTTATTTTCCGGCTGGGAGGTCCGGAAAAACTGTGCCTGAGGTCTGGTTTATAGGGACCGAGGCCGTAGGCCGAGTCGGTTTTCAAGACCGAGGGCACAGTTTTTCCCTATCCGGACCGACCTCAAAACCGGTAAATAACGTATTTCTTTTTAGTTTTTGCTGACTAAGAGAGTAATATAAGAGCATTTTAACTTGTAGGATTATTAGGATCAACTTGATACAGAATACTATTAAACAGCAACAAACATGAACTTTAGAACTTAAAGCTTGTTAGATACGTTTAGTTTCCATAATTTTCGCAAGGTCTTGTCCCCGGGGGACTCCATTGTAAAAGGATCGGGTATGCTCGTCGGAAATTTTCAAAAATACCTCTAAAGATATATACCGGAAGTCTTTTAAAAAGGGGGCGTGGCTGGACGATTTTTAACCCCTAAGAGATACCAGCGGTAGCAAGCCAGTGAAAATTATTATTATTTACATAAAATTGGACGATCAACACGCTTTTTGCTGGACAATGTTTTTCTATTTGAAAACAACATAATATAAGCGATGGGCTCTTTTGATACCCCTAAGAGAGACCAGGAAATGAATAGTAATTGAAATTGAAATTACTTTAAAAAGGGGGACAAATTAAAAAAAAGGATTTTGACCCAGAAAAAAAACATCATTCAGGTTGAAAAACTGTAGAAGAAAGGATGGAAAAGATTTTACTGGACCCAGTCTCCTCTCGGTATTCAAGATGGCGGCCAAATTTTCAAAGTTTACGGCTTAACATCTCGGAATCGAATACGGTGACCCCCACTTTTTTCTCCTTTAAATAGAGTTCTTCTAAATATCTGTAACATATGTCAAAATGAAAGAAATTTAGGCGTAGGGGAAACAGCTACACGAAATTTACGTAAAATTTTGTTGCACCGCGCTGATTAAAAGCCTCATAAAAAATCGTGCTGTCTTTTTCAGTCGTTAGTTTTAGCCACAAATGTCACTGATAAAACAATTCGTATTTTGATATGTTTTTTTAAGGAGCTTAGTTTAATTTCACCATTTTCTAAATGCGTTTAATTCACGCTTTATATTTCGCTTGCTGTGCGCATCTTTTCTTCTCGGGGTGCATTACTTTGTGAGCATATAGCACAAAAACGAATACGGTGACCCCCATTTTTTTATTTTATTTTTTGAACAAGTATATGATTTATTATGTCCAGACAAAAAACCAACGAAATCTATGTGCAACTTCATTTGCCCGCGAACGTCCTTAACTGAATCAGTTGTTTGGTAATTTTATTATTTATGTCTTTTAAAATATAAACAAGAAATATCAAGAGCGGGAAAACTCTCACTCGAGCGATCTACAATTGAAGTCACGTCAGTTAACAAAATCTTTCACGAAAAACAATCATTGGCGAAGGAAAACCTCATCAAGAACTAAAGGACATTTTCTAATTCATATCCATTGAAAATCGGAACACATGAAACTCAAAGTATATACCTCGAGAAGCAAATTGTCACTCCAACTTGTTGTACCTCATGTCATTCGTCTTGTAAGTTTGCATGTTCAGTGACTAACTTGCCGGTTTTCAGTCAAACTTTAGTACTTTTAACACTGAAGTCGAATTGGCTACGTCCCTTGCTTACATTTTTCGAAGAGAATAATTTTCATGTGCCTTTTGGCATGGTGGACGGTTTTGATGGTTGAACGATTTTTTGCTGCTCAGTTTACGAAATTCATGTCGTTCATCGAAGCGACTCCAAGTTCGCTTGCAGAAACAACGAAGAAATGTTTTTTTTTTTGAGCAATCTGACCCAATTAATCAGCAAAACACAATTCCAAAAAAAGCAGAATTTCGAATTTGCTGTTTTTCCTGGCCTTCTTAAGTATTGAATTCGTTTTTTATTTTTTATTTTTGTAGCCTTTTTGGAGTTTTGCGGGATTTTCACAGCGGGCCGGTATCCTCTGGATACCGGACAGTGGTTAGAGATAGTAAATTTCGGACTGGTTACGAACCAATCAGCTAGATCGCCCGATTTCCGAGGATACCGGACCGGAAAAAATATAATCTTATAATTTACCAAGCTTTCGGCCATGTTATTTTTGTTAATTTTTGTTAATTACGTATGTAACGTATGCTCAAAACCCTGATGATGGCCAACATGGCCGAAAGGTCGGTAAATTATAGGAATAAAAAATTACGTAGATGAAACAATTATCTTCCTTATTTACCTTTATAAAACAACTATGATATAACGCACGCTCTGATTAGCCAAAGGACGCGTGTCGCGCGTTCTCTATGAGAACATACAGCACGCGCGCGCACAATTTCAGACTTTCTCCAATCGAAAAAAAAAAACAACCTCCAATTGTATTTTCTAAAAGAAATAGAAATCTCGGCAGCAGTGCTATGTTGAGTTATAGAAGCACGCGCGGGAATTGTAAGAAGACTCGAGAAGTGTTAGGAGAAGCACGAGGCGTACCTCGTTTTCTATTTCTACATTAATACTATAGTAAGCTACCTTAAGTGAGAACCAGATCCTCAATGTATTTTGTCATATTTTTCAGACATACATGAGTGATTATGAAAAGCTATGCACATGTAATGCTTGTTAATGTTTGCAATAGCAGAATAAGGAAAACTAAATTTACCTTAATGCGACTGTACTTCAACTGCACTGTTCTCGATCGACAAATTATCAGAATTGAGTATTTTTTTCATGAATACTATTATGCATACAATTATATCAAC
Organism: Telmatactis stephensoni; assembly: GCA_029948255.1. Classification (NCBI taxonomy): domain Eukaryota; kingdom Metazoa; phylum Cnidaria; class Anthozoa; order Actiniaria; family Isophelliidae; genus Telmatactis; species Telmatactis stephensoni. Next base: position 423,809 of record JALIZF010001847.1, read on the forward strand.
CGTTAGGAAAGACGTATTGAGAATCACATGTCTTAAACATATTCTTCAAGTCAATGTTTTACTCAGTTTCTGAGTCCTGGTATGCTTTATAGCATGCATGTTTCCTAACATCTGTTTAATTCATTCATCTTTTCTGTTAACAGTAAAAGAAGCAACTTTTTACATTCGTCGTCACGCAGAACTCAAAGAGACATTCTCCTTTGCATCATTTCACGATGGGTGGTTCTTTGCAGAAGGGAGTGAAGCTGGCGAGAGTTACTACGATGTCAGGGTTGACTATAGCAACAACACCAGAGAGTTTGACCTGCAATCGTCCTTTGTATTAAAGCCTTTCGTGGGAGGCGATCCTAAGCAGAATTGTGCTGATGAAACTATCAAACCAACAACTAGGCCTGGAACTATTCCAACTCTACCATCTCAACCACGCAGTATGTATAGGGAAGATCGTTGGGATGGGTTGTTATGAAGAAGTGATCAAACAGGATGAATAGACTTTATTCGCTTGAGTAGTTGCCCAAATGATTTCCCATTACAATCCTCGTGGGAAATGCTTTACTGAATTAGGAAGACACGAGATAATCTTCTCCTGGAATAAAAATCACATGAGATTCCCCGAGAGAATTGTAATTGGAAAACAAACGGATAAAGTTTACTTAAGGTAAAGCACTAATATTTAGTGTCGGTAGTTTCTTCAGCACCGCAGACGTCTCCTCGAGCCGAGGGTGCATGTGCTGTTTACCTCACTTCATCCATCAATGCTCTGGTTTAAAGTGCCCCTGACCCTGGATTTGAGAATCACAGTAACGATTGTGCTTTATGTAAACGTGCAATTGACTGGTGCAAGATTTCCTCATTTGACCTCTAGATCTATACTCTTGAGTTATCAAGGATTTATGCTGATAAGATGACTTTTACCCAGGAATTTGCAATATTTGTTTTATGCTTTAGAAGTGCGCTTACTGATATCCAGAACAGTGATGTGTTAAAAAGATGTTTTATTTACACCAAATTCATTTTGTGTATTGAATGATGTTTGGGTAGACGTCATCTAATTAGCATATGGCAAGTTTAACCCGCTGTAACTCACCAGCTCCATGCTCAAGCCAAGAAATGTTGTCTCAGTCATATATAATTATAGTGTTGAATGGATACCACTAATTCAGTTGAAGCAAGGGGTCAGGGGCACTTTAAGTGTATTTAAAGATAATTAAAGCTACAAAGAAAAACAAGTCGAAACAAGTGCATGTGAGGTAACTGGGGTTCGAACTCGGAACCTTGGAAAGGTCGCACACCATCTTAGGTACACTTGCTACTTGGAGAGAATATTGGAAACGTTTATGATCTATTTTTGTATTCATTTTATTTGTTGTTTGTTACTAGGTAAATGCCGTGCCTTAAGATTCATCAACAAAGTTGGTATCTCCTTCAAAATCCTTTCCAGTCTAAGGAAAGATGGATGGCTTGTAAATGGCCGAGAACTCAAAATGAACTTCACGTTTAAGCGTCCAGAGTTACATAACTTCGTCAACTTCACGGGCATCGACCCAAAGAACAAAATGAAGATCTTACTGGATGGAGATTCGTCTATCATGGTTATGCCAACAGAAGATTGTAGACACTATATTGACGTTGATGTAACCGGGGTGCCACGTAAGTACGCCATAGATTGTATTACTTTTGCGGGACAGGATAGGAGGGCGTTGAAAACATTGTAAAAGACTGACTCTAAGAAGCTAACAGACAAAAACAGCATAATCAAAACAGCACAAGGAAAACCTTTTGAGTAGTGAAGGAAGTTTTTCTGTTGAGATTCAATATTCGGTCTTACAATTGCTGTTAGCAATTATTCATCGGTCTGAACAACCTTTTTTCCAAATAGTACCTGTCAGAAGCCAGTAAATTGAGTGCATTAACCTAATCATTTATTCATTTTTCTTCAGTCCCAACTACTGCTCCACCACCAGCCCCTACTACAGTTCCAACAAGTCCCTCTACTCCTCCTAAAAAACCACCTGCTGGGCCTCCAGTTTTACCCCCGCCTCCTCCACCCCCCATTGCCCCTGCACCACCACCGCCACCGCCACCTTGTCAACCTCCACAGGTCTGTCCAGCTCCTGCTCCAGCTCCTACACCTGCACCCCCTCCACCTCCACCTCCACCTCCACCACCACCTCCACCACCACCTCCACCACCACCACCACCGCCGCCGCCGCCGCCACCACCACCGCCGCCACCACCATCACCAGGTAAATGAATATTTAAAAATTAACTGTTTAAAAGACATGTAGATGCACTACATCATTTTGGAGGGCAGTAAAGCTATTCTATTTAGGCCATGCATTATTATCCATGCAACCAAACTGAGAATTAAATAAAGTTCGTCGCATGCATGAAATGACAAAGAATGCCTGATACGATGGAATCTTGGTAATAGGAATCGCATCAACAGATCTTTGAATGGATTACCCCATTATCTAATATCTAAATGCATTGCGGGATTTCAATCATTCCTTTGGTATAATAAAGATACTGAAGAAACGGTAGCCATGTTGAATGAAGAAATGCTGCGCTATTGAAAAATGTTTTATATGTGTCAGCCAAGAAGTTACCAAAATTGTATTTGCGTTATAAGAACTGATTCTACAAAATTTATAACCAAGGGGTCATACTGCTATAATCATGTTGCTACCCAACGCTACACATATTACATTGGACGTTTAGGTACTGAACATTTAAATAACCATGGTCTTAGTTGATAAATGATTAACAATGATTTTATAATCTTTCAGGAGGACAAGGAATTCACTACCATATACATTACCACAACACCCCCCCTAATGGTAAGTTGCATTGGCAATGTGTTTTTGATTTGCTTAAACCTGCTTACACACAGAAACCACAGATCCTAAACTCTTGTTCCTTTTTAATCTTTACTAATCAAGGGCATCTCTCCCCTTTCCTTGACGTATAGAAACAAAATTAATTGAAATGGCAAATATAGAGAAAGAAAATAAGAAGGAAGGAAAGACGGGTAGAAAGATTCTGAAAGAAGCTAAGAAACTCTGCAGAGATAAGAAATAACCGAAAAAAAGGAAAGAGAGAGAGAGAGAGAGAGAGAGAGAGAGAGAGAGAGAGAGAGAGAGAGAGAGAGAGAGAGAGAGAGAGAGGAGAGAGGGAGAGAAAAAAAAAGGAAACGACAGAGAAGTTGGGCATAGAAAGAATCAATTAAAATTACCCCAGCTTTTCTATTCAAACGCTCATTGTCCACTCAGACACTGAAAAGTATTTTTAACATTGTAGTGTAATCTCAGTTTTCATCACAAAATTATTTGAGTGATCAATTTCTCAATTATATATCTTCGGCCTATATGAAGCACAGTTAATGGCATTCGAGCTAAAAGTAGTCTCTAATGATAACGTATATCTAGTTCGTAATTGCATTTTTGGTCACAAGAAGATGAAAAGCATGGAAATATACACTACTTGATGTTTACTTGCTCCAGTACCCAGGATGTTGTAAGTGAAATTATAAAAGATCGAGTGTCGGCGAGTATACTTGCGATGAAGATTTCAAGTTTGATAAAACCCTCGAATAATTCTAAACTGGGTTATCTTGTTGGCCGAAATATGCATGCAACTGGGTGATGGAGTCAGCAAACATTAAGGTGAGAATACTAAGAAATAAATAATTGTTTAAAAATATATATTGAGCTGATATATTGAATAAGCTATATGTTAAATTAACTATACATTAAATTGATATTTTGATTTAGCAATGTATTAAATGAAGTGTATACTGGACTGGTTTTGACATGATTTTGTGGTGGAAAATATAATAGCCATTCACTTACCATTATCCTGTACAAACATGCATTTTGTGACCACTTTAAACAGCAATGTATTATAGGTGTGACAATAATTTCTGAAATTCATTTGTATGTCGAATTTATTTACTTTCGATTTTCTGCAATTTGGTGAGAAAAAATTTGGATAGAGTAAAGGCTACCATACTCCTTTTTATTTATTCTTTTGATAAGCTAGTTTTCGGTATTTGTGTTTGATACATGATAAAATGACGCTAAGTCTTTCATTGTTTCAGTTACGCCTATCATATGCCAGCAACCAGTGTGCGTCGACCCTTGTGCTCAGACCTGTCCTCAGCCTGCATGCTGTCCAACCAGCAATGTTGCTAAGCGATCCATCAAACCTGAAAATGAGAAGAAAAGTTGCACGTGTGTGCTTGAATGTAAACCAGAAAAGGACAGCAAAATGGAGAAGTGCGATGAAAAATGTCATTGTACACTAGACTCACAAAGAAAATCCGAAATAAAAAACAGCCAGAAAAGTAAACATAAGGAAAAGAAGTCCTCAATAAAGTCACGTAATACTGAGGCCATGAGCAATTTACCACAAGCAAATTTTGGTAAAGAGAAGAGAAGGCATAAGTACATGGAAATCCCCATAGATCTTCTGATGAAACGATGACCAACGCTCACCTCGAAGATCCAAAGAATGGCCCTTCAATCAGGCTACGTCATACTCAGGCCATAAGCAATTTACTAAAAACAAAGTTGGGTAAAGAGAAGAAGAAGCATAAGTACATGAAAAATCCTAATGCTCGTGTCCAAGGTCCAAAAAGTGGTCCTATCCAAAACACTGACCAAAGACACCAAAGCCTAGAAAAGGCTCGTTATGCTTTCATCGAAAAGATGATCAAGAATTATGAGTACTATAAAAGTAAACAGAAGCAGCTACTTGCATTACAAAAACAGCATTCCAAGCTCAAGAAACAGACGACGTATCTTCAAAAACTTCTAAAATCTAAAACAAAAACGATCAAAAACCACGAGAGGAATAGTACATCTTTACGTCATTCCAAAAATGTCCACAAGCTGAAAGACTCACAACTGGAGCAAAGACAAAGCTACAAATTTTCTGGTCGAAAAGATAGTAGAACAACTTGAGAGGGTGCGAGCACAACAAGAACAAATTCTTAGGGCTCAAGAACTTCTAGGACAGCAAGTTCAGAGGGGAAGGGATTTCTTTGACAAAATGAACGTTGCGGTGCAGAATGCCACTGGGGGAACTGAGTTTATCCAGGACACAGAGGGTCATGTTCCAGACGATATCATGAATGCTTTCATTTACGATCCTCATCGACGGTATCAAGAAGCCAAGCGAAGACTTTTGGAAGCGAAAAGAAAACAACAGATCAACCAGCAAGTTCGTATGCAACAAATGGAAGAACAAAGGTATCTCATGCCTGAAGAAATGGCAGCAATGTACAAAAGTAATAATGGGGCGATGGAAGAAAATCAGATGAGAGATCCGAATGAAGCAATGTATAGAAGCAACTATTTTAATGAGGATCAGATCAGAAATTCGATGGTTGATAGAAATGGCAACCAAGCAACTGTGTATGATGACGATGATAATGATAATGATGAAGAAATTTTGCAGCAGTATCAGAAAATGAGAAATCGATACAAAGAAATGCAAGACTTTGATGATAATGACGAACCTAATGACATTAATGAAAAGTAGAGATAATTAAGCTAAAGTGCAAAGATAGGATGATGTCTTATATTACATCAGATTCTACTTTAGAGAAAAATAGAAGTATTTTAGCAGGAGATCATTTGCTGGTGTTCATCAAAAAGTCCCGTATGTGATGGATAATTTTGACAAAGGATTTGCCCAATTGCTAGTTTTAAACAGCTGGCCCCGGTTGCACGAAGGGTGTATAGCGCTATTCGTTGGATAAATCCTTATCCAGTGGATAACACGATGGCGTTATCAAATAAATAGGGGAGCAAGGGTGGCCGAGTGATTAGACCGCTCGTCTCTCACCGCTGTGGTCCCTACATACATACGTACATAATCTTTATTAATGCGTCTAATCGTTCTAGTGCCTAAATGACACTAACCGAGGACACTAAACTTAAGGAAAAAAAGAGGTTCGATTCCCGGACGGGGCACTTCATGTGAGTTGAGTTTGTTAGTTCGTTCTCTCCTTTGCTTCGAGGGCTTTTCTCCGGATCTTCCGGTTTTCCTCCCTCCATCAAAAACGAACTGGTGAGTTGAGAGTTGAGTATTTAGAATATTTAATGTAGTAAGAAATGTGTGTGAGAGTATTAGGATTTCTACTTTGTAAAGCGCACTGAGACAATGTGAAATGCACTGTATAAATACCTAGTTATTATTATTATTATTAACCTGATTGATCCACTGGATAAGAATTTATCCAACGGAGTTATCATATACCCATCCTTTGTGCAACCAGGGCCAGACAAATATCATTATTTGACTCAAATGGTAGTCGAACATTGGCCACCATGTGCTCTCAATCAGGCAATATTCTATTGAAAATTGTCATTCAGGGAAATTCCGACAAGACTGAGAATGACTTCAGGTGAAACCTAGCAATGCACAAACAGTGCTAGACTGCGTTTAGGTAAATGTTAGTTAACCACAAACAAATAGTGAAATTTTAATAGGTACAAATTTAAGTTAGAAGATTTTTAGTAGGGAGCTCTCGACATAAAACGGTGCACCCGCGACATTCAATACTGTCATATATATTGACAACAAAATAATCATAATACTCTCAAATTCAGAGCAAAAGCAAATTGAAAATTAAAATTCATTTCAGTGTTCTATAACCAACTAAAAGTGAAAGTGGACTTATTACTGTTGATACTTGCAGTGTGAAGTACATTAATTCATGTGGTAAAAACTGCCAGTGGATACTAATACAATTGCAAACGGCAGCTTTTCCGCAATCATCTCCGATTATTGGGAAGGTTAGGTTTCCTCTGTAACTTTTTTGAGAAAGTAGAACACCAAAAAACGAAGAGGAATCATCTGTTTTTGTTCCTCATCTTTTGCTCCCAAACTTCCCCACGCGGTTTACCGGTGGAGGGTACTTTTTGGATTGTCTTTTTTACATTCCTTTGTTTGGAGAAAAGGTACCCTTTTAAAAAACCTTTTGAAGAAAATGGCACCCCATTCAGTCCGATGGTCAACTCGTGAAATCTCGACGTTTGTAGACCTCTAGCGTAAAAAGGTATCCCTTTATCTCTATTCGGTTCCCAGAATATGGAAAAGGTACCCCTTTAATAACCTCCATGGCCAAAAAGGTACCCCTTATATAAATAACCTCAAAGGTGAAAAAAGCAGTGGCGGATCCAGGGGGGGGGGGGGGGGGTCGAAGGGGTCCATGGAACCCTCCCTTGAAGGTTTGATTTTTTTAGGTAATATGAAAATATGTCATATAAATATTAGAAGTTTAATTTACTGTTAAGTGCCGTTACTAAGGCAATTTTTTGTGAAACATCGACCAAACAAGAGTAATATACACAGTTTAAGGAAACGGAACCCCCCCCTTGAAAAATCCTAGATCCGCCACTGAAAAGGTTCCGATTTCGAGTAAAGCCGCCCATCATTCTATCCCACAGTCTGTTCCCAATACTGTACTCTCATACCGATTGAAAACAAAAGTAGGCTGTGTAGTTATGTTCTTGTTCAATTTGTTTTAGTTCTAGGGTGCTCTCCTACACATGGCGGGAATTCTGAAGGTGCATGTTGCATGTTTCCATTCACGTACATCAATCACACTTATGATAATTGCATCAATATAAACAGTGCTCATAACTGGTGTGCCACAACCTCAAACTATGATCACGATCACAAATGGGGATATTGTCAAGGTAACTTGAATTTGGTTGATCAAATGGCTACATATTTTATGATGAGCAAGGGTTACATTAGATTGAGCACATTTTTTGTAATATATATATATATATTTTTATCTTTAAAATTGTCATGAACTTATTTCCAAAGAGTGCTCGACTATAAAAATAGGAGCAGGACATACTATATATTAATTGTTGAAGACTTTAAGAATGATTCATTGTTTTATTGCTACAAAACTTTTACCATTAAGTGGAAAGTTCTAAAGAAATGTAGACCGTATAGTAATATAAGCAAAAAATGTAGCTTATGTCTAACTGAAAAATATGTAATCATCTGTCAAAAACATCTTTGTACTCTCAACAAACGTAACGAATTAGCTAGCCCTTGTCGACACAGACACAGATATACTTTAAGATATTTTATCAACACATAACGCGCGCAATCACAATCTGTAAATTTCAAATGCCAGAATTTTAACGGTCATTCATTGTAACTTGCCTGAAGAGTGTGGTCAATTTTTGATCATACGAAACAGCCTGTAGCAATAAAACAATGAATCATTCTTAAAGTCTTCAACAATTAATATATAGTATATTTTTTTATCCATATAAAACTCACATCTCATTTTCCCCCGTCTTGAACATATCAAATGTATTAGCTAGAAAACGGACGGTCGTTAATTCAATGTCCAAGGTATTCATATTCAGAAACTATTTCAAAACAAAGTTGTGTGACGCTTGTTACATTGCATTGCAAGACTGAAAAGCATTTTGGGCAACTTGCAATTGCATGGACTCTTGATCAAATCTCAGCACTTTTCCCAAAATTTCCCAGCTTTACGTTTACACTTGTCGCCCTTAAGTGCAACTTAAAAAATGGTTACATGTTTTTGGTGATAGGATGTCATCAGACACACGGAGGAAACGCCAATGGGGCTTGTTGCCAGTTTCCCTTTATCTTCCAAGGAATGATATACAAACATTGCATAAAAGCGGGTAAAGACAAACCCTGGTGCGCAACCACTTATAACTATGATAACGACAACAAATGGGGATTCTGCAAAGGTAGAATGCATTGTTTAGAGAATAAATATCAATTCGATTGTCTCACGATTGTGGTCATTTGCTAACAGTGAACGTGTTCATAAATAATAATCGAATGACCGCATTAATGGGACAATCGAATACGCATCTATTATTATTTCACTATGATGCGCTTTAACACCTATTTTATTCTCTATTGCAATATATTGCAATGGTAACTAACTTATTTAACTGACATTCACAGTTGAAACGCATACAAACAGTGTAAACCTGCATAGGCAAGCAACGTGTCCTGAAACTTGTGCGTCTGAGTGTACCACCGACTGTCCAGAACACTGTTGCAACCAGGTCAACAGCTGCCCTACTCATTGTGAAACATTGTGCTCACCAAACTGTCCTCAATATTGCTGCAACACCGCTGTAAATGCACAACCACAATACTCCCTTGCTTTTGCCCCAGCACCATACCAAGCAGTCATGGCACCTCCACCTCCACCTATTGCCTTGCCACCTCCTCCCCCTCCAGTATATGTTGTACCACCACAACCACCACCACCACCACCACCACCACCACCTATGGTTATTCCTCCTTCAGCTCCACCTCCGTATCCTAATTATTTTACCAATATTCAGTGTCCCGCTCAATGCAGAAACTACTGTGCTGGTTACTGCCCTGTGCAATGCTGTTCGGCAAGACAGCAGAGCTATTACCTAAATTCACAGAATCGTGTTAGGTTTCCTAAAAGCTACAGGTACAAACAACAGCAGGCCTATGCACGTTCTATGAAAAATTTCCAAAAACGGAACCCCAAGTGTCCCTCGGCTTGTAGCTTACATTGCGCAGGGTATTGCCCAGTTAAATGCTGTAAAAAACTAGTTTTTAACGTTATGCAGTACTGGAAAAACAAACTTAGTCACGAAAGATATTCAACAAAGAGGAACCTCATAACGGGAAAAGGTGTGTCCAAGCTGAAAGAATTAAAAACTACAAATATTTTCCAGCCACCACCAATGTCCCTTTCTCCCCTACTGTCATCAAACCCTCATTCCTCTCCATCTGGGTTATGCCCTGTTGTTTGCGCTTCTCATTGTACTCATGCTTGCTCTCGTGAATGTTGTGCAACCAAACCACAAACGCCTAAAAACATTCAAAACAAACGCAAAGACAAAGTAGGGAGCACAAAGACAGATGCCAAACCACAAACGCCAAAAAGCATTCAAAACAAACGGAAAGACAAAGTTGGGAGCACAAAGACAGATGACATAGATATTAGAGGTAAAGAGAAAGTAGATGACAGAATGATATATAGCGAGGCAAAACTACAGTGTAAAAAGCAAATGACGAGACGCCACGCTTTTTAGAGTGAGCGTAATCCTCACTGCTCTTGGGGCTGGGAATTTTGTAATTGGAAATGCACCATGCACTTTGCATCTTATATAAAATCCCATTTATATTTTGTGATCAGATTGCCATGGAGGTATCCCAACCCTTGGTGGTAATGCAAATGGTGCATGTTGTGCATTTCCATTCATTTACAAAGGCACTGTATACAACCAATGCACCACGGTGGACTCCTTGGACAAATGGTGCTCGACCACACCTATTTATGACGTCGACAAACAGTGGGGACTGTGTTTATGGTAAATCAGATCAATAAAGCATTGCTCAGAAGGGAATTAAGGTATCAGGATACGTTTCGGACACCTATGTCTTTATGCCTTCAACAAGGCGTACGCTTTACAATATTTTATATAGGAAAGTATACATTTTCTGAAACCTGAATATATTTAGTTTCAAATATGCTTTTTTATTATATGGCTAGATAATTTCCTGAATTCTGGAATTCTGATTGGCTAACGCATGTATTTTGCCATATCAGGACCGCTATCCCGGATGAAAAGAAACGTTTTGGCAATTGGTTTAGCGGGACTTCTCAAAGCCATATAATAAATAAGTTATTAACCTCGTTTGCTCGGTCTGTATGGGAAAATATCAGACCTCGGTCTTTTTGTACAGACTCCACTGCGCTGGGTCCGTATTGTCAAGACCTCGGTCTGATATTTTCCCATACAGACCTCGCGCTCGGTTATTAACCCTTTAATATTATTAGGTTGTTCACTGTAGAAAATGTTAGGGGGTATAAGTGGAATTTGACCATAATGCGTTCGAAATATTTCGATTGAACATGGAATTTCAATCGGTTATGCTTGTCAAAAACATTCAAACAAACTCTCTCGACAATGATCTAAAATAGTTTCTTATTTTACTGATAACTAAAACTACGCCAACGTTCATTAATCAATTTTAGAATTTAGGGCCATAACGTTTTAACGAAAAACGTATATCAAGAATCTGAAACACCCAGTTTTAAATCATTTTCTCGAGTATTTTTCATCAACATTATTAACATTCCATCTGCATTGGATGTTACACGGTGCAATATTTCCAGCAATATATCTGGCAATGGCTTTCCCCAACAAGCTGCACTAGCCATTGCCGGGGGCGTTACACGTCACAACGCCGAAAGATGTTGTTTCAATCGTTTGCTCGCAATGATTTTGCGCGATGCAGGGTGTGTCACGCGCTGTTATGGTTCGTGCAACATCGCACCGTGTAATTATAACAGCGTCTTTGTGCCCCCTTATATTTCTGTAATAAAAAAGAGGGGATAACAGGACCTGGATGGGTAATCCGTATGAGGGTAGTTAAATTTAAGCAATCAAATTGTTCAGTTCATTGTTTGTAGTCAGTTGATTGAGTTCGGCCAATTTTTTTCCGGTAGTCAGTTATTTTATATATAGTTGTTTGTCGTTAGTCGGTTAATCCCATCCAGAACCTTTTATACTAAAAGACCATATTGGAAAGCTACATTTATTCAGCTTTCAGGAAATGTATGCTCGCTTTATGAAATACTATGAGGCGTAGGTGCTGTTTAATTCTAATGAATTGGGGACCGAAACGTATCCTGATCCCTTAAGGCGCATATGCACACATGTGCACGACGTAACTTTTAGTCATGTCATTGAAATTACCCTTTGTACCCTTTGAGAGCTTCGTTCAGCTCTCAAGCCAGTCGCGCGCGAAACGGCACAGGAAAATAAAGTCGCAGCGTGTGACACCCAAAAAACATCTTGCATGAAACGTCACGTAACGAAACTTATTAGGATAACCACGTGACAAAACGTATTGCAAGTTTCACTCTTGGTGATTTTTTTTTTGATTTCCTAAAAATATCAAATTTCTTTCGAGTAATAGTAGTGAATTCCTATTCATGTTCCTTTTTGAGTAAAACATGATTATCCTATATTCTATTCCTTCAGTAGCCCCTCTTTCAGTTTTTGACGAGGCTTTCGCTCTTATTTTAGACCTGGTGAAGTAACAGAAGAAGATAGCAACCAAAAAGATATTGTTGACAATCCTAACTTATTAGGATTATTGAATATTTTATTTCTAAAAAAAGATATACATATATACGAAGAAAAGTGAAACTTAAAATGGTAGTAATCGACTTCTAAGATTGTCTCCTTTAGAAAATAGTCTATAACTGGTATTACAATGCTTAAACATATGGCGTCTGTACGTACTGACTGCATGTATTTAATTTGTAACTGTTTAGCCTTTTTATATCATAACATGTGAAGTTCACATTTTGTTAAAAAGATCGCTTCTTCCGCCTGCTCCCTGACTGTGCTTGGCCAACAGCCTGTTGTCCTGTTGAATCAAACAACATTAAAATTGTAATAGAAAGCAAATTGTTGTGTAAATTACGATGTATCAAATTTGAAAATAAATGGAATTGAATTGTCTTAAAGACTTGTTAAAACATCTGAGTAATACCTTGCTGCTGAAGATTGTTTAGAGAACGTCCTTGTGGAATTGCTGATTGACCCATTCCTTGCAGACCACCTGCCATACCTTGTAGATTGCTTGACATACCCATTCCTTGCTGAAGCGCACTTCCTCCCATTCCTTGAACTCCCCGGAAACCTCCTGCCATGCCCATTCCTTGTTGGAAGGCACCTTGTCCCATCCCTTGAAGTCCACCGGCCATGCCACGAAAACCTCCTGCCATGCCCATTCCTTGCTGGAGAGCACCTCTTCCCATTCCTTGAAGTCCACCAGCCATGCCCATTCCTTGTTGGAGGGCACCTCGTCCCATTCCTTGAAGACCTCCTGCCATGCCCATTCCTTGTTGAAGGGCACCTCGTCCCATTCCTTGAAGACCTCCTGCCATGCCCATTCCTTGTTGGAGGGCACCTCGTCCCATTCCTTGAAGACCTCCTGCCATGCCCATTCCTTGTTGAAGGGCACCTCGTCCCATTCCTTGAAGACCTCCTGCCATTCCCATTCCTTGCTGGAGGGCACCTCGTCCCATTCCTTGAAGACCTCCTGCCATGCCCATTCCTTGTTGGAGGGCACCTCGTCCCATTCCTTGAAGACCTCCTGCCATGCCCATTCCTTGTTGGAGGGCACCTCGTCCCATTCCTTGAAGACCGCTCGCCATCCCCATTCCTTGTTTGAGAGCTCCTTGTCCCATTCCTTGCAGTTGACCACCAAGGCCTTTAGCTTGGTTAAACGCACCCATCCCAGCACCTTAAAGCAATATCAGACGTGAAGAATGCATTTTTAAAGTCTCAGAGTTTTTAAATATATCTGATTACCTTGAAGGTTTTGAAATGCCCCCTGTCCTTGGCTCAAGGCCCCTTGTCCCATGCCCTGCAATTGTCCACCGAGTCCTTTGGCTTGATTGAATGCACCCATTCCAGCACCTTAAAGCAATATCAAACATGAAGGATGCATATTTAAAGTTTCAGAGATTTTAAATATATCTGTTGATTAATTACCTTGAAGGCTTTGAAATGCCCCCTGTCCTTGGCTCAAGGCCCCTCGCCCCATGCCCTGCAATTGTCCACCGAGTCCCTTGGCTTGATTGAATGCCCCCATTCCAGCACCTCGAAAAAGAAGTTACATGGACATTGTTTAGCTGCTAGCCTTACGTGAAAACCAAATTAATACGTTATTTCGTGTAATAAAAATGTCAAAAGGTCTCCATCTCAATGCTTCATTTTACCTTTCAGGTTTGAAAATGCTGATTGCCCTTGGCTCAGTGCACCTTGACCCATACCTTGCATTTGACCAGCTAATCCTTGTACCTGAAATTAAAAGGATATATATTTTAAACAGTCTTAATTTAGTCGTTTTTGCAGTTCTCTAAAAGCTTCTGTTGTCTTTTTATTGTAGTCATTCATTTCCGCGCCTCATTTGTTGTAGATATAGCTTTTTTTAGCTCCAGAAATTTATTCCCTTTTCCCTGTCTCAGAAGACGACAGTATAAACTGAAGATTACAAGCAGATCATCATCATACTGATAAACATAGCTAGTCAAGTGTCTGGTCAGAAACTTTTACTTAAGGGTGAATGTAAACCCAAAAATCCGTTTCATACATGATCAAGAGTTAGCAACTCATTATTTGAAAATAATTTCATTCATTTATATGTCATCTATGTGATTCGATCACTGTAAAGGAGTCCTTGAAATCCCAATGATTTTTTATGGACGCTTTTGATGACGTATTTCAAAAGAAACTTTGTCTGCGACCGTTCGTGGCCTCAAGTCGTTGGAAGGTTTTATTTGACACATTTTTAGAAACAGTTAGCATCACGCTCTAAGGAAAAATGGTTCGTTTGTACCAATGATTACGAGATCAGAATAGTCTATTGCACTTCAGCAAGCTAAGCTAGGCTGTCGCTAGGCTTTTTGATGAAACTAACCTGTCCAAAAGCTCCTTTCCCCATTGATAAAGCACCTTGACCAGCGCTCTTTACTTGATTGATAGCTCCCATACCTTGGTTTCTAAGGTTGTTGAACTGACCCATGGCCTGCTGCTGGGCTTGATCTTTAACGAAAAAAAAGTAAAAGGGTAAGTTGAGCATGATATTTTATGTCCATATTTTATGTCTTAATAATGGTAATTGAACTGAGTGGAGTGCAATTTGGTCTAAAATCATACGAGTGATTACAAAATTGCACGACCGCGTAGCGGGAGTGCAATTTGTTAATCACAAGTATGATTTCAGACCAAAATTGCACGACACGAAGTTTATTACCAATTAATCATATCCATTTTGAAATCTACAGTAATAATACTTGCAATACATAGTGATAACTTGATAATGAAATGACAGGTATATTTATTAGATGGTTTTCAAGTGTTTGTACATCGTTATAAAAGAATTCGTTGCTATAACCGGAGGTGAAACTACACAAATATTTATAACCTTGCTCACGTGACCATCACATAATCTACGTCACGTCAAAATTACTGTCTTTACCGAATGCATGCTGCTCACGACAGCTAGTCCATAGTTATAATATCAGTCTAAAACTGATTTTGCAGTTGAGTGGGTCTTCAGAGTCGATGATAAATGCTCGTCTCGTCTTCTTCATTGGTTCTTTCTGCTGTTTGTTGGCGAAGAAGTTTATTGTGCAACAGGTTGGCCGGTGGCTCACTTTGGCGCCATTCCTTGATCACCGAAACACAAAATTTTGTTGTCAGAATTGGACAGGATACTAAACCAGCATTGAAGCTTGGATGATACCTACTTGGATAATATTTCTCTTTGCTGGAATATATGGCATTCATCTTAGTCATGAACTAGCATAAAACGTGCTTTGAGAAATGTAATTTTGACAAGAAACGTCTTTTTGCATGTTCTTCGATGTCAGCTCTTTGGCCGTCCTCAAGCATGCTGAAATATGGTCTTAATTAATTTTACTACACGATATTTTCCTCATTCTGTTTAGAGAACGAATTATCTGAAGTGATTTACAAGAAAATGGATAAAAATGAAATTTTACAGTCTTTTGTCGAGATTTGTGGGCGCCATGTGTCAGTCAACGATGTTGTTGATGTCCATTTCAAGACGACAGGATTCTTGTCTTGTTGTAAATAGCAAGGAACTGTTTAGTTCAACAGCTTGTATTTTTGTTGGTAGCTACAAATTTACGTTGTGAGATATCCTGGCTTGTGTCACTGGAAAGCAAACCATTATTTTGTTCTTGAAAAGCAGGAACTTCAATGGACTCGGTACTTGGATTGTTGATGATATGTTTGTACATAGCTTGACATTTCCAATGTCGAATGATTAGAAGGACAATGATTCTCAACAGTTATTCGTATAGCTCTGAGGAGAATTTTGTCGTCAACTGGAAACTGTAAGTTTTCAATTTTGTCCATTTTCTTGTAAAAGTTTTGCCTTTCACCTGTCTTTCCCCAGAAAATCCCCTCAAATTTTTAGTCATACTTTTAATTGGCTTTATTTTTTTCTGTGTTCTGATTGGTCAGAATGTATGTTTCCTGCTATCTCATTGGTTGTTCAAATTGGTGCGATTAATGGCTCAAATTGATGCGATTTAGAGCAAAAAAGATGCGATTCGTGAATAAATCGCACACTTTTTAACCAATCAGATTGCAGGATTTGTTAGTGATTTCAAAATGGATATAATTATTGTTGTAATTGCTTAGTTTTACCAAATATTTTTGTACTTACTTGCTGTACTTTTTGCTTGATCGATCATTCCCATTCCTGCACCTTTGGCTTTGTTAAATGCTCCCATCCCAGCACCTTTCGCTTTATCAACGGCAGACATCCCTGTTTTTTGTAGTTTGCCTCCAACTGCTTGGGCTTGGCTAACAGCTCCCTGACCCATTTTTGTTGCTTCGCCTGCCAAATCTTCACCCATGTCTTTGGCTTTTTCAAACTTGAGTGCAACAATTTAGTACCAAATTAATTCTTAATTACAAATTGAAGCTTATCTTCATTTTCATAAAAGCGTAGAGTTTGGGCTTCCCATAAGAAAACTCTCAAGTATGTCACTACCTCGCATAAACGAACCATGCCAATAAACGAACAATGCCAAACGAACATTGTCAGTGGAATGTTTATGTTACTTTAATTTCCCTATATCTCTCTTCCGTCCTTCCTTTCATCTCTCCCTTTCTCCCTTCTTCCTTCCTTGTCTCGCTTGTCCCTAACTATCTTTTCGCCAAGTTCAAAATGTTCAATTACAAACTAACATATAAAAAAATATTAACACAATATACCTCCTCTATAACTTGGTCTTTGATTTTATTAAATTCCTTCTGGCCTTTTTCTATCAATTCATTTGCAATCTTCATAGCCTTTCGGTAGTACTCGGCGATCAGTGGGCGCAATTTCTCTACCAGAATCCTTACCTGTCATAAAGAAACTAAACATCAGGTCACGGTAACACCAAATGCGCTACTAAATGCCGTTTAGCAGATAAAGATCAATTGCTGATGATAATTTATCAATAGGATATCTCTGTCCAAAAGACCTCTGTGGAATACTCACGATTTCCCCATTTCAGACCACGTATCATGCGCGAGCTCTTGAGTATAAAATTCTTTGTTTGTTTTACATCCATATTAATGTCTCTTCTCAAACGTACCTTTTATATAAACATTTTTAAAGAAATACCGGCGAGACTACTTTACGTTTACGCATATTATATATTGCTTTGTTACTTTATTTTGTAATCTTTGTGAACTCACACGCGTCTGTTGAGTCTGTTTTCAATAAAGACATTTAGTATTATTATTAAAGAAATACCGATGAGATTGACACGTGAAGTGAATTGGGATTAAACTATGCCTAAAGTAAAGAGGTCTATTGAGCCGCAAAGTGAATTCCGTGGACTGAGTCGAATGAAACTAATCTTAACTACTTTAAGTCGATTTTAGATCTCTGAATAGTTATTCAGATTATATAAAGAGAGGCCTATATAGAAAATCATGCACATTGCCGAATGAGTACCTTGGTATTGTTAACTTTATCGAGAAGTCCATTGATATTGCTGGTATCATAATTCGTTAATGATCCAAGCTCACCACCTATATCTCCAGCTATATCACTTCCAATACTCTTCATTTCTTTTAAAACAGTTTCTTCGAACATTTTTAAGGCTTTTAGTCCAAATGCTTTTGCTTTCTCGTAGTAACCTGATGATAAAAAGCAAAGAATTATTCAGATGAAGTAAGGAAGGCAGGAGGTCAGGAAGGAATGCAGGAAGGACTTAAAGGAAGGAAGGAATTAAGAAGGAAGGAAGGAAGGGCGAAAGGAAGGAAGAAAGGAAGGAGGGAAGGAGGGAAGGAGGGAAGGAGGGAAGGAGGGAAGGAGGGAAGGAGGGAAGGAGGGAAGGAGGGAAGGAGGGAAGGAGGGAAGGAGGGAAGGAGGGAAGGAGGGAAGGAGGGAAGGAGGGAAGGAGGGAAGGAGGGAAGGAGGGAAGGAGGGAAGGAGGGAATACTGACTCAGCACCTCACTGACTGTAAAAGGGTCTATATAACGCGATACAAGCCTTAGTTATAGGCATTACTACCATCACTTACCCATGGCTATTTTATAGTATTTTCCTTTTATTTTTTCTTCATAAAATTTCTTTGCTTTTTCAATCAGTGGTTCTATCTAGTAAAAGTAGCCCAAATCATGGATATTACATACTAAGTACTAAAAGATGAGAGACAAACTAGAAGACTCAAAATAGAAAGAAGTAATATTTCTTAAACGAGAACGAGTGTTGGATTCAGAGGTTCCAAACACCGAGAAACTGATGGAAGCACGAAGCCACAGGTCAACTGCTTTTATCGTTTCGAGATGTTTCAAACCCTGATCCAGTACGAAGTGCGCAAGTTTAAGAAATGGTTTCTCAATCGCTTACAATAATTCATGATCAATAATTGATGCCTGGCTCTTAGCATAATGGTAAGTCAACGGATTGGAAAGGTTGTGGTCCGGGCTTCGATTCTCGATAAAACTGTGAAAATCTTTCAGACTTTTTAACCTGCTTAAAATTAAACTTTGTCTAGATTTCAAAGAGTCAATAATTAATTTCTAAAAGTCCTAAAATATTAGTATTTGAAGGTACTTGAAATACTAACTAGGGAACAAGCGCAAGTGATTGGAGATGATGCATGCGCGTAAATTAGTTCCTAAACCATTGGTTGAGATATCTGTAATGCGTTTGAGGAAGTTCTATATAATAAACATCGCAAATATACACTTGGGCCTATCCCATGCCAACTGTACAAATGCGTCTTCTTTATCAAAAATCGAGAACAGCAAACCTTTTCAAATGTGCCTGGGGCATGAGTCGCAGTTGCCCTCGTTGCCTCGATTTACCTTGAAGGCACTTTGGCAGGCACTGTATATGGCATACAGCCATATACACTCCCTTTCCCTCCCCTCCCCTTTCTAGGTTATGACCCCATGCTTTTGCTCGTTTTTCTCTCTTGTCGTACTAATTTACTTCAAATGCTGTACCAGTGATACAGAAAATCAGCACTGAAAGGTAAAACATACATGCACTCCAGTTATGCCAAACATGCACGACTGCATGCACATGCACATTTTAACATGCATTTATCATTAGAATTATGATTGCCCTTTTAACAAATATTTGTTTTTACGCTTTTCGTGCATTATTACATATTATTTACGGCTATTACATATCAATGTTTATCAGTTGGTTAGAGTTATGACAATTAGTAGCTATATTAAGTTTGTATTATCGAATTTGTATTACCTTATTTTTATAAAGATCCTTAGCCTGCATTAAAATAAGTTAAAAAGTGAGGTTAGTTATCTAAAGCTGACAGAATTTTACATGCAGCTAAAATTCAGAATCATATCGTATTCTTTTCCCAGCCCTACCTTTTTAACAAGATCATCCTTTGATGTACCACCAGTTATGTCTTTCATCATGCCCATACCCTGGTTCTGGAGTCCACTTGCAACTTCCATACCTTGGCCTTGCATATTGTTAACCATACCCATTCCTACATACGTTAAAACGGGCACAGCACAATTTAACAAGCTAAGAACTTTACTCAATAATCAGTGTGTCATTGAGTCCATTTTATTTACACAGATTACAAGGCAAGGAAGATTTTGGGAACATTAATGATAAAGGAGGCGGAGATGTCATTTGCACATTCGATCGTTGTCATGTATCGTATATTTTAGCCAGCTAAAAATCCTTATACACTAATTTGAAAAACTCCACCCAAAGTTATGCTGAATATTGCATGGTAAATATTGTACTTTGCAAGTCTGAAATGAATTGTGGATATGCCGGTAAGGTTGAAAAAAAGATTGCTGAGATTTGACATGAGAGGAAATGAAGAATAAACCTCGCTAGAGCCTGCGGTGGCAAAAACATCTTTTTCCATAATGCATTTTAGTCTTGAAATGTGATGCAACAAGCAATATGCAGCAAAACCAAAGACAACCATTGGCAACCTTTTTTAAAACAAGGACATAAATGATTAAGGTGCCTAACATATTCAATATCAAGTTGTTCTTCTTACCTTGTCCTTGCATTTTGTTGAACATCCCCATTCCTTGTCCTTGGAGTTTGTTCGCCATTCCCATTCCCTGTCCTTGAAGCTTGTTGGCCAATCCCATTCCTTGGCCTTGCAGTTTGTTGACCATTCCCATTCCTTGACCTTGGAGTTTGTTCGCCATTCCCATTCCTTGGCCTTGCAGTTTGTTGACCATTCCCATTCCTTGACCTTGAAGCTTGTTGACCATTCCCATTCCTTGGCCTTGCAGTTTGTTGACCATTCCCATTCCTTGACCTTGAAGCTTGTTGACCATTCCCATTCCTTGGCCTTGGAGCTTGTTGACCATTCCCATTCCTTGGCCTTGGAGCTTGTTGACCATTCCCATTCCTTGGCCTTGGAGCTTGTTGACCATTCCCATTCCTTGGCCTTGGAGCTTGTTGACCATTCCCATTCCTTGGCCTTGGAGCTTGTTGACCATTCCCATTCCTTGGCCTTGTAGCTTGTTGACCATTCCCATTCCTTGGCCTTGGAGCTTGTTGACCATTCCCATTCCTTGGCCTTGGAGCTTGTTGACCATTCCCATTCCTTGACCTTGGAGCTTGTTCGCCATTCCCATTCCTTGACCTTGGAGCTTGTTGACCATTCCCATTCCTTGACCTTGGAGCTTGTTGACCATTCCCATTCCTTGACCTTGGAGCTTGTTCGCCATTCCCATTCCTTGACCTTGGAGCTTGTTGACCATTCCCATTCCTTGACCTTGGAGCTTGTTCGCCATTCCCATTCCTTGACCTTGGAGCTTGTTCACCATTCCCATTCCTTGACCTTGGAGCTTGTTGACCATTCCCATTCCTTGGCCTTGGAGTTTGTTAACCATTCCCATTCCTTGGCCTTGTACTCCACCAAGTGCACCTAGACCTTGACCTTGCAATCCACTCAACATCCCAGCGCCCTTGCCAAGCATACCCATACCCTGACCTTGCAATCCCCCGCCCATGCCTTGCAAACCACCTAACATTCCAGTAGCCCGTCCTAGCATCCCTCCGCCTTGACCTTGTAATCCCCCAAGCATACCTGTACCTTGATTTAGCATTCCTCCACCTTGGCCCTGTAATCCTCCAAGCATTCCCGAACCTTTTGCTAGCATACCTCCCCCTTGACCCTGAAGTCCGCTAATTGCTCCTGAAGCCTGACCTACTCTTCCAGCTTGCCCTTGCAATCCACCAAGGGCATTCTGAACTTGTTCAGTCATGTTACTGAGTTGTTGCAACATTTCTTCCTTCGACGTTTCATTTGTGCTGGATCCATTAACTGACTGATCAGTCGCATTAACTGTCTGGTTCACGAAATTCATAAGATTTTTTAAGTAATGCATATACTGCACAAGTTGTTGCTGCTGTTGTAGCCTCTGCTGTTGGATAAGTAATCGTTGAAAATATGCCACTCTCTTCATATCATTTACGAATGCAAGGACTTCTTGTGGTGTTCTGCTTGCTAGTCTTGGATCTGTAAAATAGGTATATTAGATGGATGACAATTTTTTGCTAAATAAATAAAAATAAGAAATCTTTAACAATAGCAATTAAAACGGACTCAAAAGCACAAATCTTCCAAAGAAAACAAACAAACAAACAAAAACCGGGTAGCTAGGACTTCGAGGAATTTCCACGAAAAAAAGTTCCTTGAAATGAGCGCACCGTCGGCCTCAAGTTTATCAGTCATATGATGACTATTATGAGCTACCGACGTAAAATTAAGTCCTTTACCATCGTTGTCAAAGAGCAAAGGAGAGAAGGGAACGTAACAGAAGAGAGGAGAATTAAGTGACGAGCAAAGAAAATAAATAAATGAAAGAAACAAAAAAGAAAAGAATTGATAACCTACCCATTCCATATGGGACAACTTCACAAAGTGAAAGCTTTTTGTTATCTCCAAGAAGACGAATATGTATATACCGCCCAGTGTTGTTGCAGATAATTGTCGAGAAGTCTCCAGGATCCACAGTGTGCTTGTCTCCGCATTTCTTGTTAAACTGTCCCTCCCCTTCTTTACTATCACCAATTCTAATTTCGAAGTCTTTTAGCTGTTTTCCAATGTCATCGTCTCGATTGGCGATATAAATTTCCTTGATCTTTGTAGAATACCCAAGGTCCAGTGACCACCACGGATCCGACTGGGTGTTGGTTAAGGAGCATGTCTCATCTGCAAGATAATTTAAATGGTGAATTGACTGTGCACTTTTACTTCTGGTTATCATATGGATCAAAACTTTACCGGCTCTTGCTGTTTTCGGAAAAGTACCGTATAACCGCGAGTACTAACCTAGAGGTACCAAACCCGTGATTTTTACCTCTAAAGATCCTATCCACATAAGAAATGCACTTAACGGATCTCGAAGAATCACCTAACCATTAAAAATGAAACAAAAAGTACCAATTATAGTTAGTTATATTCTAACCTTTAATATATCCCTTCTCTACTTGTCCGTCTACGGCTCTGGACGAGTAAGCATCAAGACTCGTACTGGATTGTTTGGTAGTTTGGTTTACGGCAAGGTCAACTAAAATTAGACGCGTGAAAAACTGAGATGATATTTCATTGTAGATAAATATTCATATCTTATGGTAGGGCACTAGACATTTATCGATAGTGGGCTCTCTCTTTTCGGAGGGTCTCTCGAAACCACGTAAACAACAAGGTGGGCGAAATCATCGCCGATGTAAACACACCCTTCGAGCCTGATTATATGAGGCGGGTTGGCCCTGTTGAGAGGGCTGGCTTAACTTGCCAGATTGTCTATAAAACACTCAAAATTTGGTCATTGCGATTACATGGGAAATGTTTAAACAAGGTCCTTAGACAGACGTACACTATCCATTAAAGCAAACGTTTTTTGTTTGTTTGTTTGTTTTGTTTTGTTTGTTTGTTTCAATAGAATACTTACTTTGATTGAAAGAGCACCCATATACCTCGGCACGCATGCAGAGAATGTAACCGCGCCATGCTTGAGGAGCTATTCTTACGTATCGTGCAACAACACGATGAGAAAGAAAGTTGTATACTGGAGTGTCGCTGTCTGAATTTCCCTTAAATAGCTGAAATATGGCAACTGTTTATGAACATTACTTTTATACCAGAAAACTAAATTGTGAATTATGAATATTAATTGTACGAATTGAGTGCGTGATACTAGATTTTCACTAATAACATAATAAAATACGCATGCAGGGTCAAAGCTGAATTTATCTCAGACAAACAATGAGGTAAATACAAACACTGCCAATGAACAACGCATTCAGCAGATGCACTGTAGCTTGATCAACTTTTATAAAGTTGCGCACTTCGCGTGAGAGTTTGTTGGAATCCAATTTTTCTAGGTCTAATACCTCATAGGTATTTATATAGGGATTTCAGGGGAGCTATACCCGGGTGCCAGAGCACTGGCTCGCGATACTGTTCATTAATCATTATCTTGGAAGAATCGCTCCATAATAATTAACGAAAAGTAACGAGAGCCAAATCTTTGGCACGCAGGATACAGGAGCCATCTTTGTGGGTAAAAACAATGGAACGCGGTTTATGAATGATTTTTTGAACGATTTCATTTCTTATATATATTAATACCTCATCAAGAAATACTCATACCTTTTCTTTGTCATTTTCCTTGTAATGCAACCATTTAAATCCATCCAAACTATACAACAAGTGATAACTTGTCACCCAATCGCTCGTGACTGGATTTCCTTGTGTGGCAACACCACTTATAAGCATTGCCACGCCTACAAATTATAAAATGTATAAATATGTTTTGAAGGCAAATCTTTCAATCCCCACTTGCATAAAGCTACACTTTGAACATTCTACACACACATACTATGTTTGTAGAATGCTGAAAGTATGCTTCCAAATTCTCACCCAGATCAATCTGTAAAAATTGCATGGATATTGCACTTTTACTTGCACACCAAGCGTTCGTGTTCCATAGACGTCCCTGATGAGGCCTTAAATGGTCAGTACCATAATAAGAACTGGCCGTTATTTGATCGTCTTTGATGGTCCTTCTTGCAACACCAAGATCATAGATACATACTACAAAAAGTAGACAATAATTCAGTGAAAATTAAAAACGCTACATTTTAGGAAGAACTTGGGATGGTCGCACACCCTAAGTACAATCAACTCGATCACTAATGCTAGTGTATCCACTTAACCCTCGCAAGGGTCTATTGATCACCAGTTAAAATATCTTTTTGGTATTCAAAAGGGAAGTACTAGATTTTTAGCGTTCTTTTTAGGTGCCAGTGACGTCATCGACTTAACTCATGGATTCACTCCATACATTTCTTTGTATTTTGCAATCAAAATATCTCAGTGTAATTTTTTTCAATTGCAGATCACTGACCATGCAATTAATCCTTGACACATTAACTGCAAGAAAACTTTTAAGCAAAATTATTAGAGCAGAAATGAATAGAATAATTCAAGTCATAAAATACAAAGAAATGTATGGAGTAAATCCATGAGTTAAGTCGATGACGTCACTGACATCTAAAATGAACGCTAAAAATCTAGTACTTCCCTTTTGAATTCTAAAAAGATATTTTAACTGGTGATCAATAGTCCCTAGAAGATTTATTTCACAAAGTATCTGCTAAATAGAATTTCGCCGTTTTTTGATCAGAGTAGCACTTTAACTCAAAATACCCCCTATAAACGAATTTGTCCTTAACTGCTGACACTACATCAAGGCCCATACCGTCCGCTATATCAAAGTTGATTTGTACTTTGTCAGAATTAAAACTGTCCTACTTCTACTTACTTGGATAACGGACACCAGTACCACCCAGACCAGGTGGTGTCGGAGCTAGTTTTGAATCAGTTCCATTGGCACTGATGCTGGCATTTTTCGCTTCTTGAGGTTGGTCATCTCGTTTGACTAGGAATTCAACAATGCATATCAAGTCATAACGCACGCAAAATACTAATTTAATCGCAAAATAATGAAACTTTAGTGTAGTTTTGCAGTGAAAATATCAGTTTGAATCTTTTTTTTAATAAAACGCATATTTCGATCATGCTTTGTGCATTACTTCAGCTAATGGTTTTTACAGGTGTATTAATGCTTATGTTTTCCAAAACATATATTCTTGTGTTAAAACGTGATAATACTGTCTTCATACTCAGTTAAATTAACAAAAGAAGCAAATACAATTCTTGCTTAATTATTCGATTCATCAATTCAACTCGACTACTTTTAGGTGCCTGGAGAATTTCTACTCGAATTGAACCTTAAACTCAAATTAATAGACGACTTCCTTCGTGATTTAGCAATACCAGTCATTGGAGCAAGGATGGCACAGTTGGTTAGTGCGCGGCCTTCGGTGCGAGAGGTCCCGAGTTCGATCCCCAGATCTCACATCCTTGTTTCGACTTTTTTCCTTTCCGTGTAGCTTTAATTAGCTTTAAATACCCTTAAAACGGAGCACTGATGGAAAGAGAGGGGTAGAATGAGCGCACCGTCAGCTTCCTGGGAGACTAGCTTATAGCTTTGCTTGTAGCTAAAGGAACTTTCGACGTTAAATACAGAGCTTTACCTTTACCTTTACCTGTCCCTACTCAGTTTTCAAACTAGAGTTCTTAAGAAAATCCTTCTATTAAACTATTTTCACGAATGTCTTCGTCGAGTGTCTTGCGTAGACTTATAATCATCGCCAATTTTTTTTTTCAAGAAATGATATACATGTACACCTAAATACCTGTTTTCACGCACGCGTCACCCGCCTTGTACAAGACTGTGTCAACATTGAAGCATGATCCAAATTTTCTCATTTATTTTCAGGAAACGATTCTGAAATTTTCTATTTAGAGTCTTCATAACAAAAAAAATCAGCTAAAACTAAATCTGAGCTTAAAATGAAATACATCAGTGTTAAGTGAACCGCCGCGCCTTAAAAATCGAACTGAGCTGAAGCTATGATTTACAATTTCAAATGAGCATATCGAAGTACTGACTTACCTCTTTTTAGAGTTTTCTCATGAATTTTAAAAGGTATTCCATCAACTTCAAAAACCACAATCCAAGCAAGCAAAAATGCAAGGACTCCTTTCATGTTCAACCCTTCTGAATTAAACCCGAAGGAAATACATCGGCGAGTGGTCTTGCCTTGTGCTTTGCCGAATCCCTCTAGACTTTAACAAGCTGCAAACAAATAGCTGGCTTCTGCAGGTAGACTCGTTAATATTTAATGCAGAAATTTGTGAATGAACGCTTGTTGTTGCTTCGTACCAGCCAATAAGAAGAACGCTTTGAAACGTGGTATAGAATGACTATCGATCCTAGAAGGATGCAGAAAACTTGTTTCGGAGCGTGGAAAAGGCATGATCTGTCTTATATCAGGGCGATCGCACAATGAACTTGCACTGATGCATTCCAAGCCCCAGAATTTCTTTTGTAAAGAAAGATTATTGAAAGGAAGTACTAAGTCCTTCAACAATATGATTTGAGATCTTTAAAACTAAGTCTCAAATTGGAGGCAATTTTGCAAGTGCTCTTTCATTTGCCAAATGTGTTGAAATGTCTAGTTTGAAGTGCATTCCAGTGAAAGAATCATTTAAAACACCCAGCTTTTCTTCAACGTGACAATATGCTTTGGTATATGCTGGGACATGCATTGTGAAAGGTTTTTGTTTACTTACTTCAATCAGGGTGCAGTTCTTTTGAACTGGCCATGAAACAGTATAGTGATAAATGGGTTGAATTTACGCTATAATTTATCTTTTTCCTCCTTTTCTGTAGCACTCCAATTTTTCCTGTTCCAATTTCATCCACATTTTTAAAGAATACAGTGAGTACTAAATTTTAATC
Organism: Telmatactis stephensoni; assembly: GCA_029948255.1. NCBI lineage: Eukaryota > Metazoa > Cnidaria > Anthozoa > Actiniaria > Isophelliidae > Telmatactis > Telmatactis stephensoni. The sequence continues at coordinate 450,773 of JALIZF010001847.1, forward strand.
AATCGCAGTCATATTGTAATAGGGGAATGGTAAATGTTTTTAAAGCAGTGTTTTCTAAAATTGACGTCCTAGTATAGAAACATAATTTATTGTTTGTTCGATTCGCAATGACATGGTACATTATGCACTTGCCTCGATGTCGTATTTATAGTATTCAAAGAAGCCCCAGTAAAAACGGTAAGTAATAAAGAAGTAATGGTTATCATGTCCTTAAAATCATAAATGATTTTTCAACAAAGTGGTATATGTTTAATTGCATTAAAGCTGAATATCTTACTCTGTGCGTTCGGGCACTACTACGATTGGTTGAGTTGGGCCGATATTGTGCAACTAGGCCTACTTTAGTTGAACTCAGTTTCCGTGTGGCGTACAAAATTGCTGCAACTCAGTAGATGCAAGAAAAGTTCGGCATATAACTAATCAATTTGGAACAGCTGGGTTTAGGATTTAGACTGATCTACTATAGCTTGCAATAAAATAATTTTGCCGGGACGACACATAGAAAATACGGCATTTCATTCCAGTCCTTAGGATTTTGCCAAGGCTTTGAAAAAGATGTCATCATGAAATCTCTGAGGACTGAAATGAAATGCCGTATTTACTATATGTCGTCCCGACAAAATTATTTTATTGTACTGATAAAAAGCAACAAATTTCAAGAATATAATATCAATGGAATCCCAAACAGAACGTAAATATCCTTCAAGTTGAAGTCATTATTGCAGATTTTCCTCGTGTCTTGAGAGTTTTCTACTTTGGTGCAATACAAGCTTAGACACACTGACACCATGGTCCAATTTAACCCATGACTGAATAAAAGTCACAGGTACCAGAATGAGCAAGAACAGTGAAGTACCTGTTGTAGCGACCAATCATACGGGACTATTGTTTACTCTAACCAAACACGCCCTTAACGAGGTTCTGACATTTGGTCTTCAATTTCTCCAGAATTCTCGTTCTCTCGTAGATTTTGCTGTCATCTAAAGCAAAAGATGAAAGTTATTTGTGCAGTTTCGTTTACGGTGGTTTTTGCATTGGTGGTGCTTTCCGCTTCGGCCAATGGTATGTGTTTCATGAGTTTAAGGCTCTAATGTACTTGTGAAATCATTCAATAATCACTGCGGTTACACGCTTGAGTGGACTTTGATAACCGAAGTATCAAAATAGAACATCATTTTTATCGAAATCTTGAATACCTTATACAACTACACGAAATCGGCTCTTCATCACAATCCAAATACTGTAATTCTGTTGTTATTGACCATATTACTTCAAAATGTTTTTGACACCTTAAAGAATACAATCATTTAGGTGCATATTGGCAGAGGGAATCACTGCCTAAGGATACAACTTGCTAACCTAAAATACCTATTGTCTTTTTCCATAATGTCTGAATCTAATGATGAAAGTCGTCGGATCCAAGGACAACAAGTCCGGGATAACAATGATTGGCGAGCAATACTATTTTTGTTTTGTACATCAATATTCAGTTTTTCACCAAATAAACATTCTGAACACTTATCTTCGCAAATATTTTATTAGATTTTCTACAAGGGTTGTCGTGAGTTGTGGCTTAGCTGAAGTCACGTTTATTATAGCTCAATCTTCAATTTTGACTAGCCAAAATGAATCAATCAGTTTTCTCAATTCTTATTGGTTACGGAATAAAAAAGCCACTTAGGTGTTTCCTGCGGTTTGAGTTCACGTGCGCTTTGCGTAAATGTGCAAAACTCGTGCCACTCTGTACAGATGTAATAAAGCAAGAAGTCATTCCCGTTGTCATCAAATTATTATATTTCTAAGTGAAATTTACTTTCTCATAGCTTGCAGACCTTGCGTGAGTTGATAGCTGAGTATTCTTTTGACTTTTGTTCACAGCTACCATGCCACTTGAATACTGTGATTTATTTAATCATGAATAGTTCCGATACAGACTGATACACAGCTGCCTCCGGGTTATTAGGTTTAGAAAAAAAGTTAACAAAAGGCTGCTTTATGTAAACATGGATTCAGTATTTTGCTCGCAATCATAAAACCTGGTTAATGGCATCATTAAGGGTACCGCGTTTGCATGAGCGATTTCGTCCCGGCTGAGTTCATCACGTGACAAGTTTCAGCCATAGAAAGCCTAATGTAAACGTAACAAAGATTCAATAAAGCAAGAAGTCATTCCCGTTGTCATCAAATTATTATATTTTTAAGTGAAGTTTACTTTCTCATAGTAATAATGTAAACGTACCTGATTCTTTTGCCGGTCTCCATGTTAACGTCTAATGCGAAAATCATGTCAACGAACTCAGCCAGAAACGAAACCGCCCATGTAAACCCACTCTAAGGTTTTGTGTACTTGTCTGCATAGTATGCTGTAAGCTCTAATCTATGGGCGTTTTCCATTTAGTGGAACCAACCGGCCAGAACGGCCAGTTCTTAAATGGTGTATGTCAATTCCTAGCTCTAGCTTGAAATCAGTGCTAAGAAATCAGGCCGTTCTGGCCGGTTGGTTCCACTAAATGGAAGACACCCTGTTTATTCACAGTTCCGAACTGCAAAAATTGTTACAAAGTTCTAAATACCGACATCAAGAATGCAGCTAAGAAAAGCATGACTGCCGTCGTACGGGCTGGATTGGATCTCACTAAAATGCGTGACGATTTTGCTGACCAGCAATTGAACCTCGAACATAACCTTAAAAAGGCCAAAGCAATGTCCAAGGTCATCAAAACAAATATCAAAAAAGCTATTCAAGAAATCGCTGCTATCCTCGAAGAAGCAACCCAAAAAGCTAAAGAGAAGATGAATGAAGTCTCAGGTTGTTATATTGCACTACATATCCTAAACAATAAAATACAATCAAAAACATCGTAGTACATAGCTCCAACGAACAATACTTTTATCATTCTGAATATGGCATAAGCTATGCAACATGTCAAGATTAAAAGTGTTATTCGTCTATTTAAACGTTAAAAATACAATCATGTACAATAATCACTTTCCCCAAAGATGATGGAGATAGCTGGGTTAGTTTGAAACTACTAAGCTTTATCGAGTTTCGATAAGAAACCGTACAAATTGTTAGATAATCAAGAGACAACCAACTAAAAACCTAAAATTACTTTCCAGGGATACAAATGTGTTTCTAAAATTCTGAGAGTATCTAAAAAATAAAGCAGATTTTCACGATGTTGCTTTATTGAACTGATGTGGATTGAATAACCGGCCGGCGTTTACGATGTAATGACTTTTTTATTCTAATAAACATGCTTTCAATGTTTTTGCCCTTTGCAGTTGCATCTGACGCTCTTGGGGAAATAGAGAAAGAGGTCGACACCAAGAAAATAAAGGACAAAGCCAAAGCTCTCCGTGCCATGATACTAAAAGGCAAATCACTTAATTCCAAACAGAGAGACGTCATAAATGAGAATGGGGTGATTGCCAAATTAAACGCTGCAAAGATTCTTGCAAAGGCAAACGCAAAAATGAAGGAGAAGAAAATCGAGGAGAAGAAGGCCGTTGTCAGGGATGATATCGCTAGACTGGAGGATGACATGTCCACAGCAGAGAACCAACTCGATAGAGAAGAACAACTGGAAGTACAAAATGAAAGGGAAGCAAGAAGCAAGATCCAAGAGGCTGTGAAGCACAACAATGCTGCATTAAGTAAGGCCAAGAAATTCTTGATTAGCGTTGAGGAAGGAATCCAAAAGTTTCATGAAGACATCAAACAAGTTCCATTGTCAAGATAAAGCGAATGTATACGACTGAACTTCAGTCAAACCTTGCAGAAATTGTACCTAAAGTGAAAATTACCACGATCGTTGTAAGTTGGGAATTTCACAGAAATGCTGATTATAAGTTAATCTTTTAGAAAGAAGAGCAAAGGCTGTATTGTATTTACGATTTCAGTGATATTTCAATAAAGATTTTATACGAAAACGACTTTGATAAAATTCTCTTGGGAAATATATGAAAGAAATATGAAAGAAATCTCAATGCAACTGAAATTTTAATTGAAGGTTGGACTATATTTTGGGAAATGAATTGGAAAGAGTGATCTATTATGTCTGTTAGAAACCAAGGTTTGATTATGAATTGGAAAATTCCCGTAACATGCAGGACTGATTACAAGCCTCACAATTATATTACGATCATTCACAAGTCCTGAAGGTCAATGAATAGTTTGTACAAATTTTATCGTTATGAGTTTGGGGGACGCATTATTGGGGAGGGGGAGGGAGAGGGGGGGGGGGGGGGGGGGAATCGTGTTGCAACGCCCAGCCGTATAACGCACAGGTACCTTTTAGGGATCATTTTCAAAATTTCCGACGAGCATCCCCAACCTTGTATATATAAGACACAGGACATATATCTATAGGGACATTCTGAATGTGCAATTGAATTTAAAGCTAGTTTGGTTATAATTAGCTTCATCGTCAACCATGTGAAAGAAAATGCCCGTTGTACTACAAATTCGTGAAATAAAGTACAAATTCGTGAAATAAAGCATTCTGAATGGCCAAATGAATTTGAAGGTTAGTTTGGTTAGCGATAACAAACTTCATAATTGAACACGTCAGAAAATACCCGGTCCACGAAACAAAGTACAAATTCGTGAAATATAGCATTTCGAATGCTCAACTGAATTCAAAGTTAGTTTGGTTAGCATGTAAAAGCTTCATCGTCAACCACCACGTGCAGGAAATGAAGTGCAAACTCACGAAATAATGCATTCTAAATGGATAATCAATACTTAACCGCAATCAAAACTTTGACTGAACTTTCTACTTAAACAGCCTTTCAAGAACTTGAAAATGCATGAAAAATGAGTTCAATTCGAACAGCTATATAAGCAACGTAATTATTAAGTGCTTAATGATAAGAAGCTCATGCAATTAAGAAGTGTCACAGTCACTAGTTATATAGTTATGTCTAAGTATCTTCTAGACTAAGAAACAGTCAACATCTGATGCAAAAGTACGGGCTTTTTTTCTGGTAGTCTCTAATGGATCGTAATTGTTTAACATTACTGACCCTTTTAAGCACGTCTTTGACATCCACTCCCGCCGAGAATACGTATTTACAGACAGCTATGTACGCTCCAGTGAAACCACCTTCAAAAACTATTAGCCTCTGGGTATAAAGTAATTTATGTATCAAGAAATAATATCAAGTGCTTAGGTTTTGAGGAGAGTGTTTTGTCTTTCGTCTAAAAGGGTCTTGATGAAGGGCTACAGAGTTCTGTATGACATTCCAGTCTATCGATTAAAAATGATCTCCAAAAGCGCACTGCTGGTTGTTGTACTAGTACTTCTGCCAGCTTGCCTGAGCGGTAATGGTGGTATCGATTCGGCCAATATTACAAAAGTACAAAAAGAGATTTTAAAGTTTCTGGACCTACCTGAAGGACTTCATGAAGCACTAGATCATGGCAGGCGCCACTCTGTACCACAGTTCATGAAAGATCTGTATCGCAACAAAATTCAGAATCGACATACTCTCTTTAACGCTCCAGTTCAAAGTCAACAAGACATGATTCGGATTTTCTTCCCAAAAGGTTGGTATCGATATAAGCTGTAAATAACCTTTGCACTCACTGGCAAAAAAGTCAAAATCTTACGATCATACGATGATTTTAGGAAGGGCTAAACACCCATTGATGTTAATGTTTGTTAGAGAAAAAGAAAGCGAGCAAACTAATATCGTCTGCGTGGGTGTTAGAATGAAACAGTATTTATAGAATACAGTTGTAACATTCATAAACGCATTAAATAACTGAGGACTTTGCCCTTCGTAGTAGTGAAATAATGCGTAAACGTGTGAATTCTTGTCGATAAGTTCAAGCAGAATGATTTATTACTAATTGAACGAATTTACAGACAGTATCAATTCAGTTGTATTGGTTAAACGTTATTTCTTACTTGTTGTACACATGGAACGAATTCATAATTGGACTAAGACAATCTTATTTTAATCCCTTATTTTTAAGAGAAAAGATGGAAGAGAATAAAAAAGGGAAATCTAATAATCATGTAATTCATGGCTGGTTTATTTTGTCATAGATGGTTGTATGTCCCAGTAAATCAAAAACCATAGCTTTTCTTTTTTTATCTTTGATTATGATACTTTTTAAGATTATTTAAGCAGATATCAAGGAGGGTCTCTTAATGTTATTAAGAAAAAAACTGATAAGGGTTGATAACTGACAACGAAGCAGAATCCAATAACTACTTCAAACGGCGACAACGAATCGTTCGAATCTGAAGGTTTCTAACTTCCCCTCGGCACCTAAGACTTGTTCGTTACAGCCAAACTAACCCCTGGATTTGTGGTTAGGTGTAAAAAAGGGGGAGGAGTCGGAGGACTTTCCGTTCACGAATACTAGATTCAAATGCAACAGCTGTTCACGATACATTTTTACACGCAACATTTTGGACAGTGAATTAATGATCACGGCAACCGTCCAATTAAGTACCTTTTTTCCTGGCGGCAAGGTGCATCAAACATTAAACTCCAGACACTGTTTCTATTAATTTGATTGGCTGCATTCTAGTAATACACTGAATAGCATGGAACAAACATTTAATATGTATTATCATTTTATAACACCAGTGTATTGCTGTAAAAGATTACAGATGAACCATACTTTACTGAAACGACTTGTTGCATCATAAAGATGATATTACACGAGACGATTTGCAACGACGATTTTTCGCGCAAGGCTGAATTGATGACAAGTAACATACCTCACGGAACGATTTTTAGCCCAAAGTTTTGCTTCGACAACATGTTGCAAGGTTTTGAATTGACGTCAAAAACTTACAGCCCAAAATGATGAGCTTGACCTAAGTTGTACGGGCGTTGCGCTTAGACAAAATCTGATGACAAAAATAAACGAAAAAAAAACCCCGAAAAAAAACCTCGGAAAAAAAAAAAAAACGAAAAGCAAAAGCAAAAGCAAAAAGCAAAAAGTGAGTTTTAAAGTCCGATTTATATAACCGACAAAAACAGAAGCGCAACCAAGAAACTCAGTATGCATTACTGAATCAGGAAGGTGTAACTGAATTCCAAAAGACAAGCAATATTACTAATGAGTACTAGATCACTGAGTCTGAGTATGTTGCTTGTGCTTATGCTTATGCGGTTACTGTTGAATAAACAAAACTGCTAATGAGCAGGACATTACTGAGTCTGCGTATGTTGCTTGTGCTTATGCTTATGTCACAAGTGAAAAGACAAGAACTGCTAATGAGCAGGACATTACTGAGTCTGCGTAAGACAAGAACTGCTAATGAGCAGGACATTACTGAGTCTGCGTATGTTGCTTGTGCTTATGCTTATGTCACTAGTGAAAAGACAAGAACTGCTAATGAGCAGGACATTACTGAGTCTACGGATGTTGCTTGTGCTTATGCTTATGTCACTAGTGAAAAGACAAGAACTGCTAATGAGCAGGACATTACTGAGTCTGTATATGTTGCTGTTGCTTATGCTTATGTCACTAGTGAAAAGACAAGAACTGCTAATGAGCAGGACATTACTGAGTCTGCGTATGTTGCTTGTGCTTATGCTTATGTCACTAGTGAAAAGACAAGAACTGCTAATGAGCAGGACATTACTGAGTCTGCGTATGTTGCTTGTGTTTATGCTTATGTCACTAGTGAAAAGACAAGAACTGCTAATGAGCAGGACATTACTGAGTCTGCATATGTTGCTGTTGCTTATGCTTATGTCGCTAGTGAAAAGACAAGAACTGCTAATGAGCAGGACATTACTGAGTCTGCGTATGTTGCTTGTGCTTATGCTTATGTCACTAGTGAAAAGACAAGAACTGCTAATGAGCAGGACATTACTGAGTCTGCGTATGTTGCTTGTACTTATGCTTATGTCGCTAGTGAAAAGACAAGAACTGCTAATGAGCAGTACATTACTGAGTCTGGGTATGATGCATGGGTTTGGTATGCTTATGTCACTAGTTTGAACCAGGAAACTACATACCAACAGCAGACTGAAGGAAAATACTACTCATTCGCAGTGATTGTCTGTTTTCTCACCTATGCGATACATGGGATACTGAGGCCCCAAATCCAAACTCAAACGTTTTGCATTTAAAAACGCATAGGTCTCGATGCATTTTAGTTTCTCTCAAGAACAAAAACTGATTAAAAAGTGCATCTTGAAATCTATCCAGAATTAAAAACTAACCACACCCTATTTCCATTGTTTAATGTAGGTTTTGAATTTCGGGGGAAGACCCGGGACAGGTTTTGAATTTTGAATTCAAGACCTGCATCAGGTTTTTTACCAAGTTACTAGTCATGCTATACACATATTACACACATTTGAGAAGTTTTACCTTCAATGCACTGCATTTGAGATTTTAGACACACACTAGAAGTCAGAAAGTCTTAAAATTTAAGGAATTGACTATTCTGATCTTTAAAAAATCGCAAAGATATCTTACGCATCGACCCTACCGAGCCTCGAACCCTCAACTCGTTGAATCTTAATCCATTCACTTACCACTATGCTATCCGGTAAATCGTTGACTATGATGGAATTTTAAGAAGCTTTATCTCAACACACATTTTGTAAATTAGTATTCAAAATCCCCTCTGGGAATTACTAATTAACGTATTGTATTGTATTGTATTTTAGCTATTGTTCGACGTTAATTTAATGCAAATATAAATCACTCGATATAACTTGGATTTGATACTATAACTCAAATCCGATGATTTGAGTTCTTATTTCCAGAATTTTTGCATTGAAACAATAAAAATAGGGTTTGGTTAGTTTTTAAACCACTTCAAACGCACGGGCTCGGGTTTGCATTGAAATTCAATACTACTCATTCGCAGTGATTGTCTGTTTTCTCACCTATGCGATACATGGGATACTGAGGCCCCAAATCCAAACTCAAACGTTTTGCATTTAAAAACGCATAGGTCTCGATGCATTTTAGTTTCTCTCAAGAACAAAAACTGATTAAAAAGTGCATCTTGAAATCTATCCAGAATTAAAAACTAACCACACCCTATTTCCATTGTTTAATGTAGGTTTTGAATTTCGGGGGAAGACCCGGGACAGGTTTTGAATTTTGAATTCAAGACCTGCATCAGGTTTTTTACCAAGTTACTAGTCATGCTATACACATATTACACACATTTGAGAAGTTTTACCTTCAATGCACTGCATTTGAGATTTTAGACACACACTAGAAGTCAGAAAGTCTTAAAATTTCAATGCAAACCCTCGCCCTAGCGTTTGAACCTTTAAGGCTGGTTCACACTAGCGTCGGAATAAGAATCGGAATCGTAAGAAAACAACAAAGAATTTAGGGATTAGAATACAAAAGAAAGGTGTTTTTCTTTGTTCCTTCCTTTGTCTTTGATTATGCTTATGCTTGGTCTTATGCTTCTTGCGATGCTTATGTCGATGTCTTATGTCACACGCTTGACTTAACTCTTTTGTCTTTTCCTTTGTTTTCTGCTTCCGATTCCGAATCCGACGCTAGTGTGAACCAGCCTTTATATATAGTGGACATAGCCGAGGGTGCGTATGTTACTTGTGTCGCTAGAGTAAACCAGGCTTAATGTTATAAATTCCAAATTACGATCGAGAGTTGTTATAAAACAGTTTTTTCAACGAGTTTGAACAATTAATACCTACATCTACATCTTGTGTGCTATAAGAATTAAGAATGAATACAGTATAGATTTTTTTTCTTTTGTTTCCAGCAACTCGAGTGCGAAAGACAAACACTCTCATTTACGAATTTACATTCAATCTGTCTTCCATTCGTCCAAGTGTTGAGGCAATCACCCACGCAGAGCTAAGGCTTCACAAAAGACGCACCAAGATGAAAGGTTTGGCAAGGTTTTGCTCTATAGCGCTCTTCATTCAGCATCAAGTACGAAACCGTAGGAAAAGTAAATACAGAAACTTAGCACCGAAATTTGTGGGAATAAAAGTTTTGCCACTGTCAGGGAAGGCCCGGTGGGTTCGATACAATGTGTCCACGGTTTTACCACAGCACATTCAAAGGCAAAGGGCAAAAATAATCCAGTTCAAGATCTACGTACAAGCAGTATGGTACGGGTTTGCCTTCAAGATCTTGGGTCACTCGACATGGAAAAAACAAGCCGTTTCTGGTTCTCTTCTTCCGCCTTCCGAAAAATGATAACAAAATCTTGAATATTGATCGAAAAATGGCAGTTAACTTTCATACCATCAGTAAAAAGCAGAGCGAAGAGAGGAAGCAAAAATCAACAGTGCAAGCGTAAGCGTATGTTTATAGAATTCAGTAAACTAAAATTCAATTGGGTGATAGCACCAAGAGCATTTAGTGCCTTCAAATGTGAAGGTATCTGTCCAGAAATACTGACGTCCTACTTTAACCCTACCTAATCACGCCGTTTTGCAAAATCTCGTGCACTATCGCTACGCCAAGCATGTTCCACGGGCTTCATGTGTTCCAACAGCGCTGGACTCTTTAACGATGCTATACAGAGATGTTGGGGATAGCCTAACACTGAGGGAATTTCCAGATATGGTCGTATCAAGCTGTGGCTGTCGATAAAATGACTAATTCTGCACTTCTCCCTTGCATCATGCATGGCTAGAATTCAAATTCTAATGAACTGTTTTATGCAGGGGTCTCTAAGAGTCTCGACACTGAAACCGTTTAACGGTATAGGAAATTGGAACACGCAAAGGTTCTACTCCGTTTCCTCGTAGTCTACAATCGGTTATCATTCGCCACCTCTCAAGCAGAAGCAAAGGGAGAAGAAGTTCACCTGTTTGGTAGGATGAATTTATACAAAAAGTAAAAGTTAGGATCTCTCGCACCTGGTATTTTCTGTCGAGTGGTATGAATACTAATGGTAAAGCCCTGGCCTCGGGAACAATACACTGAGACTTTTATACAGAGCTTGACCGACTCCTCCTCCTCTGAACTTCACCAGCATATTGAATGGAATGCTCTGCAGAGGCAATACTAAAACAAATTCAAATTAAAAAAAAAGACATTTTAAAAAAGAATTAGAAAATGTTGTAGTTACATACAGGTGGTCAATAAATAAAATTCCTCGATAAAGTAAAAAAAATAAAAATAAAATAAAATGACATTATGAGGTTTATACTTTTTGCTTACAAAATTAATAGTGTTAAGTTACTGGATAGAACTTGTGCAACTGAAAGAAGGTAACTCAGGGAATTCCACATTCTCGGGAACCGAGGGCAATATAGCGAGAAACGAATAATAACCCTGGTTTCCAGAGGATAAAAATCTCGCGTTCTTTAACAACAACCTAAACCAACTTAAACATCCTTCACCCAAGTTTTCCTCGGCATAACTCAGAGTTACACGGCTTGTCAGTTTCCAGGTGTATCAAAAGTTATGGCTTGTTTTCTTTCAGGTTGATGATTATCTTCTTGTGAGTTCAATTTGTAGGATGGTAACAGTGATTCGCAGCTAGACACGGACACGGCACGGCGCGGTCCTTTTTCTACTCATACACAAACTGCTTTAGTGAATAAACTCTAATAAAATGAAACAACTTGGGCTGATAAATTGTCGTGCAAGTTATTTTATGATATGTAATTACTTGTCAAGCGCCAATATAACATATCCACGCCCATACGAGTGGTGATCCAATCTCGCGTTGTTGTCCACCCTTTTACTCCACCCAAATTAGAACAACATTAAAGGGCGATGTATGTTCCATGCGGTGATCGTGGTGTGCAATTAGCAAGACCTTAGCACAAGGACTGCATTATACTAAATGGAGTGTCAGAATGGAAAACTCTTACACATTACTTATAGCAACTGTTTTACTTCGAGTTTCTCAAGGTATGCTATACTTCATTTTTTAAATGTATTTTGAAAACACTGCACGATGAAGCGCTTTTATTGCCACATACGTATTCCTCTCGAAACAAAATCGTATTCTTTGAGCTCCTAATCTTTATTTTGAGCTTATAAACCAGTTGGAGTTAATATTTTCAAGTATGCGAAAGAATTACGAACAGTGAATGATGATGATTTGAATGGAAATAATGCATTTACTTAAAATTCCTAGGAGTGTATTTCTAGAGAATAACATGTTAATACCAATCACTTGGTGCAGGAAAATGGCTTATTCCACATTTGCTTTCCATCGTTGAATGAAACATCCGCATACTAGGGACTATTCTATTTACAAGAACATTTGGTTGCTCGCTCAAACATGGTTTGCGACTGCCTCTCTATTCAGTGAAACGCTTAATTTACTGAAATTTCTAAGCGTATAGATCTAGAAATAATTAGTAAAAAGTGGTTAAATTATGTCTGGTTGTGGAATTCAGTTACATTAGGACTGAATTAGGGATTTCATGAGTGGTTTTAAAAGCGGTTTGCTATCAATTTTATTATGATTACACCTAGAAACAGCTCTAGAGCCCTTCTAAAGTTAGCACATGTCCAGTGTTTACAAACAGTCAATGTTGAGAATTGACCACCTGCAAAATTTACTCAAGCGTAGGATATTTGACAAAATAATATGAATTTGAACAACAATAAAACTGAAAGCAATAACACGGGAAACCTTAAAACAATAGCAAAACGACAAGTGGGTCATAAGACAACTTCAAGATACGTTTTCAAATTGTGGAAACAAGAGAAAGGTCGAGACACATCCTTGAAGTACGTACCTGCAAGCATATACACCATTTGCTGACAAAACTACTCGACCGTAGAATTTTGCTAAAGTATATCATTAAAAAAGAAGTCAAGGAAATGAAACACCACTATAACAGCAAAATGCTCCAATAAACTTGAAAGAATATTTAGTCCTAAAATATAAAAAGAACAATGAATTTCTACTTTTTACGAATGAGATGATGTCAGTCCCCTTTATGGCTGAGGCCACACTGAGGGATTTAACTGTAGTTCAACGATAGTTAGGGCCCGTTCACATGAGAGGGGTTGCCCCAATGTAGTAGGGATAACTCTTTTGTTTTCTTTTCCCTGGGGACATAAAAGCAAAAGAGTTATCCCTACTACACAGGGGCACCCACTCCCATGTGATCGGGCCCTTAGTTGACGTTATGCAAACTGTAGTTTAGATGCAAACGGATTTGTTTAGATAACCGAACAACTCATAGGTCACACTTACAAATTCGAACTGGCATCTTTCCTATTTCGCTCGATCCCTCCAGCAAAATATATCGCTAAAAGCCCTTTAAAGAGCGAAACAATGATAGACTGAGAACTTTCACAGAATTCTCAACATCATTCACACTGATGCTATGGAGGTAAAAGTCTTAAACTTTAAGATTTAACTGAGAAATCGGCCATTTTAGCGGGAAGACGACGGTGTTCCGACGTGCCATCACATTTGTGTCAAATAATCGAATCTCATTGGCCAGTTTGCATGTACCAGAGGTTATAGAGGCCATGGGCTACACAGCAACGAATTTTAGTTAGTTTACATAGTTCACACTTATTCTTAAATTAACAATTGTTTAAATCAGCTTAACTACAGTTAAATGCGGCCTCAGTGTGGCCTCGGCCTATATAATTATGGCATTTAACCATAGTTAACTCACTTTTAACAATGTTTTCATATTGGCAACCATTGTTAACAGTGAGTTAACTAAAGTTAGACGTTGTGACCGCGGCCAATACCATCTTCGTAGTACCATAGTGCTGGGCAAGTGGATGTTCAGTTCTGAGCTCGCTTACACTAGAGAGTCGCTGCAAGGACAATGTGCTACACGAAAATTACGTTGTTCTTGGGACATGCCGGCCCAGTGCTGTAGTAAAGTAAAGTAAATAGATAAATAGAAATGCATTTCTTATGGTGAATAATGCACAGCAGAGACTGGAGCGAGAATCTGTGCCGAGTACGCCTTCAAACCGCAGTCAACAGTTCTTTTAATTTCATTCGGATAGATTTGCTTAATCAACCTCATTACATTTACTTTATCTTACAAGGTTTCGTAGTTTTTTAATTCATTCCTTTTTTCTGTTCATTTTTTCTACAGGGTTATCAACAGGGAAAAACTTACCGACACTAGTACGAGAAAAGCGCTTAGATGTATTAGACGAGCCTGAACCAACAGGCAAATCTTTTGAAACCAGTAGTTCAGGGGAAATTGTACAAAGGACAATAGTGCATAAATATGATAGAGACTCTAGCAAAGATGAAATTCAACTCTATAAAGACGAACTTGTTCAGCAGGGTGAGGATGATGAAAAAGAAGATAGAGACGAGGAGGAGATAACAGAGAAAACAAGTGAGGAAGGCTCGGCCTCCGCTGAAAAGACAATAGATCGTACGACAACGAAGAAGCATGAACCGAAAAGACATAGTACTTCATCTAGGACGTATTATAGCAGACGTCCAGGAAAACACGACAAAATTATTCCCCCAGGAATGAAATTTTATGCCACTCCCAACAAGCAGGAGACAAAAATACCTCCACCAAGCGAAGATGTACAGAAACAGTTTAGACTTAATATGAAACGCAAGAAAAGACTTCGACTTAAAGCATTAAAGAAAATGTCTATTGAACACAAACACTTAACATCACATCCAGACACTGAGTTGTCTGGAACTTCTGATGAATATAATTCAGGAGAATCATCAGCAGATGAAAGTGAAGAAAAGACAGATGTTTTGACATCAAAGAAGATGACTATTGAACGAAAAGACTTGGCAACACACGCAGGTACTGAGGATCAAACATCAAATAAAGATGATTCAGAAGAACCATCAACGGATGACACAATAGAAAAGTCAGATAATATGCCATCAAGCTCAAGAATTTCAAGACTTCCAAAACATTTTTCCATGGTCCTCCAAGCCCATACATCAAAAACGACCCCCTCATCTTCATTGAGAATCAAAATTCAAAAGCCATCGAGATCGAATGAGTTTAACAAAAAACCATCACTGAAGCGAAGAAAGCGCTTGTCCGAGAGAAAAGCTTCGAAGTTACTTGATAACATGTTGGATACATCGTCTATGAGGCTGTCATCAACTGTGAAGTTCACCTTCAAATCCCCTATGCATCCGCGGTCTACCTCAAAACCTACTTCGCATCTACCGCCGACTAAGAGCACGAATTTACCAACTACTGGACTTCCATCGGTACCGGAGTTATCTCCTTCAATGAAAGAAATACCTTCAGAGGACCTTATGATGCTTAATGATTTCTTTAATCATGCTGCGGCCTTCAGAGCCCAACAAATAAAGGTTAAGAGCAGTCCAACGAAAAGGCACGACCATGTCAGTGAAGCTGATGAAAAACAGACAATAAGAGTTAAAGAAGATGAAAGTGACCAGATGCCCAAAGCACCCAACGATTTCGAAGACCCAAGAGATAGGAAGAAACAGAGTGAAAATGTAGAAAAAGACGACAGCAGTAACGCATACGCAAAGGAGCTGTTGGACTTCCAGCGTAAAGCTATTGAAGCTGAAGAAAAACGACTAGATGAAGAAATACAAACCGTAACACATGTCAACCATTTAAATAATCACAAGAATAACTGGGACCAGAAGTTAAAGGAATTGAATCAAGCGAACAAAGAAAAAGAAAACAAAATACATGAACTGTTTCATACTCTTAATAACGGGTGGAAACACCCTTCATTATCTGCACAGGATGCAAAAAATAAAGAGGTTCCAACGGCATCAAACATAAATGATTATGAAAATAATGTACAACAGTTAAAGAAATTGGACAACGAGAACCAAGAAAAACAAAAGAAAATTCATGGTTTGTTTAACGCAGTTAGTGAAGAGTGGAAACAACACACCTTGTCTAAGACTGGCAATAATAACGAAAAGGAGACAACTGTATCAGAAAAAGACGAAAATAAAGAAGATGAGGAGATACTAAAAAAGGGAATCAAAAGAAGGCAAAGAAGAAAAATGATTCATGCAGGGGATTTAGATTTTGGTCCAAAAACCACTGGTGATAGCACAGACAGCGACGACGTTACAGAAACAGCATTTTATGACAAGGATCAATCAACTCCAACAGTATCCCCAAGCAAAGGACCCATAAAAGTTGGCAATAACATCAAAAATGGAAGATCAGAGAATAATGGTGATGACAATAGTAGGCATGCCATGGACTCCAAGGGTCTATATGGGAAGTCTTCATCTGGGAGCAAGTATAACACACCAACAAAAAGTTCGAAGAACATTGATGATTGGAATAATGGGCAAGCTATGAACTCCATGGGTCTGAATGGGCAGACTTCAGTTGGAAGCAAATATAACACACCTACAAAAAGTTCAAAGAATACTGGTGTTTGGAATAATGGGCAAGCTATGGACTCCATGGGTCTACATGGAAAGACCTCATTTGGAAACAAGTATAACATACCCACAAAAAGTTCAAAGAACATTGATGATTGGAATAATGGGCAAGCTATGGACTCCATGAGTCTACATGGAAAGACCTCATCTGGAAGCAAGTATAACACACCAACAAAAAGTTCAAAGAATAGTGATGATTGGAATAATGGACAAGCTATGAACTCCATGGGTTTAAATGGGAAGAATTCAGTTGGAAGCAAATATAACACACCAACAAAAAGTTTAAAGAATAGTGGCCATTGGGATAACGGGCAAGCTATAAACTCCATGGGTCTAAATGAGAAAACCTCATCTGGAAGCAAGTATAACACACCAACGAAAACTTCAACGAAGAATAGTGGCAATTGGAATAATGGGCAAGCCGTTGACTCTATGGGTCTAAAGTGGAAGAATTCAATTGGAAGCAAGCACAACACGCCAACAAAAAGTTCATTAAAAGGTAACAACACACACGGCATGAGAACTAATAGTACAACATATGTACAAGTTGGCAGACCTTTGCAGCAAACACTTGAAGATGTGCATGACAGGAAAAGCGTCAAAGAGAAAGGAAAGAACAATGATGATAATGATAATGATGATATTAATGGAGACGACGTGGAAACTACAGTGAAACAAGATGACGATGATGATGATGTTGATGATGACGATAAACCCCCAAAAATGACAAACCCCGGTTTTGGAAACAGTAAAATTAATGTAAAAAAGGTAAATGCTAGCAACGTTGGCATCAGCTATAATTTGAGCCAAATAAAAAACATGCACCATACTAAAGATGACATCGAGGATGATGAGGATGATGATAGCCACAGAGACCAGACCAACATCAATCGTAAAGACAATAGCAGTGGAAATGGTGAAGACGTTCCTCAAGATAATCGCCTCTTATACATACTGACAGGCAACCCAGAACAGGTAGACAAAATTCAAAAGCAAAAACAACTAGCTGAGAAAATCAAATTGAAACGCCTTGAAATCAAAAAGGAAGAAAATAGACGAAAGATAGAAGCGCTTGCCGATAAAATAAAAGTAAATGACGACCCAAATCAAGGGATATTCAATGGGCGCCTTTTAAATGACGAGCTTAAGTCAAAACTAAGGGACATGGAAGTGAGGGTATTAGATGCACACCAGAAAGTAAGCAAAGAACTGGAAGAAATCGAGAGGCATCTCACTCAAAAATATGAGAATCTACAGAATTCAATTGCCAGAGCAAAAAGTCTTACAAAGGATATGGACAATAAAATCAATGACACAGTCCTTCATGTGATTAAACTAGCAAAGATATCTGCAGAAAAAGCAAAGACAAAGATACAGCTTGTACATAGTAAGTGATCTTTCTTAAGTGTATACAGGGACCGCGGAATATATTATGGAAGGTTAGGGGAGGGGACTGAGGGGAAGGGAAGGTGAATAGTAAACGAAGGTGAATAATAAATAAAGCCCTTGTATAGAATCATCTATTTAGTTTCAGTGCAAATTTAGAAAAAAGGGGTGCTATAGCTCCCTTGACCCTACATTCTCCGGCCTGTGTGCAGAACTGAAATCTGAGACGATCGGAGACTGCAATTGCAGCGCGAATTATGCCATAACTTGACTTGGCATGGTATCCTTTATAAAATTATTTTGTTGTCATGAATTTATTAGTCTCAAACACCTGAGATGGTTTACAGAACTTTCCAAACGATCCTTTTCAGGGGATTTTAGAATTGTTCATGCATGTACGCATAACATTGTATTGAGCCAAAAATCAGCGAACTGGTTTATCTAATTTCACTGTATATAGGGGTCTACGATCGGATCATTTCTGTTTTCAGTAATCCTTTTATTTCTATTCATTACAGAAGCTGCATCAGCCCTGACAAATATCGAAAAGAAAATCGGCGCAAATGAAACGCGCAACGTCGCACGAGTTATTAAATCAAGAATTGCCGAGTTACCAAACGCCAAATACAAATCCCTTCAAAGAATTCTTGCTATGAATAATATCATTACAAAGATGGAAGGTGCGAAGATTATGGCCGAAAACAGAGCCAATACTAGTTTCACGACCAAAGACGTGCTGGAGAAGAAAATGACTGAAGCTGCGACAAATGTATTACAGGAGCTGGACTCAACAGAGAAAGAACTGGAAGATGACACAAAAGTCGAAATGGAAGATGAGAAAGAGGCAAACATGAAGATTGAAGATGCAGAGAGGAGGAATTTTATGGTGGCACTGAAAAGTGGGAACGCTTTAAAAAAGATTGAAGGTTACCTGAAGCAACTGGAGAAGGACGAGTTGAAACTACAAAACATGAAAACCATGGAATCGTGGTAGTATTTGGAATGCTAGAACCGTGCCGAAAAGATTGAAAGATCTATGAGATCTTGATCATTATTAGACGAAATTAAATGAATCTTCGAAATGTGAAGAAACCTAAATATTCCCACTATAATTATTTTTGATAGAATATTAAGATGCTGGGATACATCGATGAGGGTGTTGGAACATATTTTTTTATTAAATGGTGCCGTATGTAATTTCACATAGTCAATGACTGACCAATGTACAACTATTTCAAACGACGTTGAAATCAATCTGAAATGGACAATCTCAAACGGAGGTTATGTGCACTATTTTACCAAAATTATTTTTCTCCGGTTGAATTGAAATTATTGTAGAACTCCCCCAGAGAGCAGAAATCTCTCTCATCTCTGCTTCGAGAGATTTCGCTCCCCCACTACGGGAAGTCCCTCCATTTTCTGACACATCCTTTTTTGGTGACCAAAGAGAATATTAGTCATATAATAAATGCATTATCATATAGTTCAATGAGTTTTATTTCATATTCTAAGTACAAGACAATCGGACATTAAATTTTGTCATCTTTGCAAACACAAATCCATACACGCCGTTTCTTTTCAGACCGACAATAAGTGAACCCTCTCCAAGTGGACCTTCGAGACAAATAAACTTTGTTTTAAATGGGACACCGCTGACCATAAATAGAATGTCCAGCTTAGAGAACATTCACTGTACATACAGATATCAAAATTTGTTCATCGACTTTCCATTGTTGAACCCTGTTATATTTTTTTGAGAAATCGCGACAAAACTGTATATACTGTACATCTTTGTAAAGCTTTTTGATAACTAATAAAATTGTTCATATATATAGCATGTCTTTAATTTGTGCTTCATTAGTACCATTAATACAAGCGAAAATAAGACGCTTCTTAACTTAGAGTTATGTAATTAAGACGGAACTCACCATATAAAAGATAAGTACATCAAAATGTCTTAGTGCAGATTTCGTATGTGTGAAACAGACCGCGCCATGCCGTGGCCGTGTCAGTGCCGTATGTCTATAAAAACATTTGAAATTCCTGCCGTGACCGTGCGGTGCCGTTTTCACATTCATACGAAATCTACTCTAGACTACATGTGTAAAAGCGCTGTTTATATGGACAAGTTCGCGTCTTAGTATAAATACTAGTTATACAATAGTTTCTAGTGGAATATCCCACTCGTCTCTTGTATTTTCTAGTATACGCACGAGCCTTTACCTGGTACTATTTTATCCCACGCCAGAAAAAATACAGCAAATTGGCGCAATGTGCCATGGGAAGGATCAGTGGAATACCGCCATTCCTGCTTTCTGATTGGCTGTATTTTCTATGGTGTAGTATAAATGGCCTTATCACTCGGTGGGCATAACCGGCCGAGTCATAATATGGAGGTTTTTGGTCCCTCAAAAAGTGCGGAACACGGGCTTCAACAGAAGTAAACATTCGTCCTTTAAAAACGTAGCTGTTCCCTTTCTCTTTCTGTAGAGTCAAACTCTACGTATGTTATGCCACATATCATCATGTATAGATTTCCTAGATATAAGAATGTCAATTCATATAAATATCGGCAATAATGATGTACAATTCCAGTGAATGACAAAAAATATACACACAAAAATCATCACGTAAACAGACATAAATTATATGAATTTCATGGCAGCAAAGTTTGTGGGCAAGAACAGTGGAACGCTTTTGAATGACAAAATATATTTTTCTCTTGACAGAAATGTGCTATTATTCTGACTACAGAGACGAGTGCCGTGAAATCCCTGTATTACATAGAAATGGATTATAGTCTACATATCATTCTATTCAAGATTTTATCCCAGTTTGAAATCAATATCCTTTCCCAACCTCGATGGTTATTCAAACTATAGCATACAGAGTCCGTTTCTCGAAAGACCCAAAAGACTGGTTTTAGTCTAATAGTATTGGTTATTTCAAACTACGCTGAAGCCAGTGTTTCTATTCGAGAGTATGACACAAAGTGCCCTCTACCTGACATAGGCCCAGACTCACCATGCAACATTTCCTGCAACATCACGCACAACGTAGTGTTACATCGTATGTCAACAACTGCAAAGATGCGTGCAACATTTGCAGGTTTAGAATCGAGCTCTATATGTACAACATTTTTTTCAACATTACAGGGGTGGATACACGGTGCAATTGTGTTGCGCTTTACGCTGCAGAAAATGTTGCACCTTGTGTCCGGGTTTTAAACCTACAATTGATGCGCAGAAAAGCCTTTACCTTTTTTGATAACTGCGTAGAATATTTTCAGTGCTTCTATTTTTAGGGTTTGGGGAGGATATCTTTCTAGTTTTTTATATACTTTAGTCAAGGCGGGTACCTCGCATGGGACTTCGTGTCCCGTTTGTACCCACTTCTTGGACAGTGCCTTTGTTTTGTTGTTTTTCTACTTTCTTTTTTTTTGTGTGTATTTTAGTTATGTTATTTCTGCGGTTTGTCCAATAAAGTTGTGACCAAAAAAAAAAAAAAGGTGTTGCGCACGAGTGTTGCAGAAAATTATGCATCATCTCCCCGGTGCTTAATGCAATATACTACACTCTAATTACTTCACAAACATGCTTCAAGTGCAGAACTTTCGCCCAAAATCCTCCAATTGAAAGCACTGCTGAAAGTCAGCATTGTTAGCAGAATTTTCTAATTTACTCCTGGAAGAACGGATGTTCCAAAGCCTGGCTTGCAGTAATTCTAGTATGTGGATTCAAATCCAGACATCTTTGAAGAAGATCGTATGCAGAGCATGGAATAGTCCAACAGCATTTGTGATATTCACTCTTACATATACTACCATCCAAGTGCGTACGTTCTTTACCGACGGATTTACTTCCACTGTCTATAGTATTCTCTCCATCTTTACATAATAAACACGCGTTAGGTACTTCTATTTGAGGTTTAGAGTCTTCTGACTGAGAACTACTAGAAGTAGGACTTCTTCGTCTTGGTTTTTTAGAGGTGCAATGATTTGAGGAATCATTTTCGTTAGTTGAATCATTTAGTACACAGCCTATTTTTGATATCTTGCTGGATCCACGTCTCAAACGTTGGCAAGCTGCTTTGAGGTCACCTTGTGAACAGTTAGCATTCATTACTAAGTCTTTACCTAAGGGATGCACGAGAAAAAAAAGTTAATCAAATATACATTATATGATTCCAATTTTGGAAAAAGAATTACAACTATATATATTACATGTATCAATGAAGTACAAATCATGAAAAAGGTACAGCAGTTTTGTTATGACTGTAAAATCATGGTTGCCGCAGATCAGTCATAAAGTGGTCAAATGAAAAATAGATCAGCCAGGACATGCGCATATATTCTGATTAATATCCAGCTACTTTTCAGCCACACAAGACATTTTCAGTATCCTTCAGAACTGGCAGCCTGCAACTGATGTGGACTGTTGATGCCTCTGATTGGTGTCATTGGACAATTTTAATTCAAAATTGAAGACATCAGTGCAAAAGCAACATAAATGTGAACTCAAACAGCAAGTTCTCTCACAGATTCCTTTATTAACAAAGGAGAAGTTAGCTTTTGATCACAGATTATTTACACTGTTTTCGAAGGGATCTTTTCAATTTTACTGTACTGTATATTGTTTTGAAGGGCATTTCACTTACAATAGCTGCAGCAAGCAGAATGCCTTCAAAAGTGTTACAGTAATCGAAGGTAAAAACAATGCATTTCACTACGCTACTAACCTATTTGATTAGCAGCTTTGATACATTCAGAACTTCCAATAACACTTATTATTTGAGCTAATGCTGTCATGTCGTCATATGCACGGAAAAATGGATATCTGCCACTAAGAAGGCATAGCATTATAATGCCTCCAGACCAAATATCAACAGCTGTTGTCTGGTTAGTATATTTAAGAAGAACTTCAGGAGATCTAAACCCTGGAGTGCCAGCTCTTGGGGCATTCTGATGACTCCTGTACATAAAAAGACCAAAAAATGTATATGGTTATGAGTATATACTTATTAATAAGTACAAGGGTATACTTGTATGTACAAAAACTTATAAACTCGAAATGGCCATTTGTTGTACATGTTACTCCATAATCATTCGCCCAAGTTTTGATTTTGCTAAATTCACCTTATCTATTCAAGAAAATCTTTCAGTGATGAGGAAAGAAATTGTCCTGAAAATTCAATGAAATCATATAAACTCATGCAGAGTATGAATTGTTTTGTAGATTTATGAGATCTAATCAGAATTAATGAAGAGGCTTTTGATGAAATTTTGAACACTATGATGTCAACAATTATATCACTAGTTGGGAAAATCAACTGAGGCAAATATGCACCACAAAATGTAGACACTCAGAAAACATACTTATATAGTCCAAAACATACATAATTTTATATGTAACTAAAGAACTATGTTGTAAAGAGACATACAGATGTACTGTACCTGGTCATGCAAGCTGTACAGATTTCTTCAGCAGTATGTTTTGAAGGACAAAGAAGCTTTGATTTAGAAGACTGTTTGAGCTGTTCCAGTTTTGTTGCAGTTTGTCGCTTAGTGACCGGCAATTTAAATTTCTTGGGATTACAAGCAAATTGCACATTTCCTGAATGTGTCACACTAGGTTTTAATATTGATTTGACCTTATTATTTGGAGAGTTTCTTTTACTAGAAGTTTCTTGAATTTCATTGTCTTTGTTTTCTACTTGTGGTGAAAGGCGTGAGCTGCGTCGAATTGGATTTCTGGATGTTGTCTTTGGAGTTGTTACTTTCTTTTCTGTTGGTGAACCTTTGAACAATAAATGTATTAATGAACTTTAGAAACCTAAATCATGGCACTTCCCAGGGGTTTCATTAACATTTGCAATAGCAGGTTCCACTTCATAAAATAGGCGTCTGAAATACAGATGTCCTACCATTTAAATATTGTATACACCCTTCTAATAAATGCCACAATGTATTGTTTTCCGCACTTGATGTCAAGTTTGTTCTTTTGAAACTTGTACAATGTGAATCCATATTGAAAAGAATAAATTTGATGTCAAGTGCAGAAAACAAACACTGTGGCATTTATTAGAAAGGTGTATAACTAGAAAAAATAGCCAGCAGTGAATGGCAAAAGAGACAACAGTAAACTGCTGGTAACCGCCTATTAATGAAACCCCTGCTTCCTTAGGTTAATCCTTAAGTTTATTATGTTACTTTTGATCATTCTTATAACAACAAATCACAGACAATTTTAAAATGTACTTACTTAACAAAGATTTTGTACTACCAGGAACTTGCATGGCTAAACCAAAATCTACAAGAGTATATCTTAAAAAAGAAGAATTCTGCAATTAGATTTAATTAATTACTTTAGATACTCCAAACATCATAAAAAATAGTTTGGAATTGTTTGCCAGCAGTTCCAGTGGGTCAAGAGACCCAAGGAGTGTGAATGAAACTGGTATTGACGTCTATGCCACTGCTTGGCATAAGGCTATTTTTAGTAAAAATGAAGGAGAAGAGGAGAAATGGTTCATATCCAAACACAAATAATAGTCAAATGCTGTTTGAGCATCACAACAAAAGAAATGGTTGATGGTTTTCAAATCAGTTGTCGGCCAACATTATTGAGAGTGCTTGCACACCGTCTGTTGTATACAACAAAATCAAGGAATTGCAATGTATTCAACTTACTGTTTATTTTGGCTAGAGTACAGAAAATTACTTGGCTTAACATCACGGTGGATAACGTCAAATGAATGCACTCTTTTCAGTGCAATAAAGAGGTTTTTCATGTACTGCCTTATTTCACAAGCACTCATTTCAAGGAAATAATCCTGAAGAGATAACAAATACATGATTGTACAATTAATAGAAAGTTGCAAGTGAAAGGAGAGAAGGTTTGAAAGTTTTATTGTAGCTACAATCAGCTATAATGCAATGATTTGGCATTTATACATATACTATAAAACAAGGGACTTGTGTGAAATTATTGGAGCATCATAAATCATCTTTTTGTTGACACTGTTGTTGCTAATTGTAGTCAGAAGATCTGTGTTAAATTACATGATATCCAGATCTGATGAAAGGAATAGGGGGAAGGGATAATGAATATGGCACTGCCCTTATTTAGATCTCTATGGTGATACAAAAATAATGTTTAGATCTTGTTTAGATCTCTATGGTGATATAAATTGTTTAGATCTCATTTAGATCTCTATGCATGGTGATATAAACTGCAATTGAATGTGTCTAAATTTTAATGTTATTGTTTAATAAAATACAATAAAAACTTGCCTGAAATTTTTGATGTGGTACATAAGGCAGTACAAATACTATGTGGTCATTTCTTCTGTAGGTAGTTTCAATTCCTATTACATTATCTTTTCCCCTGTGAAAGACAAAAATGATCCTCATTGACACTTTATGTCTAATACAAAATGTTAGCTAATTTACTGATATTAAGTTCTATACAAGACAGAGAGGAAAACTGTTTTTGGCCTCTCATAATAAGGATACTATACACATTAAAAATCAACATTATAAATACATACATGTATATGTTATAAGCTCAATAAATTAGCAATGTAGTCTATGCCTCTATACATAAAATATCCATCACTTGCACTGTCACTGGCTGAAGGATGAATATACTTCTTACTTTAAATATGCACACAACATACTGAACGTGCCCTTTTTAACTTTTTAGGTCAGTGTAAATGAATTCTAAATGTGCTCAAAAACAATGTATTTTATAAAAGAAATACAGTGTAGAATCATTACATGCTACACTGTGTACAGATTAACAGCACTTGGTGACTGATCAGAACACTTAAGAAGTGGCAAGAAGCATTTGGCTACACCTTGGGGCTTCTCCTCTCTAGTATTCTGATCAATCCTTGTGTACTCTAAATTTGCACACTCATGGGTCCATGTTTTCTATTTCTTCCAAAAATAATGTTAACTAATTAACCGATGAAGGGGATACATACCCAATATGTTGTAAACATCTAAGTTCATTTTCTATTCTGGATGGACCACTTGTTGGTATTATATGTTTTAAGGCACAGAGCTGATCAGGAAAATCATTCATCCTTGCCAAATAGACATTACTAAATGTTCCTATTAAAAAAATGAAAACAGCTTTACATGGAAGCAAAAATATGGTAGAGGAAAAAGATGTAATGTAGACAGACATCCTTGTAAGGTGGGCACCATCCCGAGAGGTTAAGCAAATCTCTACGATGTACATGTATGTATGCTAGCTTGGCAAATTGCACACTCTAAACTCTCTGCTGCTGCTGCTGCTGTTGTTAATGTTGTTGTTGTTGTTCAGCGTGTCAGATTGCCTTTTGCTTTTGGAGGTTTACCAAAGCTTTTTTCAAATGTCCAGGCAAAAATCATGTTTGGACAAAACATTCCAGTAAATTTTTGAATCTACATAGAAATAAATTTTTGAATCTAGTATAGAAATTCATCTTCATAAAGTGAATTAAACTTTCATGAAAGTCACCCATTACCAATGAAAATGTCTGAAACTATATAAAACACCACTACGGTAATAGGACTGACATCCCAAAGTAACAAATTCCCTACTGCAAATTAAAAACAATGAACATTGTTTATTCATTACCTTCTCCTACTTTTCTAACAATTGTAAAGATCTCCTTCAGTTCAGGAAATTGCTTCAATATATCTCCTGCCTCACTGTCACCAAAACCTCAAAACATAAATTTGAAGTATAAATAAGTGACATATAAGCTTAAGTTAGAGAATTATCATGTACAATGTAAAAATCATGTAAGCTTAAAATAATTTAAAAGATTGCCTAATACTGAAATTTAACACTGATCAACAAAATATAGTAATGTACAGGCGTTTAGAATTAATACCAGTTTTAGGAATCACATATTCGCATATAATAAAGACTTAATAAATAATAAGGTACCGATATTCGAAAATTATCGACATTGTGAAAGATCCGACATTTTCTTGGCCGCAACAAAGCGAAACAAACGTACACATCAAGCGAGCTCCAGCAAAGAAAATGTTCTCAAATCACCGTAAAACTCACCTTCAATAGCATTAGGACTTGAGGGAGGTGAATTTGGTTTTCTTTTTCGCTTTCCTGTCGGTGAAGAGAAGTCTTTCGAAGCTTTTTCGCACGTTCCTGATCGACATTGTTCTTCCTCGCACAAAACCGTTGTAGTGCTATGTTGTAGTCCAATGCTAGCTTCGCTCCTGCACTCCTCAAACTGCATTTTACTTTCCTACTAGGTATTCTAGGCTTTGAAAGTCATTTTATGACTCGAAGATGCCTAAAAGAAGCTTTAAATTGTGAATATTTAGAGAATTTCAACATCTAAACAATATTACAAGATGGTTACTAAATTTTCCCGCCATTTTTAGCACCGAAGAGAATCATGGGGAAAAAATTATTCCACAGGAAGCCCAATTATCATTTCTTATCGTGGAATGTCCAAATCCATTTATTTAACTACTAATAATAGCTAAGAGATAGACTTATTAGCCTTGTTATTTTCCAGTATGTTATTTCTGCGGTTTGTACAATAAAGTTGTGAAAAAATTGTTGGTAAAAACGGGCGTTGAAATTGGATAAATTTGGGGTTCCTGTGGAATGTTATCGAAGACGCCGCTTCCGCCGCACGAACGGGTCACGTCACGGGATTTTATATGACAACCAAAACATGGCGAGAACTTGAGCACTGTTGAAAGGCTCATGATTGCTGTCAGTTATGAAGATGGATCGAATCAGTATTTGGTTTATTTTGGTTTATTGGTCATCTTGCTATAGTCATCCTATTCCAACCTACTTTGCTCGTTTCAATCCCGATGGATCTCTTATGGACATGAACAGTCCTGCATATCGTCTCAAGGTGACCTTCCTCCGACATCAATTGCCCGATCAATTGTCGTCCAAGTTCCAAGGAAATTTCGGTGGAAAAACGCAAAACTTATCTGAGAATGCAGCCAGAGATTATAGACAACGGTAGCAGAAGTTGAAGTACTATGGGGCAGTGAAAATAATTCCAGCAAAACCGATTTTATTGCGCTGTACTGCCCACCGGACGATCAACATGCTAATTACTTGGACTACTTATTCTTGAATGAAACACTATCCACCTACCAAATCGCTGAAGGGAAGGTTCAAGGTCAAGTTGTTCAATATGAGAGCTGATTGTGAGATGAGATACTTTCAGAGTGATGGGCTCATCGCGAAATTGTCTGCTAGGAGCAACACTGTTCGATTCAAGGGTGGTAATGATGTACCTTTACAAGGCCATCTTGCGTTGACTGGAAAACCTACAGAAATGAGAGTAATGTGGACATCAGGAACAGGTACAGTAATTGGTGTTGCAAAACTTAGTAGGTGTGTGCCCCGGGGAGGGGGGGGGGGGGGTACTCCCTTACAGAAGTAGCAGGGGTGGTCGACAGACCTTTTAGGGTTGATAATATGACCCGTGACTCATACCTTTTAGGGTTTGGTTCATAGTGTACCTTTTAGGGATAAGGATAACGAAAATCACATAAAGATTGAACTGATCTCACGTACGAATATTTTGTAAGGGAGTACCCCCCAGGGGTGTGGGGGTGGCTCTCTACAACTCCAGGAAGAGACTCCCATATATTTTGGGTGAGGATGCTCTGGTACTTGGACTTGCAGAGACTAAGCTGCATGGTACCTTTTAGGGTGTTTTTCAGTGAATAAGATGGTGATGCCTCATAAACCAATTACAAGTAGATGATAAAAATTTTACTTTTTTGGGGGTCGGTACATTTTAGGGGTTGTTGTCACACCCACTTGGATAAGACTCATGACAGGTACCTATTAGGGGTCATTTCCAAGATTTCTGACCAGCATCCCCACCCTTCTATATATTAAGGACCCCCCATTCTGCAACTGACCAGAAAACAAATTATTTTCATTCAGTGGCCATGTTGACATTGGCAGAGTAGCATAAAGTAAGGCATTCCAAGCAAGTGTAGTCTTGCATAAATTTGTTGTCACAGAATTGTACTTTCTCTCCTTTTCTCTCTTCCCTTAACCTTCTCCATTCCTCCACCTCCCCCCTCTGTCTCTCTCTCCCTCTCTCTAAGACATATATTATTCCAGCCTAGAGCTGCAGGTAACCTGGGGGGACTCCTATATGTACAAGGGTGCTGATGCTCATCATAAATTTGGAAAATGGCCCCTAAAAGATACCTGACTCTTATCCAGGTGGGTGTGGCAACACATGTTTTTTTAACACCTAAAAGGTGCCAACCCAAATGTGATATTTTTAAGTTTTAATAGTGTTAAAGAAAGAATCATTGAGCACGTACCTTCTTGTAAAATTTATGAGGGCATCTTATTCACTGAAAAACACCCTAAAAGGTACCAATTAGTCTCTGGCAGTCCAATAACATTTGAAACACCTTAAAGGACACCAGATCACTGGTACAACCACAGGTAGCCCAATCTTTGATCGATATATTCAAATTTAGAAATTTATCGAAAATAAAATGAATCACATCTTTTACCTGTATAATTTTTAGTGTTCTATTGCATTCTTTAGGCAATTTTAGCAACTTTTTAACTTCTTTAGTGGGGAAGTTAAAAATTCCTAAAATCGCCTTAAAATGCAACCAAACCATCCAAAAACCACAAAGAATGCAATAGAACACTAAAATACAGGTAGAAGATGTGATTTATTTTATTTTCGATAAATTTCTAAGTTTGAATATATTGATCAAAGATTGGGCTACCTGTGGTACAACGGCATTCCTCTCAAAATATATAGGAGCCCCCTTTCTAGAGCAGGTAACTCCCTCCTTCCAGGGTATCCTGTTGAATTAGATAGGAGGAAGTAAACTCTTTCCCAGTCCCTTCCCTTTAACACAGGGAGCCCAAAGTAAAAGGAGATTCCTGCAGAACAGGGTGATATTATTCAGAATTTCTCATTGTTATAACAAAATCATGTTTTTTGTTTGTTTGGTTTTAGATTCTATTCCTGTTGTTTTATATGGTTTTAACAAGACTGCTCTAACAATGAAAACATATGGCAAAACTTCTACTTATAAAGCTAACGATATGTGTGGTGCACCAGCAAGTGGGAAAGGGTTCAAAGACCCAGGGTTTATCCATGATGTACTTTTGACAGGATTAAAACCTGGTGTCAAATACTATTTCCAGTTTGGATCTGCTGAGGTATGTGGCATGCAAGTTGCTAAGACTTCAAGAACGGCCGGAAGTCAGGTTTCATTGTCTTCATTTTCAGCCTTTGCATATATATTAAAATTCTTTTATGTCCATGTTTATTTTTCCAGTGAGAATTATTTGAAGGTTGAGGAA
Organism: Telmatactis stephensoni; assembly: GCA_029948255.1. NCBI lineage: Eukaryota > Metazoa > Cnidaria > Anthozoa > Actiniaria > Isophelliidae > Telmatactis > Telmatactis stephensoni. The sequence continues at coordinate 480,813 of JALIZF010001847.1, forward strand.
AGAGGGGAGGGGGTTTGTTTTCAGTCTTTGAGCCACCCCTGGTCATAAGAATGAGTAGGTTGATTAGAAGATAGACAAATAATTGGCATGGACTAACAGACAGCCCAATAGACAGAGAAATAAATATAGAATAATTCAGTAGTATTGGTGATACTAGTTATTTACAAACAAACAAATAGATATCCAGACAAACAAGACAGGGAGACAGACACGGACAGATACAGATAGACAGGCAGACTGAGAGTCAGAGAGACAGACAGCCAAAAAGATCACAGAGACATCAGATAGACAAACTGACTCAGACAGACACACAGACCGAGTTAGACAAAAAACTGTTAGCTAGGTAGACTAAATTAAATTGGAGAGATGAACAGATAACTGACTCAAACAGATAGACAGGTAGACAAACAAAAATAGACTCACATCAGACAGACAGACACAGACAGACAGACAGACAAACAAACAGTCAGACAGACAGACAACAGGTAAATGAACTCAGTAACAGACAGACCAACTACTGTTTAGACCAACTCGGACAGACAGTCAAAATTAGAGCAAATACACTGACATTTAGTCAGAAAGTAAGACATTGTAAGTCCAACAGAAAGCGAGATCTAGAGTTTGACAAGTAGACCAGACAGTCAAGGACAAAGGTCTTGCATATAATGGACAATGGGTTATATTTTTGTACCAGGCAATGAGTAAACTATTCAATTTCACTGCTGCACCTGTACCTGGACATGATGTACCCATCAAGTTTGTTGCCTATGGAGACATGGGTGTGACACCCTCCCCTGGTTCCATTATAACTGCAAGAGAATCCCTGAAGGAAGTCAAAAATGGATCACAGCTTTTCCTGCATATTGGAGATATTTCTTATGCTAGAGGACATGTAAGTGAAATACTGCCTCTACGCTTTTTATTGATCTGATTGTCTCATGTTCTAGCTTGGAATCGCAAAGGAATAAAATTGACATCCTGAAAGGAAGTTAAGAGTATAACCCTGTGTGAAAACTCCCTAAAAAAGCAACATGTAAACAGACAAAAGCAGGGATATCTGACTCGACAATTTTGAAATTAGTAATAGAGTTGAGCCTTATTATGAGGGCACAAGACAATTCAAAACAAGGCTCCAGTCAAACAGAGAAACTACATGTATAATTAGCATTATATTTCCCCACAGCCTCAACTTGACCCCATCGTTCCAATTTTTGACTGATTATTTGGTTTGTTTCCACCCAAGGCCTATTTATGGGACCAGTGGCATGCTCTTATAGAACCTTATGCAACATTAGTTCCATATATGGTCGGTATTGGTAACCATGAACAGGACCATACAACAGGAGGATCAAAAGACCCAAGTGGAGCCCCTGGAGAAGGCTTCCACCCCTCCTGGGGGAACTTTGGTGATGACTCAGGGGGAGAATGTGGGGTTCCTATGTACAAGCGCTTTCATATGCCAGAGAATGGAAATGCTCTCTGGTGGTAAGTTAGGGATGAGGTCAAAACAATGGTCATTTCGAGATACCCAATTTAGACGGGTGGGGTGGTTTATCGAGGTGGTATTAACTGGCACCCACAACCTTTAGGAGTAAGGGGCTATTTATATGGAGGTGAGCCAGCCCGGTAAGCGGGCTGACATCTTTTGTTCTCTGGCCCCAAGGGAAAAGAAAACAAAAGAATTCAGCCCGCTTACCGGGCTGGCTCGCCTCCATATAAACAGCTCCAAAAATGCTGAACTTTGTCATCAAATGTCTCGAAAAGTAAATTTTAAATTGCAGTACTTAATGAACTGTATGTTCCAAGGCATGCTAAACAACGTATTTCTAAATAGAAACTGTAACTACGTGCAGTCAGTATCGAGAGGGAGTATGATCCGGTACCCACCACCAGATCTAATAAAATCGGGTCCCTTCTTTGGACCGTTGTTTTGACCGCTTCCTTGGACTTTAAATTTGTTAGTTATCATCTTTGCGTTTCGTTAGTGAAACTATAGTACTAGAAGAAGAAAAAGAAAGAGTGAACAAACCAACCAACAAACAAGCTAATGAATGAATCAGGAATGAATGAACGAACAAACGAACGAGTAAATGAATGAGTGAACGACTGGATGGACGGACGGACGAACGAACATGAATGGATGGATGGATAGATGGATGGATGGATGGATTGACAGACGGACGGACCGATATGGATAGACGGACGGATATGGATGGACGGACGGATATGGATGGACGGATAGATGAAAAAGGGAATGAGGATAGAAGAAAAGAAAAGGAAGCTAAATTAGGATGGAGAGGCTGAAAGATCAATAAAAAAATCAAATCTTAATATTCTATAGGTATAGCTTTGATTATGGAAGTGTCCATTTTGTCATGATGAGCACAGAACACAACTTTACCAAAGGTTCAGTTCAGTATAAATGGTTGGTTAAAGACCTTGAAAGTGTTGATCGCAGTGTTACACCATGGATAGTGTTTACTGGACATCGACCAATGTATACCAGTCAAGTGGTAGGTATTAAATGAAAAGGTTAAATAGCCATTTACAATATATCAACCTATAATGTATTTAAGGAATATAAAACGCGCGCGCATGTCTCTGTACTGTGATATAAACACGATAGAAGATGTAGAGCAAGAGAAAAGCAAGCTTAGGAACACGAGGCGTAGGCGAGTGTTTCTCTTGCTTTTTCGAGTGCTCTGCATCTTCCAGGGGGTAGAGGGTGCACCTACGAAAACCTTATACACGAACCCCTGGCTCGGGAGAATCGGCCAGCAGTAGTAGGAAAGTACCAATCCTAAGACCGGTGCAGCCGGTACAGCACCCCCCCCCCCCAACCCCCAGCCCGGTAGGGCTACCACCCCTCTCCCAGGGGTATGATGAGGTACGACCCCTCCCCCTACTACCCCGGTAGGGCTACCACCCCTCTCCCAGGGGTATGATGAGGTACGACCCCTCCCCCCTCGAGCCTGGTAGGACTACCCCTTTCTGAGGTATGATGGGGTACGAGGGTGGTACAACGAGACATGAATGGGGTACGAGCGCAGCGAGTTTCCGGTAAAGCGATTACGGGGTCGATGACGTCATTGATGGTGCAATAATCACCAACCGGGTCAAGCAACTTTCTTCCCTTTTGAATCCTCCTAATTCGTAAATGGGATCCTATTAATTTTTTCTTCGAATTCTTAAAGGGTATCCAATAAAAGAAGTAGCAAAAGTGGCCACAAAGAATCAAAATTATAGATTTAAAATACAGACCCTACATCGACCCCACATCGACCCTACATCGACCCCACATCGACCCCACATTGACCCCACATCGACCCCACATCGACCCCACATCGACCCCACATCGACCCTACATCGACCCTACATCGACCCCACATCGACCCCACATCGACCCCACATCGACCCTACATCGACCCCACATCGACCCCACATCGACCCCACATCGACCCTACATCGACCCCACATCGACCCCACATCGACCCTACATCGACCCCACATTGAGTTCGACTTAAATGAGTGTGTAGATTCTGTTGTGGCTTGCCGCAAATAGGACACATCCGCATCATGTCATGTCTTGTACTAAATGACACCAATTCTAGAAGGAAGTACTATTTATGGCCTCTAGAGATTCTATTAGATAAGATTCTATTAGATAAGATTCTATTAGATTCTAGATTAGATTTTAGATTCTATTAGATTCTAAATTAGATTTTAGATTCTATTAGATTCTAGATTAGATTTTAGATTCTATTAGATTCTAAATTAGATTTTAGATTCTATTAGATTCTAGATTAGAATCTAGTCTATTAGATTCTTTATTAGATTTTAGATTCTATTAGATTCTATTAAATTCTATATTAGATTTTAGATTCTATTAGATTCTATTAAATTCTATATTAGATTTTAGATTCTATTAGATTCTAGATTAGAATTTAATATAGTCTATTAGATTCTAGTCTATTTGATTCTAGATTAGATTTTAGATTCTATTAGATTCTATATTAGATTTTAGATTCTATTAGATTCAATTAGATTCTAAACGTATTTTGTTCAACAAATCTTGGAAAGCAATCGTATTGTATATGAGCAACAAAAGAGCATTCGCATACTTTGGTGCTACAACCAATGGCAAGATTGTTACAAGACTTTGAAAGACTCGTTGGGAAAGACTATCCGCTTCGAACCAGGTCTACCCGAACTATCCGAGGACCTAAGTGAAATTAACACTAAATATAACAACATAATTATACTGGATGATCTGATGGCCGAGGCGACAGACAGTCCTGTTGTAGCTCGACTATTCACCCAGGGTCGCCATAGAAACGCCAGTGTTATCCTTCTGCTCCAGAACATGTTTCCTAAAGGAAAATTCAACACGGATATTAGCCGGAATGCCCAATATCTAGCTCTGTTTCGAAGTCCTAGTGACAGAAAACAAATTGGAATCATTGGAGAACGAATGTTTGATAAGAATAGAGACCAGTTCATGTCGGCTTACCACAGGGAGACCGAAAAGCCGTTTGGATATTTGTTGGTGGATAATAAGCCCGACACATTAGCGGACAAACAAGTTCTTGGAGACATATTTGGAAGCTGTCATGTTTATGTCTTTGCCACTAAAACTAAAGTGGTGAGCAATGTTGATCCAGCACCAGTCTCTGACGTCGGAACCGCTGTAAGAAGACAACCTAAAACTATGCATCGACAAACCATCCACTGGTCTGATGCGGCTATACCGGTGTGGCAAAACTTTACCTCGGGAGCACAGGCATTCCGAAAGATTCCCGAAGGATATAAAATTATAGAGATGTATAAAACGTCACGCAATAGTTATGATCCCAGCCATCCAGGTGTCTACATCGACGGAGAACATTATTGGCCTGTGAAAATAAAACACCAATCTACAGGAAGCATGAAATGGATTCGTTTACACGAAAACGAGCCCACCGTACAAGCCTTTGTCCAAGAAAGCATAGCTAATGGCGAATTACATGGAGGGCCATAGTCTATATAACACAAATTTTGATTATGAATTGGCTCGATAATTATGCAAAAACAACACAGCCTTCTACCATAGATATATAATGCGTCGAAGGAAATTGACGGGACTACAGCAACAACAAGAAGAAATCAACAAAACTTAATCATGTATACCTCTTGAGACAATTGTGTAAACAATGAACGAGCCTTAAATAAACCAATGAGGCAGAACGTTTGGTGAAATTTGCATAAGTTCTAGACATAACAAACTAGTGACTCAAAATACAGTGTCAACGATACGAGATCCTGACACTTATGTCTTTTAAATCTATAATTTTGATTGTAATATTTACCCTTGGAATGAATTGAATAAATGACTCTGGAACTTCCAATTCTAGTTTCTAATTCTTGTACAAACTGTAAACACGAGTTTAAAACAATAGATTTGCAGGTGACCGTTTCTAAAACAATAGCCGTCACGCACATAGGTTTAGAAAATCTAAAATTTTGATTCTTTGTGGCCACTTTTGCTACTTCTTTTATTGGATACCCTTTAAGAATTCGAAGAAAAAATTAATAGGATCCCATTTACGAATTAGGAGGATTCAAAAGGGAAGAAAGTTGCTTGACCCGGTTGGTGATTATTGCACCATCAATGACGTCATCGACCCCGTAATCGCTTTACCGGAAACTCGCTGCGCTCGTACCCCATTCATGTCTCGTTGTACCACCCTCGTACCCCATCATACCTCAGAAAGGGGTAGTCCTACCAGGCTCGAGGGGGGAGGGGTCGTACCTCATCATACCCCTGGGAGAGCGGTGGTAGCCCTACCGGGGTAGTAGGGGGAGTGGTCGTACCTCATCATACCCCTGGGAGAGGGGTGGTAGCCCTACCGGGCTGGGGGTTGGGGGGGGGGGGGGGGGGTTGGGGGGGGGGGGGTGCTGTACCGGCTGCACCGGTCTTAGGATTGGTACTTTCCTACTACTGCCAGCCACTCCCCGCTCCGGCTTCGAAGCAAAATATATTACCTTACATTTGTTTTTTACGTAGATATCAGGCCAAGATCCCATCATTGCTCTTCATATGCAATATCAATTTGAAGATGTACTTATGAAGTATAAAGTTGATCTTGCCCTGTGGGGACACTACCACAGCTATGAACGAACTTGTCCTGTCTACAAACAAATATGTACCCCGGGGGGCCCCACCCATATTGTCATTGGGACTGCCGGGTTTGATTTGACCACTAACCCTTGGCCTAACCCAGCGAAAAAGTGGTCAGTTCACCACTCAGCTCATTTTGGTTATGGAAGGGTTACTGTGGCAAATACTACTGCAATGCTGTGGGAATATGTAGAAAATGTAAATGGCGAAGTTGACGACAAAGTGTGGATCTTAAAATGAGGAGAGCTGCAAGACGATACATTTTGCAAACACGCTTTAAACTTAATTAAGGACGTGAAAAATATGAGCATTTGTACCTAGTAATGATTTTGAATTGCAATGGATTATATCACGAACCCATGAATGGCAACAAACAACTCAAATAACCAACCAAATAACTAACCAGTGCCATTCCACTTTAAACACATATAGCATATCAAACAACAATCTAAACTGCCGTATTAAGACACCTAATAGTTAATAACTATTGTATATGCTACCGACAAATACCCGAGTATCATTTAGGGAATGATTTACGAGGGAATATGGTCTGGGCACCACGAATTGCATTATGGGTACGGTACAGCCATAGTTAATAGTACTCCAATGTAGTGGGAATGGGTTTATAATCTAGATCAGGAGGTGAAGGATAAAGTTTGGATATATAGGCAGGCCCCTTGATTTCAAACTTTGATGAATTAAAAGTGCCGGCTTCCTTTGGCGACAGGACGCTAACGCCACAGGTAGCCCAAACAGTGAACAGAACGATTTATGGGATCTCTCTACAAGTGTGCTTTAACACTTTTTACATGACTTTTTTACAAATATAAATATAAATAAACATATCGATCTACAGTGTTACAATACATATGGTGTGGTTGCAAAGTAACGTCAAAATCAAATGTTATAAAAAAGAGATTTTATATATCTGAATGAATCAGAATGAGCGAAATTAAAATTCGAAAATTTATTAAATCCTAGATATTTCTAAAAAATTCAACATTTATATTCTATGTTTATATATATTCAAATTGTCAATAAAATTATCAACATAACGCCTGCTGAACAAGCAAATGAGTAGTTTACTATGTTATTGTCATAACGTAAAATTACGAAAAAGAGACCCCTGAATATAAGCGTGCCCCCAACTGTATCGGGTTCAAGAAACGGACGATAAGAGATGGAACTAAGGGTACTTTCCATTTAGTGGAAACAGCTGGCCAGAACGGCCAGTTCTTAAATGGTACATGTCGATTCCTAGCTCTGGCTGGAATCAGTCCTAAGACATCAGGCCATTCTGGACGGTTGGTTCCACTAAATGGAAAGAACCCTAATACTGTAATCCCACTCCTAGAAATGGACTCCTGGGACCCGTTTCTCGAAACACCTAATAACTTTTATGGGGCCATTAATTTATCGGAAAAAAATAACGTAAACTGTTTTCGATCACCATTCAATTTGTCTGTAAAATCTCAGATAGAGTAGATTTCGTATGACTAGTGTGAAAAGTGGCAACGCACGGTTACGGGCAGGAATCTCGAATGTTTTTTTTATTTTTAGACACTGATTACGGCACTGACACGGCCACGGTACGGCGCGGTCCGCTTTACACTAGTACGAAATCTGGGACCCGTTTCTCAAAAGACCGATGACTTTACGGACCCGTTAACTTATTCGATTTATTTAGGTTAAAGGGTCTGTAAAGTTATGGGTCTTAATTGAGAAAGGGGCCCCTGCTCTAATGAAAATAATGTGTGCTTGGAGAAACACCCGTGAACTTTATCGGATATAAGTTAATGGCCCTTAAAGGTATCCAGTGTTTTGAGAAACGGGTCCCCTATACTTACAAAATTTCTAGATCCGGTTAATTAATTAACATGTTTCTTTTAGCTAGCAAAGAACATAATTTGTTGGTTAGAATGGTCGTTGAAATTGTACCCTTGGTGCCAGAGATTTGGCTTCTGCATTCTGATTGGCCGAGAACACACCCCAATTTCACGTTTTGCACGTGTCACAGGGCCGTAGCGAGGTCTAAATTATTGGGGGGGGGGGGGGGGGGGGCTCTCGGGATTTCAAGTCACATTATACCTAGTGAGCGAAAGAGAAAAGTAAATTTGCACCACGTGATGCTTTATGTATGGGCGTATCCGTAGGGTCCTAGCGTGCACGTGACTGTCTTGTTGGTGAGCCTGGGGGTGTGATCCCCTTCGTTTCGATGGTAGTCAAACTTGTATGTTTTTTGAGGTTCAAATCGTACTCATATGTTGTAGGTGATGTGGTAGAATACAATATTTAGCGATAGCGAGCGCGAAGCGCGAGCCGCTCGGCACGAATTTCGGCAGAAAAGGAGTTCTCAACCACCGTTTCTAAGTTGTTTTGGGATGTTTCTCTTGGGCCAGTGTTATATATAGCTACATTGAGCACAAAGTCAAAGTGCAAGCCACTTGGCAAAAAAATGGCCATTTTTTGCAAAATTGAATTTTTCAACTTTTTTTGTGGGGAATGAAACGTGATGTAGTTAGTCGTCAAGAGCTCAGTTGTATTTTAATAGCAATGTAGGTACCATCTTTAGATTTCCCGAAAAAAAGTACCACTTTTTACTCGTGCCCAGGCCTTTAGGCCGGGAACGAGTTATAAACTGCAAATGTTTTTTCTTATTCTCTGTTCGTCCTGAGGAACTTCTGATTGGTTAAGAACGTACAAACAATGCCCTTCATTCATCACCCTTGAGCGACCGCGAACGCAAGCCAGGAACTTTAGGAATGCAAGATGGTCGACGACAAAGAAAATAGCTTTCAGAGACGGGCTTTTCCTGCAGTAGAACAATGTAATTTGGAGCTTTTAACTCAAGAAATACCTATATACTTATAAGAGCTTCAGGATGGGCTGTTATTTTGAGCTTCATCTCCAATACTTTGACCAAATATCGAACTCTAAATGGAGTACTTGAAAGGAAGCGGCTCGCGATAAAGACTATTTCCTATGGGCTGGGAATCTACGAATTTCTCATCCTGCATGTTGCTAAACAAACATACATAGGAGCAAGTCAATTATATTCCTCATTCAAGCATTCAAGAGATCTTGAGAGGTTTTTGTAGTGAATTTTAATTTAATATCCGAATGGCATGAAACTAGATTCCATTGACCTTGTATTTCGCGTTTGGTCACGTAACGTCTTTTATTCATATATATAACATCCGAAACATGAACGAAAAATACACGATTTGTTATTGTGTCAAATATGCCGTTGTAGAAGTCTTTACAGCAAACAATTGAGATATATAGTGAAATAAGAAGTTGAATATAAAACTGGTATATTTTTGCATGTTGGAGATATCTAATACCTATGCATGATAATAGAAAGACAAAGGCACTAATAGCTGTTGACAGACAAACTGACTAATCAAGATATTTTTTAGTTTAAGTTAGCCGATTCAAAAAAGGTCATTTGTTACGGTTAGCTATTTCCCGGAATGGTGAAGAATGCGTGAAACGGCTAGGGGAAGAGTACGAACGAAGCCGGTCATTGTAGTCTCTCTTAAAAATTAAGGGCTCCAGGGGCACGAGTGAACGCACGTGTGCGTCTAGTTAACTATGTAGTTGATATGGAATATTAATTGCGAGCGCGAAGCGCGAGCCGCTCAGCGCATACTTTTTGGAGTGTACATTTCAAAGATAAGAATTGACGGCTCGCTCGATACATGTCAGCTTAGATCTGTAACAGTGCACTTTTTACACTAAATTCTGTAGCAATGTGTTATATATACGACATCTGAATATTGTATTCATTTAAGGTGGCCCGTACCTATTGATTTGTTTGTTGGGCATGAATTTCAATCGCATCCTTTTACATCAAAACCTTGTCTGATTTCTGAGAAATTTGCAGCCATTTGTCTACAAGCCTTGAAATTTGTACCGGTAATTATTTTTCTGCGAATTAGATCAAGTAATATGAGATATCAGACGATTTTTAAAAATGGCTTTTTGAGAAAAATTGGTCATAAATCCAAAATTCCAAGGTGAATTTTTTTCCTATTTCGTCAATCAAGTATAAAGGCATAGAGGACTACATACAACATGCATCGTGCCAATTAGTGCCTTAGAAGTTGCGATACAAAATTTGTGCTGCCTGTTACGACGCAAAATTATGTAGTCAAAACTACCGCCAAAATCTCAACAAAATTTCAAAAACAGCGAGAACTAATCTGCTGTAAGAAAGACAAATACCTATTGTAACTTGTGAACAAAATTTGGAGAGATGAGAAGCTAAACGCCAATGTTATCCTCAAGTAAACTTGGGGAGTAATTTTTGTGACCACGAGGTGAGCGTTGCGAATTTGTATTACTTCGACTTCTACAAATTCTGTCGAATTGTTTCGTGAAATTTTCGTGGTATGGGATAGAACAAGATGTTAACATACCTGCTGCCAAGTGTCGTTGTGTTTGCTGCACTAGGTATAATTCAGTAAGCTTCAAAAGTAAGCAACTGCATCGAGTCGACGTTTGAGCTGCCAAGGTAAAGCCCTCATGGTTTGTTAATTTATTCAAAACAACACCTTACTATCTGTTGCAAAATTCCACACGGGATTTAGACTCAGAAGCAATTGTCTTCAGAGAGCTACTGTCTTTATTTCCAAAAGTCTGGATCCCGTGTGGAATTTCGCAACAGATAGTAAGGTGTTGTTTTGAATAAATTAACAAACCGTGAGGGTTTTACCTTGGCAGCTCAAACGTCGACTTGATGAAGTTGCTTACTTTTGAAGCTTACTGAATTATACCTAGTGCAGCAAACACAACGACACTTGGCAACAGGTATGTTAACATCTTGTTCTATCCCATACCAAGAAAATTTCACGAAACAATTCGACAGAATTTGTAGAAGTCGAAGTAATACAAATTCGCAACGCTCACCTCGTGGTCACAAAAATTACTCCCCAAGTTTGCTTAAGGATAACATTGGTGTTTAGCTTCTCATCTCTCCAAATTTTGTTCACAAGTTACAATAGGTATTTGTCTTTCTTACAGCAGATATAGTTCTCGCTGTTTTTGAAATTTTGTTGAGATTTTGGCGGTAGTTTTGACTACATAATTTTGCGTCGTAACAGGCAGCACAAATTTTGTATCGCAACTTCTAAGGCACCAATTGGCACGATACATGTTGTATGTAGTCCTCTGTGCCTTTATACTTGATTGACGAAATAGGAAAAAAATTCACCTTGGAATTTTGGATTTATGACCAATTTTTCTCAAAAAGCCATTTTTAAAAATCGTCTGATATCTCGAATTACTTGATCTAATTCGCAGAAAAATAATTACCGGTACAAATTTCAAGGCTTGTAGACAAATGGCTGCAAATTTCTCAGAAATCAGACAAGGTTTTGATGTAAAAGGATGCGATTGAAATTCATGCCCAACAAACAAATCAATAGGTACGGGCCACCTTAATATTTAAAACTTTAAACTTAAAAATTCAAAAATTGAAAAACCGTTGAAAAATTATTGGGGGGGGGGGGGGGGGGGGGCGCCCCCATTGCCCCTCCCCTCGCTACGGCCCTGTGTCAACTGAGATTTGCACTGAAAAATTTTAAAATTAGCACACCATTCCAAAATGAATACAAAAACAAAAGAAATATGTTGCCGAGAAATACTGAAACCGTAATAATGTTGACTGAGAAATATTCCTAATGGTGATAGACCTCTAGCAGCCAAAAGTGCTGGTTTTGAAAATTTCTTTACATTTCTGTTGTTGCCGATAGCAAGCTCTTTAATGCTGCTTTTTTACTGATAATATCCATGTCTGAGGAAGCAAATTAAAATGACTCTACGCAAAAATGGCGGTTGTTCTGACGGAGCCAATTTGTGGATACATACCCTGAAGAATTAGTCCTAGGCCTGGAATAAAACACAGATAAAATGACTACAATCTGTCTCAGAACTATCTGAAAAAAAAGGGAAAAAAGCTGAACGAACATTCTAAAGGCGCTGTTACACACTGAAACTTTTATCTGAAACGAACTGACTTACTCGTCTCCACTGATCGCCGATGCGAGACGATTTCCATTTAATATATAGCTATTTCAATTAACAGTTGTCAGCTGGAAAAAAGCCTTAAGGGCTAAAAGGCCTTCAACTGTCATTCGATTACTAACAACTTTCGCTGGTAGGCTATCTAAGAAATTAAGGAATATGTGTCCAAGTTGTAGAATTTGCAAGCATACAGTGTGAGTTTCTTATTGTAATATGTCACGGTGAAAATAAAATTTCATGTATTCTGCTTTCAAAGCTTTAGGCTTTAGGCTTTTTTCAGCGACAACGTTAATTGAATTAGCTATATATAGAGGGTGTTTATACACGCTGAGATTTCGTACTTGTTCGCGACACACCTTTCTCAGCGTTGCAGGAGTAGAAAGTATTTATGATTTTCGTGAAACCGTCTCGTGAAATCGACCCGGGGAAAGTTTCTGAAAGTTTCAGCTAAATGACCATGTTACACGGTGCAATGCGTTGTGAAACTTGTCTCGCAACGGCGATTGAGGCAAGTTTCAGAGAAAAGTTTCAGCAGTTTCAGCGCGTAACAGAACGTTACAACGTTAACGCCAGTTGAGCTGAAAAATCTAAGGGAATTTGCATGGGACAAGTTGATAAAGATTAGTTTAGCTTGTTTGACTTTTTGATTTTATCACCATTACACTATCACTTCTTGTCTTCGTCGGCAAGAGATTGTCAACTCGGTGAACAGAAAAAAAAGAATTTACAGGAAATTTGTTTAAAATATTTATGGTGGGTCAGAGCCTTGATATTTCTACAGTCAGCTAGTTCTCATCCGGAATAAGTAGTAATAAGTACTGATTCTGGCAAACAAACGTAATGGCCGGTGTGCCGGACCTGTGTTCTTGTTATATTGATACAAAGTGGGAATTATGTATTGGTCCGTAAATTGGGGCTCCTGTGGAATTTTATAGGAGCAGTACTAGTAATAAAAGAATAGCCGAATCGAAACAGGAGTCACGAGATTGTTATTATGACAAACTGATGGTATCGAAACGTTGAAAGGATGGATCGAATCAGTATTTGGTTTATTTTGGTTTATTGGTCATCTTGCTATAGTCATCCTATTCCAACCTACTTTGCTCGTTTCAATCCCGATGGATCTCTTATGGACATGAACAGTCCTGCTTATCGTCTCAAGGTGACCTTCCTTCAAGACCAATTTTCTTCCAAATTTAAAGGGAATCTCGATGAAGATCACAAAACGTATCTGAGAATACAGCCAGAGATTATAGACAACGGAGCAGAAGTTGAAGTACTATGGGGCAGTGAAAATAATTCAAGCAAAACCGATTTTATTGCGCTGTACTGCCCACCGGACGATCAACATGCTAATTACTTGGACTACCTATTCTTGAATGAAACACTATTCACTTACCAAATTGCTGAAGGGAAGTTCAAGGTCAAGTTGTTCAATATGAGAGCTGATTGTGAGATGAGATACTTTCAGAGTGATGGGCTTATCGCGAAATTGTCTGCTAGGAGCAACACTGTTCGATTCAAGGGTGGTAATGATGTACCTTTACAAGGCCATCTTGCGTTGACTGGAAAACCTACAGAAATGAGAGTAATGTGGACATCAGGAACAGGTACAGTAGTTTGTGCTTGAAAACTTAGTGGGCAGAGACGTCCTAAGTACTGTCTCTCTCTGTGACTGACCAGAATAAAAATATATTTTCATTCAGTGGCCTTGTTGGCATGGGAAGAGTAGCATGAAGACACAAATGCACTCTAAGCAGTAGGGTAGTCATGCATAAATTTGCTGTGACAGATTTGTACTTTCACAGGAACTTACTTTGCCCTTGATAGCTTTTCGCCAAACAGGTTGGGAGGTGGAGAGGGGAATAGGAAGTGGGAGAGAAGGTGAGGGAAGAGAGAAGATTCCTTTTTCTCTCATTTTCTTATCCCTCAACCTTAACCTTCTCTTCTCCTGTTCCCTCCCCTCTCCTCTTTTTGTCAGCTTTGGAGTGTGGTATATTACTATTCTAGCCTCTGCAGGTCAGTCTTAATCATTGGGTGTTGTACCTCCAGACAGAAATCTCCTGACACAGGAAGCCCAAAAATTAAAGGAGTTGCCTGCAGAACGTAACAGGCTAATATGCAAAATTTGTCAGTGTTGTAATGAAATCATGCTTATTTGTTTGTTTGGTTTTAGATTCTATTCCTGTTGTTTTATATGGTTTTAACAAGACTGCTCTAACAATGAAAACATATGGCAAAACTTCTACTTATAAAGCTAATGACATGTGTGGTGCACCAGCAAGTGGGATAGGGTTCAAAGACCCAGGGTTTATCCATGATGTACTTTTGACAGGACTAAAACCTGGTGTCAAATACTATTTCCAGTTTGGATCTGCTGAGGTATGTTATCATAGACATACTTAATTAGACAAACAACCCACTCAGACAGACAGACAGACAGACAGACAGACAGACAGACAGACAGACAGACAGACAGACAGACAGACAGACAAATAGGTAGACTAACTCAGGCAGATAGATAGGTAGATCACCTCAGACAGTCACAGATAGATAGACTTACTCAGGCAGACAGACAGGTAGACCAACTGAGACAGACAGACTGACAAACAGACAGATAGACAGACTGACTGACAGCTAGACAGACTAGACAGACAGACAACCTCAGAGATACAACGACACAAAACCAACAAAAAACAGCAATATGTGGTACATTGTAGGTAGACACTCAGACAGAAAGGTAGACCTTAGATAGACAGACATCCAAAATTTTCATAAGCAGACCAGACACTGAAAAACAAAAGGTCTTGCACATACAATGGACAGTAAGTTCTATTTTTGTACCAGGCAATGAGTAAAATATTCAATTTCACTGCTGCACCTGTACCTGGACATGATGTACCCATCAAGTTCGTTGCCTATGGAGACATGGGTGTGACACCCTGCCCTGGTTCCATTATAACTGCAAGAGAATCCCTGAAGGAAGTCAAAAATGGAGCACAGCTTGTACTACATGTTGGAGATATTTCTTATGCTAGAGGATATGTAAGTGAAATGCTGCAACTATGCCTCTAGTCTACTACAAGGCCACAGTTTGTGTTGTCATGCAACCATTACTCTAAGCATTACATGACAACAGAAATTACGGCTGCGTGGGAGACTAACTGCAGTGTCGTTTATTGATCTGATTGTCTCAAGCTCTAAATAGTCCTATTGATGGATGACTTCTCATGCCAAACAATTCCCTTGGATCCACCTCTGTTCTTTCCTAATAGATATGCATAAGTATTCAAAATTCAAAATTCATAGTAGATTATATATTTATATGTAGTTTTTGAGGGCCACAGAGTTATCAGTGTTTGTCAAACTACTGTCATGTGTTTTTACCCTCTGGAAATAAAGCCTATTATAAGTACAGTGCAGTAGTTGATCGGAAATACATGGTATGACTGACTCTACAATTTTGAAATTAGTAACAATTATCTGTTATGTGGGCACAAAGCAGAGAAACCATAATTAGTATATTTATTTATTTCCCTTTGAGCCTCAATTTGCTCCAACTGTCCTTGATCACCCATCCAATTTGGGGGGTAGATATTGTAATCTGGGATATAATAATCTGGGATAGGGTTATACATTTTTAGGTCTTTTAGGTCTGAAGCAGGTCAGGGTTTTTAGGTGTGTTGGCCCATCCCTACCCAAAAATACAGTAGAGGTTGGCTGCTAATAGATTTTACTGTACAGACAAATTTTACTGTTCAGAAATAGAATCTCCACATACTGATGTTCCTATTAAATAAAACCTGAAAATGGACATCTGTTTTGTATCAATATTTTGAGGTTAAAATGTTTTACTTGATTATTTGGTTTGTTTCCATCCAAGGCCTATTTATGGGACCAGTGGCATGCTCTTATAGAACCTTATGCAACATTAGTTCCATATATGGTCGGTATTGGTAACCATGAACAGGACCATACAACAGGAGGATCAAAAGACCCAAGTGGAGCCCCTGGAGAAGGCTTCCACCCCTCCTGGGGGAACTTTGGTGATGACTCAGGGGGAGAATGTGGGGTTCCTATGTACAAGCGTTTTCACATGCCAGAGAATGGAAATGCTCTCTGGTGGTAAGTTAATTAACTCAAATTTTCATCATCATTGGCCATCTCATCATCATCATTTTCATTGTCACCGTTTATCATATGATACCATCATTATCACTATATTATCAACATCACTATCATAATCTTTGCATTTCATTATTGGACCAAAAGAAGAAACTGAGGAAATAATGAACACACCATCCAATCAACCAACAAATGAGCAAATGAATGAAGGAATGAAGGAATGAATAAACCAATGAATGAATAAATGAATTGAATGAATGAATGAATAAAAAGGATAGGAGAGGTTGAAAGATAAAAGATTCAAATTTTACAATTCTATAGGTATAGCTTTGATTATGGAAGTGTCCATTTTGTCATGATGAGCACAGAACACAACTTTACCAAAGGTTCAGTTCAGTATAAATGGTTGGTTAAAGACCTTGAAAGTGTTGATCGCAGTGTTACACCATGGATAGTGTTTACTGGACATCGACCAATGTATACTAGTCAACTGGTAGGTATTAAATGAAAAGGTTAAATAGTAATTTACAACATATCAACCTATAGTGTATTTGCTTACTTTGACTGGACCGGCGCTATTGAGCATTGAACATTGCTTAGGGAATCAAAGGTGACAGAACAGTGCGAGCTTACAGACTAACAATTCTAACAAGGCTTACAGACTAACAAGGCTAACACAGCTTGCAGACTAACAAGGCCAAAACAGCTTACAGATCAGCTAATAGGACTTACAGACTCTCAAATTCAACTTGTCCAGAACGATTAATTAAATTACTGGCTATTGAATTGTTTCATGTAGGTACAAGGCCAAAATCCCACCATTGCTCTTCATATGCAAAATCAATTTGAAGATGTACTTATGAAGTATAAAGTTGATCTTGCCCTGTGGGGACACTACCACAGCTATGAACGAACTTGTCCTGTCTACAAACAAATTTGTACCCCTGGGGGTCCCACCCATATCATCATCGGCACTGCCGGGTTTGATTTGACCTTTGACCCTTGGCCTATCCCAGAAAAAAAGTGGTCAGCTCATCACTCAGCTAATTTTGGCTATGGAAGGGTCACTGTGGCAAATACTACTGCAATGTTGTGGGAGTTTGTGTTAAATATAGATGGCGACGTTGACGACAAAGTGTGGATCTTAAAATGAGGACATTTGAAAGAAGACTAGGCTACACAGTAGGCCACGTTCGATATCTACACTGGCTTGACTGCGAGGCTTTGATGGTACTTCATGTAGATACAAAAATATGATTGCCAAATACATTTAGTGTTACGGATAAAACCATTATTGAACCATAAATGACGTTTGTTCCCATTGGATATTTTCAGAATGTTTGGTTGGACAATTGCTTAGTTCACCACCCAACAGCCCTGCTATAGAATGTAAACCATCGTATCCACTTTCTCTTATGGTTTGGTGGTACTTCGGTAGTTTTATTCCAGAAAGCCTCGTTATCAAGCTAGAATGTTGACATAAAGAACTTGGCTTATTGCACTGAAGCAGTGTATGAACTTAACGGACGCACAATTAATGTATATAGTAATGTTTTTTGAATGCAGTGCGTAAATGTAAGCAAATGCAATAGAATATAGTGATCCAACGATAAACCAAACAACCAAACAACTATATGCAATCAACAATCCAGAAAAACACCTCCAACCAAATCAACCAACTATACATGACATTTTAAAGAAATAGCATGTCAAACAACAAATCTAAACAGCCGAATATATAAAGACAGCTAATAGTTCATACTAATGTCTTGTAATTAGTAATACTAGTAACAAACTCTGGTTTGACTAATTTTGGCCTGAGTTACTGTAATATAAAATGTAAAGTAGTTTCACCTTATTACATCTTATTAATGTTAATGTATTATTATAGCTTTAATTTATTCACTTAATTATTTATAAATAAATGACACTTTTGATAATTGTTGATCTCTTGTTTTGCATGTCTGACGAAAATTATTTGATTAACGAATCTGTTACTACTATTACTGAATCAACTCGTCTTGCATGTTCGCTATAGTGTAATGCGCATGCAATATTCTCTCTGTAATCAGTTAATTGTTGTTGTTGCTGCTGTTCTAAATGTTCGCGGACATAAACTAAAACTGATGACGTAATCTTGAAAAATGTCCTAGTGACTAGTGCGTTACGACGGTGGCGTGACGAGCTCGCCAGCAGCACAAACGAAGCACGCGCAAGCAGATTACTCACGTCAGAGTCGGTCGCTAAAACTTACATACAAGCATGTAAAAAACTCAGTAAGCATAAATAAGGTACTGCCCATACCAATAGCATATTATAATTAGCATTCATTTTTTTGCATCTACCACGCAAACAAGACGTTCGTTTGAACATTCACTCGGCGAGCTTTTGATCCTCCTTGGCTGAGGATATGCTGTGGAGACATTTCTGCATTTGTGACAGACGACGACAATGAATAAAAAACGGTCGGCTAAGCCAGCTGAATAGAAACGCGGTTCGATCTGATATATGGTTCCTTTGTTTGTTATCTATAAGGGAATTCCATTTTGATCACTTCTTTGATTCTCCAGTTGCACCATGCCACTAAGATGAGCTGTTTTTTTTTTACAAGCACCATTTTTCATGTGTTTCCCTAGGAACACGCCCTTCTGTAGCTCGTTACTATAGCAACTATATCTCTCCACAGACACCCAATAGAGACCCAATAGTTGCGGCCCACATTCAAGAGGAGCTGGAAGACGTTCTATACAAATACAAAGTGGACCTAACCCTGTGGGGTCATTACCATAGTTATGAAAGAACTTGTCCTGTATACAAAGACAAGTGCGTGGCTGACGGTCCAACATATATAGTAGTTGGTACAGCAGGTTACATATTAAGTCTGTTTCCATGGCCTTGGACCCCGAAGAAATGGTCTGCGCACCACGAATTGCATTATGGGTACGGTAGAGCCACGGTTGTCAACAGTACTGCAATGTACTGGGAATGGATTAAGAATTGGGACCAGCAGGTGAAGGATAAAGTTTGGATATATAGGCAGGCTCCTTGATTTTAAACTTTGCTGAATTAAAAGTGCATCATGCGCTTCCTTTGGCGACAGGACGCTAACGCCACAGGTAGCCCAAACAGTGAACAGAACGATTTCTGTTACAAATGCTTCTTGATAATACATATCGATCTAGAATGTAACAATCCATATGGTTTAATTGGCTGCAAAATAACGTCAACATCAACATGCTATAAAAAATCGATATTTTATATTTGAATGAATTGCGCAATGAGCGAGATGAAAATTCGAAAAATTATTAAATCCTAGTTATTTCTACAAAATGATTGAATCCTAATTATTTAAATGACTTAATTCAACTTTTGCATTTTGATTCTATGATATTTAATTTATACCGCATTTTTTATATATATTCTTCAAATTGCAAATTAAATTTGCAAAATTAAATATATGTCAAATTGCCAATGAAATTAAACTAAATAATTGTAAATTAAACGTAACACTTGCTAAACAAGCAAGTCTTTTAATTGTGATTCTTTTCTTGGTTTATTTTAGTACCTTAAAATTCCGAAAAAGAGCCCCCATGAATATACGCGCACCCCCCCAAGAGAATCAAACATTCACATATGGAACATTTTTTTCTTGACATCACACTTTACCACTCCTTGAGTTATTTGATATTTGCATATACTGACCACTCGTACGTAACAACGCTCGCATATTTGACCAAAATGGCAGCACATCATTGTGAAAAGGTTTCGAGCTCTCGAGCGTTTTCTCATGCCAAAGAGTACGACTCTACACGTGTTGACTATCCAAGAGAATCAGTGGATTTTCTTCTTGACAAGCTCAAAGTCATATCGACCACTGCTGACTCTGATCATCCTTTAGTGATCCTAGAGCTTGGTGCTGGTACAGGAAAGTTTACTCGAGTCATGGCAGAGATTCTTAAAGATTCGCCAGTAAAAATTATAGCAAGTGATCCTCAAGAGAATATGTGTGAAGAGTTTCGAAGAAATTTGCCTGATATCGAGATACATCAATTTCCTGCTCAGAAAATCGGTAAGGTTCTA
Source organism: Telmatactis stephensoni (assembly GCA_029948255.1). NCBI lineage: Eukaryota > Metazoa > Cnidaria > Anthozoa > Actiniaria > Isophelliidae > Telmatactis > Telmatactis stephensoni. The sequence goes on from JALIZF010001847.1 coordinate 501,202, forward strand.
CAGACAATATTAGTTGGACCATAATTAGCTAAGATGAATTTGTTTGCGAGTCAATAAGGTCAATTGCAATCTTCAATCTGTATTTGAACAATTTCAAGAAGGTAAGTTCTTTTATTTCCCGACGTAACCAATAGCGACGCGCGGACTTGACGTCACTAAGCTCATTAAGTTGTAATTCAATACTAGAGTCGGACATATTGGTCGGACAAATAAACCGGATGTGCCATACATTTACTGTAATATTCTATGGAAAAATAAGGTATTTATTAGAGGAAAAAGTAGTTATTATGACCGAAAACTACGAAGTTCCCGGGTCTGAATTATCCAGCTGTACTGAGAAGTACACAGTTGACCAAAACAAAGCGGCAAACGTGAAATGTAATCACTCGAGTCAAGGACTGTATTGCTAGTAAAAATATTAGTTTAACTTCTTCTAAATTGTTGTTTAAGCACTAGACAAAGCAGATCTGAATATCTTGAGTCACTCCAACACTCTCCCCAACAGCAGTGCTTTGTAGCGACCATTTACAAGACAAAATTTTCAAATTTTCTGGCTTTCAACTTCACTAATCTTCAGTCAGTTCAGTAACTAGACGCACACGTGCGTTCACTCGTGCCCCGGAAGCCCCCTTATAGGAGAGGCTTCAATGACCAGCCCCGTTCGTACTCTTCCCCGAGCCGTTTCACGCATTCTTCACTTAACCATAACATAATAAAGACCTTTTTTGACCTTTTTAAAGAATATCTGATTAGTCAATTTGTCTGTCAGCAGCTATTAGTCGACATGCAAAATATTACCAGCGAATATACCAGTTTATTCAACTTTTTATTTCACTATGTGTCTCAATTGTTTGCTGTAAAGACTTCTACAACGGCGTTTTTAACAAAATAACAAATCGTGAATATTTTCGTTCATGTTTCGGATGTTTTAAATAATAAAAGACGTTACGTGACCAACAAGGTCAATGGAACCTATCCGTTCCATGCAATGGTCTGCTTTAGAATTCCGTATTAAAATTCAGTACAAAAACCTCTCAAGATCTCTTGAATGCTTGAATGAGGAATACAATTGACTTGCTTCTACGTATGTTCGTTTAGCAACATGTAGGATGAGAAATTCGTAGATTCACAGCTCATAGGAAATACTCAGTTTATCCATGTTTATCGCGAGGGTTCTCTTTCAAGTACTCCATTTAGAGTTCGATATTTGGTCAAAGTATTGGAGATGAAGCTCAAAATTACAGCCCATTCTGAAGCTCTTATAAGTATATAGGTATATCTCGAGTTAAAAGCTCCAAATTACATTGTTCTACTGCAGGAAAAGCCTGTCTCTGAAAGCTATTTTCTTTATAGTCGGCCATCTTGCATTCCTAAAGTTCCTGGCTTGCGTTCGCTGTCGCTCAAAGGTGATGAATGAAGGGCATTGTTTTTACGTTCTTAACCAATCAGAGGTCCCTCAGGACGAACAGAGGAAAAAAAAAAAAAAAAAAAAAAAAAAAAAAAAAAAAAAAAAAAAAAAAAACATTTGCAGTTTATAACTCGTTCCCGGCCTAAAGGCCTGGGCACGAGTAATAATGTCCGACCTTTGTAGGTGATAGTAAGGTGACATATTCTATTTTTAGAACGTCCGCGCATCGCTATTGATGAACTGTGTTATTGATATAATTAGCATCAATTGATAAAAACTGATTGATAGCAAATAATTAATTGATTATCAGTTGTTATCAGTAATTGATAACAATTGATAGACAAAATTTCGGTGAGTGCCACTGATAACAATTGATAAACAGTTGATGATAGTAATTGATAGTTAGTTTTTACAGATGGACGAGTCAGATTCCCCTGTGACGAATATCTAGTATTGTATTGATGTTGTCCTTTGCATAATTTGATCATACTAACTACAAAAGGGTACTGACGGACAGTGTACCGGTGCAACTTGTAACGCAGCGCCAGTGAAAACCTTTTAGGATCCATGTTCATGCATTTTAATGGCACAATCATGTCATTGAGTGCCAAAAACTATTTTTATCTGTATATTGCCGGATTTCAAGCCGAGAGGAGCTGGGTACAAGTTCCTTAATTGTGATGATGACAACATAAAACTCACATAGCCAGAAAGAGCACATCGAGCTTTACAATTCCGAAGTTTGGTGTTATTCGGATAAATATTGATAATTGACAGCCATTCAAAAATGCTAGAGTTTGCAAAGAAATGGGTGTCCGGACGCTCTGTGGACACTGTGTCCGGACACCATACATTCTTTGTAAATTCTAGCATTTTTGAATGGCTGTCAATTCATTGATATATTAATCCGATTAACAATAAACTTCGGAATTTTGTAAAGCTTGAGGTGCTCTTTCTGGCTATGTGAGTTTTGTGTTGTCATCACCCACAATTTAAAAACTCGTACCCAGTCCCTCTCGGCTTGAAATCTGGCAACGAGTTCAAAGATTTTCATCAGTTATGCGCAATTAACATTAATATAATTTTCATTTACAGATTTCCCTGACCAAAGTGTAAATATTGTAGTAGCTGCCAACTCCCAGCATTGGTTTGCTGAATCTCCAGAAAGTTTTGATGAGATTCATCGCATTCTTGTTCCTGGAGGAATGTTTGGTATTCTTTGGTTTCATCTTGACTTCGTGATCACAGAATGCACTTGGCTGGCAGAGCTTGGTGACTATCTAAAACCATTATATGATAAACAAGATGATATCATGATAGTTTTCAATGTACCTTACTACATATCTAAAGTAAATCTATCAAAAAAATTCTGTAAGGTAGATGATGGCGAAAAATTGTTTGTTCTAAATGCCGATGTTAGCTCCACTTACGCCATGTTCACTTCAGCTTGTGTCCTTTTAGCAGCAGATGAGAAAACTAAGTTAAATTTTAAGCAGTTCTTTTATCAAGTTATGGATAAGCACTTTACAAGTAAGGGGAAGAAACTAACCCATATGCCTTTTGTGGCTTCAGTATTCTGCTGTAGGAAGCTTGAGGAGCAGCCATGACTTTTTATGTCAGGTAGATAAAATTGCATTGATTGCAGATATTCCAAAACGTTTGATCATGAACGACTTTCTTTAGTTCGCTGATATACCTATCATATTTCGATTTCTAAAGTCACTTAGTTTTTCTTTGTTTTCGCGTTGCCTGACAGCATGAATGAGCTTTTATCATGTAATTCCAAAAGTTCACAGGTCTGGACAGAAGAATAATTACCTGCGGTAAAGGTAAAGGTAAAGAACTAATATTTAGCGTCGGTAGTTCCGTCAGCTGAACGCTGGTCTCCCAAGCCAATTGCAAGAAGCCGACGATGCGCTCTTTACTCCCCTCTTTCCGTCAGTGCTCCGTTTTAAGGGTATGATTTAAAGCTACCTAAAGCTACACAGAATGGAAAGAAGTCCGGCGAAACAAGTGTGAGGTGATCCGACGTGATCCGAGAATTGAACTCGGGACTTCTCGCACCAGATCGAAAAGCGGCGCACTAACCGACTGGGCCCCGTTATACAAAGGTTGGATAAAGTTATCCACCAGATAAGAGTTATCCACTGTATAGATTTTGTATAGATTTTATCCGCTGGATAAGGATTTATCCGCTGGATAGCGCTATTCACCCTTCGTACAACCGGCCACTGAGCTATACACTTGCTCCTTGCTCCCACACTTAGAGCTCCTTGCTCCACTTGTTCCAGTGCTGGAAAGAGCGCGCCAAAATTAGTAAAATTATAAAGTTTGAATGAAGAAAACTAAAAAAACCTACGAAGATATGAATTTTCAAATATCGAAATTTTGTATGAAAACATTTGTTGGTAAGCCAGCAAAGGTTTTGCCTACAAAATCCACATTTTTCAAAAGTTCATATTCTCATGAACTTTACTATTTTGCTAATTTTAACATGCCTTTTTCAGCTGTGGTGATTATTTTTTCTGTTTTATTAATTTAAAAATAGCTGTCGAAAGCTAAGCTCATTACTTTGCCGAAACTGTCAAAACTATATGTACATTTACATAACACTATGATTTGCTAATACTATAGCACATTACTAAGAGCTCGAGGTGTAATAGTTGAGATTCTTGGTAAGTTTTTGAAATGAACGTCTTATACGTTTCTATTAAAGTTTATAAAACGTATTTTCCGTTGATGTGCAATAATTACAACTCAAGTTAATCAGTTCAATAAAGAAATAAGAGCAAAAAGGAATTACTTGCATACAAATTAGAGTTGTTTCACATTATATTGTTTTCCTTGTAATTACCAACCAAATGAGATCGATTGACAAGCGCCGTGTATTTCAGTCGATCTTGTAAATATCTTGTAAAGTATCTTGTAAATACCGTACAATTACATTACAGGTCTTATCTAGTATGTCTATATATGTGCTTAGCAGAGTTTATATTCCGATCCTTGACAGCAGTCGAAATCAAAATTCCTTCATAGCATACGCACAGTCAAATCATGTGGTCTTACTCATAGTTAAAGCACGAGATGAGATGTGGGTAGTATTTCTCATCGTCTTTTCTCAAAACTGGGTTGTTCTATCCCCGCAATTACGACTCGAAATGCTCAAAATTAGCGCAATTAAGCGCGGTCCTGTGAGCGAGATCCCGAATTACATGTACTGATTTAGTCACAGTCATTTCATGCACGCACTTGTTTCGGCGATTTCTCTCTCAGCAGTGTAGTTTTGATGGATGTTTAGCTATGAATACTTTATGGTAAAACAAACCAGAACACAGATGGAGAGATCAGGGATTGGACCCGTTTCTCAAAAGCCCAGATAACTTTACGGACCCGTTAACTTATTCGATTTATTTAGGTTAACGTACGGGTCCGTACTGAAAGTTATCGGGTCTTTTGAGAAACGGGCCCCAGGAAAGTTAAATAAAAGGACGCACCATCGGCTTACTGTAAGCGCTTGGTGAGTTCCCCATTTCGTTATTCTATTTCCCAAATTTGCATGATTCATTTGTTTTATTGAAAATCGGCCATAGCAAAATATTGCTATACAATGAAAGCATTCTATAATGCCGTTTTCTCGCGATCGAGATCCGGAAGTTGTGCAACCGAAAAAGATTTTAGAAATTGAAAGAAAGTGCTTTAAATATAAAAAAACTGATGCTTGCATTTAAATTGCATAAATTATAACTCTGACAGTGTGCTATACGATGTTCGATCTGATTCGATTATGAGTAACGTTAACAGTCGATCTCAAATAATAATAAACAATCTTCATTTTATTGTTTAATTTCAATGAGAATTTCAAAACGTTTTATTCATCTGAAACCAAAAAGTAAAACAACACAAAACACACAAGAAAAGCAAATAAAAATTTATATTAAAAAGTAAATCAAAGACTTCGACAACTAATTTTAATTCATTGTCAGTTTTATTAAATCTTTTTAATTTCACTCAAAAAAGGACTCCGAATTAGATTTTTTGTATGGACAGATATTAATAACGTTAATTCTTCCCAGCGCTGACCAAATCAATCTGTCTCAATTTTATAGGATTTGCGCTGAAGAGTTTTTTTATGCTCAATTAGAGTCTTCAAAAGACGTTTAGTGAATAAAGGTGTCGACGTTAGTACTTCATGGCTCACGTTCTTTCAGCCAATTAATGTTCTATCATCATTAACTCAAGAAAACTGCGCGCCTTTAGTTCTCGTCTTATGTAAACAAACCTTTTGTAACAGTCTTTGTTACTGTACAAATTGTGTTAGTGAAAAGCAACACTTATTACATCAATGGGATATACTCACGAAACTCCGTCAGGCATCATTAATTATGAATTAAAAAAGTAATGTAGCCATTTTTACGTCCAGCTGAAAAGAGCAAAAAAATTACATGAATAGAAAGATTGCCCAAGTTTCTTTTCTTTATTTGGTCTAAGGTTTTACATTTGTACAAATCTTGTGTACATACTAAATCTTCGAAAATATTTCACGAAAAGTAAAGCAAGCCAAAAAGCTACAGACCTAATTTCAAGAGAACAAACAAACATTTTATTCCACTGTAGTACGGTATTTTACATTTTTCGTCTTACAGAAGTCAGAACATCACATGTATTGGTTTCAACAAAACCGCAACCCGCAATAAGTTCAAACACGACCCGAGATAGCTCTTAAGTCCAAGAGAGCAAGCGGCAACAAGGTATTGAATACAACACATCATTAGTGCATTGATTCATGGCTGGATGATAGCAATACTGTATCTACTCCTATTTCATAATTTGCTTTAAAGAGCGACATTAAGAAAGTTAGATCCTTTAATTGCCAGCATTTCTGTGTACATCCGTTCAGTAATTGGGCGAGATTTGTTTATCTTCGTTGACAGGTGGACAATTGTGCCTCGGCTGTCCCAGCTGGAAACTTGACACGGCAAATTCTTCCTAATTGCTTCTCAATAATTTATTAATTATAGCCAAGATGTGAGTAATGTATACTCACACCCTATTAGGCACTGAAGTTATCCTGAGCAAAAGGTCGCTGTCTATCGAAATTTTGATCAAATTCCAAATTGAAGGAATTCTGTGGCATGTCTTCTGTTTTCGGCGGTATATTCGATTCTTACCAAGCATTGAACAATGGGATGAGTGGGAACTCTTTGGTTGGAAATCCAATTGTTTTTGTAACCTCTTTCTTTTCAACTTATTTCAATTTTGCTTTTTGCTTGATGACGTTTTCTTAGTTCGTCTTTGACTTTGCTTTGGTTTCAAAGCCATTACTTCCATATCGACCCTGATTCGTTCTCATTTCCTCAAAAATAATTCAGATACCACTACTAGAACTTTCCCTTGACTTATGAAATATGTTGGAATCCATTTTTCTCGTCTCTATATCTATCTAAGACTTTATTTTATCTAGTTGAACTAAAAATTACATTCGAGACTGCTTTACCATTATCCACCAGTGAAATACGGTTTCTGGAACTTTTGTGTGTTGAAACTCTTATCGTCATATCAGGGTTTTTTCCTGTTTTCTTTCTTTTTCTATTTTTGAAAAAAAATGTTCAAAGAAGAAAACAATATTTACTCTATAGCAGACTAAAGCCTTTGTACTAGCCTTTGTAATGGAGGTTCTAAGTCAAGAACAAACTCTCTATGATGGCGATTTGTTTTCTTTTGGGCACGTGCGGCCCCGTGACGAACTGGCGACTTTTTCTAATTGAATTCACACACAAAATTCATCTGGAATGACCAGATATGCCCGCTCGAGGGAGAAAAAGATACACCAATAAAGGAATAGTTTGTTCAGTGTATCAGAACCTCGGGCAAAAACCTTTTCAAAATTGCGTTAATGTATCCGGCCAAGTGTTCCTGAAGAAGCCATAAGTGACAGCTCATAGTCTCCATACAGACCAGAACTACTAGGATTTCGCGGTGTATGCTTTCAAAAACAATACGCCTTTGAGAATATAATTGACTGTGTTGGGCTTTTGTAATACCTACTATTGCATTTTGGCCTTAATCTACCATATGTGCAAGTCAGGCAGCTAGAATTGTCAATTTTGGGCTTAGCTTGTGGGATGAATATTGACGATTTGACAAACTTAGCTGTCATTCGGTTTAATTGAGTAGCAAGATTGAAAAAAGAGGAAATATCTTTAATTTTCAATTTCACCAGCGATTTGAACAAAGCGCAGGACGTCTTAAATCCCTGTGCTATAAATTTTTACTCCGACTAGTTTTCAGACCTTAATGGAGTCGTCTTCTTTTGTCAAAATTTTCAATATAGCTCTTACTACATACTTTGTATTACAATAGAAAAATATTAGAAATAGGGCGCCCAAGAGGTTTTGTTTTATCCTGGCTCTCTCGACAACTAAACACTATTGTCTATTCGAGTTCAATTTGAATAAAGGAGATGTAAGGCAGCGGAAAAACCACACGTGGTTCAGGGTACTTTGTTTCATCTTCAAGTCAAGTACTAAAGAAACACGAGCTACACCTCGTCATATCGTCTTTTCCATCAACGTCAAGTGTAGGCGCAGAATCCCCCCAGCCGAGGCACCAACCATTGCCCGTTTGATTTTGTTTTATTTTTTCATGTTTAATTGATCTTTGATTTTTATTACTATAGTTTCTGAGGCCGGTGTGAGATGGGTCTGAATCACCTGGCCTTACTCACCTTCCAAGCATATGGAAATCCACACAATACAGAATTTGAATAAATGGGTTAGACTGTAGGGGTGTAACTTGGTGGTTTTACCATACATCTGTCATTACCACAAACCAGCGTTCTATAGTCACATAACATCTCAAAATCATCGTAGAATCATCCGTCCTCGAAGTCAACTGCCGTCGCTGCGCCCATGTTCACAGGAACGTACGAGGTAACTTGATCACATCTCGAACACTGCGACGATTTCCACACAATTGAGATAAGAAGTTTTAATTTTTCAGTTAACTGTTTCATTAGTATCTGGCCAAATATATCCGCACAACTTTTGAAACCCTAAATTTTGTTTTGAAAATATCGATAATTGTAATGGATGACTGTATGGTTATAAATAAGCGGGTAATGGAATACTTTTTGATATACGTTTGAACTTCACAACTAATAGCACCGTCTCGTGAAACTAATATAAGCTTTTCTTCTTTTGTGATCTAGCAATCTAGCAAAGATGTGTTAATCAATCTTCGCCGTCCTTTTCTTGTTTAAACCTATTCGAGTGTTTAAACTTGTTTTTCGTTTTTATTCAGCTTTTATCACATCAAGTTTCTGATGAATAAAGACGATTAGCGACCTGTAACCTACGACTAGACATTAAGCATGTCATCGAGGATAGAAACGAAATCATTTGCTGAATTCCCGCAGTTTAAGAGACAACTTTAAATGCATTTGTGACCGTTCAAGACTCTTCAAGATCAATTCCAACTGATAGGAGAAACTTAGAAAGGTTTAAGTATCTTCGGAGAGATTTAATTATACGAGTGTTTATTCCCGACGAAGTTGAGACTTTTAGAATATAAACAGACTTATTGAAATGGTCTCAAGAAAACAAGTTTTCATGACGGTGAATTTGTGTTTATGTTTATGTCTAAGTAGTTGGATCTCCAGGAATGAAGAGATCATGCCGAGGTTTATTCAAACAAAAAATTACTTATTTGTTTACTTCTTGTAAAAAGAAAAATATTTTTGAAATTCAGTCCTGGCTTTCTAGTTCTAGTGAAAATTAAAAGAAACATTAAAAAAATCAAAACAGTACAATGTTTTTTTTATATATATTTTGAAGGGTTTTTTTTCGCTTCCATCTGATTTTAAAACATTTTTTTTCCGTACAGGAAATCAACTTTTTGTTTTCGTAAAACTACTGAATCTGAAAATCAGCTTCTGAAAATACGGAGATTAAGTCAGCTCTGAAAGTGGAAGCGAGGAAAATTAAGAGCCATTATTTTACCAAAAAACTACTTTCACCGTATAAAATAATATTTCGTGGACTCTGACGAACTCATACACACAGCACGTCAAAAGACTCTTCTACAAAACATTAACAATACTCTCTTCACGATTTTCCTAGATCTTTAAACACGCTAAAAAAGATTTCCTCAAAACAAAAATTCTATACACTGAGATATTTAACTCTGAATTGTGTGACCATCAGTAAATTTTGTTGCAAATTCCGTTGAATTTCGTGCATTTTTAGCTATTTTGATCCCAACTATCGTCTTGAGCTGTCTGCAATCGGGTTTTAACCTTAAATTTTAATGAAAACATAACAACTTTCGTCCAGTTCTCATTGGGGTTTCGCTAATTTCTATTATTCCTCAACTACTGCTTATAAAACATTTATGGCGTTTTCAAAACATTGGTGGCCAAAACGTTCATGAAAATATCAAGGCTTTGAAAACAAAGTCGATGTAAGTCCACTTCTCTGTGAAAAGACGTTCCTGTTTCGCTGGTTTGCAACATTCATTGATTAATTTTTTCAAAGTTCCGATAAAAAAATTAAGAAAATAAAAGATTTTCAAAGAATTCCTTTAAGATATATTCTTTACTTGGAATTATATTTGTGTTTAATAATGTCTACATAGTCTCCATTTAATTGCTTTGAATTATTTTCGGTAGATAAACTTCAGTTGAGGTCATTTTAACTCTCAACTTGGCTCCTGAGTTTCAAGTTCTTGATCTTATTTTAACATTGAAAAGCACATGAGTAGGCGGAATCAAAGATAACTAAATTTATTAAAACCAAAACAAATATCCTCAAAATTTATCCTAATTTAAAACCTAAACCACGAGAAATTTATTGGCAACTATAACAGATTTACCGAGTTAAAAATCTCGCACGTTCAACAGCGTTTTCTCGGTGAAGGTGCCAAACGCGCCTTAAGAAATGCTATTTTGTTTTCGATGCATAATGGAGTTGCTAGTTTTGTAAATTTTCATTCTAATGATGTGCGAAAGTGTACTTGTAACTCCGGGTTTCGGTGTTTTATGTCAGCATGTGAGAGCTCCTTTGATGTCAGGGGTATTTTCAGTCTTTAGTATCTAAACTTTGATTGACAAGTGCACTGCAATGGATTCTAAATTTTTTACAATGAGTTCCCAAAACAAACATCGCCAATAGATTTTACATATGTCAGCGAGCTTTCCTATCTTTGTCTTTACATAAATCTTTTGTTTTTGTTTTAATGTTCTCCGAAAGAGATCTCTTTGAAGCTTTTAGTAGCTTTTGTTCAGTGTTTTATGCAAAATAAATTTGGTTTCGAAAACAATGCGTTCGCCTGCTTGAATTGTTTAGTGTTGTTCGCGAAACACAGAGCTAGCATTTTGATGGGTTTGGACAAGAGCAACTCATGCTTTTACTGCTTTGATTTCCGCTCTCACTACTTTTGTCATTCGTAGGTTTTTGATCAAAAATCTAATCAGATTTAAATAAACAAACAGTATAGCGGAAATGTGGGAAGCACCGAGTATCAAATGAAACAACACTTTTTGTTTTTATTCTAGCTGCCAATCAAGTGTGAATAGCCTCTTCTGATTGGCTAGAAATTATAAGCTATAGTTTTATGGACCGGCCTTATACGTAAAAATGCCCATAAGCGCATATTAAGCTTGCTACAAGTTCACTTGTATGAAATCTGAGAATCTTTTAGTGTAACGTCTTTTATGATTACTGAAGTATACCATCGATAGTGAATATTGGCCAAGTTCGAGGATCGTCTATCAACGTATTTGTTTGTAGGGTAACTATAAAACACTACTTTCAGATTTGAATCTTCAAGCTTGCATCACGGTTTATTGAATTCTACTGTTTTAATGACCAGAACTCGATAAAATTTCTCATCAATATATGAATTAATGACTGGGTCTTTCTAATATGAACTTTTCTCGATGTGTTTTGTGGTTTAATTTTAACCTCGGGCAATGTGCAATTTTCCAATTCGGTGTAAAGATAATTTGCTAAAAGTTTATCCTTTTTTGAATTCTTAAAAATGTTTCTAAATGTATTTTGATAGTTACTGCACATTGACTCAAATTGTGATCACCAATAATGATATTCAGTTCACAAAAAGTTCTCATAGTATTTTTTCTCTGTTGTGTCAACTTATGTTCATCCACGGAAGACTTAAACTGAGTATCATTGAAAATCACTTTTAATGACAAAATGTTATTCATAAAATTTTGACCTTTTTATATCCTACTTCCCGAAAGAACAAGTTTCTTATATTACAACTACATCAGAGAAATTCACTGACTCGGTTCTTTAATAATGGTCGTCAATTTCTCATTTACAAAAATTTACGTTTAGGTAAATACTTTTGACATATTTTGCCTTACTGGAAAAAGAGATTTAAAATGATCTTGTTTCTAATTTGAAATATTGAGCTGCTGTCATTTTTATTCTGTCCTTAGAATAATGCAAACTCAAAATATGACAATATCATTGAGATGTACCTTGAATCAGATTTCGTCAAAGTTTTTAAATTTATTGTTGCATTTGTACTTTTTAGGTTACAATGCCAAGCGCAGATCAAATGAACCAGGTCGACAAGAGCACGGTTTGTGCCGGATGTGGGACAAGAATACTTGAGCGGTTTTACTTATTGGCCGTGGATCGTGAATGGCATATCGACTGCTTAAAATGTAGTGAATGTGATTTACGACTGGACAACGAATTAACCTGCTTCTCCCGAGACGGTCTCATTCTATGTCGCGATGACTATTACAAGTAAGTTCTAGTTATCGCGCTCGGACGTCTGTAAATTTACTTCTAACAAAATAAAGTTTTCTTTCACCAAGAAAAAAATCCTTTTATCCAGTCAATTCAGACGTCCCTTAAGAAGCTTTAAATTCACGAATTAACTAAGGTTAATTCGCCAAAACAACGCAATTTTTAAAAATTTTATGGGATGAATGATGTTTAATTTTAAAAACGGTTTATGAAAAATCAGCAATTTCCTTGAGTGAAAATAAAAGCTGAGCGAATTCAATAGCACTACAATAAGAGGCCAATGTCTGATTGCAATGTTTTCATTCAAAATCATTCCCGAAGGATAAACAAACCCAAGGTGTCACGTCAGTGCAAATATTCCATTTCTTTGCGTCGTAGCTCAAACCAACGATATATGTTCAATAATCTCATATTACTAAATTAATTCCAGAGATGGTTATCTTTATAGGTTTATAAGTTTTATCCTCGTTGTCAGCGAGTATTTGCCAAACCAGTTTATCGCAGGAACAACAGCTGATATTGAAAAGGTCGTTGCTCTGTTAGTTCACGTAGATATCCCGCATGTAATCTAAATCGAGACTGTTTGAAGTAGCCCGGTCATGAGAAACTTGTAGCAATGCTGCGTAATTTTACTAGGGGGAAAAAACTTCATATTTAATCAAAGATCTTTAAGGCGTCGGAACAATAGCGCAAATGGTGTCAGAGTGAGGGATAGACCGAGAAATTGAATGGAAAACATTTACTCAAGCGTCCAACAAAATGCACTGAATAAGTAAGCTCAGTGGTTTAAATTGTTCAAAACGATAACGCAAATGGTGGCAGCGGGAGGGATACAAATAAAAGCTCTCAGAAATGTTGTAGAAATTCAAATGTATAAAATTATCCAATAACTGAGAATGAATAATACATCATAACTGAATGCTTTAACCTTGTTTTTCATACAGTGTGTAAAACAATAGCTCAAATGGTGGCAGAGAGAGAACATTGACGTTGGATATTACTCCAGGAACCATTTATTTTGTGTCATTGTGTTGCAAAGAAAGACATGTTTTTATATTTTACGGAAGTAAAATTATTTGTCGGCTCTTATTTTGACACTTAATATTAAATTCAATGAAAGAAGCGTTATAGAGAGAATTTTTATTTCAATACAAGCGGAGATTTTAGGAATTTTAAGTTTAAAGGTCACATATACCATTCTCACCTGCCGTTGAGAATAAATTCAATAACGACTTTTCGGCGAGTAAACTGAATAAAAACTATCGGCATGGTATCTTTTGCCTGTCATAACGTCTATTAATATTTTCATTAGCTCTCGCAGTGTTTTTTCTTCGCTAATTTAAAAGTTATACTTCATTTTTCTTCAGTTATGAAGACTGACAAAGCTACCACTTCAAAGTTGACAGAAGGAAAAGCAAACAATACAATGTTGTCGAAAATCATTTTGATTAAAAACTTTTTAGGGGAAAATTTGGATCGGGTATGCTAACAAACCAATTGAATCAACTGAATAACTTTTCGTGAAATCAAACACCGTATTCACCAAATTTTTCACGTCCATTTTTCTTTGTGATTTCAGCACTTAAGTGGGTTCCCGGCGTCGGGCTTTCGTTGGTTAAGCCCAAAGCTTTCAATCCGACTGTCAAATAAAATAGGTTAAAATACACATGATATACTAACATAGATCTATTGGTCAACAAAAGCGTTACAATACTATTTATAATATATACTTAAGGGTTTATAAGCTCGGCGAATTCTCCACACCACACAAAGGAAATGTTTTCGCCTAACATATGTATCCTAGTTACCCACACTATTCGGTTTATTTTGTGAAGTAAAGTTGGAGTTAGGGTTTCATAATTTCATTATCTTTACGACCCTCTTGACACAATTACTTAAGTTCAGTCAACAGATGAAAGCCTATTGCTCCGAGCTGTCACAACCCTAATCTTTCGATTCTCTTGTAATCCTGTTGATTATACTGTTACTGGGGACACATACTATAAACTGGATTTCATTTTGATTCATTTAAGATAAGCCCTACTGTACGCGATTAGCTAGCTTATTTGTGTCTATTGATCATGTGTATTCTTCTTTGGCAGTGTTTTTATACGTTGACTTAATGCTGAAACGGAAACTTTTGTGAAAAAAAAATTAGCGTTTTCCTTTCTTCCTTTTTGGATATTATTCAAATGCAATCTCTTTTGGTGTATTTTTTTATCAGTGTATTCGATGACTTCAAGGTGCTAGAAACAAATATCAGTGCCAGTTTTTCTCATTTTTTTACTAACTTTCTTTTGACATTTTGATCTCTCTTTTTCATCCTTTTTTCATTTCACATTCTCACTGATTTTGATCTTTTGCGTTTATGTTTTTGCTCTTTCCCGTCAGGTTATTTTTGTCTTCTATTTTAACATTTTTAACGGAATTTTCACAGTTTTCCTTAACGATATCAATTCTTCCTTTTTTTACTTTCTTAAAGTATTTATAGTTATTCATTATTATCTTCGCCGGTAACTTCAACGACACTTTTAGCGAACAATAGAGACTTTTAATTTTTAAATTTCCGTGCAGCAAATTAACAATGATACCATCGACTTAAGATCAATGCTAGTATGAAATATTCTTCTAATGTCCTAATTGCACTGGACAAAGGCCAGGTTTTCACGTTTACGTCCTTTGAAATTGGCAATTTATCTATCTTCCTGTCAAAAAGATTGGTTGCCTTTGAACCACTGAAAGTCTTTTCCCACGATAAATGAAAGAAGATTGCTTGGAAATGAATTCTTTTATTAAAGGTTAATTCAATTTATTTATTTTCTTTTGAATTTTTTAAACCATTGTTGTTGAACTGAATTTTTACTAGCTCGTTATTGCGCGCTCGGAGCTGTTATCGGCATCTTAAAACTATTACTTTTACTATTACCGGCCATTGCATCGTTGCTTAGTAACAGTGCACTAACTGTAAATTTCTTCGCCATTAAGATCTTGAGTCATTGCTCTTGAGATATAGCTCAAGATTATACATGCTATATGCTTGAAACCGTTATTACATTTAAGTAAGCTCTTCACTACATGGCGAGATAACAGCCCTTTAAATTTCAATGACTTTTTGTTGAATATTTCCGGTTAAAATTCGGTCATCAAACTCAAGTTTTCACCACCCGTTTGAAGCATGTTCTTGAAGGCACTCTGAATGTTTGTCGTATACTTCAAAATTCTTTAAAAACACTCTCATCTCGATTGGTTTTGTTGGGTGGAGCATGGTGACTCGAAGTAGCTGTTTTGAATCTGACAGCATTGTACCTTTTTATGAAATGTTTTTCTTATCGACGATTTCATCAAAGACAATTTTGAGTGATTATTATTCAGCGAATAACCGCTGTCTGCAGCTGTTGGGTAGATTGCGGGCTGATAAACGGCGCAAGGCTTTAAGATGTACCGCAAGTGGTCGCGTGCAAAGTGGCCTTACAGCTTTACCTGTCATTCGTATGTCTTTCATTGATTTGTACTTTGGTTCAATAATCTATTCATCCGTACGTACAATCTAGTCCAGTTTTCAATTACTGGAGACCGCCGAGCTCGTCTGACAAAAGGCACATTTACACAGGGTCAGCCTCCTTTTCGAGAAAGGCCCATGGGTGTAAATTCGATTGTGTGTTCTTTATATTACTGGTATTTTTGAAGTCTACATTGCCTCGAGACTAACCCTGTGTTTGTGCGTCTGTTGTCTAATTTTGCAGCGATATCCATCAAACTCGAAAAGGTCTATTATTCCAATCACTTCTGGATTCACAATCACTAATTCATTATCCGTAAAATTATTCATTCTTTTATATGTTCATTCAGTTTTTCTTTTATTTGCCACAACTCATACTTTCCAATGTGACCAAGAGAGTATGGGATGCCTGGCTTTGAACGATCATCGGTCTCTCGTTCGGTTCAATTCTGCCATTCTGACTATATATTCTATTTTACTCCATTTTTCTTCTCATTCCCCTTGGCCTTCCTAAGCTTACATTATGTTAATATACAGGACGATTGCTTTTAATTTTGGAATATACATGTTTCGACAGTCTAACCACTGCCATCCTCAGTCATCTTACATTATCATGTGAAGAAATTAGCAATCCTTGACAAAAACTTTCGAGTTGTTTCAACACATTGTCTCATTTGTCAGACTGACAGAGAATATACTAATAAAATGAAATGTCTAAAGTGGATGCGTTTAACGTCAAGTGTTTTTTAAGTTACTTTAGGTACAAATGATGTCGTAAAAAATATCTTGATATAACAAATTGGCTGTCGAGATCTACATACCATCTCCGCACTAGTTTCATCACGATCCCATGTAACCATTACCGGTATGTACCTTGAGCGTTCTTTCCGGAATAATCTAGTACTTTTCCCTCCATTTTTTGTCGGATTCCTGATCCTGAAAGACTTAAAATTCGTGATCCCCAAGAGCATCATTTAGAGCTAGCTACTGCCGGGTTGCATGTGACGTCACGGCAGCCATCTTGGATGAACTTCAACAAAAGATTTCTCATTAGCGTAGCTTGTTTGTTCATTCAACATGGCTACCGCTTTATTGTCTTTTGATTCCTGAAGGAATGGTTGAAACTCAGCAATTAGCTAAGCCCCGATTGCAATAGAGAAAATCTTATACCTAACTGATCAAACATTTCAAAAACTCTTTATCCCCGATCCTATGAAATCATTTGATTTCTGGTTGATCCCTGATCCTGAAAGACTCAAAGTCTGTTCCCGGTCGGTGGATTATTTAGAAGGTTCAAAGGTTTTTATTTTCCACACATTGAGACTAATAACAAGTCTGGTCCGCCTGTCTGATCAAACATTTGAAAAATTCTTGATTCCTGCGCAATCCTATGAAATTGTTTTTGGTTCCTGATGATCCTAGAAAAATGAAAAAAACAACAACAACAACAAAAAACCTAGGTTGAATACGAAAAACAAGAATAAAAAAAAATTAATGAACGAGGGAAGATTCAACGATTCGGAAAAAGACAATGTTATCGATCGAGTACCAAACTGCCAATTTTGATGTACTCACAGCCAAGTAACATAGCTTGCTGTAATACTGAAATAAACACTTATTCCAAAAAACGTTGAACACTGCAGTTCAGAGCAACAAGCGTCAAGCCAAGACCGAAATGAATGCTGGTTTTGTTTGTAATGTATTCAAGTTGGACTCGTTTCTATTGATCTAATTACAAAATGTGAGCATTTTCAAGTCCTTGTTAGTATACCCCACTCAATTCTTTTGATAACAAGTCTGAATTGAATACAATATAATTATTAGCAGCAGAAAACCAGCATTTATTTCGGGCTTGCCTTGACGCTAGCTTGCTGCTTTGAACAGTAACAACATTTTTTGAAATAAGTGCATATAAGGCATAAGGTTTGAGTGAAAATGAGATCCTTCGAGTCTCACGCCCTTTAGGCGTCGCAAAAACAAGATTTTTCTCAATTGAAATTACTACGTTTCACGATCAAGAGGCGTTCCATTTTTGCTACGTAAATTTAGAAGAGACTAAACGTCTCATGAAGGTTTTCTTCTTCTTTCAGACGATTTTCTATCAAAAAGTGTTCATCTTGTAGCCAGGGGATCACAAGTAAAGAGCTCGTTATGCGAGCACGTGACCACGTCTACCACATCGGCTGCTTCGCCTGTGACCGCTGTAAGCGTATGCTTGCGACAGGGGAGTATTTTGGCATGCGAGGCATGAGAATTTATTGTAAAGAAGATTACGAAGAATTACTCCGAGAAGAATCCCACTCGGGAAAATCGTCTAGTAAAGGAAGACCTCGGAAACGAAGATTAGCAGCCGCCCTGGACAATGTTAGTGCATTATCAGGTAAATAAATATTTTAATAGAATTCAAATCTTTCTACAATGGCCTTTCCCAAAATACAGTTGAGTGAGTCCTGTACTAGCCACAGCCTCGGTTTCAGTGCATACTATTGTAAATACTAAAGCAGCTTTGGTCGCTAATTAAACAATATATCATTTACATGATAACCAAAAATATAAACAGCTAGTGTAACGAGAACGAGGCTTTGGCTAGTACAGGACTCACTCAGGCAACTGTATCTTGGGAAACGGCTATTACCAGACCAGAGACAACAAAGATAAACTGGTTCTTATTCTAGGGGAGTTCGTTGCTTTCCAGGACAATATCACATTAATACCATCGTTAAGGCGCTGTTACACTGTGCAATTTTCTCAGCAACCTGTCTCAAAACGGCGTTGCGAAACAAGTTGCTGAGAAAATTATGACACTGTTACACTGTGCAATTTTCCCCAGCAACTTGCAATATTTTACTCTTACCCAGAGCTCCTTAGAGCAAAATGAGAAATTGCGCATGCGCTCGTAGAAAACGTGCCTCAAAAATTGCGAGGAAAGTTGCTGGAGAGGTGATACACTGTGCAACGGCGTGACAAGTTGCTGCAATCCGTTGCGAAAAGTAGAACTGAGTTCTACTTCGTGTGCAACACTTCGCGGCCAACAAAAAGACATTGCTGAGGACATACCCTGTTAAACTGTGCAATTCTCCAGCAACTTGCCTATGTTTCAACTGTCCGTTGCGAGACAAGTTGCTGAGAAAATTGCACAGTGTAACAGCGCCTTTAGAGTAGAAAGTGCTCGAATGAAATTAATCAAAGCCGTGTAACACTATAAAGGCCCATTTACACCAGCAGATTTTCTATGACAAATTTTCCAAGACACGGCTTGACCTTGTAAAGCCCGTTTACACGAGCCAATGTTTTGTGACAAATATCATCTACAAGGGCAATTAAATTTGCCATGGGAAACAAAAATCCAAGACTCAAGTGGGGACTCGTGGGATGCCTGTCCAGTGCTCTACCAACTGAGTTATCGAGTTAGAGTGATCGGTGTCACAGAATGCACCGAATCGAAATACGGCGGCGAATTTGAATAACTATTGTTTTATACTGACTAGCCTCTCACTCATGTGAAGACGCTTTTGTGTTTCCACGTGAACACGAGGCTAGTCGGTCCAGATCTAGAACAATAGTTATTCAAATTTGCCGCCATATTTCGATTCGATCAATTGGGTCACGGCCATGAGATTTTTGGATGAAACACCCATTGTGAACAATGACCTTTGGTATCTTCACTAAGAACACTTTTTTACTGATTTACACCAACCACTTAAAAATGAAAAATAAATTAAAGATGGCAGATTTAAATTATCCAGAATCCTTTGCGTCTCGAGTAAAGTGTTTTTCTATTTTTTTCTGTTTTTTTTTCTGTTTTTCTATGAATTGCAAGTAGTTAGAACAGCAGTCTTTGAATTTTTTATAACTCACGCACCTTTTCTAATACAAAGTACATAGTTAAACAACATTAATTAAAATTGGCTTAAAGTTCTATAGAAATCAGTTGAAACTTGGAAACGCCGTATGTTATCGCATAAGAATCTCTTTCAGGCATCAATTAGTGAAGATCTTATACGAATTAAAGAACTAAAATATATCGATCGGTTGTTTTAAATATGCAAATTGTTAAACGGTTACTGATCGACGTTAAGAAATCTAAACGAAATCATGGTTGATAGGACACTTGCATGCATGGATTGTTGACTCCACATCGATAATCCCTATACAATATTAAGAAAAACTTATCAACTTTTATTTCGAGTTTTTGCAGTTATCTATATATTTATTTTTTCATGTCTACCAGTGAAATACTTTTATCGCTTCGTAATACTATTGTAAATATTTCTTTTCAGTCCTTTAAAATTAACCTGTAAACACTTGGAAAAAATTCCAATCATAAAATCATACAGATAGTCTTGCATTTCTACCCCAAGAAAATTTGAACAAATAAAAGATTATTAACTGTAACATAATAAATAAATAAGCTTTGTACATGAAATTTGTGATAAATATAAGAGTAAAATATTTTTGGTAAAATATGAAAGTATTTTCTTGACGCATGATTGGATGATATTTTAAGTGAAAAGAAGACGAATTGTTATGACTTCGTTTGTATTAATGTTTGGTATTCATGTAGTCGCTTGTAATAAACCAAGCAGCTTTATACATTACTTAAACAATGCCAACAGAATCAATGCTGTAGGCTGTTGTTGCGAGCTTAAGCCCTGAAACAATAAAAATTAGAGTGTTTTGTTTTAGAACTGAAAGCAGACTCCAAAGAAAATTTGCCTGAACAGTCAAAATTTTAATTACAGGAGCTTTCATTTAGATTCCAAGCCGATTTTCTACACTCTGTAATTTGCTTAAATTGTGTCCAGTTTGTTCTTTTCTGTCCGCAAGGGGGAAAAAAAGTTTCGAAAGAGACTGTTTTCGGCGAGACAATAGACGAAAAAGTCAAAAGAAGTTCAAAAGAAGCGACTTACTGACAACAAATTGTCTGATTGTTGAGCAATAAACACTATACTGGCAGTAAAACCAAAGTGTCTGGGAGTGACTTGTGATAGAAACGCCACTAAAAGTTCTCAGTACTCTTTAAAGAAGATCGAGTTTCTGAATGTCTCTCGTTTTCAAAATACTGGCAAAAATCTCCAGTTTGATAAAATGCTCAACAACTTCAAAAGAAGAACGAAATCCTCACAATTTGAGGAATTTTCTTTCTTACTAGTTTTACACGGGACTTTCTAGTAAAGGTTGTCAGTTGTAAAACGTTTGTCGAAAGAAACCCTTTAGCAACTGAAACAATTGCAGTTTAAGCATTAAAACCGACGATGTTCTTTTTGTTTTGTCTGAAAAGCACTCATTCAGAATCTTTAAAAGCAACCAAAATAAAGGGCTTTTTTGTAGACGATTTAATTGCATTTCGCTTGTGGCGGACGCTAAACAAGAGTTGTATAGCATTTGTAATGATCGATAAAGGCTGAGTTCTTATACAATAACATTAAACATGTCCAAAGAAGCCGACATTTGTAGTGATCATTAAAGAACAGAAGATATTAAAAATTTATTCCCGGCGAAAATTAACACAATACTTTTGTTCTCCAAGAAAGAGGCGCAAAAGGAACAGATGAAAAGTTATTTTTTTGTAATCTCTAGTTTTGCGGAATGAATGAAGACTCATAATTTTGGAACAAGTTTTGTATTCATCGAATACGTTTATCACTTTCTGACTGAGTATGTGTGGCAGCAGCGTAGTAATATATGAGTTTTACATGCAAGAACCTCAGCAGAAAATCAGCAAATACTGAGACAAATTCCAAATATTAATACAAATTATGAAATATGTGAGCGAGTCAACTTTTGTTGTTGTTGTTATTTCCATGGCAACAATCTAGCTACACAGACTTCGTGGCCTCGGCGAATGTTTTCTGTTGGTCTACAGTTTGTTCATAGTTTGAAAGAATAGACTGGTAGCTAAGAGATTAGAACGTTGTTTAGACAGAAAAAAAAAGATAGCTTAAGACGCTTTTGCTGCGAAGCTTACAAATCTGTAGTTCCCAGGTCATCAGCCACAGCGTTTCGCACGGTCAAAATGACCATATTTGGATGCTTGGATGCAATTTCGCTTTCTGAAGATAAAGAAACGAATCTTTATTTTTTGCCAAGAGTTATACACAGCGTATGTATAGATTTCTATTGCACAAATTACCGACTAAGATACATGATCTAGAACTAGTTAAGGATGACAATATTAACAGAACACCCGGTTCCTTTATCGTTGTGACCCGACTCATCAAAAATCGTTGCATACGATTATGGTTCTGTAGGAGACTCTTTCACGAGGCAATAAAACGCAAAACTAAGTGCCGATAAATAACAAATTCCTTTGCCTGGATGTAATTAAAGGAGGATATCAGTTTTCCGACCCTTTTTACGGTACAGAAAGGATATGTGCATTGTATATGTAGACGTCACGGTGTCTGTGTATGCCGCTACTTATTAACTATACACGTATATAGATCGAACACTGATTCGTGTGCATCCTCTATTCAATAATTTGTAATTTGCCTGGATGTCCTTTGTACCTTTATAATTGAATAACGATGAACAATTTGTAAAACTCGAAGATTGGCTTGTAGCCCGAAAGCTACGTTTTGATGTAAAATGGTTGATAAAACGTATTATAGACCCATTTCACTTATTCCCTGACTGGAGGTCAAAACAATGAAAAATGTTTGCATGACAAAAGTTATCAATTCCCAACAGACAGAACAACCATTGTTTGGTCCTCCAGTGAGGGAATAAGTGAAATGGGTTTATTGGAGATGTTACTCCTATAGTTCGCGACCAAAACTAAATAGATAAATGAATGAACTGTAGATAAATGAATGAACTAAAATGAAAAATACCGATAGTGAATACATAACGGTTGAATGAATACATAAATAATAAATATATAAATGAACGAATGAATGAATTGAAAATGAATGAATGGAGGAATGAATACATGCATAACGGAGTGAATGAATACATAAATGAATAAATGAATAAATAAACGAATGAATGAATGAATGAATGAGCGAACGAACGAACGAACGAATGAATGAATAAATGGATGGATAAATGCATGATAACGGCTCTTTTTTTTGTTTTTGTTTATTTTCGCTTTCCTTTCCTTTCTTTTTCTTTCTTTCTTTCCTTTCTATTTCATTGTTTTACGGCAATACTAAATATTCAGTTATCTGTTCAAAATTCAAAATCTCGCAAAACTGTAAAGCCTCGATTTAAAAAGCTTTTTGTTTGGTTTATCGCGTGAATTTTCTGTCATATGTTGAGTACCCCAAGAGCATTTCCACCCAGAAAACAGCCTTTTTATGAAGTACCTCAGAAGAGCCTCTCCATAACCGAATACCCAAAGTTTGTGCACTCAAAGTACTTCAGTAAAGTTAGAGAACACTTCTCTAAAATCTTACTTGCCTTGTATGTATTGTAGTATAGTTTCCCATCGGAAGCACTTAAATAACAAGAAAAGTACAACATAATGGACTGGCATTAGAAAAAAATGAGTGATTTCCTGAAAAAAAAAAAAAAAAAAAAAATCGAATCGAATTCCTCCCTGCTTGCAAAATGTAGACATTTTGGAACAAGGAAAAAAATCACCAGTTAAATTTATTTCTAGATTATTGTTTCATCCTGTGTTTGCCTTCGCCGCTTTTTCAAAGCTACTCTTCTCGTATTCCTCCTTTCACTCAGACAAATTGGCTATAAACACGTTTACCATCTCAATTTGTGTTGATGTTTTTTACATAAGCGAGTTCAATGTGGGGTGAAGTATTTTTCCTTCCTGTTGTTTGATGGACGAATTTGAGCTTGGCTTAAGGAGGTTACGTTCCCGGGGGGCCCCCTGGGTTACGTTATTACTTGTCATTGGAATTATTACCGAAATTCTATTTTCTTGTATGTGAAATTCATGTAATTTCTGATGCTCATTTTTCGGCACGATCTTATGTAGTCAGAGTAGAACGTGGATTTTTCGTGATGCACACACTTGGAGAGATTTCGGCGAGCTCAAACGCGCTAGATGATACTACATGAAATTTAGAAGCATATGGCCTCATTTATTTATTATTTTTCGATGTCAAGTTTAGTTCATGCGAACTTCCGTATAAAGCCGCATCTCACCAGCAAACTTTCTTTGACAAGTTTTCTTCTTCGTGTAGACGAACAAGTTTTCCGTGGCACGTTGTACAAACAAGCAAGTTTCCTTGACAGTTTCCTTTTGCCCGCAATATACTTTGCAAGGGATAATGTTTGTCAAGTTTTCCTTTTTGACTGTCTACGCGTGCAAATCTTTGCTTTGACAAGATTTTTTGACAAAGAAAAAACTGGCACGCCAGCCGCTTTTCAACAGGGCAATTTGACAAGGAAAAATGACATCTTTTTGTCTTCTACACCAGAGAGTTTCTTTGCTTGTCAAGCTTTACTTGAAGGTGTAGACGTGGCTTAAAAACACTACGCCTTTGATAGTCCTGATAGTGAAAATGAAATAAGATTCTATTTATAGAGGGTGGCAGTTACGTACAGTTACCAAAACGACATGATAAATTAATGGCTCCAAATAATTAAGAATTGATACGTATAGGACCGGGGAAAAAAACCCCGTGTATATTTGCATAATAACAATAGAAATGTATTCCCTCTTGATGATAATCAGTTTAATCGCATAAGAAGATAACCAATGAAATCTTTACCATAATCCGTATTCAAGATGCTGGTACTGAAATTTAGAGGACTTTTTCCTCACAAATTGTTATCTAAAAGGGAACGGCCTCTCCCCCTCTCCCATGTTGAATAAAAAGTAATCGTTAAAAAGTAATTTTATTGTTTTATTACAGGATTTACCCTTGGAGGTCCCGATGATTTAAATAGCGTAACCAGCGATGGACGTCCAAAACGAGTACGAACATCATTCAAACATCACCAACTACGTGCCATGAAGGCTTACTTTGCAATAAATCACAATCCCGATGCCAAAGACTTGAAACAACTCTCTCAAAAGACCGGTTTGACTAAACGTGTTTTACAGGTTTGGTTCCAAAATGCGCGGGCCAAATTCCGCAGAACTGTTTGTAATTCTCAATCACCTATGTCGCCTTCTTGTGAGCTGACACCGAACACAACCACCATCGCGGAAGCACCCGAAGGAGTTTAAAGATCTGGTTATAGATTCGATGGATATCAGAAACTGCAGAATTATCTACACCGAAGAGGGGACTCGGGTTATTAAGTCATTATGCAAGGCGAAAATATGCTGAAGTTGTTAGCTTTCACTCATGGGATGGACAACTCGATTTTGCTCTGTGGTTCAATAGCCTTTAAGTTTATTTTCAACAGTGGCCAGTAACATTAAAATTATTCTGAGATATCTGACCTGCCCTCAATGAAAGTCACATAAAATAAAATAATGATATATGCTGAACAAGTGATTAAGTTGGTTTTTAAGAAAACACAATTTACTGGTGTTGGCGATTTGAAAGCAAAACAAAAAACAAAAAAACTTGAAAATAATAGGGGCCGGCTTTGTTTTGTTTGTGGCACCCCTCCCTCCCCTCCCCCTCTCCCCCGCACACACATACACACCATCACCACCATCGCAGCGCTGAATATATATGTTGGCATAGTCTACAACCGTTAGGGTTTTGTGCGCCCGCAACACTCCCTTTCCCAAAACCCCGATAGAAATCTTACAGAGCCTACACTGTATGCCTTCACCTTTAGACTGTAAAACATCTTACTAATGGTGGTTTAAACATAAATGGTGGTTTAACCCATTGTTTCTGAAACTTGTCTCGTAATAGACGGATTTCATGGCAGCCATGTTTGTGGGCAAGTACAATAGAAAGTTTTTGAATTAGGGGGTGTTTACATGGCACTAGGATCATCCTAATAGGTGAATCATCCTACCTGCTATACATTTACTGCATTCTGTTTACATGGAAATTTGTGTCTTCACTTCGGGTACTAGGATCATTCTACTAAACAGAATGCAGTAAATGTATAGCAGGTAGGATGATTCCCATGCTAGGATGATTCGCCTGCTAGGATGATCCTAGTGCCATGTAAACACCCCCTTAGAAAAGATTTCATTTCTCTTGGGGAAAATTATTTTGACCACAAACATGGCTGCCGTGAAATCCCTCTATACGTTGCAAAACAAGTTGCACGAACCATTGCAGGGGGTGCTACACGGCGCAACACCGAAAAGCGTTACTGCAATCGTTTTCTCGTGATGATTTGGCGTGATGCAGGGTATGTTACACGCTGCAATCGTTCATGTAACTTGTTTCGCAGTGCCATTGCGAGAATGAAACGTTTCATTGTCTGCAACGTTGTGTTGATTGACCACAATATAGCGCCTAAAAGTCGATTTTATCATCGTGTCTTTTGAAAACACATCTGGCTCCCGACTCACAAAGTATACTTCGCTGATCGAGGCCTGCAAAATTGAAGTCAGTTTCTCTACGAGTTATTATGCGAGAACCTACATAGCACTCAGTTGATGTAATGTGTTCATAAAATCTATTGTATTCTATTGTCTTTCTATCTATTGTTTTATGTGTTATTCATTATATTTTTATGAATATATTACATCAACTGCGTGCTACCTAGGTTCTCCCGAGTTATCATTAGTTTCAGCTAGTTATTTCGAGAAGCCAATACTCTTTGATATGATACTCTGTGTATTGGTATTGCAGTCCATAAAAACTCTAGCTCTCAGAAACACAAACAAATTAAAAATATGAATACTTTTTATTGTCATAAGCAGATTTAAGGACGTTCGCGGGAAAAAAAGTTTACCATGTTTTTTCCTTCATACTTCGCATGGTGAGATAATGTCATCATAGAAGTTGAAAGAGCAAATACAAAATGGGGGTCACCGTTCTCGTTGAGGAGTGAGGTGACATCAAAGTGCACCCACTTTCTCGTAGAAGATCGCTTGCGCGCCAATCTATACGAGTCGAGAAGTCTATCTATAGAAGTCATTTTTTGTAGAAAAACTAAATGGATTGCGCAATGTTTATTTACACGACCACTCAATAATCCATGGAATAATATTATGTGAAAATATTTGTAAATACTTAACAAATAGCTGTTGTTTTTAATTCGAATTGGCAGTCATGAGCGACGCTTTTGCCGCGACTTCGCTCAAATTTGTCACGGAGATCCGTGTTTTTATTATGATTTTGCCATAATATTTTTCTCAAAATTAGAATATTAACAGCCTATGTAATTCTTGTCAAACACTGAAATAAAAAGTGGGGGTCACTGTATTCGTTTCCGAGATATTGAGCCGTAAGAGCCGCAAAGTTTGAAAATTTGGCCGCCATCTTGAATACCGAGAGGAGACTGGGTCCAGTAGAATCTTTTCCATTTTTTTTCCTCGGTAAAATTCCTTTTTTTAATATTTTTTCTTTTTTAAATATTTCCATTTTAAAAAAATCGAAAAAGTCATTAGCAAAAAAAATTATTTTCGGCCGCCATCTTGGATTTAGTTGAGGTAGCGCGCGCTAGCATGCGCGGTAAAAGTGCGCGAGAACAATGCCCGCGAACGTCCTTAAGTCGGCAAACTGGATCTTTCTCTCAGGTTGGGCTTCCTGTGGTTAAAGTATAAGGGAGAAGTGGAGCTGGCGCCTATTCCATCTCTTTCCGTATCAATACAGGAAGCCCAGTAGAAGTAGTCGAACTACTCACTGATGAGGTATACATGCCATCATTTCAGTATTAGATCTAGATATTACTCCCAAAGACAAATTTGGCTTATGATGCGATAATGTCTGTCTTCCGAAACACGTCTGGCTCCCAACCCACAAACTATATTATTACAGATCCGCAAGCCACAAAATCGCGTTCGGTCTCCCCGGGGTATTTTTAGTTTGAGTCAGCTATTTTTAGAAACAAACACCCTATTATATGGAGTTAATTTTGTCTCTTGCCTGATACCTTAATTCTCTGATATCTTGCCTGATATCGGCTTAACTCTTTGTTACTCTCTGTTTAACCGAGAATGAATTGACAGGATACCCTATGTCTAATCTATGAAAAAGTCTTTTGAGTGAAAATTGTGTTAGATTTCGATAACTTTACAAGAAATTTTATTTCATTTTTCAAATGTTATGCATACAAACTCCATTAGGCAATCACCCTTGATACAAAAATAAATCGTTCCTACGCTTCACGAATCCATGAGCTAAAAATAGTGATGTGGTCATGGAATCACCTAGAGTATTTAAATAAGAGCGAAGAGAGGCGCCTTCCAGGTGCGGTGACTCATAAATGCGTGCCGTCCGTATCGGTAACGTTGAGAGTAACGTCATGGCAGCCATCTTGGATGAATGTAACGCGAGTCCATGAGCTAAAAATAGTGATGTGGTCATGGAATCACCTAAAGTATTTAACTAAGAGCGAAGAAAGGCGCCTTTCAGGTGCGGTGACTCATAAATGCGTACGCGTGCCGTCGGTATCAGTAACGTTGAGAGTGACGTCATGGCAGCCATCTTGGATGAATGTAACGCGAATCTATGAGCTAAGAATAGTGATGTGGTCATGGAATCACCTAAGGTATTTAACTAAGAGCGACGAGAGGCGCCTTTCAGGTGCGGTGACTCATAAGTGCGTGCTGTTGAGAATGACGTCATGGCAGCCATCTTGGATGAATGTAAACATGAAAGGTTTCTTATTTAGGCTACCTTAAGGATCCCAAGTAAAAATTACGGAAGTGTACGCGGCGAGCACCCATAAACTTGTCCGAAAAAATTGTAGAGACTGAAATAAATGACTCGAAAAACATCCGTACACTTTATTGGGTAAGTTAACGGGCCCGTAAAGTTATCGGGGTCTTTCAAGGAACGGGCCGCACGGTTTTTCTCACTGGCTTCATCACTCAGTTGAATACTGGTAAAGGCGGATATAAATGACCTTATTTTACGTATACAATAGCTGGGTTTCAATCATTCCCTTAAGAATGAAAAGATAAAGAAGGGATAGCCATGTTGTATGAACGAACAAGAGACGCTAGTAATAAATCCTGTTGCGTTTTGGTCATTTCTTGTACAGCAAAAATGCACAAACGTGGGACTGTCATCTGCATACAGTCACTGCCAAAGCAAAGAGATTACTTGGTTTATTACGACGCGCTTGTCCTATGCTGACTGATGTGAAAGTAAGCCGGAGAACATGATTTATCTTGTCCTGGTGAAATCTCAGATGTGCACCGCTGAAGTGTGGTCTCCTAGCCACCTAACTCTAAAACAGAAAGCTGAGAGGATACAGAGATGAACTTCATTCTGGATCCTACAAGTCAAGCGAGACGAACTATCACACGAGGAAAGACTTATTTAATTAGATCTGTTACGTACCCCTTACCTATGACCGCGAGATCAAGGACTTAGTTTTTCTTCATATAAGGCTTTATAAGGCCATGTTGACACTGTTACTAAATTTCTAAGATATGCCGTAACCTAGTCAAGGTCGCACACGACGATCCCAACCTTGTGAAGTTAAGTATTTAGAACCACCTTTTTGTAAATTTGCTACTTTTCAGTCCTCTTTTTTTTCAAAAAAGAAGAAGAAAAAAAAAACCCCAAAACACTGGACCCTCATATGCAAATTAGCTACACCTAGTAATTTTCTTAGTATGGATTTTGTTGCTAAAGTGTACCGGAAGGACTGATCAGTTATATAATTATTGTTTTTGATACTGACAGGCCTTGTTCGTGGAGCCTTTATCGTAACTGTGGTTGCCATGGGCAACAATAGATTTTACTTGTGTTTTTGTGTTGCCTAAGTTTATTCTAGTTTTTTTATCGTTTTAGTAGGATGGTGCTTTGCATGGGACTCAAGGTCCCGTTCGCGCCTAACTCTTTTGGTCCTTCAATTTTGTATTGATTTATTTATTTATTTATTTTCGTTAATTTGTTGTCAATTGTCTTTGTAGATTGAAGATTGAAGGTTAATAAAGCAATTAAAATGTAAATATAAATAAAATAAATAAAAAAAAATATGTAGTATAGGCATAAACATGTCTTGACGTCGAGACAAGAGCCGCACCGCTTTTAGAAATAGGAACAACAAAAAAATAGAGAATAAATGACTCGGAAAAACAGCTAAGAGATGCATGGCCCACAGGGTCGGGTTGATTTGTCGACAGTTACACATTTTGGCTGTTGACTAATTGAGTGATTTACTAGTTGGGCCAGCTGACGAATTATGTCAATTGATAGATTTAGCAAACTGATTGATTCAATGATTTTGATAAAATGAATAGATGGATTGATGGATGGCTTAAATGGTAGCTTGACCAACGCGACTATCTTGTGAAGGAACACCAATTCATTCAAACGTTTAAAAGCTGTTGCCGCAGAAAGCGTCCACTAGCAAAAAAAGTTCTCACCTTCCAAAATTGTCTCATTTACAAATTGCAATAAGTATAGTGGATTTGAACTCAGGTAAGAATTGCCACAATTTGTTGAGAAATGTATTTTTACTGCAAAGCAGTCAAAGAAATGTGGCCAATTTTAGAACAAGTATGCCATTTTTTAAAATATAATTTTATTTCTTTGAAATTTGGAAATATTCATATTAAATCCTTTAAGATGAACTCAATGCGTTTGGATTTGCACCGCTCATCTGCTTTTAATTATTCCAGTCAAGCTATTTATAAATTAAGCAAAGGAATTTCAGGTAAGAACCTTTTTACAGAGAAATTCTTTTCTGACATGATCGCATGATAGCTGGAATGATATCACTTCATTTTATTATAGTTTTGCATTACGCTATATCCCTACTTGTAAAGATTCCAGCCCGGTCGAAATGGTATCACGTGACACATGTGTTAGCAAACGTGACGCAAGAACTGGAGAAATGACATCACATTTTTCATGCATGAAAACGCCGAGACGCCAGGCTCACAACACCGATCATTTGACTAATTTTCAGGTCGTTTTCAGAACCTTAGTGACGTCAAGAGTTATTTTGAATATCATATTCAAAATAACCCTTTAAAATAACCCTCTTTGTCTTTCAATTCACTTCGCATCCCATTTGCTAAATAATTTATCAAATTAATCTATCTAATATTTTCTCTAAGTGGATAACATGAAAAATGTTGTAAATATGATTGTGGTCAGTTAGTGTGTGTTTCTCCGTAAAATGTTTTGCTCAGTAGATAACTGTAAAAACTTCACTTCATTTGATTCAGTCTAATGAATTAACTTACCATTTTACCGTGATTGCAAACTATCGTTCTTTATGAATGTTATGGAATGATAGTGAGTGACTGCAAACGACTTGTGAAAAGAAAACTGTGTTAGAAGCATTTCCTTTCTTCTCTGACAGTCGATCTCTAACGACAACATGCAGATATATTGCTAGCACTATTTTTTCTGATCCTGTTATTGTTTAAGTTTAGTTTAATTGTTGGTTTTTGCACTCGAAATAAGAATTTGTTTCGTGGTCGAATTTTGGCCATAACACAAATCTAGATAACCAATAAAGTCTGACTGATTGATTGATTTACGATAACTTGTGAAAGTTGCATTAAATATTCGTCTTATCATTATTTTCTAGACACAATAACAGTGGTCATATACTACCTACCAGGATAAACACTATTAAGATTTAAAGATATAAAACCCTGACAGACCTTGATCACTGTATATGTGCAATATGAAAGGAATTGTTGAAAGCGTTGACGATTGTAAAAGTACATTTAGACTGATGTATTAGAAAGAAAGTGCTAGACTTATTGTTGAGCACTCATTATTGAGCGGCAAACTCTCTTAAGGCCGGAGCAAGTTTGGCTTAGTTGGTTAGTACACGGCCTTCTAAGCAAGAGCCCTGAATTCGATTCACAGTGACGTAGCACACTTGTTAGACTTCTCTCTGAACCGTGTTGCTTTGTTAAGCTTTGAATGAATACCCGTAAAATAAAGCACTGAAGTAGGGGGGGGGGGGGGGGGTGTACCGTCGACCTCAAGTTGATTCGCACTCTGGAAGTGAGTGTGCTGACAATCCGGCTTCTCCGAAGACAGGATTTTTTTCCTGCATATTGTTAATCGGACCTCTTCGACAGAACATAAACGGAAAAATTCATTGCAAATTTTGTAATTTAATGTCTTCATAAGTTCTTTACTCAAAATTAAAAAAAGAATCGAATGAAGTCATACATTTCTGATGAAGGTTGCAGTTGGCGTCCGAGAATTTAGACGTTTTCATTTTCAACGTTTTTAAGCTAGTTATTTTCAACCTTTGATTATTTAAATCATGGCTGCCCAACAAACTCTGTTTACAAGCAAATTAGAAGTCACATAGCCCCACCTGTCCTTCGGTCGTGTGCCTAGCACGCGTTGGAGCGGAACTGCTAGTACTCTGAGATATTCACACTTTTTGCATGCAGCCATAGCAACGAAATCTCGACACTTGTTTTCTCAATTCACGATTTTCAGACTGCTTGGCTGAACAGTAAAGTAGGTCCTAGAGTACATGGAGAATAATTTTGCCTAGTTTTTAATACCTAGTGATGAAATCTGTGAGATATGCGATCAAAATTAAACATTTACGACAACTGATGAGAAAATCGAGAGATAGGACAACCGTACGCCACATTTTACTGAGACCGCCGACATCAAGCGGCTAAGTGGGCTTACACTACAACTGTGTACATTATTTAAGTAAGGCTCAGGAATACAAAAAATTAACCAATTTTTATATGATTATCTAGATTTTTGTTGCCAAACGATTTCAAAACTTTTTCTCTAAGATGCAACTCTATTTTTTATTTGGATAATATTCTTGAACTTTTTGATGACTTATGTAAAACTACGGGGATTTCCTGATCAAGAATTATATGATATCTTTGTTCTCGGCAAACTAGCGTAAAATATTTCTAATTTGAGCCGATTAAAGACAATTGATCAATCACAGTTCATCCTAAACTAAAATGCGTCCGCCATCTTGATTTATAACGATGACATAAACAGACTCATTTCAAGTCGTTAATTATGAAATCTGTGAAGGTGCTGAAAGTACGAACAGGCCTTTATAGGTAAAGTTTTACCTCATTCCCATCCTGGATACATCGCTCCTAACCTTCTCGTACACCGCTCCTAAACTCACTAAAACAGGTAAGACTAGAAGGATGGGATTCAATGACGTCACTAATAAAGTCTTTGTAAAAAAATGAAGTAATAAGCTCCATTATCTCCAAATTCTTGCTGTAGCTATTTGAAACCATTTTCTTAAATAGTTTTGTCAGTTAGATGCTAATCAACAACCCTTTTTGCATCCTATTTCGTACCACGAATCTTTTCAATGTAGCTGCCGGATTGCGATCAGTAATCTGATTGCGGTGTGACGGATCGATCAGTTTCAATTAACCATTATTCACTAAAACGATGCCACAAATGGCTCTTCGCTTTGATTTGCAATTTTGAACGGTCACGGTTCAGGCTTTATTAACTTTTACATGTAACCATAAAGTTATTTCAGATGAATTATAGCATAACCAGTTGTAGAGCTAGTAATCTGCGATGAAGCCACACCGTGTTAATCATTAAAATGTCCTCTCGACAGGTGTTTTAAATGATATTAGGACTCAATATCCCATAGAAAACTAGATTAAAGGGTTCCGAGCAAGCAAACGGTAATTGACCGATAAAAAAAGATCCAAGGAAAATTGGTTAAAGCTTCAGAGCTTCAGATACGAAGTGGTAATAAATGTGAGATCAGTAACGGAGTTCAAGATAGCGGAATTGTTGTACTGTGTGTGATCGTATCTCGCTACTAACGACGGCTATAAATGCGGAGTTCAATTAGCAGGTGACAAGTTCTTCTTCCATACAGATTACGAAACTGTTAAATTTCACACAGCATTTATTCTTGGTCAAATGCCTCCACGGAAGATAATTCACTTTTCCGAATTCCTCATAATCTTGCTTGTTTCCTTCTTTCTTATTTTATGTTTTTATTTTTCCCGTGGTATGTACTTGCTACTTAACTTATAAAGATATAAGAAAATAAGAGAAATCAGATGTTTCAGGGGAGTTAAAAACGCTTGGGCAAAACAATTAAAAATGAAAAGATATACTTTGCATTAGGAGACGTGAAAATTCTAGAAGTGATAAATAACAATAGGCACTTCAAACTGTTTCTTTTTGCATTTATATTTTCGCAAATTTCGTTTGTTTTAAGACTAAACATAGCGTTCGTATCAATTAGGTGTTCAACAATAGTTTATGCAGACAAAGGTCTATTTCACCAATTCGGAAATAACATTTTAAAACTCGATTGTTACAACTGGTGTGTTTGAAAATTAAGTAAAAAAGAACATAAATATTATACGTTTTGCTAAGGAGAGACTTATGGCGCCTAATCTGAGTTCTTGATAGAAATATTCATTGCCTTGAGAAGGAAAGAACTTCTAAACAAATCCGGAGGCAGAAGCCTTGTGTTATTGTAAATCCGTAAGTTGTAGAGAAAATATTCCAAGAGTTGGATTATTTCCTTCCGTAACAAAAACGCGCTTAATTCAGTGACCACGTAGCCCAACGGGGAACCGGCATTTTAGTGGCTTTTTCAATTGAACTGACCAATTAAAATCGTTCTAGGCGGCGAGCTTGTGGCAAACGATAAAAAGCTTAGTAATTGTCTTAATCGGTTTCCCAAAACAACTGAGTCAAAGAGCTGGCAATTTTTAACACCCTGAGCAGAGAATCCAATTGATGAATTAGTCTTATCGGTAGATTATAGGTCATTATCTCATGAGTGGTGTTTTCTCAATGGCCAGTAACATGTACAGTTTTTAGCACGACTATCGGCGACGTTTGCTAAACACCCTTTGCGATACGCTCTAGCTGGTAATTAAGTCCGAGAACAGTGAAAATAAATGATTGATTGAGTTATAAGATTTCTTTATAACATCGAAAGATTAGTGCCGAGAAGATTAATGTGTTGAAGGAGATCTAGTATTTGCCGCCATTGTGATGAGAAGACATTTATTGTAGGATTTATCGCAGGCAAAATAGGACAAAGGGTACCCAAGAAGCAAAGATTACACCATCCTTGCGTCAAAATGTGGCTGCCTAAAGAAGTAAACAAGCTCAAGTGAGTATTTCCCTGCTTCAATTTTAAGCGTCTATTTTAAAGTAACTTTCAAATAATTAATACTGACCATCCCAGTGCAGGCAGCTCTGCTTGACTGATCCTCGACGATATTCTTCCTCGACGGCAGCAAGATTTTTTCAGTCAAAAAATCCACTTGAGTCGATTTTCTAGGCGAAAGCAAAAGTTATCTCTCCCTCTTGAAAGAATAGAAAAACCAGTAGATTGTATTTATAGGCATCACAGTAAATTATTAACTACTTTCGGAGTGGAAACGATTTTTTCTCTTGATCGATTAGATTGGAAATGCTTCAAAACATATTACTTTATCTGCAACCCGCCAATGTAGGTGGCTTAAAGAAATCAAGGCAAACATCAAAATTGAATACAAAAATTATTGAAAGAGAAAAAAGATAAAATGTGATGCTGGTAGTCGACCGAAGATCACTGGTATTATCATCATTGTGGTTTGAAGCCAAACAAACATTACGAAATCAATTATTTTGTTTTGAGATGCTTCCTGATATTTCAAAGCAAGAGGTCTCAAGTCCAAGGTTGCCTCTCTTTGAAGTAAAACGTACTGTGGAGATTTTAGTTACAGATTGGAGTGTTACCATACTGTTTTTTAACTTTTTCAGTTGAGCAGGTGATTGGCGTGAATCAGTGCTATAAACGCTGCAAAGAATGGAATGGTTCTCATTGATTCCATTTCCAATAGATTTAGCCTTTCAAAGAAACGACCAGGCATCATTGAAATTGTTAGTTATACGTGCGTTTATTATTTATTTTTGAGACCAGAAATGTGGAAAACAATAATATTAGAGTCAATATCATTGGGTTCCAATCGTGTTAGACCGTGTAATGTTGACCACACAAAGTTTTTACATAATACAAATAGAGTTTTCCTTGTCGATACTGTAAAGCTAAGTGTGTGTTCTATTGTACTCTTATGATACGAAGATCAGTTTGAAATGATTACGTGACTAGACTACGAATATGAACTATTCAGCTGTCAGCACTGCGGCTGCGCGTGATGGTAGTCATTGTAATACGTACATTTAATTTGTATGAATGGAGACAGCTGATTTAGTAGTGGGTAATATATTCGATTCCAAATATAAGTACTTTGGACTAATGTCGCCTAACCTGTTAACGAAAACAAAACCAACTACAACAAACAAACCAATCACACAAACTAAACTCCTACAAAACCCACTTCAACCAATACACATGCAAAACGAATGCGCATGCGCACATTTTCCAAACCAAAATTGCACAGACTGAAATCAACAAAACAGCATTATGAGTTTAAAATGTTGTTCTATTTAATAATTCTACAAAATCAAATCATTCGTAAAATCCTATCAGTATCAGGTATATATTTCATATACAGAATTATACATCTTGGGCTACCTGTGGAATCTATGGAAGCCTGTAAGAAAAAGTGCGAAGGTGTAAACTAAAGACAACTGAAGCAGACAACCTATTTGTTAACCAAAGATGAATCTTGAACACTCAGAGAATTTTTTAAAAAATTAACACACTGACAAGTCGGCGTTTCTTGTCTATGCTTACACCACCCGAAATAGTACGAAGTGCGCTTGCGCAGTGGTTTTGCACGCGTGTTTCTCCAACCAACACTGAACTCAGTAATCAATCTAACAACATTCCAAATTCCAAATTAATGCCGGAATCCCATCAATTATTTTAACAAATGGCATGCAGACACAATTTTCAGACACACTTATCACCTACCATGCTACTGAGCTTTCTTTTTATCACCAATCATCTAACAAAGGAATTTTAGATCCTAGAAACTGTCTGATCGACAAAGCAATCTCAATTCAAAAATATCCAATTTGGTTCAAAGAACTTTCGCACTTACTTTCTAACCTAACAAAGATGGCTAACATTGCCGAGTTCCATATCGAGCAAGTTAAGGGAGCAGAAATGTGTGGATTGCCGGACAACTGTCCACTAGTGCTCCATACATTTCTTTATAAATTTTATCACATTTGAATGGCTGTAAGTCGTTCAATATTGACTCGATTAACACCAAACTTCAGGATTTTGTATAGTTCAATGTGCTCTGTCTAGCTATGTGGGTTTTGTGCTGATCAGATCAGAATTCAGGAACTCGTACCAAGTCTCCTGCTCGATATGAGGGGACAGCATGCAGGAGGAGGCATCATAGTAGACTAGGCGCATTTCCGAAAAATCAGACACCTGGAGGCATTTTCGGGTAGAGGCTGGTAACATAACTATTCTAAACTGATTTTTCATGCTGAATGCGAATATGGACTGTTATACCAAGACGTATTCTGCAATCTTATATGTGTATAATAGATATGTTACCAGCCTCTACCCTTAAATGCCTTCTGCACTTTTTGCGATCGACTTTTTCAGTTTGCGCCTTGTCTATCTAGCATGGTCGAGTGGTCAGTGGTCCCGAGTTCGAGTCCCTGCTCTGGCCACTAGCTGAGGCTGAATTTGTTCCGGAAACACCTAGTTCAAATTCACTTTCTCGACCATGCTTGTACTGAATAGCCAACTGGTTCGCCTCCTTGCCAGTTGGGATTCTTATTTGAGGGCCATCGTGTAAACAACCGGCTCACCGGTAATAATGTTTATACCCTCATTAAGCAGGGACCACGGAGCACCTTCAAAAGTGTGTGTGTGTGTGTGTGTGTGTGTGGGGGGGGGGGGTCTGCAGCGGCGGATCTAGACCTTTTGAAAGGGGGGTACACCATTTTACAAAACACGACGGGGGCGTAACTTCCTCAAACGCCCTTTTAAAGTAACATCGCAGGACTTTAGCAAGCTATAAATTTGTGAGAGGAAAAAACAACATATCATGATTGTTCTTTGTCGCGAGCGTAGCGAGCGCTGAAATTTGAACTAAGGCGCGTCAATTTGATTAACAATTTCGATAAAACCAACAACAACAAATATTTAGAAAGTAAAGCTTTGGGAAATTATATTGTCCTATACGTTTAGACAGAAGATAGAGAGAGTGAGAGAGAGAAAGAAAAAAATAAGTAGGGCCAACTGAAAAGGGGGCAAGAGCTAAGATATAGGTGTTCACAAAGTTTACTTCCTACATTGTGCGCGTCACTCTCCCACAAAGAATATCATGAATATGGACATCATTCAGTGATATTGCAGTTGCTCCTTTTAAAACTGTGGTTTGTACACTCACTTCAACCAATTGATTTTTTTTACATAAGTGAAGGTCAATCATAACCTTTAAAAACAGTATTAGTCAAATTTTGAAACAAACATTTTTAATTTTTCATCGCGAAAAGTGAGCCCCCCAGCCCCCCCGTCTCCGCGGTCCCTGTTAAGTAATATTTAAAAAAACGAGCAGGAGTGTTTTATCGTGGATATAAACACGAGGCCGTACTCATGTTTTATTAATTAATGAGTGCTTTAACTGATTTTGATAAAACACTCATGTTTATGCATCAGTGTTTATATCTGGTATAAAGGTCTCAACACGTGACCAAATGAACGTCTTCAATTGGTCTATTTGCTTATGAATTATTGATGAGTTTTAGAAATAAAGGTAATTTCTTTTTAATATGAAAGTGGGCAATCTGATGAAACTTAAGTCTGACAGTCGAACTTCGATATAACGAAGTGTCACTGAAGGGACTGTACACCAGGGATTCGTTATAACAGGCTTAAAATCCACACGTCTTATGTTGAACATGCAACAAGATGGTTCATTTATAGCGGAGTATAAATTTGTATCGGTAGTTCGCGATATCGGGGTTAAAATCAATCCATCTTCTGTTTAGCAATTTAGAAGAAATGGAGTATAGTGGGGTTTCACTGTATACCATAGGACAGTAAGCTAACCATAAACATGCCTATAGGCTTCTCGCTTCCGTTCTCGGTATTTAACTCTCACTTATTATTTGTAATTGATCGAGGTTCATTTTCACACAAGCCCAAAGGACAAGGGTAATAAGTAATGTATAAAGAACGAGAGAGCGTGTTATATCGGTGGATAAAGATCCGAGCCGAAGGCGAGGATCTTTAGACCCGATATAACACGCTCTCGAGTTCTTTATATTACTTATCAAACGTCTAGTTGTCAATTATCATATTGGACCAGAATTTTCCAAGTTTGACTGCTTTTGGCTTAGAAAATCCAAGTTAAAGTTTATGCAAATAAACAAAAATCTTTATCCGATATAAAGATCTACGTTCCGGTAGTGATTTCCATTGTGTTTTCTAATGAATTATTAATGAGTTTGATAATGTCTGTATAAAAAGCCCTCGGGGCTCTATTTGGATAAGAGCATTGAAATGAGAATAACCGGGGATATAAGCGATGCTAAAGCCATACACCGACTCAATCATATAATAATAAGTATAGGAAATCGCACGATCTTGAGTACAATTCGGAATTAATAGGTACGAGTAATGTTTTGAAAATTCTCAAAATAGGACGAGCCTTTAGGCGAGTCTTATTTGAGAGTTTTCAAAACATTACGAGTAACTATTAATTCTGAATTGTACGAGAAGATCGTGCGATTTTTTATTTATAATACACTATCGTTGCCATAGCGACTTAATAGGTACTCTACAGAGTACAATTAACGATATAATTGTACTCCTCTCGTCCAATCAGAATCGAGTAATTTTGTATAGTGTATTATAAGAGATAAAATCCAAACTAATCCAATCTCTGACGGCTAAAGCGCTAGCGGGCATTATTGTAAAATGATGTTCATTTTTCATACTTAAAAGTCTTTTCACTAGGGCATTATTTTACAGTTAATTGCTCATTTGATCTCTTATTCCTATATTAAATGAATCCCTTTATGTACAAACTATGTGCTGATGCCATAGTACTGATTTATATTCAAACAATCAAATCATCTAGTCACAGTCGCGTCTTTTCACACGATAAAGAATAGAAAAGAGTTACCAAAAGGTCAATCAAAAAGGCAAATCACATGAATATTTCACGTTTCACATGAACATATCACTATACTAATGCTTCAAGATGCCACGGTAGTTTGAATGCTTTAAGACAAGTTCAAAAGAAAGTACATATTAATAGCGATAATTTAACCTCACTACAGTTGACTATTGTTTATAAGGTTAATCATATAATCCCTTATATATGAAAAGGAAATTACTGCCATTACATCAAATGCAGACAAACAAATATTAGTTTTCTACGACCATTGTTTGTTATAATATGTACCGGAGAAAACAGTTGACTATTGTTTATAGAGGTTAATCATATAATCCCTTATACTGTATATGAAAAGGATATTAATGCCATCACATCAAGTGCAGACAAACAAATTAGTTTTGTACGACTGTTTTATAATATGTTATACTGTCAACACTTCCTAAAACGTCTAGATCTCAATTCGCAAAATCTTGAAAAATAATGGCTCAGGACATCCAACTGGATTAACAAGTAAGATGGAGGCACTATCTTCGAAAATATACTTCAAGTAAGATGTATGCATCTGATAATCAATTCTTGTTAATTATCTTTAAAGGAAAACTCATTACACTTTCTAATTACTACAACAACAAGCAACAGTGCTGTATCTCATAGTAGTGGTGTTGATTATGAGTGAGAAATCCTCGGTACGGTCACGGTGAAGGCAAGAAAAAGATGACCGTAAAGTCACGATGGCTTTGCAAAAACAGAAAGGCCTCACCTTCTCAATTTCTACTCATACGAACTCTGCCCTAAGCGACTGAGGAAACAGGGCTAGTGGTATCGCCGATGATCAACACACTACTGAGTCTGCATGCGTGCTTTAGAATACTGACTAGCTTGCATCACTATCTCTCTAGTAAATACTATACCATGCATACTTTGATTAATCTGTCGATAATCAGTTTGTTTGGGTTTGATATTTTCATAACAAGTAGTGAAAAGTCAATTTGTATGCTTTGTTTATGTTTGTTATGGCGTACGTACCGTATACGTAATGGCGTGCGTATACAGGCTGCATATTATCTCTTGTAATCGGCAAACCCAACATCATAGTAGTCGATCTGAACAGGCCATTTTGAAATTTTCGTTCTTTCTTTCATTTCATTCATTCATTCATTCATTCTTCCTTCCTTCCTTCCTTCCTTCCTTCCTTCCTTTCTTTCCTTCTTTCTGTCTTTCTTTCTTTCTTTCTTTCTTTCTTTCTTTCTTTCTTTCTTTCTTTCTTTCTTTCTTTCTTTCTTTCTTTCTTTCTTTCTTTCTTTCTTTCTTTCTTTCTTTCTTTCTTTCTTTCTGTCTTTCTTTCTTTCTTAGCTTTCTTTTTGGTCGAAGCAAAAACAGCAATACGATTTTCAGTGATAGTTACTCATTAGTATATTTTCTTTATATTTACCGAAGTCTTTAAAAAGCAATATTAAAGAATTTTTGCTGGTGTCATTTACTAGAGACACCGACAATAGATTGACATATCGTGAGCACTACACGCCAAAACTGCTCCTGTCTCAATGCTGGAAAATTATCAAATATAATGTAGAATTTCCTAAAGATAAAATACTCATACTTTTCATGAGTCTCTCAACAGAAAAAGTCAAGCTTTTTAACAGTAAAATCACATTGTTACTATCGTGTTTTCATAAACAGTTAGTATATTCAAAATAAGTCATTATTAATTACGCAGAACTAAGCATATAAACGACCCCCTACGTGCCGTCATCAAACTTGGATTACTTTTTATTTAATAAAATATACGAATTTAAATGAGAGCAATTGATCCGTACTATGAGGAATTGATTATTACTGACGTAAGCATGTCTTTTTGTCACGTGGTACCACCGAGAAATTACGGATTTGCGTCATAAGTATTTCAGTCAAACAAACATATATATACACACATAAACGGGCACAGAAAAAATCGGATGTTGAAAAATATCAATCAGATAATTTTCAATTTGTAAGCAATGGTGTGACAATGTTTACCCAATTCAGCGTGACAAACCTCCCAAGGAATGATCTGCTTTATAGTTTTTAAACTCATCGGATTGTTGTCGGTTATTCCTTTGGGATACTCACGATTATTTGAAGAGTTAAAACAAAAAGAAAGTGGATGCTCTAGAGGTTTGTCACGTTGAATTGGGAAAATATTGTGACGCGTGGATTAGGTCTATTACAATAATAATCATGATTATTATGATTGCCATCAATTATTTACACACTTTATGTTAAGAAATAAACGAGGTGTTTTCGGTGGGAGCTTTTCTGTTCGGTTTGTTCTGTTCCAAAACCAATGTCTTTTACCTCGTTTTCTTGTGGAAGAAGGAGACGGAGGATCTGATCAAAAATAATACATCATACCGAAACAAGCTACGTTAGCAGAGATCAAGCAATTTTTTTGAAATAGGATACCGTTTGGCATTTACTAGCTTCTCCAAGTCCAGCTCCAAAACAAACAAGCAAAACAAGCAAACAAAAATGTTCATGCTCAATTTGTTTTGGTCTCAGTTTTTTTCACCTTAGAAGGTTGAAGTTAAAAACTTGGCTTGCCAGGTTGGATGTATTCTTCTCGACAAAGGCGACTCTGGACTGGAATGTATTTTATCATCTACAACAGCTAGAACAGAACGTTCTTTTTTGGCAGAAAATTGATGCGTAAGGTTTTAGTGCTAATATAGTTAAAAACTTGGCTTGGTTGGATGTAGTCTTGTTGACCATAGGCCATAGTTGGCCACTCTTGTCTAAATGTATTTTACCATCTCGTACAAAAGCATCACTAAATGTTGTCTTTTAGCCGCAAGTTGATATGATACTGATCAGTATTTTGTTGATAAAGTGACTTTTGCGATGAGTTTTAACCCAGCACAGTAAGTACAGTGTTTTTTCTTGGTAGGGTGCCGTCTTCAAAGCTGTGCCGCCATTATATTTTGTGGATCCAATATGGTCACGAAAATCTTTTACGAATATCCTCTGTTCTTGACTGATAGATAGCATTGTTTAGTTGCAGCACGGAATAAACTCCAGTCTTTTAACTCTATGAGTAGAATGAATTAGCCTTGGTCATAGAATGCTACTTTACAAGCTACTCCAACAGCGACTGATCAGATACCGGATGGTGTTATAATGGTGTTACTAAGAAATCTTTAATTTTTTTTCCTGCAGATAGTCATAATATCTTTTGGAGCATGAGCTCTTCGACCCTAAAGCATTTCAAAAAACAAAAAAAGCTCACTAAGACTTGCCTAGCGGGGCTCCATCGTTAATGACTTCTAAGACTGTTATATTGTGAATTAGCTTGAAGTGAAAATCTGTTGGGTGCCTTCTTTCGCCTAAAATGCAGCCAAACACACCTAAATCCTTTTAAACCACACACTACGTGGACAGTGTTTTGCCCAGTAGGGTGCTGTTCTCACTAGCCTTGAGCAACTACTAAAAGCCAGAATATTTGTACTCACTGTCATTCACTGTGTCACGGACACTCAAAGTACAAACAAACAATACTTCTAAAAAGACAACGCAATTAAATAACCCTAGGGAGAAACAGTTAGCTGTATTTCAACGGCAAATTTCTTGCGTTTATA
This sequence comes from Telmatactis stephensoni, assembly GCA_029948255.1. Taxonomy (NCBI): domain Eukaryota; kingdom Metazoa; phylum Cnidaria; class Anthozoa; order Actiniaria; family Isophelliidae; genus Telmatactis; species Telmatactis stephensoni. The sequence continues at coordinate 544,508 of JALIZF010001847.1, forward strand.
AAACATCTGGTATCTCTTATTTAACGCATAAATTCTAGTTAGATGTTAGCTGTGGCATGGAAAAATTGTTCTTGAATCACTTAAACAGAAAAATTATATAAAAACAATGTAAAAATCAATTGATGATTAAATAGGTATGGCTATTTTACATGGTTTTTACATAATTTTTGCATGATTTGATTTGGCAGTTTACATCATGCTTTCCAGAAAAACAAAAACCGAAAACAAAGCAAAACAAAACAAAACAAAACAACAAACAAGCAAACAAACAAACAAAACAAACAAAACAAACAAACAAAAAGCATGGTTTTTACATCATTTGCGAAAATTACAGTCTCAAGGTAGTTTCCATGGAATTTCCATGGTATTTCCATACATATCATCACATATATTTAAACACCATATACAAGTACCATACCTATGTGAATAGCAATTTACAGACATGGCTTTTACGTCCAATTTGTTAAAACTGAGAATGAATTTAATTGGTATTTTTTGGTATTTACACATCATGTAAAAGGACTATACTTATGTAAATAGCAATAAGTTTACTGCCGAGTCTTTGCATTATTTTTACATTATTCGATTTTGAAGCTCTGAATGTTTGAATTTTTTAATCTTCTTGGAGTAAAAATATGGTTTTAAACTCTATTTCGTGGTGCTGCCTTTAAAATTCTATTGATTTTTTTTTTCGTTTTCATCTTCCTAATTAAACTGCCAAATCACCTTCAACTTAGAGTTAGAGGTACTCGATAACTTTTTTAATTTTGACGAGTTCAATGCGGGAAATATCATTCCAGTCATAATGTTTGTGAAGAAGTCTGATTGGTCATGTTTCAGAAAATATCAACAGCCGGCCAAGGTTTTCCATCACAAGCTAGTAGTTTCTGTTAGAATGCTAGGGTTCTTCCTCTTCATCCATGTTAGAAAAGCGTTTTTAGCGGATCGGGGGTTAGGCAATAAATTTCTTTGATATATATTAGTTAAGAGCCATTTACTTCCAACAACAGATGTCTCACATTTACCATTACCCAAGAATAGAACGATTGGTCATTATAACTTAATTTTAACAACTTCCTGTATATATAATTCCCCGGCTTCGACATTGAAACTAGCAATATCCCGCCAACTGCCTGAAAGCTTATTTTGTTCATTTTCCTAAGTGCTTTCAGACGTCATCACAAATCTGATTGGTTCCTACTGATCAACAATTATAATCAGCCTACAGTTTTTCTATAAATGTTTTTGGCACGTCGAGTATATATTATGCCTAATTATTTGTTAAAAATTTCAAGGAACTTATACTTTGCAGTTAAGTAGTTGAGTGCTATTGACGCTCTAGGGATATGATTACAATTTCAGTCTGTATTAGAATTATTATATAGTAAACATGAAGAGTTGTTACGGCGAAGAAAACCACTGGCTTCTAATTGGTTTTGTCCAAACGAAGTCGGCTCGTCATTAGTGCGTCGAAACCTCATGGGATTACGTTTTATTTGGAAACTGAAATTACGCCTGCAAGTTTAAAATTTGCATGAGGGTAATGTTTCTATAGCCTGGAGTTCAAGAGACGTGAGATTATTGACAACATGTGAAACAGATCCCTCACCATTTCAAACTTGTAATCCTTTGGTATGAATTCTTGGAGTGAGCGTAGAAGGCTAAAAACATTGATAATTTGACCGTCAACGTGCCTCGACTAATGCCGCTTTTCTCCGCTGAAGCGATTCCCAATTAACTGCAAGGTAGGTGGCCAAAAACGACTTTCAGCTTTTTCTCAAATCCTTAATTCTCCTTCAAAAGCCTAGTTGAATGTCTCAAGAAAGTATTCTATCTTATCTTCGTTTGCTTGCCTTTGTTTTCTTATTGATAGCAAAGGTAATTTCATGGCTTGTAGCTAACAGGCTAGAGTTAGACGATTATAAAATAGGTTCCATAAGCACTTTTGTGATAAAGATTATCTCTCAGATCTTCGTAATTTAGGCTTTTAGTTCATTCTACAGCCATGTGTATTAAAACACACACATTACGTTTTCGTGGTAAAACTGTAATTGCAGCGACGCTTCTATAGATGAAAACAGATTAATCTTTTGTGTTTCGACTCCAGTCACAAATATTTTAGAAAAAAGGATCTTTAATCGAACATTTTACTTCAATTATAGGTTGTATTTGCTTATTTCTGTTTTACATATATAGTAATCACAATTTTACAACCGACTGATTATTTTTTTAGTCGAATTTGTTTTGGTCATCTTGTTCGTGCTCAGGATTTTTTAATCTTTTATTTTCTGATAGAATATACAAATTTCTGTGGTTTGAAAACGTCGTCTCGATATACACACCGATTACTTATGGTCTTAAAAAGCCTTTTATTTTTGTATATTATGGTTCAATATCGCTGATACCTCAAAAAGGATTAAATCATTCTGAAGCGTTCATGATGTAATTGTTATATATGATCGAGGACTGTCTTGTATCTGCCCATTTGGTTAATTAGCTAAATTGAGTTCTTTAAGTGAAGAGTTTAGAGTTGTATATATTTCAGGACAAAATCTGGCATTAAGTTCTAATTAAAACTCCCTAATATTTCGCAACTTAGATTTTCAAATAACATTCGATGATTCGCTTATCTTATTAGTCACCATTTTGAGTGCTTGACTATTTATTTAGTTATTTATTTACTTATGTTTATTTACTTATTTGTTTATTCATTATCTATATATTTATCGATTTTTATTTATTTCTTAACTTATTTGTTCATTGATTTATTTACCTATTTACTTCTTTGTTTGTTTGTTTGTTTGTTTATTTGTTTATATAATTTTCCGCCAATTGTTGTCGTTGTTGTGTTGAATGGACGGCTTTTTCCGCCGGAATGTCATAAAACCATTCCTCTTCTAGGAATTTTTTTCTCTTTTCTGAATTCATTTGGTTTTGCCATGATCACCTTTCTTTATGCTAAATTGCATTTTGGCCTGTGTTTAGGTTTACAACCAGATATAATTCAAGGAATTACCAATGGTAATTGCAATTATCTTCTCAGTGTCTACTCGTAAGATGCTATATTATTACTCGAAGAAGTTCTCGTGCATCGTGACTACTGAATATTTTCAACACAAATTTCAACACCATCCAAACAATCAAAGGGATACTTTTTACTAGTTTCCTAGAACGTTCCATACTATCTATACTATCAGGTGTCCAACAGCTTCGTGCGAAATCACATCATAATGGAATTTACACCTATAGGTCTTTTCTAAATGAACCTAAGTTAAATGTAACAACCTGCTCGATTATTAGCGCCACTTCTAGGGAAGAAAGCTCACTCAATGCGTTTTCGACAGCTTGTGAAATTTCAGCATTGTAGAATATTACACTTATCGGTATCGTCTAAATGAACCTGCGTAAAATGAAAAACCTGCTGGATTCTTGGCGCCACTTTTACGCAAGAAAGCGTCACTCAGTGTGTTGAATTTTTAAACGCAAACTTTGAATAAGTTAAATTGAAATAGGCACGCTGGTGATACCAGGAAAACGATGCAATGATACATGAAAGGGTCGTGGCTATATTTATCCGTGTCGATGCCTTACATTTAAAAAAAATGAGGGATTATTTTCAGTACGCCATTCATTACTATTGTATGAGGGCTCATCAAGGTGTCTCATCCCATCTAACGATGTTTCTTGGTTGCAGTACTTGAGCACAGCATTTGGAGGAATTTAATATATTCTTTCTTTGAGAAATCTTAAAACTTCCTTATTTTTAGTCGGGTTTTTTTTCAGGATATTTTGGAGTAGATTTTCCATTTGACTTATAAAATCGTGTTAAGTGTATCTTTTCGTTTAATTTATCGTAGTTTTTACTACATTTACTTTAATTATCCAATAATTTAATATGCTTTCCTTCTTAACATCAATTATGCTTTAATTGAACTAGAAGAGGATTAAAGAGTACAATAGCGAGGTTTTTTGTTTTAAGAGCTTTTTGTCATTCTCGCGAGTGTCGTGCAGGGACCCTTTTTCAGACACATAACTCGTGGACTACCACAATTCATATACGTATCCACCACCTTCGACCACCACTGATCCTTTCGCGAACTATCGATTTTATCCTAGTTAATCCAGCAAATTAGCACGAAAAAATCAGTTTGAAACTTTGTATTTTGTTTCATCTGCGTCTAAACGACGCTCACTTTGTCACTTCTAATGTCAAAATGTGGTCGAGTAACAGTTATGTTTTTGAAAATGGACACTGAAGTTGTTTTTATTTATTCTTTGCTTGGCTGTGTTATCATTTGCAACCCCCATCTTCATTAGCAGTGTTTATGCTTGCAGTTCAGTTCTGGATTAATTACTGGATTAATGTTTATTTAGATTAAGCGGCTTGGCAGCATTCCATCGCTTGAAACCGCTGCGACTGTAAAACCTCGGTGTGTAGCTTCGGTACTAGGATGTTCTCACGAACCTAAACAATCCATAGGAGTTTCCCCTTACAGAACTCACAAAATCAGCCATTTTGAAACCACCAAGCAAATTAGAGAAAGCTCATGGAATAGAAAAACATCCAATACAAAATAACAAAACATTATTCGATTTAGTGGAAGTGGCGATTTCCGATTTCCCTTTGCTTCGAAGAAATTAGTCTCTTTTGAGGTAAGCCAGATTCAAAATACAGGTATAGTATTGTTTGCTGTTAGATTTTGCTTTCAGAATGTCTCGCCATTTTATTAAGGTCTGTATCAATGCATTTGTATAGCTAATGCCATGAACTAATAATCAAAACGTCTTTGCCGCATTCAAAAGCTTTGAGACACGATGAGTTAATATAACACCGAAATGATATATTTTCAACATTTTCAAAACATTTTAGTTTGCTGAAAGGCAGAATTTCTTGTTCTAGAATTTGTATCCTGGTGATTTGAATTTTCAACTTCTAATTAAATCATTCTAGCAAAATACACTCCGTTAATTTTGCATTGAAAAACCGCTTAAAGTACATGCAAAGCCACTGGGCAATATAATAATTTAAAGATTAAAGCAAAAATAGTAGTACCACCCCCAATAATCCCCAAAATTTGTGATTTTAGGATGTTTACAGTTCTTTTGGGGGGACAAAAACCGAAATAACGCTTTTCTCTCATTATTTTATTTTCATATTTCATTGCCTACATATTGAGGGTAATTCAGTAATATATTGATAGATTGTCTGAGCTCTTATCTTATCAAAAATAACTCCAAAACTCAAAATTTTTGACGTAAAGTCAGCTTGCAGATTTATTTTTCAATATGTTTCATTATATTGTTTTTTGGAGCCTCGGGGCTTGATTTTCCGTTCGTTATTTTAACTTCCATCTTTGATTATACGCAAAAGATTTATATAGATAAAGTCTAAATGAAGGAACCTCAACCACCTGTAAATCCAGAGACCACTTCTACTTGTACCGTGCATTATTAATTACTCGTATTGTGGTCTGTATACCGACAGTTTGTCATTCGTCTGATTCGCTAGCCAAAGGTAAATATGACTTTTAAAATTTTTTTCGTCTGAAAACGCGACAATTCCTCTGTGTACGCATTTGAAGGCTCGTGTTGTGATTTCGTCTCTAATTGGCTCGGTTGTCTTCAAAATTGGCGCGAAACACTTGACAGGTTTCCTGATGCCGTTTTTAGGATGGCCGAGTAGGACTAAGCAGAATTTGATGATAGATGACTACACACCTCCGAAAACATTATTCCAGGTTTAAAACAACTATAAAAGTGAAATCTAAGAACAACAATTTGGGGAACCACCTCCAGGCACGCCTGGAACGCTACCGAAAGGATCAAAAATCTGTACTTTGCAGGTAAAACGTTTGACTTTCAAAATATAAGTTTTGATTTCTATAGGTAAACGGGATGGAAATCATAAACTTTTTATCTAAATAGGAAAAATAGAACTGAAATCACAACAGCAACATCTTATTCATTCTCAGAACGTTTTATATAAATACAACAAATTAAAATTTCAGGTTTGAATTAGTTAACTCACTAAAACTCTACACAATCTAAATTCATTTCAATTGTCAGAGCATTAACCTGAACTTCTAGTTCTTGCCAGGCAAATCTGTCGAGTTTAGTTAGACTTTTTGTGATGTAATTAATGCTCTGCCGTAAAAGTAAACAAATTCAATTTTTGTTATGCATTGGTACTGTTATAATTAAGTAAACCTTCGGGCTTTTTTAATGCATGTAACTTACAAATGCTTTTATAAACCACTACACTTCACTATGTCATTCGCCTAAATTTAGGCACCAATATGCTATCTGCTTGTTTGGGTGCAATTTAAGCTGGGACTTGGACATTGCCTTATACAGAAGAAGAACAGTGTGAACATATATCTTTCAGGACATTTTAGAAACAATGTATTGATGAATATGTACAACTTGTCAAAGTTGCCATGAGAATAAGTGAAAACATTGGTTGGTGGTCCGTTCCAAATGAGATACATAGACATCGACCACTTTCAGTGAGAGCTTCTAGTAAAAAAATCACAAAGTACATTATCTAAGAAAGCACTTCACGAAAAGTATTTCTAGAACGTTCCATCGCTTTTGGCTAAATATCAAACAAGTTGTCTAGGAGATCGAAAATAGAGTTCTATATGTATTTATAACTTTAAGCCTTTGTGGCCTCATTTTGGTGCATTTTCAAAATTTAGAATTATTATGTCTCGTCAATGATTTATTATTCATTATTTTTTATTACTTTCTTTAAAAAAATCACACACATTGTCTAAATCAACAAACTCTGTAACTTTAAATAGTAATAACTAAAAAATATATCTTCTTTTCAACTTTTTGCTTATTAGCCGCGGTTATGATGAAAGTCGTAAATAGTACGTTAGAAATCTCCATGCTTAACAATGGGCCAGAATATCTACAGAAAATGACAATTACAATAATTGTATTACCAACGTTTTCAGTGTATTAATCACTGCAGTGAAACTTGTAAACGCAGCCATGGTCTTACCGCCAACACCACAGCATCACCCACAGTCAATACCACTAGTATCGTTAAAAACCAATACTAACATTACCATTGCTCAGCACTATATCATTATTACGACCAACGCTATCATCATGCAAAATCCTTGCAATACCGCTATTGCTATTGTGAAGTTGGAAACAAAATGCAATCACATTCATGGGTTTAGAATATAATCAGTTCAGATCGGTAAGTCCGCCATTCATTCGATTATCATATCATAAACGACAATTTCATCGCCCATAATCTTCCACTTAAGCAATACAAAACGTTTGCGTATGTCTCTGTTTATACTGTGATATAAACGCCAATGGGAGATGTGGAGCACTCGAAATGAATACGAGACGAGACGAGCGTTTCTCTTGTTTTTCGAGTGCTCTAAATCTTCCAGGATGTTTATATATATCCAAGTATAGAGACACAAACGATCGTTTTATGATATTGTTCTTATAAAATGTATTTCCGAAACTACGTTTTAGTGCGAGCTCTGTTTCCGTCGTCTAATATAAATTATCATAAAATGTCGGAGATATAACGTGCGCGCTGATTGACTAGCTACGGTAGCTAGCAAGTAAGTGCGCACGTTATATCTCAGACATTTTATGATAACATATAAAGCTGCAATATTTATCACTGTTGGTACCATAAATGGTGATCATTATTATCATCATTATTATCATCATCATCACAGTCACTAGTGAGTACGCTCTCTATGAAGAAGCACGTGTCAAATCACTGAGTATTCACGTGTCAAATCACGTGTTGAACAATGTGAATTCGAACATGCACAACCACGGAAGATGACTTGGAAAACGTCTTGGACCACTAAGCACTATGATCAAACAGTACATTTCGATAATTTAAAATGTTTAATCCTTTTAGTCGAGCTAGGTCTATCAATTGTCTGAAACAATAGAAAAACACTGGTTTAAGTTTAAATACTGGCTTAATGATAGACCCTTTGTGTCTGTTTTCAACAACATCATTTTGGACATATTCCGACCACTTTGTCCAGGCATCCCCTAAGATTCATGCTTTTGATGTGCAAGGCCTTTTATGACTAAGTTTGCTTTAAATGGCTTTACTGTTTGAATGTAATGCTGAAATTGCTTTTCAACAAGAAAACTAGATGCCTGTTCTAAAAAATGCATCTGAATAAATCATGCGATGGGCCTTTAGACTTTTCAGCTCAAAGCTCAGTTCTTGGAAAAGGAGGGACGGTTTACCGGCATAATTTGTTGTCGTAGTTGTTCTTTTTCAAGTTGATAGACAAATAACAAGCCAGTAACTAGCTAGTTGACAAGGTATAGGGCTGAAGTTTAATATGAAGATACAATATAATTGTAAAGACAAATAAAGATTTCAAAGACAGCTACTCAGATAAAAATGACATAATTTTCTCTTTTGTAGGAAGCTTCTATTGGAATTTTATTGATTTTGCTATATGGGCTTCGCGTCTTAATATGTCTATCTATTTGCTCAACTTAGTCGATGCCATTGGACTTATAAATGACTAATTTCTTCAATATGAGATCATCAGTTCATGCACTAGGTTTTATGACAGACGAAGCTAGAATTTCTAAACTGGATCACTCCACATGGAACAATTTTTCCGATACAAAGGGTTGAAAATTACTTTCATGATCAGTGAAGGAACCTCTTAGATATTACTTTATATCGTTCGAAGTTGTAAAATAGGGAGATGTCGCATTGTCATTCATCATCACTGAATTTGACGCCACTGTCGGTTACAGAACTACTCATGATTTTGGCGAATTATATAGCAACAATGTTGCTTTTAGTTTATTTTCCTGTCTTTCAATCAGATAATTATTTAAATTTCATTGATAGGTTTGAAAGCTTGTAAAACATAAATTTTTACTTTTTTGAAAAGTTGGACTTAATTAAAAAGATAAGCAAAAGTTTTTTAAAAAGTTTGCCAAAATAACCCTCAAAACCAATTTCCACAAAACCAAAAATTGTTCAAAATTAATTGTATTTACATCCACATAATCAGATGAAAAAATTAACAATACTGATGACTCATGTATTAGGATTTTTGAACACAATTGAAAGTACAACTTAAAATCAATTTATAAATGGCTTTGTAGTTGACAAGTGAGGATTACTCACGCCGGCGCGCCTCCCACGCACCAGAAAGGCGCGAAACATTCAACTGGCTTCCTATACTTCACAACATTGCATTTGCGTGAAAAGTTTAGCTGTAATTCGCCAGTTGGAATTCCAATGTCGTGACTGCTTGCAATTACCATGGCACCCAAGCCAAACCAAAAATTAATAAATTAGGAAAATTGAAGCTAGCAAAACCAAAGAAGCCTAAAAAATGCGTATTTTATACGATAACAGTGGATGCTAATTTCTTGACTAAAACGATAGAACATATTAAAGAAGCATGGTCACAAATGGCATGAATAAAAAAATTCACTTCTAAGACAAATCTCATGTCTTATTAACGATCGCTCGTCCATCGCTCTAAGTTGGCGGTCATTGTGTTTGGCAGGTGCTAAGAAACAGTATCGAATTGTAAGAATCGAAGCCCAAAGAATGTTTTGAAAATTCTTGAGTTGTCATCAAAAACATTTTGTCCATCTCCTATAATCAAGTTGATAAAACAAAATTGTTTGAGAGAAATATCAGAGGATCATAGGAAATTCAATTTACATCTATCAGTCTTAAATGTATGAACTGTTGCATCATATACGAATTGTATTGATTTGTTTAAAGCAAATCACGTACAGATATTGAACGAGCTATGAAAGCTGGATACGTAATCTCTTACGGGACAGATATCAATAATCAGACAGAAATATAAGCACGCCAGAAACTCCCACAATCCTCTAGGGTCATCTTTTGTTTTGATTGACCAGGGTCCGTTTCATCTGATAACTTTACAGGCCGCCGGTTAATCATCGCATAAAATTACAGGATGCGTAAACCTTGCTATTAAATCAAAGAAAATGAAAATAACGTGCACTTCGAGAAACACCATATCGGCTAAGTCAGTACGGACCCGTAAAGTTATCGGATCTTTCGCGAAATGGTCCCTTGGATTCCATACCTCATGACATTCAGTATATACTGAATCTGCAAATGATTTTTCTGTGAACAATGGTGTAGAGAAACGATTCATGCAATTTCAGGTCATTAACATTTTGCTGAGCAACTTAGAAGTTGTCTTGATTTGTTTTAAATGATCATTTTTGTTACATCTTTAAACCAAGCCTCATTTGCTTACCTTTGTAAACAAGCTTAAATTCAAAGCGATAAAAGTTTTGTTCTCTGCTTTTATCTCTTGCGTTGCCGCATACAAAACTACAGTGAGTGTACATTAGTCAATTCTACATAGTTCTCAACGTGTGGTCCGCGCCGAAAGAAGTAACTCAAAACAGAGAGAAGACTCACCATACGTTTCCATAATGGTACGTGATACGAGGTCCTTGCCAATCATCTAACATTGAGGGATCCTAACGTGTTGGTCAAGGTAACATGGTGTTTAAAACCAAACCTTAATAAGTGTGTCGGAAACTTTCATCTGATATCTAGGTACACCATTAATATGGCAACAAGCGAATGCTAACCAAAAGGGCTAGCTAATTCTTATTTCTATTTGTTTAAATGTTCGGATTTTTAGCCTTTACAGGAGATTTTGTTTATTTCTTGAACGGTTGCGTTGGAATCAATTAGTTACCAACATGAAAAGAAATCGCCATCTACAAAACACGGCCAATTTGTAAGCCAGAGTGCATTATTTCGCCCAGTGGATTATCCATTGTTCCTCGTCTTAGCTATTCCACCCACAGATAAAAATAACTTGGATATATAAAGCCAGATCTGTTAGACGTGTCGTAATCAACGTACGATAAGTCCATGGTGACAGCGGCTATGGAGACTGATCCACAAAAACTCCTCGTGGGGCATCGCAGTACTTACACAAGATGTTTCGGCTTTTACTATTATAGATTTGTCTTAATTTTCCAACTTTGTCCACTAAATAGTGATATAACTTCAGAAATGCGGCAGGCTCGTGGAAATTTGAACACCATAAATCTATGTAATACTTACCACCTTCGGTGTCCCAGAGTTCTTTCAATGAAAAATGTTTACATTGGTGAAGCATTATGTGGTTTCCGACCAAGAGAGATTTTGGTTTGTTTAGAGATTTGAGATCTCATTGGCTGACGGAATTATCAACCATCAAGCTACACACAACCGTGGCGATACTATCGCTATCTCGATTACTTAGTACAAGTAGCCACATTACCTATAGACGTTGTCGTCTAACTGCGGTTATGACAGAAAGATAATGTCAGTATTAACAACCAAATTTCGCCACTGGGACACAACGTTCTTTAAAAAAGACTTTCACATGATGTAGAAAATGTTATTTCGACGCCGAAAGGAGATTATATACAGGATTTCTCATCACGAAATCGAAATGACGACGAGCGAAGCTTCACAAGAAAATATATAGTAATTCAGAATGGAAATGTCTTCACTAAAACGAAGGAAGGGAGTTTTGTATAACTCCAGATTCAGGTAAATGGATTCACACATAATTCTTTCGACAAGCCGAGAAATAACTGCACCAGAATGAAATGTTTTAAACTAATTTGTTTAGCTAAATAATTTTTGCACATTTTCATTAACTCCATTATATTAATTCTCTATCGTTGAGTATGTAAAGTAATCGAGAAAATTTACAAATATGTGAAGAAAAATATCATTATATGTCAAAACAATGAATACAATGAATACAATTTTTGAAACGCTAAGCGAATATGACTGCTATCATTGCAGGAGACCTTTTGGCCTCGTTAGAAACAGAATTGAGCTTAAAAAAGAGTGAGAAGAGAAAAAAATCTTTAATCTATGCACTATGGACAAAAGATAAGAATATTTATTTATTTTAAGTGGGTCGGTATCCAAGGGTGTAAAGAAAGATACAACGCGGTCTGCCACCATTGTAACTTCTGCAGTCTTCCGTGCTAAACATCTCTCTCGGCATATATTTTCTTTTCTCTCTGTTACATCCAAAGGCCTTTGAAATTTTGAATTGAAAGTTCACAGCAGCAGTTTTTTCATACCGAGAATCAATACAATTTTTCAGTTGAATAGGCTTTCATCTTAATAAAGTATTTGAGATAAAGCTTGGTGAGTGGTAGGACCCAGTGATTTGATCGAAATCACTAATAAGAAAACATCGAAAAGATCATAACTGGGAGTATGTTGTTTTCCAACTCATATTGAGTGAAGTGGTTGGGAATTCAAACAATCTTATAAAATCTGTTAATGCCAAGCCTGTAGGATGTCCTGCTTCGAAATCCATCTAGATTCACTTCTCGGTTGGCTAAATTGAGAATCGGGAATTTGCTACACACTTACTGTTTGTCATGAAAAATCAATTATCTCCTTTAATGTGTAATTTGACTAGTAAATCAATCTATGAATTAATAAAGACACCAACTTTTCTCTCAAACGCAAAACAAGCGATGAAAACGGGAATTTATTTAAAAAGATTCATGGTTTCTAAGGCGGATATTCATGTTCATCTACAGTAAAAAACATCCAAATGTATCATGCATTTGATCGGAAAAGGTCGGCAAAATTACTATTAAGTAGCAAACCTACATGTGGTACTGATCGAGGCCAAAGACTCCCAGGATGTTTAATACATAAATAATATCTGTAATATCAGTTTAACGACATGATACACACCCGCTCGTGCGAAAAAAAACCCAGAATAAATGCCCACAGCATGAGTTTCCGCTTACAATATCTTTAATAAAATGTTTACGTATTAGATCTTTGTGCTTTACCACTTTTTTGAAATTCTTGCGCCATGTGATTTTCCCTTTGTCAGCCAATCATGACAAAAGAATACGGTTTTGAGTTTTGTTGCGTCAACAAAAGAAATTGACATTCTACACAAACTTTGTTGATGGTTTATGACGCACGAATTTCGAAAATTGTGGTAAAGCAAAAAGGTCTATTTCATGTGCTTTCCACTTTGGGTAATTCTTTTTATAAGCTCATTTCTAAACATAGAAAATAAGTTTGCTTGCTCATTCTTTATCCCTAATGATCAATTGCTGGCCTGATTGCAAGTGACGTCAAGTGACGTCAAGTGACTTGAATGAACTTCATCAAAATATTTCTTATTATAAGAATGTTTGTCTCGTTTGAATTTTCGGGTGCAATGGCTACAGCCATCAGCAACTGATCACTGCAATGATTTTCCTGTAGTTTTACATTTCGAGTTGTTTATTCATCCAACATGACTACAGCATCTTTGTATCTTCAAAGATCAAAATAGCTGAAACGAAGGAGAATCATATCGACTAATACATCTATGCAAATCCATGGTTCTTGCTTTCATGGAATGTTGCTGGCAATACTAATCTCTCGCTTTTTATCCAACAGAAAGAAGCTTGTTAAGATGTTTTCACCACCAGAACTTATGAACACTCTCTTTTTTATGTTTTGCTATTTATTTTTGCTATCTGAATGCTCAATTATAAGTAAGTATACTTCTTGTCTTTAATAATCATTTTGCATTTTAATATGGCGCTCAAGGGATATTTGTATGGATGGCATACAAAGCGTACTGGTTAGAGTGCTTGTCGGGCTTCGTGTAGTCCGGGCTCGTTTCCATGCTTTCAGTAATTTGTTAAAAAATCAAATGCAATGGTAGTGAGAGTGGACGCCTCACGAATATATAAACTAAGTTTGTTTGGCGTTTGAACTAAGTTTGTTTGGAGTTCTCCACCCGTCGGAGGGGGTTCGTTTAGTCCGGGCTCGTTTCCATGCTTTGAGTAATTTGTTAAAACAATAGAATGCAATGGTAGTGAGAGTGGACGGCTTACGAATATATAAACTAAGTTTGGCGTTTGAGCTAAGATTGTTTGGAGTTTTCCACCCGTCGGAGGGGGTCTCCACCATGCCAGGGTATTTCTAAAAATATCGAATATCAGTAACGGTGGTGAGTGTGAGTGCCTCAATTACGAAGTAGGCAGACAAATCATATCCTCCTCCAAAAACAACGCTCGCAAACGAGGGAAAAAGTCTCTCGTAGTCCGCGTCTGCGATTCCTGTGTTGCCAACTGGCTTCTGTGTCAAATCTTCATCTGAATGGGACGCCGAACTTTTGATATAAACGGTTGAGTGATCACGCACAAAACAATCAAAATCGACGCTCTGTCAAACAATGGAGGAATCGTAATTAGCATTGTATTTCCCTTATGCCTCGACTTGACCTATAGCGAACGGTTCGCTATTACTCATCCAATATATCGAAAGTGGGTTATTACTGCTATTGTTGGAGTAGGGAGGTTTCTGCGTTAAAATATATTAAATGCAATGCAATGATAATCAATTTATGTTTTAGATCATCAAAGAATTTACTCAGCGGTCTACAGCAGAGCCGAAATTCTAAATTGCGTTTTTTTTTACTTGCAGCTGATCCACAGTCTACGATAATATGTATAACTGAAAGTACCAAATATAATTTTACTTTTGCACTTGGGATAAACGCCGGCACGTTTACAGCTATTGATCAGGCCAGTAGAATGCCACAGTGTATACGAGAATGTTGCAAACGACAAGGAGGACAGGTTGCGTTTCTAATTGAGAACAGCTGCTTTATGGTTTCTTGTGAAAACAATGACCAGTGTACAACAAGGCCCGACATAGGCCCGAACTATTTACGGACTGAAATAACTCACTACAAATCATTTGGTACGTACTGCAGATTATAAATTCTTGACTTTATAATGTTATTCCGTCACTATTATTCTCCCCGTTGGCACGAATAATGCCGCAGCAAGCTTTCTTTTTCTTCCTCGACTCAGAGATTATTAGATCATTAGATCTGCATTATAAAATTCTATACCTTCCATAGCCTATACCAGGCTTTAAATTACAGGATTTCATTCATACCCTTGAAATTCGGCTAAAGATAAAAGGGCGGTAGCCACGTTATATGAACAAACGACAGACGTTGACAGACGTCTTTTGTTGAAGCTCATCCAAGATGGCTGCCATAGACGTGGCAAGCGCCCTAAAATTGCATATTATTTTCCATTTGACATTGCTCTTTTTAATCTTTTCCAGACGCAGCTCCGATTATTCAAGAGTTACCACGTACTGTCTATATAAAGGAAAATAACGTACCAAATCAAAACGTTATCAGTTTGTTTGCAAGAGCGATCAGTAGAACAACCTTTGAAGGTCTAAATCCATACAACTCGTCAGTATTCTTTAGTATTACCAAAGGTATGTAACTATAAGTCAATAGAGGCCATTATAATTGGCTCGCTGAGGTAAAGACGAACTAGCTCAATGAGCATAGGCATTGCCCAATCGTATGAAACAGTACTGTTAACGACTGATTTTGATTCTTTGCAATGTAAATGATTCCTGCATTCTATCATGGTCGCTATCAAATGGTCGTGCATAACCTCTGTATTTGCCTGACGGCTGATTCAGAAGAAGAGGAGGCGAAATGACACAGGAACTACATACGGATTAACACAAACAGGCAGCCATAAGGGATTTTGTGAACAATTTGGCTTACATTTTGACACATCTGTGTTTCATAAGGTCAAAAAAACAACAACAAACAAACAAACAACAACAAAATAAAAACAACAACAACAAACAAGCAAACAAACAAACAAACAAACAAACAAATAAGAACACACACACAAAACACGTTCGTTTGAACGTTCACTCGGCGGGCTTTCGACCCTCCACGGCTAAGCATGCGCTGAAGAGACCTGCCTGCAGTTTGTGACGGGCCACAAGGAACCCTGCATACTATGACTTGGCCAGCAACGTCCGCCGAGTAATGAGTATTCGTTCAATATTTGAAATAGATGATGATAACTCTACCTTCCTGTTTTTTTTGTTTGTTTTTTTTTCAGGCAATGTCGGTAACGCCTTCAAGATTCTTCAATTTCCATACAGAAACAATGCATCATTAGTGGCAAATAAAAGATTAGACAGAGAGAATGTATCATTCTACTACCTTACTATCCAAGCCACAAATATAGAAGAACAAAAAGTGAGCACAAAAACACTGCGAGTCGAGATTGAGGACGAGAACGACAATGCCCCTGTGTTTCCAAATCCTAAATATGAAAAGTCTATTTTCAGTAACATTTCCATGGGAACTGAAGTATTCAGAGTGCACGCCATCGATATTGATGCTGGAGCGAACGCCCAAATACGTTACTACCTGGCCAACCACAAAGCACAATTTGATATCGTCCCTGAAACAGGAGCCATTTTTGTGAAACAAAAACTACGCATTGATCGTACTTTATCGTATACTCTTATAGTAGCGGCAATAAACGGACCACATCGGGCCATAACAACAGTACGACTTGATGTTGTTGCCGTCAACGAATTCAGGCCATATTTTCAACGGCTTAACTACAGAGTTAGAGTTTCCGAGGCTGTGGAGATAGGGACTTCGGTTGTCAGGATATCTGCAATGGACAGTGACACAGGGCTGTTTGCTAAGTTAACGTATTCTATAATCAATGGATCTAGGACTTTATTCGAAGTGGACGAAAATGGTGATCTCAGAAACCTTCGGCCACTATATGGAATGGGTGGCAAGGTGTTTACATTGAAAGTTGGTGTCCACGATGGAGGTAACCCTCCATTACATGCTCTTCAAGATGCTAAGGTTGTTATCACTGTGGTCAGTATGAAGAGACACAAAGTTATATTCAATGTTCCTAAATACAACATTCCAATCATGGAGAATATTCCAGTGAGTTCTAGCATTCTTACTGTAAGAGCGGTTTCTGGTTTGAGCCCGGAAAACCTGGACAACGGTCGTCGTGCTCAAAGACGTTTTGGAAAGCGAGCGAAAAGGATTGTTTATTCGATAACCAATAGGGATAATGCGGCGAAGTTCTTCAGGATTGACAAGCACAGTGGCACAATATACACAAATCGAGAAATTGACTATGAAAAGAACAAGGAATTCAGGCTTATTATTACAGCCAAGGATATCGAGGCAAGGAAAAGAGGACACCGAATTCAAAAGGGTAGGTTAAAGTCATTCAGCTAAAATATCGTTTATCATCTTTCCCATACAATTCATGTCATAACTCATTACAATTTCATTATTGGTGTATTATTATATTGATTGTCATAGCAATGATGATGATAACGATGACGATGTTGGTGGCACTATTTTAAATTAAATTCATTTATTTAATGTGGGTAGTTAGCAGTTTATTTTTATTTTTGCCACAGATAATGCCACAGTTATCATTAAAGTGATTGACCTTAACGACAACCGTCCACAATTTATACTATCTTCCTACCAAAAAATTGTCAGCGAAAATACTACGGTTGATTCGTCTATTTTACGTGTTACTGCGACAGACGCCGATTCGGGGGAAAACTCAGAAGTGGAATACAATCTACTGTACGGAAATGACGACAATATCTTTGCTCTGGATCCTAACGATGGCACCTTGCTCTTACGAAAATCCTTATCTGGTTTTCATAACAAGTTTTTCAATCTGACGTTAATGGCGACAGACAAAGGAAAGCCACCGAAGAGGTCAGATCCTGTATCCATCTTTCTGAAAATTCGTCGACGTCGTCCGGGTACAACACTGATCCCCACTTTAGCCACAACGCATACCATAATAGTCAATGAAAGCTGCCCTGTTGACACCGTTTTGACAACAGCGGAAAAGTTATTGGCACCGGGCCAAGACTGGAAGAAGAAGAATGGATGGAATGAGAGAGGAAATATAAAGTATTTTTTATCCAATTACTTCCTGTCTGGCTGTAATGAGCAGCATTATTTCTCGGTTAATCCACTGACTGGAGAATTAACGCTTCGAAATCAACTTGACTACGAGAAGCAGCACAGATGTGCCTTTTATTTCACCGCCGTTGGTAGGTTTCACTTATCATATAGTTAAAGCGAAAATCTTTGCATCGCGACTTTGATTTTTCTGACTATGATTAAATTTCTATTGAGTTTTTCATCCTTTTTAATCTTCTCATCCTTAATAGCTTGGGGGAGAATCCTCAATTCGACCAATGATTTGAACGAATTCGCGTAAGCTCACCCCTAAGAATGACTGAAGATCAGAAAAGCAACAATTTAACAAAAGATTGTATTAAAGCGCCAAAAACTTCTCAAATTTGATTGACCAAAAACACGATACCAATGATTGTATTAAAATTTTTTGTTTGTTACAACTTAAATACTTGACGATGAAATTAATGAAAGTACTATTAAGTACTATAAGTGCATCGTCGAACCAGTCAGCCAGAAAGGCCAGTTCTTAAATGGTACACCTCGTCTCTTATGACTTGTTCCGGCTGATGCTATGAACTGGCTTGTACCATTTAAGAACTGGCCATTCTGGTCGGATGGTTCCCCAAAATGGAAAATACTCTAAGAATTAAGAGACGATTTTTTCAATGACGAGCAATAATGGCGAAAAGCGCGAAAAACTAGATCTTCGTGCGACTTTTAATCCTAATTTTCGTTCTGGATTAACACTCAAATCCTTTATCTACCGGTTAAAAACTGATGTACCAAGATAAAATACCTGTTTAAAACGGATTTTTGAATTGTACAAAGACTTTTTCTTGAAGTTGTGTTGGGATTAAGCTTTTTCAAGCTGAATATCAAGAAAACATGTAGCAAATGAGCAAATGAAGGCCTAAACCTCATTTTCGATCCAAATTTTCGCTTTGGATCGGATTAACATATTGATTCACCTTTCATCGGCCAAAACTACTTACAAACAACTTAAACTTTCTGACAGATATGATTTTAGTTTTGTACAACAGCTATTCTTCAGCTCAGGAGTTTTTGTTGTTCACTGCTCGAACTTGAAAAAAATCCCCTCTTAAAGTGCAGTAAGTAAAATTTAAAGTGCCTGTATGCACGCCTTACGACAGCCAGAGCAATAAACATTCTCTAACTCGAACACAGGGGGCCCGGCTTGAGAGTCTTTTATCAAGAATAAAATGATCTAAAGCTCTTTCGGTTTCCTGTGGCAACCTCAATGAAACTCGATCACGTAAATTTCACGTGGCGCTATCAAGTTACCACGGTAGTTTCATTGAGGTTGCCACAGGAAACCCAAAGAGCTTTCGATCATTTTATTCTTGATAAAAGACTCCCAAGCTGCTGGGCACCCTGTGGCTCGAATGGGACTCGAATCCATTACCCCTGAGATACATGTCCAATGCTCTATCAACTGAGCTATCGAGTCAGTTGGAGTGATCGCATGCAGATGCTGGTGCTATTTATTGGAGCACGGGAATGAAATACTCTGACAATGAACTATTTTGATGTTCTTTTTAGATACTGGCAGGGCCAATTCGATGGATAAAGCCTTGGTGGTGGTCGAGATCAAAGATGTGAACGACAATAGACCAAGATTTTATCAGCATAAGTTCAAGATTCTTTATTCCGATGAACCGAAGTTGTTTTCCAAAGTGACAAAAGTTGCAGCATTTGATAGAGATTCACAAGAGAATGGAAGACTTTCTTACTGGATGAAAGGCAACCATAAAGGCTATTTTAAGATCGACACCAAGTAAGCGAAAGATTCCGAGTTTGATACCCAGTCACCTCACACTTGTTTCGACTTCTTTCTATTCTATATAGCTTTCCTGGGTTATCAGCTTCGTGCTGCAATAATTGAACTACTGGTGCTAAATATCAGCGCCTTTTTAAGCGCCTTTTTAACGATTGATTGATTGATTGATTGATTGATTGATTGATTGATTGATTGATTGATTGGTTGGTTGATTGATTGATTGATCGATCGATAGAGCGATTAAGATAAACTCAATTCAATACTTTCGATTCTTTTTACCAAAAAAGGTATAAACATCGTGTAACGTTTGTTTTATAGGACTGGGATCATTAGAGTTGCAAAGGATCTCCAACACAAAACACTTGGTTTGTTTACCATGGCTGTTTCCGTACACGATAATGGCACACCCCCTCAGATTAACGAAAAAGATGCTCAAGTCGATGTCCTGATATTTCAGCGATTTAGTACTCCAATGATCTTGATCGAAACTACTGCAAGCACCATAACAATGCAATTCAATTTGAAGTACTTGGATTTGAGCAACGTGCAGAAGTTTGCAGTTATCGCACAGGAATACTTTCCAAACAATGAATTGTGTAAGTAGTAGTTATACCCCCCTTCGTTCAGAGTTCAAAATTCCCTGTCGGAGGTAAGGGTAGTGTAGTGGTTCACCGCTCACCTTTAATATCTTTGACCTGGGTTGAGACCTACTGCGGGCCCTAAAGTCGCCTAAAATCGCATAAAGTTGTCCCATCGACGTTTTGGCCAATTTTTAATTAAATCGCATAAAGAAATCGCCTTAAGCTGCCCAAAGTTACGGTGACTTTAGGGCCTAGCCTGGATTAGTCCCGGGTTGAATGCCCGATTCGCACTGAGTGTGTTTAGTGTATTCTTCCTCTCCCTTGCCATTGTTTTTTTCTGACCTCAGCAAAATTCAGCATGTAGGTTGAGTGATGTATTGGTTGGTTGGTTCTCAAGTACATTAAGGCCTGGGATTTTAAGGCATTTGCTCAAAAATGAAAAATTGCCTGAAATGCGGTCTAGGCTTCAGCCTCAAAGGATTTTTTTGCCGAATAACAATTTTTGTTAAACTTAACATTTTGGCATAGGTTTCATAATGAGAGATTGGTCACGTGACCTGTTACATCAGAAAACACGTTTTTCAATCTCCGGTGGCGAAGACAACACGAACTTTAAATGTTCTTACATTTTTAGAGTTGTGGTAATGTGTTGTATATGGATCTGTCTTGGCTGCTTGTTTACCATTTTTAATTTACGAGATATTCAGGTTAATTTGAAAATAATCAAGGTCACGTGACCTATTTTACATATTATCTCTTTAACGAAGATCGATAGTCGAGCAGCTAAGACAGTTTCATTATCTACACCTAGAAAGAACTCTAAAACTATATATACCACTATGGTTTGTTTTGTCTACACCACCGGAGAGCTAAAAATGTGATTTATGACGTCACAGGTCACGTGACTGATCTTATGTGATAAAAATGGCACCAAAATGTTGAGTTCATCGAAATAAATCTTTTTGTTAGGAATCAATTTATGGTTTGTATGATAACAATCTAAGTCAATTTTTGATCATTTTGGGCAAATCCCAGGCCTTAACGTACTTGAGTTAGTTGGTCGGTCGGTCGATCGGTCGGTCGGTTGGTTAGTTGGTTAGTTGGTTAGTTGGTTAGTTGGTTAGTTGGTTAGTTGGTTGGTTGATTGATTGGTTGATTGGTTGATTGATTGATTGATTGATTGATTGATTGATTGATTGATTGATTGATTGATGGAATCAAAGTACGTGTATTGAAAACAAACAGCTACTAAAAAGGCTTCAAAATCCACTGATCACACAACCCAATGCGACGAACAAACAAACGATGTAACTAGTAGTACGATTACAGAGTAAATTTTTATGTTACCTTTTCAGTTCAAGAATACACGAAGTTGAAGCCTTTGACGTGGTATCTTGTCAATTACATCAAGAAACAAAATCAGAACCTTCGTCGTTACATCACCAAGGAAATCAACAACAGTGCTGCCATTACCAGGTTCGGGATGTTTCAGATAACCGTAGGCGATCAGTCGGGCTGCAATGATAAAACAAAAGCTAAAAAGGTTTGCAGTGGGGCACTGAACTCTGGATCAAAATACAGGTAAATTGACTGATGATGAGCCTTGATTTGTATTCCTTATATGGTAATTACAATACATCACATAGAGGACAGCAAAATAAAAAGATGGTGACGATGCCTTCGCCCAGGCAACTCCTACATATCGGGCTTCCTGTGGTAGTACGAGTTTGGTTGGGAGAAAGAAAAGAAAAGCAATTGGATTATTTCTCCTCTCTCCTTCAGAGTCTTGCTCTATCGCGCGGTTACCCAGTTCTTTCTCGTCTTTCTATTACCACAGAAAACCCAATTAGCGAGGGGGCCTGCGGAGGGGGCTGAAGGTCCTCTTTGCATAAAAAACATCCATAAACTTAGGTAAAACTTCATTCTAAATTCATTTTTTCAGGTTCCAGTTGAGAGTGTATCTTAAAAACAATGGTCCTTTTAAGACTATTACGTACAAAGATAGCTACTTCTCAGATTCCTTTTATACTGGTAAGTGAAAAAAATTAGTAACCCAACCTAGAAATATATTTTTCTGCAGTACAAATCACATGCTTAGCCTATTTTTTAACACGGAAATCTAAATTGTGCCAATTAATTTACAATCTAAATATTTGAGACAAGTCCCGTGATTTTCTATTGAGCCGCCAGTCTCCCTTTTCACTCCAAATTCACCACTGTAATTCCCCCAAAAAAGAAAGTCCTTCGAAACAACCCAGGGTAGATTCGATAATGGAGTCTCTAAGGAATGTCGATAACTCGTGCTCACTCGTTCAAAAAGACAGAAGTCTGCACTGTTATAGTCTGCATTCTTCTTTTCAATATATACCAATTGTTCTTCTTCTCAGGTCCCAGTAAAACAGCGAAAACATACAGAAAAGAAGGACGACGCAATTACGATGCTGTGGTGTATAGTGTTGGAGCAGCCTTGGTTCTTGTCATCGTCTTGGCGTTTTTAAGAGGGTTTTACCGTCTTAAATTGGACAGATTAAGGTGAATAAATATACTGTAGTTTACATCCACTATGTTAGTTCGGTTCGACCGAGCGCTTTACGTTTCCATTACCTTGTAGGAAGATGTTGAACTACGTCCTCTTTTGTTAGTAGTCATAAAAAAGATTCGAGACTTCGTTTCCTTCCACTTTAGTTTACCTTGCTTTTATTAAATGCCGGATCATGGGTTATGGATCTCACCCTGGAATCTAACATATATCTCAACAGCGAATGCTTCCCCTCGCCACCTCAATATACAATATAATAATAAATATAATTAACATAATAATAATAATAGTAATAATGGTGATGATGATAATAATAATAATAATAATTGCGGATCCCTGAAGACACTTATGCCCAAATTTGCCTTACCTGGCTGGTTGCTGGGAGCCACTTTTGGGCTTAAAAACCCTCCCACTAGCCTTGCGGCTAGTGTGATATTTCACTGGATAATAATAATAATAATAATAATAATAATAATAATAATAATAATAATAATAATAATAATAATAATAATAATAATAATAATAATAATGGTGATGATGATGATGATAATAATAATAATCTATTGAGTTACTGAGTTTATTTTACGGGTTAATGAAGAGCACTGTACTGATAAGAAATGCACATGTAAGTCAGTTTGTAGCTTTTAGTTTTGATTGTCTGAGGCTTTAGGCAAAAGTCTGACTAGTGTAGAACCAGGAAATTTGTGAATAAGAAATATCCTGTGATTAAATAAAATAATAATGATGATGATGATGATTTATATAGGGCATTTTTTTAAATATCATCGGCGCTTTACAATTAAATCATATCGATGGACTTAACTGGTAGGGTCGGAGGTAGGCCGGCCCAATTGGCTACATATATACAAGGCCTAGAAGCTGAATTTGAACTAGGGCCAACCAAGAATATCCCTTTCAGAACAGCTCACACATACGCAATACAAAACTCATTTGATTTCGATCGCGTTTAGGATTCACGAAGAAAAGAAGCGAAGAATATCATTTCCAGTCAGTAATCCTCGATTTCAGGACCCAGAGTCACCTGTAGAAAAAATAAAAACCCCTGGAGAAGGAAGGTAAACAAAGTGTTCTGGCTTGTTTGCTGCGCACTGAAATCTTCAGTGAATTTATAGCGCAAAGGGAAACTCTTATGTTATGCTGAAACGAAAACAAAAGTTACCGAAGGGTTAATGATTCAGTTTGATATGACTTGCGATGACCAGTATGACCAGAGCTATAGCCGAGTGCTCCCCTGTTTCTCGAGTTGCTCTTCCGAACTTCCAAAAAAAGCACAAGAAACCGTTATAGAGAAATTTATTGAAAGAAAGGAGAAAAGTAGGGTTATACTATGAAAAGTAACGCAAAATTGCAATTACTGCCAGGTTTGAAGAGAAACTTATTGATTCATTTCAGAAAGTTGATGACATCAATACATACAGAAAAAGGATCAGGTAATATAAACCATTTATTATATAGTCAAATGATTTCTTGATATGTTCGGCTCAAGCTTTCGTCTCCATACGTCAAATGTTTTTACATTCAAGCACTTTAATCAGACAGTCAAAATGAATTTTTCTGTTCTTTTGAAGAAATTGGTAGAAGCGACGAAGACGAAGGCTCTTCACCAGACTCCGCTCTAGGTACGTGTACCTCATGGCAATCTGAGCCTACGTATCAAGAGACCATCAGACCAGCGTACTTTGCCTTTGAGTATTAGGACTACCATGACAGTACTCCATATTTTGCTATCGAGGTAACGCATGCGCTCTAGACTTTTCCCGTCTTTTGGTCAAACTGTGTCTTGTACTTCTTGGGTTCTTTCAGGACACTCAGACCGAATGGAATTGCTTAACAATCACTTTCTTTCTTCCTTAAGAACTAAGGTCAGTTCTTCCCTATTCTGTGCTGTCATTCTGAATCTCTGTCTCCCTAGCTCTTTGCTTTAAATTCCTCGATAGCCTAAACGGGGACTACTGTAGTCAAATCCTCTGAAAATCTTATTTGGACACCTTTGGTATTGACTCTGGTATAACATCATCAAAAGCACGCTTCCACTGACTTCCTTCGTTTTTAATCCCACTAATCTACTATTATTACTAACCTTTTTTCCTTCCTTCATTTAACATGCTATGTAATAATATTTTGATTTATATTGCTTTGCTTTTGAGCAGCTGATTAAATCTGCTTCTTAAAAAGCGTTAACCACTCTTACACCCATTGTCACTTTGCAATTGCCCTTAAACTATTTTCCTCCAAAGCTAAAGGGAAATGGCTGCTCAAAAATAATTGAATTTAATCATACGCAGTATGCTCTGATGCAGGTCTCAAGAGTCTACTAATATACTGAAGCCTTATTATTTCCACTAACGACCAATTCCTTGAACAAACACCTCTCTACAATGACCACCTTAGCTTTGTAGAATGGATAATATTCTTTGGCCAATCTGTGCAATAATCTTGTTTAAAACTCTCTAGTGTAGACACTTATAGTCAGTTTCTAGGGTGGTTGTTGTGTTGAGGTATGTCAACGTTTAACATACTGTAATATCATATTTCATCTTGATCATCTTACTCATGTCATACTTTATTTCATCTCTCTCTACATTCTGCTCAGGCCTCGACAGCTAATGGCTCATTGTAGGACCACATTGATTGTAAGTCATTATCATTATCGAGCATGCGCAGCTATGCCTTTCTTATCGTTCATAGATAAAAGCGCCAACCCACATTGTATAGAGTACAGTCCTACTACGAAAAGTGCGATGGTTTGATTGGTGTTTTGAACGAAACACCATTAAAAGCAAATAGTCATTGTGCAATCGTGACAAGTCGACTAGAACTCGTTACCATGGAAATCACCCTTTGTGTACTAGGTCTAAAATCGTAAACTGAGATTCGGAAGAGTGTAAAAGAGTGTAAAAAACTGGAAGATATCTTTTCGTTTTTCGACTGGTAATACATATATTACATAGATCAATCACGAGAGGAATAAGAAGTGACGAGAACAAGATCTAGGATAGTACAAAGGGTATTTTGGTAATGAGTTTTGGCGGCAAAGATATCGACCCGCAAGTCGATTAGAATATAGTTTAAAATTCATATCACAAATGAAGAAAATGACAATGATACATTGTAGTTATTATTACTGTTCATAAATTTTGCTTCAATGCTTCAGTACGCATGCGCATTTGAAATAGCAAGATCACGCAGCATTAGTTTTGGTTTGTAGCCCTTGAAAACACTTGAATTTCTGCCTGTAAAACTGACCTTGTTAAGACATTTGAGACTTTAGTGTTAAGTATTTCTTCATCCTGAATCCCTTTCTGACCTCAAAGCGTAGTATCGCGCTTAACAGAAGTCTTGAAATCGCACAAGAAGTACATATTGCAGGGTTTCGCCACTCATTCTCTTGAAAATGAAAAGTTAAAGAAGCAGTAAACAATTGGATGAGCGAACAAGAGACGCCGATGAGAAATCTTTTGTTGACGTTCATCCAAGATGGCTGCCGTGATGGCACTTGCACCCAGCAATTGCTGTCATGCAATAGGCTGACACTAGCCAAAAAACGTATGTTTTGTTTTGATGAACAGTGCTTCTAAATATCTTTCGACATTCATTGAAGCAAAGCAAAGCGTTTAAAAACATTTCAGCTTACTAATACGTTAGAGAGCGTTTGATTAACACTAACAACTATGACTGCAGCTGCAACAGTTCCCCAAAGACTTGCAAATTGCATTCTTAAGAAATAATAACTTTTTTTGCTATCAAACTCTATTTAAAATCATCTCTAACAATGAAAAATGATTGGACTGTTTGTCAATTGAGCGCCCTCTCTGTGACCCCATTTCTTCCATCATGCGTTGCGCATTACTCACGATTGGATAATCTAGTTCTTGTCCACATGATGTTTTGACAATGTTTGTCAATTATTTCCAGTGGACCAAGATAATAACTTAAAGATAGACATAACGATTACAAATCAAAATAAAGCGACTGATTCTCAAAGCATGATGGCAGGTATGAGGTCTTCTATCTCCTCCGCATCCAAACTTTCTGATATTCTGGCGGCGATTGCAAGTGTTGTTATACTTAATTATTTTCACTCGCACTCTATTTACTTAACTATAAAAAAGAAGGGTTGCTTGCGGAAGGAGTTTAGATTTTAGAATGCAGAAGTTTTCTAACAAATGCACACAGTAAGGTTGCTTTGGCTATATAAATACGACTTAAAAATTGCAAACTTTAACTAAAAATAAAGACACATAGACGACTTTCAAAAATGGCGGCCTAGTACATGAGAACGAGGCCACAAAGGCCTTGTTACCAGAAAATAAGCGTGGTGACACTTCTATTGCTATCAAAGACGATGTGTTCCTTTTCCTTTTAAAATACCTATTTTATGTGCATTTTACAGGATAATCTTTATATATTTAGAATCATTTGATGCGATGTTGATTTTGGAGGCCTTTCTGGCCTCGTTATCGTGAACAATGAGCCCGCCATTTTTGAAAGTCGTCTATGAAAAAACGAATTATTAAACAACCTTGACGTAAAAGTAAACAAACGAAGAGCTACCAACCAACCAACCAACCAACCAACCAACCAAATAAACAAACAAACAAACAAACAAACAAACAAGTAAAAACAAACAATGAGCAAGCAAGCAAACCAGAAAGCAAACAAAAACACAAACAAATCAATGCATGAATAAACAGGACAACCAGATACAACTTGCTGACATACTTATTTGGCCGTTTCGTCCATTTGTAATAAATAATCTCTATTCTCTTACAGATGAGTCTACCAGACCTCTACAGAGACAGAAACCAACGCTTCAAGATATTCGACTAAAAAGCTACTTTCACTCGGTGGATACAGAGTCTTGCAATTCCTGTGATGGTGTACGAGTATACTATATGCAGGAATCTACCGCGTGATATGATCAATCACACAATAAACAGGAACAATCAGAGGGAAGTCCCGTAGGACATAATCGTTTGCTGGTCAAGTTTGAACTGAAATAATGCGCAACACATGATTGGTCGACGTGAATCACAACGTTTGACGTCACTTTTAGAGAATCAAAATCATTACTAATGAGGTGGTGACAAAGCCAATGAACTTCAATTGTCACGTGAACGATGACGTGTATACAAACATTTTATAAAACAACGACAAAGCCACTGGACATATCTCTTAAAGTGGTGCTTTAACGCAACATACAGATATGAATAGAGAATGAAAGAAATTGTATACGAAAAGTATAACAATATATATCTGAGATCAAAAGCTAGTACACCCCCAAAGCAGCTATTGTCAGACATTAAGCAGCGAATCGTGGGACATTGATCTGAAGGTTGTACACGAAGTACCAAGGAACAATGCTCGAGCTGTAAGAAGCACAGATGATAGATCTTGGACAGAAAACAGCAAGCTCAATTGTCTTTGGGCTTCAAGAGACTACAAGACTTGATGCAAGGGAATTGTTATGGGGAGCTTCTACCTAATATGGACAAAATGTAAAGTCCTTCAGACTTTGCTGAGGGCATACTTCAAAAAGAAAAAAGAAATTGTATAGTATATATTCGGTTTGTAAGACCTAATATTTTTAAATTGCATAATTAGAAAGAATTGCTGGTTTAATTCTATCGATTTAGTTGTAGATATTTTGCTCTCGAAGAAGCGCTAAGACAGTGGTCCCATCAAGTGAAATTTTAATGACTTAAGTCAAGAGACCATAATACTAAGAGAGCGAAACTCAGTATTGATGTCTTTGCGATGTTCGCGGCGTCTAAGGCTATTTTAGTAATTTCGCCATCGCGCGCGCAAGGCTCTCAAACAATAGATTTCAAACGGTCCCGTCCGCGCGCACGTCAAAAATCAAATTCTGTGTATTGTTTGAGAGACTTGAGCGCGCAATGAAGTTACTAAAAATAGCCTTAGCCGCCACGAACATCGCACAGACATCAATGCTGAGTTTCGCTCTCTCAGTATTATGGTCTCTTGCTTTAGTTCATATTCCAGCCGACAAGCGTTGTAGTAATAATGCACATGCATTTTTGCATTATATACTATATTAATGAAAATATTTTGTCAACATTTTTAAAATTGTTGGGTTTCAACCATTCCCCCTGAAAATACAAAGCAGCGGTAGCCACGTTAGATGAACGAACAAGCGATGCTAATGAGAATTCTAACTTTTATTAAAGTTCATCCAAAAGGGCTGCCGTAAACGAAAGAGTTATCCTGTCTAGTAGGGAAAACTCTCTTTCATACAAAACAGCCCCTAAATCTGCCACCTGATCTGGGGTTAGTTTCCTTTCCGCCGGAATTTTAGACAGATACTTAAAATAGATGACAAAGGTGGAAGAAGTAAACTCACCTCAGTCTAGGGGCCCGCACACTCGCAAAAAGCGACGAGAAAAATTTAGTTTTTCTGGGCTGACGCCGCTATATATATGGTAGATTTTGGCCGCTCATATCAGAGTGCCAGGACTGAGTTTCCGTTAGTTGTGTGACAACCCATAGATGTTTCCGTGACAGATCAGTAGATTGCAAGACACTTCGCCTTAGGTAGCAAAAGCTTTGCTAAGTATTTTCTACAGCCATTGGTATCTATCCTTTTATATGCTATGTATCATGTTATTTACATTGTAAATTATATATAGATATCTATCAATTAGATGAAGGTATAATATTAGTTATTAATAATCTCTTAATGATATCATTAGTCTGTGGAGTAATGAGTGCCTATGACTTAATCAAGTTGACCAGTGTCCTACGTGTAAATTCAAATAGAAAGAAATTATAATAAAACTTGAAGAAACTACCTTTTTGTAATAAATAACAAATTATTAATTATACTATTTTAGCAAACTGATAATTATACTAACAAAGTATACATTTTGTCAGCGTAGATGAGACGTCTATCTCATGAATCAAATGATCCCTACGCACAAACATATACTTAAAATATACATTTTTGGGGAAAATGTCGAAGAGAGAATTAAGCGGTAACTGAAACTAGATACAAAGGATAATAACAAGTCTTTACTCAAAATTTACTTACGTGCAGACCAACGTGATGTTGAGATTTTTTGTTCCTCGTAGCTCAAACAATAGCTTCGAATCGTGTTCAGGAATTTGGACATCAATGTTAATGACAAATACACGGTCGTTTAAGGTGCAATAGCATTATGATTTTTTAATCAATCTTGTTGAGAGTCATGGAGGTCATCAATAATCCTCTTTACATGCTGAATGAGATTTGGAGGAAAAAGAGTGTCATAAACAAATTAAAGTTAAGTAATTATTACGAATTCTACATCAGTGAAAAACAGAATGCACGTACCTTATGATGATTTACGTCTTGAGAAAATGTTCAAAACGCGACATAAGTACTAAAAGATAAATACAATAAACATCATATTATTCGGCTAAGCCGGCAGAGAGGTCATTACCTCAAAGTATTGGATATCCTGCCATGCCTAGACTTGTACATTGGTTTCACCGCTGAAAATCACGAGTTAAGAATGTCATTTATCCGCATTCTTGGTCTCGCTTCCTGAGAGAGGCATTACAACTATCGCCTTTGCTTAAAATGGCAGAAAAAGTCACTCTTTCGAGCTGTGCTTTGAGAACTTTCATGATTGCTTTTACCATCATAGTGTGTTTATTTTGTGGCGAGCTTGCACGCATCGAACTCATGCTTAAAGACCAAAACACAAGAATAAACCATTTGGAGAGCAAGATGGCCTCGACAATGAACAACAACATAAATGCAGACTACGTCGTTGACGAACATCGCGGTTTACTAAAAAAGATGAAAGCGTATGGGAAAGAGAAACACGACACAACTCAGCACATTTTAAGCAGAAAGATACGAGATACCTCGCTTGAAGTAAACCAGACTCTGAAAATATTGAACAATTTGGTATCAACGACTATCGATAAGAAGATCGGCAAAGCAGTGTCGACTTTGCAGGCTGCCAAGTATTGGATCCCAATTCCTGGTCCTCCTGGTCCACCAGGTAAACCAGGAAAACAAGGACAGAAAGGTAATCGAGGAGTAAGAGGACCTATGGGTAAACCAGGAAGGAGAGGAAAACGTGGACCTCGTGGATTTAAAGGTGATCCTGGAAAGAATGGAGTCCCTGGTCCTCGAGGTATGCCTGGACTCAAAGGAGATCCTGGTCCTTCCTTAATCATCTCCATCAGTACTGATTTCACCTCCTCGTTTGATTGTCAGTGAAGGTCAGTCTGCTATCTTACGATGTTCTACAAGTGGTTATCCTAAACCTGTCATTATGTGGAGTAAAAAGAATGGTTTATTCGCTAACAGCAGATCAATAACAGACAATAGTGGTAGACTTGAAATAAAACACGTCATGCCAGATGATGCAGGAATCTATCAATGTAAGGCTGCTAATATTCTTGGCAAAGTACACAAATACCGCTAATCCTCGTAGTGAACTTCCGTCCAACTAATAACTTTGAAAACCGATCCAATCTACATAAATATAGGAGATAATATTTCTTTTCCAAATTGTCACGCGACAGGACATCCCAAGCCAAACGTCACGTGGTCCAAGGCTATTGGTACTCTTCCAAGCTGGTCGTTCTCTTATCAAGGAAGGACAACTGACCTTGTTGAGATCCAAAAGGGAAGATTCTGGTCTTTATATATGTAAGGCAGACAATCATCTTGGTTCGGCTGTGTCAGGTATTGTTATAAATGCTATTAGGTTGCCTGTGTTTATGATCAAGCCTCCATCAACATACACAGCAAATCCTGGTGCAACTGTTGTTCTGAACTGTACTGCTAATGGTGACCCTCAGCCAGTCATCAGCTGGAGAAAAGAAAATGGTGTGCTTCCTGCTGGTAGATATGAAGTGAGAGGTGGTTCTTTCATTGTAAGGAACTCGAAGATATTAGACTCAGGTGTGTTTGTATGTACTGCTACAAGTGCTGGGGTTTTTCATGTAGACACCAAAATGACACTGAATGTACATAATCCTAGAGACTGCTCTGATTACTTCAAATCAGGAGAGAAACGCAACGGTGTTTACACAGTAAAACCAGACGACCAGGCTGCATTTCAAGTCTACTGTGACATGACAACTGACGGTGGGGGGTGGGCAGTGTTTCAAAGGAGAAAAGATGGATCATTTGACTTTTACCGCAATTGGCAACAGTACAAAGCTGGATTTGGTGACCTGAATGGCGAGTTCTGGTTGGGGAACGACTACATTCATCGACTCACGGCAAGATCTCCTTCCAGTCTTCGTGTGGATGTAGGGGACTGGAAGGGAGTTAGAAAGTACGCCGAATATGGTAATTTTAGTGTTAGTGATGAATCAGACAAGTACAGACTGAGTGTAGGCTCGTATTCAGGTACTGCTGGGAACACAATGACATATCATAACAACATGGCCTTTACTACAAAGGACAAGGATAACGACAAATGGAGTAGGAATTGTGCTGTTTCTTCTACTGGTGCCTGGTGGTACAAGACATGTTATGAGTCTAATTTGAATGGTAAATATGTAGGAAATAAGGAAGATGGTAAAGGAATACACTGGGGTGTCTTTAGTTCAGTATCGTTGAAATCATGTGAAATGAAATTACGGCGAAATGGATTTTAATCAGATATTCAACTTTGTCATATTTTGACAGTATCAACATTAATGTTGATATGATTATATGATATGGTTGTCGCAATTTTGAAACTTCAAAATTTACTTAATCTTAAAATATTGAATATTATTGTTAACCCTCAAATTCAACAATAGAATAAGGCGTGTCAAGCATTAATTAAGTGGGGCTTTATAACAAGCACACTGTAATGAATTAATGTTAATGTATAAATTATAAATTATTAAACTTACAGCTCGTCGCATTCAACAACCCTACATACAACTTGCTTACAACTGTTTTAAAATCCTACAACCTTTTGTCCTTGTCGCACGCAACAGTTGTAAGCTGTAGGGTTGTTGCATGTGAAAAGCTATGAACAAAAACTGTATCATGATATCATGCAAACTGGCCTTAAGGGAATTAGTTCCTACACCAAAGTGCTCTCCCCCAAGGTCATCGAAGAGGATCTACTGTCCCGTCACTCTGACACGGCAGTTAGCCAAAATTATGGAGAGGCTTACATTATAGACTCGCTGTTGAGGCAGATTTGCTATCAGATTGATCCACAACGATTGTCTACCAGTGGCAAATCCACCACACATGCTCTAGTGTATATCTTGCATAAGGTCATCTCTGCACCGGACAAGGGGGACTCCTTTGCACTTTCAGACAGGACAGATTCATTGCCAATACAGCAAACGCTTGAATAAATTATTACATTTAGATATCAATAGAGACATTGTGCTTGTGTTGCATTTATTGTTATGTTGACTCCTCACGTAATTTAGTCAGTTTGACTACAAAATGAGTGAATAAATATTATCTCATATAGTTATTATCATTATTAAAAAAGCACTAGATAATTCAAATTTAGCAAATGATTTTCTACTATTTTCAAGTACACTGAATTTATATATAGTATACCATTTCATACTTATATTGACGGCACTCTAATCAAAACGAGAACATTAAGCATTAGTGATTACAAGCATATATCTAATAATTAATATAATGACTAATTTCGGCACTCATTGCAGATGCATGACACAAATGATATCAAGTTCAGAAACAGAATATGTAAACTTGAAGACGATATGAAATGTAATTATGACTAAGGCACATTTTGTTGAAATGCAAAGAAGCGAAAGAGCAAACCATTACAAACCAACTGCATGCTTATCTGACTTCAGCTAGATAATTTAATTCACATCAAAAGAAAATGAGTTAGCAAACACATCAATTATAAGCAATAGACTTGTCATCTGATTTAGTTTAACTTTGCTGCTGATCTGACTTCTCCCTGAATTATTTCCAGGTCAGAATTAAATGATTTAGCATATAAATGAATTACAAGGAATGAACTTTACTGCCATTAGTCGTCTGATTTTCACTTTCTTCTCAGTTACATGCTTCGGCCCCCAAAAATCATCACGTCGACAATGAAAAAACAAAACCGCAAAAAACATTGAATTACTGATATCATTAAGATATTTATCACAAAGATAGGTGCACATACAATTTACTTTCTTTCACATGTTTGTTTTTAATAAAGTGACGAGAGATTATTATTTTCTTGGCAAAAAATTAATTAAGAGAACTTCATACTTGTGTTGGGAAGTGTTTACTTTCAAAGTTATTACTAGTTTGTAGTTCTCATTATTATATACGTTATCGTGTGCATCTAATCTGGCAAAGACATCTAACTATAACCTCCAAGTGTTTGATCGGCAAACACTTGTGAAATAGGAATTTTCCCACAAGACATACGCATAAATAGGGCTCTGGTTAGATGCCCTTGTTAGAAGAGGAGACTTGTAGTTACAACTGGATTTTACAATAAAAGAAGAACGAACCCGAGTAGTGTTTGGTAACATTTGGTGAAGACCCGCAGGTACAGCTAGCAGCAAGTCAAGAAAGTAAAAGCAGCAAGTCAAGATTTAGTGGAAAGTCAAGATATGGTAGTAAGTATTTCGAGGCGACTCAACCATTCAATGTTAGGGAGAAATTTGTTTTCTGTTAAGTTGCGCCTATATGTTAACTAGAATACAAGAAAAGGGCTTTAACCAAAGAGCCTCTAGAATCAAAATCGCTCGATCTAGATCACCCTCAAGCAGTTTCTACCCCGTTAAGGGTTGCTTTTAAGTCGCCGTTTCGAAGAGGCAAAACTGTCAAGCCAAAACTTAAACCAAAACCAAAACATATTTCTTTAGATCAGACAGCAGGACCTAGTCATGTTGTTGAGAAATCTAGTGACGAAGATTCTAGTTCAGATCATATTTACGACGACGTTGAAACAAATAATATGTCTGAGGACCCACTTGTTCACCGAAGCCATGCAAAATTTGACATGAAACATAGTTGCCTTAAGTGACACACCAAAAGGAGCGATAGTATTTCCCGTCTTTAAGGGCGATGAAAACAAAGATGTGCATGAATTTATTTCCAATGTCACTAGAACAGCAGATTTTTGTGGGTGGACAAACGCCTGGGAGGAAAGCCTTAGGTCTCCCGCTATATGTAAAAGATAGTGCAGTTGTCTCACAATTATATATGTATCGTGTCCATCTAATCTGGCATGGACATCTAACGCCACACCATATAACATCCAAGTGTTTGATCGACAAACATTTGTGAGTTAGGAATTTTCCCACAAGACATATGCATAAATAGGGTTCTGGTTAGATCCCTTTGTTAGAAGAGGAGACCTGTAGTAACAACCACATTTTACAGAAATATAAGAAGAACAACTGCGTTGTAGAAAAGATCCCGAGTAGTGTTTGGTAACATTTGCCATCTCGTTCCACCTGCTATTTGTTTTTGAATTCAGGGCTATAGCAAACTGTTCACTAAAATTGTGATTACAAATTTCTATAGACACTTTCTGAAAGACTTTGGAAGTTTGCGAGAGGCTAAGATATGGAGAGTTGCTGGAAGAATTGGAAGAACTACTCCAGCTGGCAGTCAAATTCTGCTCGAGAAAATCTCATTCCTTACCCGGCGACTATTGCTGCTGTTCTTCCGAATATCATCGGCAACCTTCTCTGCGTTGTGGTGATCATCAAGACCAGGTCTCTTCACAAGTTTTGTAATTTTCTGCTAGTCAATTTGGCTGTCTCCGACATCAGTATCGGGTTACTGGCGTTAATTGCCACAACGTACCTTGAATTGTCCCTTAAAACAGAAGATGATCAATCCCTTAGAAGGAAAATCAATATTTTTGGGTATTCCATGATGCAGGTGTCTATACTTACAGTGGTGGTTATTGCTATGGAGCGATACTTTGCCATCTCAAAACCATTCCAAGTCATGAAGAAAGAAAGAATCAAGCATCTTAAGTTTATTCTACCTTGTATTTGGATTCTCAGTTTTGTATGTACAATCCCAGTCTTTATTGTGTTCTTTTCCATGAGAAATCCCGAGTTGCTTTTAGGGAAACAAAGAGAGTTATCGATCATGGGTGCTGTGCATTTTACTTGCAATTATTTGGTGCCATCTTGTGTGTTGATCTATACGTACATTAGAATTGTATGGATTCTAAAGCGAAGACAACTTCAAGTACGATCATCACATGGACAGCAAATAACCCTACTTGCACAGCGTCGAGCATCAAGACTTCTTGGTGCTGTGATAGTTGCCCATAATGTGTGCTTTCTTCCTTACGCCGTCATCACATTCATTGCAACTCAACCATTCATTTGTGATGCGATCACAGAGGAGCATTCGTTCTATGCTACCCAATATCTGTTACTAGTAAGCCCGAGCCTTAACCCTGTTATATACTTTGCTCATAGTAAAGTGTTCCGGGATGCTTGTAAGGGAATTCTCCTGCCAAGAAAAAAGACCTGAAATACTATGCTGTATTTACCAGTGGAGCGTTTCTTCGAATCGACGAGGTATATATATTTCCACTCCTTTGTATTCTCGGCCGTCGCTTTCTTGTTCTTAATTCGTCATCCGTCACCAAATGCAGATAGATCGATCTGTACAGCGCATGCTCAATGACCCTCTCTCCTCGGCAGGAGCCGTAGAAAGTGTAGTGTAGATGGGTCTCTATAGCGCATGCTCGGTATCCATCGAGGACCATCGGAAGGTCGTCGACAAGCGGTAATGTGTTTTGATCGTCGTTTTGGTGATGTCTTGATCAAGACACGATTCCTCGTTTGCTGTGCAAGTCAGCGATTTTCCAGCTAGCGGCGCCGATTCCTTGTCATCATGGGTTACGCCAAATGGTGGTTTACTACAGGGGACAAACCTCGCTCCGCTATTAGTCGTCGTCTTAGTGAACAAACTTGCAGCTGACTGCTTTACAAAATGCGATTCAATTATCTAAAAATGCAGAGATGGTAATCTGTCCTTTGAACTTGTACTGCCCCTTTCCACTGGCGCCATTAAACATCATAGGGTCTTGTTTCTCAACTTGACATCGTTAAGGTGTACTGTAGCTTGGTCAGGTCTACCTTGGAGTACGTGGTACCTGCATGTGCTAATTTACCAGCATACCTAGCGAACCTCATTGAATCGATCCCAGATGTCCTCTATCTCTCCTTTATGGACAGTTGTTGTCAGTTGTCAATAAACTAGACGCACACGTGCGTTCACTCGTGCCCCGGGAGCCCTCAGTCTTCCCCGAGCCGTTTCACGCATTCTTCACCATTTCGGGAAATAGTTAACCGTAACATAAGATCTTTTTTGAATCAGTTAACTTAAACTAAAGAATATATGATTGGTCAATTTGTCTGTCAGCAGCTATTAGTGTTTCCCTTTGTCCTTCTATTATCATGCATAGGTATTAGAAATCTTAGTCTCCTTTGCAGCCTTTTTTGTGTGCGGGGCCTTTTCTTTGGGGAGTTTAAGCCTTGCTTGACGACACAAAAAAAGGCTGCAAAGGAGACTATAGAAATCTCCGACATGCAAAAATATTCCCTGCGAATATACCAGTTTTATTCAACTTTTTATTTCACTATGTATCTCAATTGTTTACTGAAAAACTTCTACAACGGTGTTTTTGACACAATAACAAATCGTGTATTTTTCGGATGTTTTATATATTGAATAGACGTTACGTGACCAAACGCGAAATACAAGGTCAATGGAACCTAATTCCATGCAAAGTTCCGATATT
This sequence comes from Telmatactis stephensoni, assembly GCA_029948255.1. Classification (NCBI taxonomy): domain Eukaryota; kingdom Metazoa; phylum Cnidaria; class Anthozoa; order Actiniaria; family Isophelliidae; genus Telmatactis; species Telmatactis stephensoni. The sequence continues at coordinate 582,025 of JALIZF010001847.1, forward strand.
AAAATTCAGTACAAAAACCTCTCAAGATCTCTTGAATGCTTAAATGAGGAATATAATTGACTTGCTTCTATGTTTGTTCGTTTAGCAACATGTAGGATGAGAAATTTGTAGATTTCCAGCTCATAGGAAATAGTTCGTATCGCGAGGGCCTCCTTTCAAGTACTCCAATTAGAATTGGATATTTGGTCAAAGTATTGGAGATGAAGCTCAAAATAACAGCCCATTCTGAAGCTCTTATAAGTGTCTAGGTATATCTCGAGTTAAAAGCTCCATTTTACGATGTATTATTCCTAGAAGAGCCTGTCTCTGAAAGCAATTTTCTTTGTAGTCGGCCATCTTGCATTCCTAAAGTTCCTCACTGGCGTTCACTACCAAGGAGGATTGGCAGAGCTTCCCATGAAGCTTTGCGCACAAATTACCGTAGTGACCGGAAGTGAATAAATTGGAACAGCTGATTCTGTGGTTGAGATTTGGTTTTTGAAGTTGTTTTTTTATCGTTTTTTGGCGAAAAATAGACAAGAGAAATGCAAGAAACCCTTCTCTAACATGTGTTTTCCATGTCAGAAAACTTTAAAACATTGTGATCTGTTTTTGTTGATTTTTTTCGTCGCTTTGAATTATCGGTTTTTTCACCGTTTGTAGAAAATGCCGGGACAGTGACAAACAACCCAACAAAATAAGTAAAAATCAGCTTAAAAAATTGAACATATAGGAAAAATACCCTTACTAACTGATAGAAGAAGAAATTTGGATGTTAATTTTTAGAAAGGGCTCCAAAGGGCTCCATGTTTTTGTGATGAACAAAAGACATGAACATTGCCCTTTTACGGTTGAAGAACTATGAACAAGAAAGCCAATATGACGTGTGGTTGATGGGAAGGGCAAAACCTCGGCTAAGGAATTAAAGCTATCTTAGCTTCGAGTTATGGAGTTGATAACTAAATGGCTTTCACCGATAAAGACATGGTTTTCTGACGAATGAGTTTGTCAAATTTTACTTTAGTAAGGAAACCAAAACTTAAAGATATAATCAATCCGCCAATGGCGAAGTAACTCGTGGATTGTTCCCTTTAGTTAAATTAGTTTTATTTTAGTTAAATTTGAATTTTGAAGGCAAAATTATAGATCAATTAAAGCAATACATATTTTTTTTAAATGATAGATCATTGCTCTCACAAATTTAAACATTAAGTTTGGGCCCACCTGTAAAGCATTTAAAGGAATTTTTAGAGAGTCAGTTGGATAATTATTAATAATATTAGCTAATGTAATTTTTTTAGCAAAAAATAATAGACTTGAGTACGAAAGAACAAAAGAAAAAGATAATGAAGCAAAGAAATAAGAAAAAAAAAAGAAAGAAAAAAATTGTATGTACCACCCCGGGAGTCGAACCCACGATCATTGGAATTTCGAGCCAGCAACGAACCGCTTGAGCTAATGAGCCATTCACTGATTTCAAGGTGATATTTTTATATATATTGCTAATTTACATTTATAACCTCCTTGAATTTGTTAAATATGTACAAATTATGAAAGAAGTTTCTCTATGAACCAAATATCGCTATGAATAAAATAAATTACTCCATAAAAGTACTCATGATAGCCACCAAACTTAAACTTAATACGCTTTTTTGATGCAGTTTCGGCCAGCGGGGCCGTAGCGGTTCGGCACGGCCAGTTTCGTACTCAAATATGATTTCGTTTGCTTTTTATTTCAACATTTACTCTCGTGCCGATAGAGTACAAACACTAAATGCTTGGATGGCTCGTTGATATTGGACTGGCGACGATTTTTGATATTGGACTTGCGACGATGTTTGTTGTTTGAAGACAGCGACTACAAACGGACCCAATTGTTTTCACATCCGAGAATCGAACAGCTCAACTTGGAGATGTGACGAATTCCAAGCTGCAGAGGGAGCTGAGAGTAGTTCAGTACAAAATATGACAAGAAATAAGAAATTATCTATTCAGATTTATAGGCATTTTTGCCTATCTTCGCGGAGTGTAGACCCTACATGTAGACCACGAGGTATAATGTCGAGGGTCGACATGTTAAATTGGCTTGTATTACCGAGCAGTTTTTACGGAGCTTAGATCATGTGCCTAAAAATTGTTGCTTTGTACACAAATCTAAAACAGTTACATTACGTTCAAAGCTTCCCGAGTGCTATACTGGTCACCGAAAATTATTATAGAGTATGAGGGGGAACACCGTACGGCCTACGATACGATACGGTTACAGCAGGAATTTCGAATGTTTTTATAGAAACTATGATACTGGTACAGTTACGATACAGTACGGTAAGTTTCTCACTCATACGAAAACGACTCTAACGCAAGTTAGCACCGTATCGTATTATCAAGAATAGACCGGAAGTAAAGTTTGACAGACCGGAAGTTTACAGGAAAGTGAGTGAGTGAGTGAGTGAGTGAGTGACACAATAGCTTACTACTTTATGTATGGTACCATTCTACTTAGACAATAGATAGATTGAATAGTTGTTGTCATACACGAAGTAGTAACCTGACTCATTTGCATATTCGACCCCTCACAATAACTCGTGGATTTTCAATCCACGAGTTAAAAAAAAGACTTTCCATCTTTCCAATTTTAGTTTAATTTACAAACAATACAAACTGAGTTTCACAAGCAAAAAAAGTGTAAATATTCAAAGAAAACGACTCGGTTGAGCATTAATTTTCAAACGACGCCAGTCAGTTAAATTAAACAAAGTTTTTTTTCTTACTTACGTACAAAGACATGTACAATGTACAGAAGAAGATTTCCAAACTTGACCGTCGCCACGAGACAACTTGTACATGATTCGTAAAAATCCAACTACGCCAGTGAAGAGATGTTTTAACACAAGCTATTGGTAAACAGCCAATAGATAATTCAAATCGACAGCTTCTCGTTTACCAGCAAAATCCTCATTCTGTAAGCCTCTTTCAAACTTCAGCTTCAGCCAAAAACACGGCTTTCAATTTACCATGTTGAACGCTGCCTGATTCATCGAAGAGCACGTAAAGACTTGCAAATCTTGAAGAACTGTTATATGGTTATATATTTTACCGTTTCGTCTTTTTTCGAGTCATAGTTCCATTATAAAACAGAAAACTCTTTGCTCAGCATAATTTCTGCCAGATTCCTTCGATGAAAGTTGTCAAACTATTGTCAAAAACGCCGCTTCTTGAGTCACACTGATTAGTCAAAAGTACGAACACTTTTGTCCAAGTTTTGAGAATATTATTAGTTTTGATCATAAAAACAACACAATTTGATCGTTCTTGATAAAAGCCATAGAAGGTAGTTTTCTATGACTCTCGCTGACTAGTTTTGATGTAAAGGTCTGTAAAAGGGAACACAAAAAACCTCCAGTTTCGGCTGTTTTCTCAGGAAAACTTGTGACCAATGACGGTATTTACCTCTAAACATAGACAACTTTCGATAACAACCTTTTGCGTCTGTCAATAATCAAGGCAATGCAGAATTATTGTGGTTTTGTCCATAAATGCTTTCGACTTATAATTACGAGCTCCTATCTCTAAGAAATCCATCGCCAAATGACTGATCACGTGATCAGCAAAAAGTGATATCAGTTGTGCGCAAAGCATTATGGGAAGATCTGCCAATCCTCCTTGTTCACTACGAAGAGTAGGTGATGAATGAAGGGCATTGTTTCTTACGCTCTTAACCAATCAGGAGTGCATCACTTGACCAATTGCGCAAGAACGCCGCATTCTCGAGACGAAGAGCGGAAAAGAAAAATAAACATTTGCAGTTTATAACTCGTTCCCGGCCTACGGCCTGGGCACGAGTAATAACTCTGGATTCCTGAAATACCTGATTCCCAAAGCAACGGAAATTACACATGGCTATTCGCTGGGCTCTGGCACTTTCAGACAGGACAGATTCATTGTCAATACAGAATGCTTGAATAAATTTATTACATTAAGATATCAATAAAGACATTGTGCTTGAGTTGCATTTATTATTATGCTGACTCCTCATGTAATTTAGTCAGTTGTTTTACTACATAATGAGTGAATAAAGCTTATTATTATTAAAATAGCACTAGATAATTCAATTGAAAACAGAATATTTTCTATACTGACTATTTTTAAGTACACTGAATTTATATATAGTACAGGGGCGTATCCAGAATATTTCAAAGGGGGGTCACACTTTCCATTTTCCACCAAAGGGGGGTCACACTTCCAATTTCTCAATCTTTCTCCAGTCAGATTCTTTTATTTCTATCATCTTTTTGTTTTCAAAGGAGGGTCACGGGCACTCTGGGACCCCCCCTGGATACGCCCCTGTAGTACCATTTCATACTTATATTGATTGCACTCTAATCAAAACGAGAACATTAAGCATTAGTGATTATAAGCATATATCTAATGATTAATATAATGACTAATTCGGCACTCATTGCAGATGCATGACACAAATGATATCAAGTTCAGAAACAGGAAATGTAAACTTGAAGACGATATGAAATGTAATTATGACTAAGGCACATTTTGTTGAAATGCAAAGAAGCGAAAGAACAAACCACTGAGCTGCTTATCTGACTTCAGCTAAAAATTTAATTCACATCAAAAGAAAATGAGTTAGGAAACACATCAATTAAAAGCAATAGACTTGTCATCTGATTTAGTTTAACCTTGCTGCTGATCTGACATCTCCCTGAATTATTTCCAGGTCAGAATTAAATGATTTAGCATATAAATGAATTACAAGGAGTGAACTTCACTGTCATTAGTCGTCTGATTTTCACTTTCGTCTCAGCTACATGCTTTGGCCCCCCAAAAATCATCACCGGTCGACAATGAAAAAACAAAACCCCAAAAAACATTGAATTACTAATATCACTAAGATATTCATCACAAAGATAGGTTCACATACAATTTGCTTTCTTTCACATATTTGTTTTTTAATAAAGTGACGGGAGATTGTTATTTTCTTGGCAAAAAATGAATTAAGAGAACTTCATACTTGCCGTCTAGTTCCACCTGCTATTTGTTTTTGAATTCAGGGCCGGCTATAGCAAACTGTTCACTAAAATTGTGGTGACAAATTTCCACGGACACTTGCTGACAGACTTTGGAAGTCTGCAAGAGGCTAAGATATGGAGAGTTGCTGGAAGAATTGGGAGAACTATTCCAGCTGGCAGTCAAATTCTACTCGAGAAAATCTCATTCCTTACCCGGCGACTATTGCTGCTGTTCTTCCGAATATCATCGGCAACCTTCTCTGCGTTGTGGTGATCATCAAGACCAAGTCTCTTCACAAGTTTTGTAATTTTCTGCTAGTCAATTTGGCTGTCTCCGACATCAGTATTGGGTTACTTGCGTTAATTGCCACAACGTACCTTGAATTGTCCCTTAAAACAGAAGCTGATCAATCCCTTAGAAGGAAAATCAACATTTTTGGGTATTCCATGATGCAGGCGTCTATACTTACAGTGGTGGTTATTGCTATGGAGCGATACTTTGCCATCTCAAAACCATTCCAAGTCATGAAGAAAGGAAGAATCAAGCATCTTAAGTTTATTCTACCTTGTATTTGGATTCTCAGTTTTGTACTTACAATCCCAGTCTTTATTGTGTTCTTTTCCATGGGAGATCCCGAGTTGCTTTTAGGCAAACAAAGAGAGTTATCGATCATGGGTGCTGTGCATTTTACTTGCAATTATTTGGTGCCATCTTGTGTGTTGATCTACACGTACATTAGAATTGTATGGATTCTAAAGCGAAGACAACTTCAAGTACGATCATCACATGGACAGCAAATAACCCTACTTGCACAGCGTCGAGCATCAAGACTTCTTGGTGCTGTGATAGTTGCCCATAATGTGTGCTTTCTTCCTTACGCCGCCATCACATTCGTTGCAACTCAACCATTCATTTGTGATGTGATCACAGAGGAATATTCGTTCTATGCTACTCAATATCTGTTACTAGTAAGCCCGAGCCTTAACCCTGTTATATACTTTGCTCATAGTAAAGTGTTCCGGGATGCTTGTAAGGGAATTCTACTGCCAAGAAAAAAGACCTGAAATACTGTATTTACTAAACTTATGTATTGATATGTATTTTTATCAATATGAAATAAAGACATTATTATTATTATTATTATTATTAGTGGGTCGTAGCTTTGACGAGGTATAAATTTCCACTTCTTTGTATTCCCGGCCGTCGTTTTGTTCTTTGTCGTTGTCACAGAATGCAGATAGATCTGTACAGCGCATGCTCAATGCCCCTCTCTACTCGGCAGGAGCCGTAGAAAGTGCAGATAGGTCTCTATAGCGCATGCTCGGTGTCCAACGAGGACCATCGGAAGGTCGTCGACAAGCGGTAATGTGTTTTGATCGTCGTTTTGGTGATGTCTTGATCAAGACACGATTCCTTGTTTGGTGTGCAAGTCAGCGATTTTCACGGCTTCATGTGTTGACTTCGAAGGTCTTGACTTCCAAGAAGTTGTTTGCAGCTGTTTGCCAATCTGACACGCTCATCTCTCTACATATAAACTAACACTGACCCTATTCACGTTAAGCCGTCTACGCTTAAAGATGTATAGAATTTTCGGAATGGGCCGGTCCGCGACAACTATAACTACACTAAGCTCCATAGAAACAGAATAAAGTGTGTAGAAAGATTTAAAACTATTACACAAATGAAAACAAAATAACGATAACGTTGAGTAGAAAGTGCTCTTCATAGTACTGATAGTATCTCGGTTTTCGTGCATTTTAGCGAAAGTTTTCACCTGAATCATCTTCACCTCTTGACCTTTTCGGTTTGCTTGTAAATTTCATTCAGCCGCTCTCAAAAAAAAACCTCGAATTTCATTGGTCGGTGATGATTGTATCGAGATTCGCTATTTTGATCAGCAAGTAAAGAGCTGCTTTTCATCAAAATATTGCCTCGATTATTGCTGGATTATTTTATAAACGGCTCGTGCTTTCCCTACGCTCTTTCGTGTTCTCCCAACATCACGCGTGTTTAGATCAGGCTATATAAACACGGAAAACCGTTTTATATTTCTTAAGTCTGGTAGTGTACATGCCACTGTAATCGAATAATTATGTGGATGCAGCTCAGTATAATTCACACTTAAGCTTGAATTACATAGAGAAGGCCTGAGCTTTCAGCTTAACTTAGTTGATCAGTTAAGAACTCATATATTCAGTCATGAGATTTATCTGAAATTTGTTTATTTCTAATAACTATCAATTTAGTTTATTTATTTATTTTTTCGTGTATTTTACTTTTGTAAATGGTATTTTAATTAGCAAAAGTGATTGGTGCGATATTTTCAGATTTTACCAACTAAAAATATATAAAGTGGCTGCAGATAAAATACGGATGTAGAAAAGAAGTCCAACGTCGACCAAACAAGAATTAGGGTCTCCACAGACGAGACGATTAGTGTCGACAACTATTTTTTATCGACAACTAAATGTGGTCGATAACTTTTTGTGATCCAATGAAGCATTCCACACACTAGATAGTTTGTTGTCGATAACTATGCAAAATCAGCGAGAGCTTAGGAACTAGCTTTATCTACGCATGCTCAGAGACAACGCAGATATGATAGTTGTCGACAACTAATCGTCTCGTCTGTGGAGGCCCTTATATTGCAATATGGCAACAATAAATAATAACTGGACCGTACACAACACAAGGGCAGAGGGGTTAGTTGCCCCGACCACTAGTTAAAGAAATGGATAGCCTCCATGCGCAAAATCATTTCAACAAAGGCTATATAGCTGACTGCCTCTCAAGGAATTGGGTTAAGTCAGTACGGAACACCAATATACCTTATAAAACCATACATAACATGACAACGTCAATGCATGGCTTCTGCTAAAAAAGGACGCTTAATTTGTAAACAGTGGTCTAAAAATTGCTTTTTAATAAAACTTTGTGTGTGTGTGCAGCGTTCTACATCTAAATTTCAAATTGAAGTTATATCCGTCAATGTAGCAACTGTATCGGCAACGAATTTGATTGAATCGCACGCTTTTCAACAGGTTTAAAATTGACCGATAATAAAAGGGGATGCGAAACTGCATACTTGTAAAGTAAAGAATATTCATAACGTTAATTAATGAGACCTTGAATAACTAATAAAAAGAGTCCTAAGCTGTTTTGTGAGATGATTGCTGATAATGATCTTGCAAAGTAACTGGTAGTGCCGCCATCTTAAAAATGATGTTCGTATGATTGCGCGCTGTGCGCGCTCCTTCAATTTGCAATGACGTAAACAAACGCGCGTGCATGCTTTTCTCCTAAGTGAAAAATACTGACTTTTTCAAAGAATTTATTCATTTTCCTCGATATAATTATGATACTACGAAACATTCTACTCAAACTTATGACAGAAATAATACTTTAGATTTACTTCATTATTCGCCAGGAGTTTCTCATTTCCTTTTAGATTTATTTGTGATATTTTACCAAAATGTCATTGATATCGTGGTTGCTTGAAAAAGCCAGACATCATTGATTAGAGAGTTGTTTTCCTCAAACAAATGAAAGGATGACTTTGAACGTTATTCTATATTTTTTTGAAGCGAAAGAAAAAACATATCATTCTGAGAAAATAATACGAAAGGCCATAAATAACAAGCAACTTGTGGTTTTATTGATCGAAGAAAAACCCAGGAATGACGGACTATTACCTCTATTACCTTGTCACGTCATCTATCATTGCGTGATATCTAATTGACCTCGTTGACGTCACAACGTTCTGTGACGTCACAATATCAAATAACGACACATTCTAATGTGAACCGCTCGCGCGCGACTCACCATTCGAAACTGGTGATATTATGGTCAAAATTCCGTTCCACTTGGAAAAGTGATTCCCATCTCAACATGGGGCATGAGATGGCTGTTGCCAAGGATGTTCTTTGTCAAATCTACACAGGTGAGTGTTTATTGGACCATCTAGTCAATACTGTTAATCTGGCTTCCGTTTTACAAAGCGTTCGTAAGTTACAAGTGAGTTACTCGTAAATCCAAAATCATTATTGTTTGTACGCTATGTGATAGGTGATACAACCAAAGTTAATAGAGCGAAATGGTTTGGAAACTCGGCAAACATCAAAAGGACTGACAAAGAAGCAAACATGGATGTTGAGTAAGGCCTTGACCGTGCACAATCTTTTGTTTTACCTTCATTTATTATGCTTGACTGACCTGACCCAAACGTTTTCATTGGCTGATTGTCTGATATATGCAGGGATGCTTTTGTTTTGTGCACGGTCACGGTTGGAAAAAGTGTTTCCTAACCATTCCACTCTATTAACTTTGATACAACTTAGCATCAATGGAAGTGATTCAGCCTCCTCGACTTTATTCTTCTCTTGGGCTTTCTGTGTCAAAGAGAGACTGGGGAAGAGCAAAAAGGATAAACTTTTTTTAACACAGGAAATCCTAGAAGCCTACGGAGGAGACTAAAACATACATACCCGTAGTACATTTTTACATTTCTTAAGTATTAACGAAGTGACAATACTTGATAAGTCAATAACGTTAAATTATATTATCCATTGTATAGGTTTGCATTGATGACAGCGCGCCAATATCATCTGTGTGGTACCATTAAACCCGAGCCTATCACAGTCGACTAATAATTTGGCTTAACAATGATCCATGTACTGTTGTTACCACTTGTCGTTATTTCCACAACGTCCTTTTTTGCTGGATTCCTAGTTTTGGCTGTTCTTCCAGGAGCAATTTTCTTCGTGACGGCGACGGCTACCATTATGACGTGCTTCTCGTGCTACAAAATGTTAACATTCGTTGCTAATGTTGCACATGGTTTATCAAATGGATTTATATCAGCACAAATTGAATACATCGTTGAGGTTACTCCACTTTGTGCGCAAATCATTAGATTTTGGCGAGCGTGTCGCCGTAGAGGTATCATTGTTACGGGAAAAACATTATTTTGTCAAAGCTTGGACCTGATTGGACAAACTTCAATTAAAATATTAAGGTACATAGCCAATCAACATGAACTACACAAGAGAGCCATCCGGTACTTTTTACAAGCTATACTATGGCCTTTCGTTCTACTGATTAAAGGAATGCTGTTAATTCGGCTGTGGACATTTAGAGTTTGTCAAACTATTCGGCGGGTTGTTATTTCACTAATGTCGCCATTCATAAATGTGGGTATTTATTGCTTTGGGACCGACCCCACAACTTCTTTCATGCGCAAGATTATGTGTACCGTCCAAACCACTTGTAGTTGGCTACTTTTCTTAGTGATCCATGCACTCAAAATCATGCTTTGGATGCCCTATAGTATCTACATGTGGATGGCATCATTTCTGGTGTCAGATGAGATTCTTAGTCAAGGCAGTGGGGAAATCTTCCTGGAGGTTTTAAGAAAAGTTCCTGTTGTTGGAAACATTGGTATTGTCCAAAACATAGCAGAAGATGGAGTAATGCGAGCACATCATTGTCTGGAGACAGTTATGACTTTGAAAGAACACGTGATAAATGAGATATGCTTTCGTTATCACATGATCACAGATGGATTTCATTCTTATGTCGACGACTATCGCAGTCTTCCTAGAGAAGTCATACTATTACTGGTACGAGAATCTTTGATCTCTGGACCAATTTTCAAGATCAAGCGATGGTTTCAGGTGAGCTGACAATCATTTAGTATTCAATTTCTGTTTGACATCATCCTACCAAATAATACCCTCCACCACCAAAAAGAACGAAACAAAGAGAACAAAGATATATTATAAAATGCCTATGAAGCGAAAATTCTTTTAGTATAGTCTTAATGTTTGAAATACACGATTCCAAAGCTTGAGATGTCTTGGGTTAGAAATGATAATTTTACAATTTTAATTCCAAAATGTGCCATTTGCATTCAAAAATGATCAGGGGGGATTCCTTCACGTTAGTGGAAATACCGTAAAGAAACGTCATCTTGGAATTGAAAAGGTTTAATTATTTGTGTGATAATTATTTTAAAGGGAGTACACAATTTTCATTTCTTACTGGTATGCCTTTCGTATTATTTACCATACTATATCGATATTCTGCAACCAAAATGACGCCATGAGAACGTATAAAATCATCAATTTTAACCCTAGATTTTGATTCAGATTTTGTCTTGTTGTCTTGTAATTCAGACAGTAAATTTGATAATAAAAACACACACAAAATCGCGTCATAGGCACTTACATGAACATGTAACCTGTTTTTTTTCGCAATCCAACAATTTTTACAACGTTATATGAGTTAGCAAAAACGTTTACGACCATTATAAAAGGTACGCATTTCTTCGTCTTTGTCTGAATTACTTTCCAGTCTTCATATTCCTAAACTTTCATTTTTCTAATTACATAATTCCTCTTACTCCAATTTGCTTGGTTTCATTTTATTTCCAGGAGAACATACAATTTCAAGATATTTTACTTGTAACTGCAGACAGACCAACGAACGAAGTCTCTTTTAAACATCAGGAACCAGTGACGTCACAACAAAATCGACGGCGACGTCAAACGAGCTGAACTTACAGAAAAATCATCTTACGATTTGCGTGATGCCTGGCACGATTTACATGACAGATCTTCAGTATTAGGTAATACTGAGAACTGAAGCAAAGATCTAAATATGTTTCTAAAGATAAATACATGTAGAAGACCTTTACAAAACAGACAAAAACATGGTATTTAAAATCAACAGTCGGAAACAATAATGTAAGAACTGTCTATGACAAAACAAATAAAACACAGATGGACTGAACCAAAGCAACGACTATAGTATGCTTAAAGTTGTACTTATGAATCTCCATTCACCTTGAGACTGTTAGGATTATCAGTTTAACTTAAAAGTTTAGCGGTCTTCGTTATCCTTGCTTTTAAGGAAAGATCTTTAAAATGATACCAACTTACTATGCTAGTATCAACCTTGTTGTAAAAAAGAGTGATGAGCTAGACAGCAAAACAGAGTCCCTATTCACTTGCTATCAAGCTCGAAGACACAAGTTTCAAGTATCTAAAATTTCACACAGTAAGTTCGAGATTGTCATTATTTATCTAAATACACCGAATAATATACTGCTGAAGATGATAAAAATCACTTCAAATTTATATGACTGATGCATATTGATGTCAGTAAGGCTTTAGAAGAAAAATGTGTGCTTGGTGTTTGCTAGTTATATTCATAAGGTGAATTTGCTCCAACAAATTTGATACATCATGCACGTTTATCAATATTAAAATGTCATTTACAATGTATTTATCAAAGTTGGTGTTGAAGCACAGAGAAAATGCGAAAAAATTATCAGCACTTGGTATTTTGATGCTCTGTGTTCCGTAAAGTAATTAAAGATGTCAAATGGTGGTTTTGAAGCGCAGGGAAATTGTTGTATAAAGAAAACTGTACTGTCCGTGAGTTTCTATAACTAATCAATATTCTCTATATAGAGCATACTAATAGTCCTTCGAATAAAGCAAATTGTTGTCTTCTGTCATTGTGCCAATTTTCATGCTTGTAGCAAAAAAACTGAACAATTCTGCACCATATTCCTGCACTATTACAAGTGTTATAAGACGAATAAATTCTGATCTTATGACACACCTTGTGTCATTTTACTGCCTTCAGTTGATATCACATTATTCTCGATTTAACGAACCATTTTTCTCGCACCGAAGACACAAAGTTAGAATTTTTAACTTTGATATAACGAAAATTCAACGTGTACTGAAATTGTCCAGAGTCAATTGGTAGTTCGTTGAATGGATGTTTAGTGCGCTATAAAGGCTGATTTACACGCTACGATTTGTCAGCCCGTTAGAGTTGTATTGTGTTAGCACTCCTTTTATAAGAAATCGGCCTGTCGGAACAAAAAGAATTCGAAGAGGTCATATAAATAAATAAACCTTTTTATTGGTGGCAATGAAAATAATCAAGACTTTATGAACGTTTTATTCCGTACGTTGTGTGGTTGAGATGCCGTACCTCCCATGTGCCATTCTCAATTCAAAGTCTAGTTAAAGGCAAATGTTGGCTTGCTTCCGTGTGCTGAATGTCTAGGCCATTTAAAAGATGTTGTAGACTTTTAAAAGAGTAGTAGTCTTACTTATAGTATATTAAAATTAGTCTAAAACGCAGTAGCATGTCACATCACGTGACGATGTCTCAGTCTCTATCTACACTGTACATACATTAGATAATTACTCGTGCCCAGGCCTTTAGGCCGGCAACGAGTTATAAAATGCAAATGTTTTTTTTTTTTTTTTCCTCTGTTCGTCACCAGAAGAGGCCTTTCTTGCGCAATCGGTCACGTGTTAAAGCTCCTGATTGGTTCAGAGCGCAAGAAACAATGCCCTTCATTCATCACCTTTGAGCGAGTGCGAACTCTTCGAAGGTCTTCGAAGTGAACGCCAGTCAGGAACTTTAGGAATGCAAGATGGCGGACAGCCCAAAAAATAGCTTTCAGAGACAGGCTTTTCCAGCAGTGAGACAATAGAAAATGGAGCTTTTAACTCGAGATATACCTAGACACTTATAAGAGCTTCAGAATGGGCTGTTATTTTGGGCTTGATCTCTAATACTTTGACCAAATATCGAACTCTCAATGGAGTACTGAAGCTGAAGCTCTCGCGACTCGTAGCAATTCCTTTGAGCTGGAGATCTACGAATTTCTCACCCTACATGTTGCTAAACGAACGCACATAGAGGCAAGTCAATTATATTTTTCGTTCAAGCATTCAATAGATCTTGAGAGGTTTTTGTATTGAATTTTAACACAATTCTGGCCAGACAATGTATTTATATATTTTCATGGAACCAAGGCTCTATTTGACCTGATTCGTTTGGTCACGTAATGGATAAAACATCTGAAACATGAACGAAAAACATATATACACGATTTTTAATTTGTTATTGTCTCAAAAACGTCGTTGTAGAAGTCTTTACAGCAAACAATTGAGATATAAAGTGAAATAAAAAGCTGAATAAACTGGTATATTTTTGCATGTTGGAGACATCTAATTAGTAATACCCAGTGAAAAATAATGCCCCTCATTCATCACCTTTGAGCGCGTGCGAACTCTCCGTAGTGAAGGCAAGCCAGGAACTTTAGGAATGCAAGATGACAGACTTCAAAGAAAATAGCTTTCAGGACAGGCTGTTCCAGGAGTAGAACAATGGAAAGTGGAGCTTTTAACTCGAGATATACCTATACACTTATAAGAGCTTCAGGATGGGCTGATATTTTGAGCTTCATCTCCAATACTTTGACCAAATATTGAACTCTAAATGGAGTACTTCAAAGCAGGCCCTCGCGATAAAGACTATTTCCTATGAGCTGGAAATCTACGAATTTCTCATCCTACATGTTGCTAAACGAACATACATAGAAGCAAGGCAATTATATTCCTCATTCAGGCGTTCATGACAAGAGAGCTTGAGAGGTTTTGTACTGAATCGTAATATTGGAATTCTGAAGCAGACCATTGCATGGAACTTGACCTTGATTGCGCGTTTGGTCAGGTAACGTCTTTTATTCATACATAAAACATCCGAAACATGAACGAAAAAATACAGTATTTGTCAATTGTGTCAAGATGTTCAGTTCTTGAGATCGATAGAATAAAATGAGAGATTTAACACTGTGTGTGGTTGAATTATATTTGCCTTTAGTTTAATAATTGAACATGTCAAAAAATGTAAATAATTTGGCTGTCACGGTAGTCCGATATACAAAGTCATAAGTAGACGCACTGAGTGGTTTTTTTTTTTTCGGGCTACACAAATGTGTGTGTATATAGGTGTAGTAGAGACGACAGAGAGAATACAATCTCCAGTTTGCTAGGGCGATGTTTCTCACCGAGTTAACCAAAAATGTGAAAGTATGCCTTGTTGAAGGAAAAGCAGTGCGCGGCCGCAAGCGTAACTAGAACGTTTCGGAATCCAAGTTTCTCCCGGCCTATACTACATCATCCCACATCTTTTTTGTTACGAACCCATAAAACTGAAAAGCGACGGTGTTTGGAAAAAAAAACATTTTGGAACTTTTAGACTCGAGTAAACAATCCAACGCGTAATTTGAGAATGAAGATTGACGGTGCATGAGTTTGACTAATCGTCGCGGGTCGCGGGTCGCGTGTTCGATGTCGCGGGTGCGGGTGGTTGGTCGCGGGTGCGGGTAGGATGGTCGCGGGTGCGAAATTCAAAAAAAAAAAAAAAAAAGACAAAAACCTAAACAAAGGGTAGAAAAATCGAAGTACAAAAAAAAACAAAAAAAACCAGGATTCACGGAATTTAATATTTCCAAATCATTCTGCACTGTAGTAAATCGATCCGCTAACTTATTCAGCCGTCACACAATTAACAATTCTTCCTGCCGTCTGCAGCATCTAGGAAAACTGTTGTCAATCTGTCAATATTCATTTTGAGGGCTTCTTCTTGTGTTTGATGTTTATGTGATGACTCTGTGTTTGACCCTACAGTACTTGAATGTTTTCTCTATGCCGTGACAACTTAAAAACTGACCTAGACATTTGCTCGTGTGTCGAATAAACCCGGATTCATTCTTGTTATTCATTTTTAGCAAACATATCTAGCTTAATTCCATAGGTTTGTGACTACCCTGGGCTCCAGGGGTTTATTATTCGCTTTCTTTAGAGAGTTGCTTTCTTTAGAGAGTTCTTCTCTGTGACTCTCCTATCAAGTAAATAAACGTCGGAACGAGACGATAAACCCCTGGCACCCAGGGTAGTTTGTGACGGTCTGTGATCGGCACAACTAAAAATTCTTTGATATGTGTAATAAACAAAACTATCATTCATACTCATGACAAAGTGTCCCCTGTGTATATTGTAGAGGGGGACCGTCTATCATAGACCATTCATATACTCATGACAAAGTGTCCCCTGTGTATATTGTGAGGGGGGACTGTCTATCATAGACCATTCATAGTCATGACAAAGTGTCTTCTGTGTATATTGTGAAGGGGGACTGTCTATCATAGACCATTCATACTCATGACAAAGTGTCCCCTGTGTATATTGTGAAGGGGGACAGTCTCTCATAGACCATTCATACTCATGACAAAGTGTCCCCTGTGTATATTGTGAAGGGGGACTGTCTCTCATAGACCATTCATACTCATGACAAAGTGTCCCTGTGTATATTTTGAAGGGGGACTGTCTATCATAGACCATTCATACTCATGTCAAAGTGTCCCGTGTGTATATTGTAGAGGGGGACTGTCTATCATAGACCATTCATAGTCATGACAAAGTGTCCCCTGTGCCAAAGCGACACGCATGCAGGCATACATAATCAAACACCGGCAACAACTCGGAGAATAGAGATGCACATATGGCAATGTTTAAAAAAATATTGAATGGTCTTAAAAAACTTCAATGCCTTTGTAATTTACACACCTTACTGGTAAAGGATTGAATATTCAATATCAAGAAATAAAAAAAATTCATCTCCTAGTTTTCAAGAAACAGTATTATTAACGTGGATGTCGAAATTCCGAGATAAACGCAGCAATTTAGTGCTTTACGTACAGTCATCTCAACGGCGATCAAAAATAGCAAATACGATGACATATTCACAAAATAAAGAACCATGCCTTGGTATTATTTAGAACTAAAAATATTGCAACTTTTCTTTGGAAAATTATTGTTATAAAATTTATTTAGTAGAGCACCCGCGGTTTTAAATTTCTTCAAAGTTAAATAATTGCTCCGTTTTTACTCAAAATCGGCTTAATAGAATTTCTTTAAACGCTCTCACATTATAGACAAACATTTGATTTACAAAGTCTCATAAATCGTTTTGCTTGTGGAGGTCTGGATTTTGAGAAAATTGGCAAAATTTCAAATCAAGTGTATAACAATTTCGATGTTAAAAAAGCTCCGATTTCAACCAAACTAGCATCATTATAAAATTTGGTCCATTTGTAGTAGGTGTAGGTGTGCGTAAAAAGTTTGGTCAACTTAATTCTGTAACGCAATTAATAGCCGCTTCAATTCGACTACCCGCGCACTGGCGAAATAGGGTCCAGCCACCTTAAGCATGTAAACGTTAGCTTAACTAATAAATATAAAAAATATGGCAAATACTAACCCCTAACCATAAGAATACAGTAAGTTTCCAATTCAATCCTAGAATACAGGATACCTCGTTCCGAAATGGTATAATTACACTAATTTTGTAGGAATTTCGATCATATGCAAGAAACTTCCATCGAGCGATCAATGGGGGACAGTTTATCATAGCGTGTGTGTAAACGCACGCGCAATAACGTTTACGCATGCGTAAAACCATAAGGGGACACTTTAAAATGGGGAGACATTCGCGCATATTACACCGGTCATATTTTTGGGCCCTAAAAAGTTCGTCGGGCAGATAGATAGAAAGAACGTAAGAAAGAGAGAAGATGAGAAACAGCGGTATAGGCGCCATTGTCGTCATTATGGATGGTAGTTAGAGGTAAAATCCATCCTTTTGTATGGTCGGCATCAGGGTGGCAGCGTTGCCGCGGGGGAGTAGCTATACTTGAAAGTATCCTTTTGTGGATGATACTTGGGTATCAATAAGGCTTTTTCGACAGGGTCGGGTCTTTCTTTATTTCTGTGACGAAAAATATAAGCGACACCGGCGGAGATCGTCATTGTATATAGAGTAGATACAGTAGATATATAGAGTGCATCAAACGAGCGGGGATAGAGCCCGGAGGGGACCGGTCGTTGGGGTCTCTCCTAGGGGAACTTCCAGGGCACGAGTGAACGCACTGGTGCGTCTAGTTAAGGAATATAAAACGCGCGCGCATGTCTCTGTATTGTGATATAAACACGATGGAAGATGCAGAGCAAGAGAAAAGCAAGCTTAGGAACACGAGGTGTAGCCGAGTGTTTCTCTTGCTTTTCGAGTGCTCTTCATCTTCCATCGTGTTTATATCAC